>CM076575.1:1531444412-1532649431 GCA_034641835.2 Pinus albicaulis | reverse complement strand
TTTTATGCATAGCTCAATTGAGTCAATATATTCTCATGATTATACAAATATTAAACTTAAAATTAAATGTTGATAATAAAAGATAATATGCACAATTTACAAACTAACATACTTAATTGAGAAATCAGATTCTATTACTAGTGATTCAAACTTCTTATGATTATTTAGATAGTAATGTCACTTAAATCCCTTTATATTTAACGCGTTTTAGATCTAAATCTCTTATCATAAGTTAGACAATCATGTCACCTAACGTCTACACCCTCTCAAGATAAAAATACAAACTTTCTTTATGAATTTATAATACGTAAATAGATATCTAGAATAGTTAATAAGTAACATTATATTTTGTCTATAATATTTTATATTATATAAAATAACAAATCATATAACAACATTACAAAAATGAATGAGATACCCTTCATCATATTTTTTTTCTTGAGGATCATTTTCTATATCATTAAAGTCTTTAAATATTACTTGTGTACTCATTTTTCTACACTTCAAAATATCAAGTGTGTTTTTCATGGATTTTTTTTCTATCACCACTCATATTAGACACATGGTGGATTTATCTTTCCAGCCTTGAATAATATTCTCTTCCTTGTTATTTACTTGAATTTCTTTATAAATTGAAGTGTTTCTTCCATGGATACACCTTTATATTAATATTTAGGATTAATAACCATTTCAAATATTCTTACATCCCTATATGAACAAATTGCATGGAATAATTATTATTATTATAAAACTTAAGAAAATCATTCCATCTAAAGCATTTCTCATACCTGATCAATTTTAAAAGATACTCATTGAATGATTGATGGGATAGGCTCATTCTAAAGCCCACTGTGAAGGCTATGTGTAAGTGTGTTTGTCTCTTTTAAAATAAAATATTCTATGAATATAAAAATAATATGTGCTATAATAGAAAAGAAAAAGAAAATATGCTATGCATATTTAATTAGTTGTCCATATGATCTAATATAATTTCATAAAACATATATGAGTAAGATGTTTAAACTTTATACTTTTCAAAAGTATATCAACTTCATATATATTTCTATATATAAACATGCTAAAATAACATACTTTAATGTTGTATAGAATAAAATATCAAATGTGAGTTTTGAGTAAAATATTTTAAAATAAGTCAATATTGACATATAATTAAAAATATATTAATAATAATAGTAGATAAAAGTTTAATGTGAGCTGTTAAAATGGTTCAATGCACTTGTTATGTAATCTCTATTAAATTTAAAAATAGGATTTAGGTTATGTAATCTCAACACAGATTCATGTGCATTCTTGCATGTTGTATTTGGGTTCACTTCTGTCGATGTATTTTCCCACTCCATTTCCTATTGCACGAACTGAGACATCACTCCACCAGTGTAGAGGCAGGTGCGGAAATCTTACCCATACTGGTACTGCACTGGGATAAACTTACCCTTGTATAAACTGGATCCAGTTCCTCTCAACCCATTTCTGCACTGTTTTGGGTGAGGGCCATAATCCTATAACTTCCAACTAGTCCTTTTTCCGCCAGAGAGATTTCGGCTTTCCTTGGCACTGATGGAGATAGGGAGATTTCTGGAATGGATTTCAGCTTTTTAACAAACTTTGTGGCGGTTGATCTAGTTTGTTGGGTTCCCAAAGAGCTTATGAGAGAGGCAAAAACAGTTGAATCTTCATCTGATTGCTGGTTTTTTGATGTTGCAACTGTGAAAGCACGACATTGGCTAGGGCACGAACGCACAACAAACAGCCTTACCAACCAAAATATGTTCAATTCGACATATAATTAAAAATATATTAATAATAATAGTAAATACAAGTTTAATGTGAGCTAATAAAATGGCTCAATGCATGTGTTATGTAATCCCTATAACATTTAAAAATATGATTTAAATAATAATAAAATACACATTATTTTTTTGCACTCTAAAATAAGTTTGAACTTAAAGAAATTTGATCCTTTGTATGTTCTAACTTCTCATATAAACCATAGCCTTACTTTAGATGTGTAATACATTTATGACACCAAGATTTCTATTTGGCATCAGATTTGTTTAATTTGAAAATAGAGTCTCCTTACCTTAAATTATTAATCAAGTAATAGTTACTTCTTTCATTGATATTTATTTAGTTGAGATTTATTTAACATCACATTTGTTTGATTTGAAAATAAATTTCCCTTACCTTAAATTATTAATCTTGTAGTAACTACTTCTTTTTTTTATGTTTATTTAGATGAGATGGTATTTGCATTGATCCATAATCATGTTTACCCTATCATCCACTTTATCAACCTTTCCTAAGACAATTTCAACTTTATATCTTGTGGGATGAAATCCTAATGGGTGGAGCCAATAAGTGAGTTTTTCAATTAAATTCAATAAGAAATTATCACCAACATATTAGGAGGAATAGGTCTTTCTTTTTTAGTAGAATCATTAAGTGATCTATGTTGTTTTAAACAATTGTCATCAACATTGTGTTAAGCAACTTGGGTAATTTTTCAAAATTAAGAAAAATAATGTTCAATCAAAGTTAATATAAATTGAAAACAAAAAACACAAATCAAAATTAAATGTTTTTTTGAAATAAAATGAACACAAAAACATAAACATAAATCAAAATTAAAAGAAAAGAAAAGAAACCAAACTTTTTTATTTTTTTAAGATGTCGACACAAAAAACATAAATCCAAAAAAAAAAGAAGCAGCAACATGTTAACTTTTTTTTGCTGCCTTTTTAAAAAAAATGAACTAAACCAATTTTAAGATTTCAAAAATGGTTATTCAACATATCCATCTTAAAATTATATATATATATATATATGCATACATATACATATACATATACATATACATACATACATATATATATATATATATATATGCATACATATACATATACATATACATATACATACATACATACATATATATATATATACATAAATAAATATTGTTTCAAAATTTCTTTGATACAAAAATAGAAATATTTTATTAATATCTAAACATGTATATTCATAAAATGAGCTAATTCACTATTACAAAAACAAGTAATACAAAATAGTTAGCTATAACTTACAAACTATACTTGAAAAGTAATTTCCTAATTTTTCACTCATTTATAGCAGAAATTGGAGAAATGTCTGTGAAACGGTTATTCAAAAAAATAGGTCGATATATCCATTAAAGAAAAAATAAGAGATATGTATGTGAAACGGTTATTAAAAAAATAGGCCGGTATATTTGTTAAAGAAACTTATGCTAACCAGTGTGACAATTCCATTTCTAATGTCTTAAAATTTTGGGTTCCGTTGGTTCAATTCCGCCCAGGTCATATGAAAATTATTCTAACTTTAAAAAAATAATGTCAAATGAAAGATCATAAAATAAAACACTAATAATGTGAAATGAAATATCATAAAATAACAGTTTGTGCATGCGACAAGACAACAACATTAATATTAGTTGTGAATAGAAATATGATAAAAAAATCATATATTTTATTCATCTATAATCTGATTATGATCTAACATGTGCAAAAACTATTTTATGCATAGCTCAATTGAGTCAATATATTCTCATGATTATACAAATATTAAACTTAAAATTAAATGTTGATAATAAAAGAGAATATGCAAAATTTACAAACTAACATACTTAATTGACAAATCAGATTCTATTACTAGTGATTCAAACTTCTTATGATTATTTAGATAGTAATGTCACTTAACTCCCTTTAGATCTAACGCGTTTTAGATCTAACTCTCTTATCATAAGTTAGACAATCATGTCACCTAAGGTCTACACCCTCTCAAGATAAAAATACAAACTTTATTTATGAATTTATAATACGTAAATAGATATCCAGAATAGTTAATAAGTAACATTATATTTTGTCTATAATATTTTATATTATATAAAATAACAAATCACATAACAACACTACAAAAATGAATGAGATACCCTTCATCATATTTTTTTTCTTGAGGATCATTTTCTATATCATTAAAGTCTTTAAATATTACTTGTGTACTCATTTTTCTACACTTCAAAATATCAAGTGTGTTTTTCATGGATTTTAATATCAAGTGTGTTTTTCATGGATTTTTTTTCTATCACCACTCATATTAGACACACAGTGGATTTATTTTTCCAGCCTTGAATAATATTCTCTTCCTTGTTATTTACTTGACTTTCTTTATAAATTGAAGTGTTTCTTCCATGGATACACCTTCATATTAATATTTAGGATTAAGAACCATTTCAAAAACTCTTACATCCCTATATGAAAAAATTGCATGGAATTTTTATTATTATTATAAAACTTAACAAAATCATTCCATCTAAAGGATTTCTCATAACTGATCAATTTTAAAAGATACTCATTGAATGATTGATGGGATAGGTTCATTCTAAAGCCCACTATGAAGGCTATGTGTAAGTATGTTTGTCTCTTTCAACATAAAATATTCTATGAATATAAAAATAATATGTGCTATAATAGAGAAGAAAAAGAAAATATGCTAAGCATATTTAATTAGTTGTCCATATGATCTAATATAATTTCATAAAACATATATGAGTAAGATGTTTAAACTTTATACTTTTCAGAAATATATCAACTTCATATATATTTCTATATATAAACATGCTAAAATAACATACTTTAATGTTGTATAGAATAAAATATCTATTGTGAGTTTTGAGTAAAATATTTTTAAAATAAATCAATATTGACATATA
Organism: Pinus albicaulis; assembly: GCA_034641835.2. Lineage (NCBI taxonomy): Eukaryota > Viridiplantae > Streptophyta > Pinopsida > Pinales > Pinaceae > Pinus > Pinus albicaulis. The sequence continues at coordinate 1,532,644,666 of CM076575.1, read as the reverse complement.
ATTAAAAAAATATTAAAAATAATAGTAAATACAAGTTTAATGTGAGCTATTAAAATGGTTCAATGCACATGTTATGTAATCTCTATAGCATTTAAAAATAAGATTTAAATAATAATACGATTTAAATAATAATAAAATACACATTTTTTTTTTGCATTCTAAAAAAAGTTTGAAATTACAGAAATTTGAACTTTCTCTGCTCATGTTACATCCACAGTTAATATGGATCCATGTGGTATATTGTAACTACTCAAATATACCATGGCCTTACCTTAGATGTGTAATACATTTATGACACCGAGATTGTTATTTGGAATCATATTTGTTTGATTTGAAAATAGAGTCTCCTTACCTTAAATTATTAATCAAGTAATAATTACTGTTTTCACTGATATGTATCTGACATCACATCTGTTTGATTTGAAAATAGAGTTCCCTTACCTTAAATTATTAATTATGTAGTAATTACTTCTTTTATTGATGTTTATTGAGTTGAGATTGTCTATAATAAATAAAAAAATGATTTACGTGAATCCATAATCATGTTTACCCTATTATCCACTTTATCAACCTTTCCTAAAACAATTTCAACTTTATATTTTGTGGGATGAAATCCTAATGGGTGGAGCCAATAAGTGAGTTTTTCAATTCAATTCAATAAGAAATTATCACTAACATATTAGGGGGAATTGGTCTTTGCGTTTTAGTTGAATCATTAAGTGATATATGTTTTAAAGAGTTGTCAGCTACATTGTGTTAAACAACTTGGATTATTTTTCAAAATTTAAAAAAAAATAATGGTCAATCAAAGTAAATATAAATTGAAAACAAAAAACATAAATCAAAATTAAATGTTATTTTGAAATACAATGAACACAAAAACATAAATTAAAATTAAAAAAAAAAAAAAAAAAAAAAAAACATGGAAACTTTTTTTCCTTTTTTATTTTTAGAATGTGGACAGAAAAAGCATAAATCAAAATTAAAAGAAAAGAAAAGCATGTTAATCTTTTTCTGGCTGCATTTTTGAAGAAGGTGGACTAAAACTTATTTTAGCTGCATTATAAAAAAAAGGTGGACTAAACCAATTATATATATATTGGATGTAAAGGTAGACTAAACCTATTATATATATATATAAGATGTGAAGGTGGACTAATGCAATTTTATTTAAAATTATATATATAGAATGTTTGATTAAAGACATTAAAAGAAACATTTATATATATAGATACATATATATTTATTTATTATTGCAGAAATTCTCTATACAAAAATAGAAATATTTTATTAATATCTAAACCTGTATATCCATAAAATGAGCTATTTCAAAAACAAGTAATACAAAATAGTTAATTATAATTTACAAACTATAGTTAAAAATTAATTTCTTAAATTTTCACTCATTTATAGGAGAAATAAGAGATCTGTGCGTGAAATGGCTATTCAAGAAAATAGGTCGATATATCCGTTAAAGAAACTTATGCTAATCAGTCTGACAATTGAAATATTTTAAAATTTTGGGTTAGGTTGGTTCGATTCTACCCAGTTCATATAAAAACTATTCTAACTTTTAAAAAAATAATGTCAAATAAGAGATCATAAAATAAAACACTAATAATGTCCAATGAATGATCATAAAATAAAACACTGTGATTAAAACAAAGTGAAAAACAAAAAGCATGAATCTAAACTAAAGGAGAAAAAGCATGCGACCGTTTTATACCTGCTATTTTTAGGACGGTGGGGTGGACCAATTTTAAATTCTCGGTCATTTGTGGAAGAGACGAGACACCGGATTTGTCTCTGATTCGAATAAAAAAGGCCAATATATCCGTTGAAAAAATCCTACATATATCTTTCGAAGGTTGCAGAGATTTCCCACTTCGTCATGTACCTCTGGTCTGGTCCGATATTGTCTGTGATTGGGCGTCTGTGTATGTGTGATGAGGTGTCAGATTCATGCAAAGTCGATCATGTCGTTTGTGACACGCGATGGGAGGAGGTGCAAAACAATCAAACGAAAGGACTACTCGTACGATTCAGTTTTCGTTTCGTTGCATTCTGTTCAAACGAAAGGACTACATTCTGTTCATTTGGCCGTCTATGCAGCTAGCTTTCCCAAATGCTCTACTCCAGGTAGATTCGTGAATTACTTTCTTTGCTAGTTCTTTTTTTGTTTCTTTTGTAATTTTAGTTCCAGGTTTGACATATAATTATAAAAGGAAAATTTGCATGGATAATTTAAAAATGATTAAATAAAGAAAGCGTAGTTAGAATTGTCTTTGTCATTTTAATTGCAGTTCTGAGAAATATTTTCTTTGCTACTTCTTTGCTGCTTCTTTATTGGTTCTTTGCTACTTTCTTTGCTGCTTCTTTGCTGAGAAATACTTTCTTTGCTGCTTCTTTGCTGAGAAATATTTTCTTTGCTATTTTCTTTGCTACTTCTTTGCTGCTTCTTTATCTTGTTGCTTTTCCATACATTTTGGTACGTTAGGGCAAGAAATCCAAGAGACTAGCTGCATATATTTATTTGTGTGCTGCACACATTTCTGGCGGTTGCGTGCCTAATTGCACCCTAATGAAGTCACTATTTTCTACCCTAATGGTTGTCTACGAGACATCGCTGGGCAGTTTGGTTAGGAATTACTTAATTCCATTTTAAGGTGTAATTACTCTCCTCTTCGCTTTCTTGGGGAGTAAACGAGAAACCCTCATCACCTGTTCATTCCAGATAGTTTATTTTCATCTGCATAATGTACGTTTAAGCTTTCCAATGCGTTCAACTTTAGTTTCTCCTCTGTTGTAGTTTCCGCGGAATTACTTCATAGTTTAGTTTTAGTTTGGTGTCACTTAGAAAATTATTTGGTGTAATCTACGGCTCCAAAATAGACATTTCATTGCTGCCCTTCTCTTCCAATTAAATCTAATTTTTGGAACGATGTGATTTTATATTAAACGGCAATATCCAAATATTTTGAATTAAGATATGTTACATTATATGATATATAAATTTATATGTTGAATTTTGTGTTTCAACAAATATATAATTTATATGTTTAGATTTTTTTTTTTTTTTTGTAGAAATTCTTTCGGTAGTAATTACATGCAAAAGAACGAGGTCGACGCGTTTCGAACCAACCAGTGTGGTTCATCATCAGGACTATGTGAGAGATCAGATCCAGTCATTAAGTATAAATAGATGTAGAAATGACTCAACTAGCCGTTAGGATAACAGCTAGTTTGACTTTGAAAAAGTAAATATTCCATTATTTATTTATTTATTTAATTTTATTAATTTTATTTATTATTATTATTATTATTATTTTAATTTATTCATTTATAAAACCTTTAATATATTAATATAATGGTAAGTAATTTAACAAATTGTGGTGTAAATTTTTGTAAATTTTTGATTAAATTATATAATAATTAATTATTATTATTAATTAATAAATATAATTAATCCTTATTATAACACACCATCATCAAATAGTCAAACAAAGAGTCAGAATAAATAAATAAATAAAATAATTAAATAAATAAATAAAAATAACATAAAACAAATAAATAAAAACAAAAATATAAATTAATAAATAATGAAAATAAATAAAAAGATTTTATTAATTAAATAATTAATATTATTATTATTTCTATTTTTATTTATTTTAATTTATTTTATTTAATTTATTTATTTATTTATTATTATTATTATTATTATTTATTTATTTATTTTTATTTATTTATTTATTTAATTATTTATTATTATTTATTTATCTATTTTTTATTATTATTATTATTATTATTTTTTTTTAATCAAATAAATAAAGTAAAAAATAACTAAATAAATAAATAAAAATAAAAATAAAAATAAAAAATCAAGAATATAAGGCAGGAATCCAGCATCTGCTGATATTCCAACCTTCATCTCTATTGAGATTAACGGGCCTTTTTTCAATTTCAATAGCCTCTCTCAACTTACGATGATGGAAATGGTCGATTCTAGCAATGACCTTAGCATCTTCTATGCAAACATGATGGTTAGTCTTTTCTGCATGCTCAGCTAAGGCGGATGAGCGAGAGCTTCTATGCTTGATATCAGCCGCATGCTCACAGATCCTTTGATTAAGGTTTCCTCTTATTTCAAGCCCCTTAATACAATTCGTAGTTCTCTTAAATCGGTTAAAGATCCGATTGACCACAGGGATGGAAAAGGTGTCTACATCATTCCCTGTTCCTGTGGGACTCCTTACATTGGTGAGACGGGTCGGTCCATTAATCAAAGGATCTGTGAGCATGCGGCTGATATCAAGCATAGAAGATCTCGCTCATCCGCCTTAGCTGAGCATGCAGAAAAGACTAACCATCATGTTTGTATAGAAGATGCTAAGGTCATTGCTAGAATCGACCATTTCCATCATCGTAAGTTGAGAGAGGCTATTGAAATTGAAAAAAGGCCCGTTAATCTCAATAGAGATGACGGTTGGAATATCAGCAGATGCTGGATTGCTGCCTTATATTCTTGATTTTTTATTATTATTTTTATTTTTATTTATTTATTTAGTTATTTTTTACTTTATTTATTTGATTAAAAATAATAATAATAATAATAATAATAATAAATAAATAAATAAATAATAATAAATAATTAAATAAATAAATAAATAAAAATAAATAAATAAATAATAATAATAAATAAATAAATAAATAAATTAAATAAATTAAATTAAAATAAATAAAAATAGAAATAATAATAATATTAATTATTTAATTAATAAAATCTTTTTCTTTATTTTCATTATTTATTAATTTTTATTTTTATTTTTATTATTTATTTATTTATTTTATTTTATTTATTTATTTATTTGTTTTTTAGACTCTGTGTTTGACTATTTGATAGATGGTTTGTTATAATTAAATTATATGAATAAAAAATTAATTATATTAATTAATTAATAATAATAATTAATTATTAGATAATTTAATCAAAATTTACAAGGTTACACCTGTTTGTTAAATTACCTGTTATATTAATATATTAAAGGTTGTAAAAATTTATTAAAATAATAATAATAAATAAAGAAATAGAAATTAATTAATCAAATAAATAAATAAATAATGGAATATTTACTTTAGCGCCGTTGCGGCTAGTTGCTCACATCTATTTATACTTAATGTCTGGATCTGATCTCTCACATAGTCCTGATGATGAACCACACTGGTTGGTTCGAAACGCGTCGACCTCGTTCTTTTGCATGTGATTACTACCGAAAGAATTTCTACAAATTTATATTATGGATCACATAAGCTTAGATTCCATAGATTATTTTTATTATTTTTAACTTTTTAAAAATATTATATATTTTAGTTTTAAAAGTGGTAATTGTCTAAATCACCTCAGTTCAATACTCTATCAGTTTCTTCCAATAAGCCAGAGAAATCTCATAAACACGAATTATGTTTTTACTTCTTTTATTTTAAAATTCCACATACGATATCGTTGGGCAATTTAATTAACAATTACTTACAAGGCTGTTGTTTTCCGGGACATGAGGTAGCTGCATCATGTCCTTGCATGCAGCAGAAATAACTCTCATCCACCCATTTTGTTTTTCTGTTGATGATCAATGAATTAATCTTTCGGTTTTCCAATAGTGTACTGTGGTGTATGGTCCGTGTAATTATTTCTCTATACTTTAGATTTATTTAAATTAAATGCAATGCATTTGGTGTGAGTTATAAACAATAGTTAGTCTAATCTGTGGCCTCAAAATCCATTTTTCGTGGCTACCCCTCCCTTATAACTAAATCTAGTCTCTTGAACGAACGTTGTGGTTTTGTATTAAATGGCTTTATCAAAAGATCTCTAATTGTGCTTTTACTTATTTTGAATATATTTTTTATTAAAATCACAATGTTTTTACCTTTCAATGTATATTATAAAATCAAATTCTATATAAATGTTTTTAACATTCACTTTGAATAATTGTTTTATTAATTGTCTCAATTATATATATATTCTTATAAATTTATTAGGCTAGATTTGCTTAGAATAGAGTAGGCAAAGCTAGGGTAGGCTAGGGTAGGCTAAAGTAGGCTAGGGTAGACTAGAGTAAGCTAAGCTATGCTAGGCTAGAGTAGGCTAGAGTAAGAGTAGAATATGATAGGCTAGAGTAGAGTAGGCTAGGCTAGGGTAAGTTAGAGTAGGTTAGTAGGCTAGGGTAGAGTAGGCTAGAAGGCCAGAGTAGGCTAAGCAAATCTAGGCTAGGTTAGGCTAAAGTAGACTCGGTTTAGCTAGGCTAGAGTAAACTAGTGGGCTAGAGTAGGCTAAGCTAAGTTATGGTAGAGTAGGCTAAGCTAGTGTAGAGTAGGCTATGTTAGGCTAGAATAGCCTAGGCTAGGCTAGAGTAGGGTAGTGTAGGATAGGCTAGACAAGGATATGATAGAATAGAGTAGGCTAAGGTAGGCTAGCCTAGGCTAGAGTAGCGTAGTAGGCTAGAGTAGAGTAGGATAAGCTAAGCTAGGGTAGAGTAGGGTAGGGTAGGAAAGGCTACAGTAGAGTAGGGTAGGGTAGGAAAGGCTAGAGTAGAGTAGGATAGAATAGGATAGGATAGTCTAGGATAGGATATGATAGAGTAGGCTAAGGCAGGCTAGGCTACGATAGGAAAGGTTAGGATAGAGTAGAGTATCGTAAGCTAGGTTAGCCTAGAGTAGGCTAGACTAGAATAGGCTAGGCTAGAGTAGGCTATGGTAGAGTACGTTAGACTAGAGTAGGATAGAGTAGTCTACGCTAGGCTATAGTAGGTTAGAGTAAAATAGGGTATGATAGGCTACGCTAGATTAGGCTTGAGTAGTGTTGGCTAGGCTAGGATAGAGTAGGCTAGGATAGGGTAAGATAGGATAGAGTAGGTTAGAGTAAAATAGGGTAAGATAGGATAGGCTAGTGTAGGCTAGAGTAGGCTAGGCTAGGCTATGATATAGTAAGTTAGGATAGGGTAAGATAGGATAGAGTAGGTTAAGTAAGGCTAGGCTAAGGTAGCGTAGAGTAGGCTAGGCTAGGCTAGAGTAGAGTAAGCTAAGCTAGGCTAGGTTAAAGTAGGTTAGACTAGGATATAGTAGGCTAGGATAGGGTAAGATAGGATAGAGTAGGTTAACTTAGGCTAGGGTAGGGTAGCGCAGAGTAGGCTAGGCTAGGCTAGAGTAGTGTAATCTAAGCTAGAATAGGTTAAAGCAGGTTAGACTAGAATAGGCTAGGCTACGATAGGACAAGCCAGAACAGCTTAGACCAGTGCAGGACAAAGCAGGGGCAGGCCAGGCCAGAGCAGTAAGTTAGAGCAGAACATGACATGACAGGACATAAACGACTATCACAGAGTAGGCTGCTGTGGCCTAAGCTGGAGGAGTTCCAGAGCAGGTCAGCAGGGCAGAGAGCCCTGTAGTGAGGACAGAGCAGGCCAGACATTTAAGCTAGGCTAAGATAGGATAGCATAGAGTAGGTTAAGGTAGGCTAGCCTAGGGTAGGCTAAAGTATGATAGGCTAGGATGGAGTGGCCTTGTCGGCTAGCGTAGAGTAAGCTAAGCTAGGTGAGGTTAGAGTAGAATAGGCTAAGTTAGGCAAGGCTAGAGTAGGTTAGACTCTAATATGATAAGCTAGAGTATACTAAGCTATGTTAGAGTAGGATAGAGTGGGTTAGGTGAGGCTAGAGTAATTTGGAGTAGAATAGGATAGGTTAGACTCGTCTAGGCTAAAGTAGGTTATGCTAGGCTAGATTAGGCTAGTAGGTTAGAGTAGACTAGTGTAGGATAGGATAAAACATGCTAGGATAGGCTAGGCTAGGATAAGATAGGCTAAAGTAAGGTGGGCTAGTCTAGAGTAGCCTAGTATTATAAAGTAGTGTAGGCTATGCTAGACTTGCCTAAATTAGGTTAATTTGAGCTAGAATAGGATAGAACATGCTAAGGTAGGTTAGGCCACGCAAGGCTAAAGTAGGCTAGGCTAGACTAAAGTATAGTAGGCTAAGCTATGCTACACAAGAGTAGGTAATACTAGAATAGGCCAGGTTAGTGTAGGCTAGGCTACAGAAGGATAGGTAAAAAAGGATAGGCTAGGCAAGGCTACGCAAGAGTAGGCTAACTTAGGTTAGGTTAGGTTAGGCCAGAGTAGGCTAGGATAGGATAGAGTATGCTCGAGTAGGCTAGGATAAACTAGGATACAATATGTTAGGTTAGGCTAGAGTAAGATAGAGTTGGTTGGGATAGTCCAAAGTAGCCTAGAGTAGGCTGGGCTAGGCTAGGCTAAGTTAGGGGAGAGTAAGCTAGGCTATATTATAGTAGACTAGGCTAGAGTAAGAGAGATTTGGCTAGGATAGTATAGGATAAAGTAGTCTAGGCTAGGCTAGACTAAGTTAGGCCAGAGTAGGATAGGCTACATTATAGTAGGAGGATAGGTTGGAGTAAATTAGGCTACAGTAAGCTAGGTTAGATTAGGATAGAGTAGGATAAAGTAGAATAGGATAGGCTAGAGTAGGCTAGGCTAGAGTAGGGTAAAGTAGGCCAGGCAAGGCAAGGTAATGGCAGGAAAGGCTAGGAAATAGTAGGCTAGCCCATGTTAGGGTAGGCAAGGCTAGAGTAGGATAAAGTAGAGTAGGTGAGGGTAGGCTAGGCTAGGCTAAGCTATACTAGAGTAGGATAAAGTAGGTTAGCGTGAGCTTGATTAGACTAGTAGGCTAGAGTAGAGTAGGCTAAGTTAGGCTAGCCTAGAGTAGTTTAGACTATAGTATACTAGGTTAGAGTATGCTATGCTAGGATAGAGTAGGCTAGAGTAGGCTAGGATAGGCTATAGTAGGTTAGAGTAGAATAATATAGGCTAGACTAGGCTAGGCTAGAACATGTTAGAGTAGAGTAAGCTAGCTTAGGCTAACTTAGAGTGGGTTAGTAGGCTAGGATAACTATAGATCTCCCCCAACAAGAAGGTTATCTTCTTGGTCGTCCCCAATGCTATCTTTTAAGGTTTCCCAAGATATTTCCTTATCCTTATAATGGTTGCGGGAGTATATGTTGTAGATGTTGACTATCCTGCGAGTTTCAACATTCTCCAGTTTAGTGTTTATCTAGTGGTCTATCTTCATGTGCTGTTGCAGTTTCCATTTCCCTTTTTTCCATATAGTGCTTATTCTTCCTGAAGCTCCAGTAGCTGATATTGCTTATCCTTCATAGATCCTAGATTTTTCTGATCACATCAATTTCTTGACTACTTAGCTTTGTCTCTTGGATTAAGAGGATTTCAGGTTTTTCACTTTTTATCAAGTCTTTCAAAAAGTTAATTTCGGAGGGGTGACCCAACCCTCTACAATTCCAAGAGACAACTATCATTATTTATTATTTGGGGTTGTTGTAGGACCCCTCCCTTTGTTTGCTTGCTGTACTTTTTCTTTATTCTTTGGTCCTTTTTCTAGAAAATTCTCCAATCCCCGTTGTGTTCCTAATCAGATATCTTTGGCTACTTCTTCATCTCTTATTTCTTTGTTCAATCTCCTTCCAATTTTTTTTTATTCTCAATATTTTGAGGGGTTTCTTTTGTTTGGTTTCTTGTGAGGATTCAGTCTGAATTTAGGAGGAGAGGCTTGTCCGGCTGAGGAAGGGAACCAAGAGGGGTAGGAATGTGAGATTAGAGGAGGCTGTGAATGGGGGAGGAGGTGATGATCAAGTCAGATGGGATGAGAGCAGATGAGAGGATGTCAAAAGGATTTGTTGGCAATATGATGCAGAGTGCTGTCCTTGATGGCAACCCACTTGATGAAGATGATGGCAACCTACTTGATAAAGTTGTCCTTGATGGAATGTGTCTTGATGAACTTGTTAAATGATGTAAATCTGGTGTATCTACAATGAGTACAAAAGGTAATGATGGAAGGAATGTCAGAACATGATGAAAAGAGTATGTCTCAAGGCATACGCGGATTCGTGTAGACGAAGTAGCGTATGCACGCGGGAAATAACGTGCCAAGTTGCGTATGGGAAAAAGCGCTCTAAATTTGTAAAACCAGGGGTAACTACCATGGTATTGACCCATTGTATTGAATGATGGTTTGGCTATGTGATCTCGTCCAGGGATACCATTGGTAGTTAGGTGGTTTTGAATCATGGTATTGATGAAGGGTAACCCTATATAAGGAGAAGAAATTCATTGTGCAAGGGTGCGCATGTGTCTGGGCTTTAATGAATACTTCATTCTAAAGTATATCTGTATGGTTGAACCCTGTTCCTAATTGATAGATCTGAATCTATGATGCACCTATGAACATGATGAAGGCTCAAGATCTTTAGATATAGAAATGGTGAATGTCAAGGATGATCTGAAAAGAAGTGAAGAAGACCTGGCGCAATCCTGTTGAAGAGATTGAAGAAATATGGGTAAGTTCATAGATCTGGTCTGTACTACAAAGTTTATCTTTTATAGATCTATACGCAGGTTCGTTTCATGAAAAGCGTGTGTATACGCGGGGTCTGTGGAAGGAAAAGCGCGTATGCACAGTTAGGGTTTTTCCCTGAAAAATGCACTGAAGTATACACGGGTTCGTCTTCTGGAAAGCGCGTATATACGCGGGCCTGATTAAATAAAAGCGCGTATGATTTCTGATCTAATGGTTGCTGAAGGTTGAATGTGTTTCTGCATATCTATTCTGAAGTCTGGGTTAAATCTGATATTCTGGTTATAGTGGTCTCACTGTTCTGTTTGAAGTAATGAGCAAGGTATGATTGTTGATAAGTGAAGGGTTGTGTTGAAGCTATTTTGATCGAGTGTGAAAATTAATGAAACGTGGTCTGTAGTGGTGCTGAGGGTCAAAGCCTTCAGTCAGGGGGTTGTAGCTCCCTTCCAGGAGAGGCTGGTAAACGAGTTCAGGGGGTCGTAGCTCCCTTCCAGGAGAGGCTGGTAAACGAGAGCAGGGGGGTGTAGCTCCCTTCCAAGATAGGCTGGTAAACGAGAGAAGGTTGTAGCCTTCTGCAGGTGGGTGCCTGCGTGTTGGTTTGAGTCTGCACCAGTACATGATTGTAAGAATTTTTCTTAATAATAAATTCTGAAGGCTGAAACAACGGCATCGGTGGTTTTCTCCCGAATTGGGTTTCCACCTAAAAATCCTGGTGTTCATGTGTGTTGCATATGTGTGATGATTATTCTGTTCTGTCTGTACCTGTTTACTGTTTCTGAAATATCTGATGAATGAATAATGCAATGATCTGAGTTAAGATTCAAACACATAATTAGATCTCTGGACATACGCGAGTTCTGTAAAGGATATCCGCGTATATATGCTAGTTTCCTTCAGTAAAGTAGCGTATGGGTTTTTAGAAAAGAAAAAGTAAAAGTTTGATTGTTTGCACTAAATACTGATTCACCCCCCTCTCAGTATTTTTCCCAACAATTGGTATCAGAGCAGGTCCTTCTGAAAAATCTTAGCCGCTAGAAGGAAGATCAAGCAAGATGAGCCATCAAGAAGGAACAGCATCTATCAAGCCTCCACTCTTCAATGGAAGCAATTTAATCTTCTGGAAAATGAGGATGAGATCCTTTCTTCAGTCTATGGGAGTAGATGTATGGGCCATTGTTGAACAAGGATATCAATATCCAGCTGCTACACCAACAGATCCAACTGAAAGGAAGAATTATGAATCAAATGCAAAAGCGGTCAATGCTATAACAGGAAGTCTAACAGAATCAGAATTTGTCAAAGTCATGCAACTGAATACAGCAAAAGAAATATGGGACAAAATCATTCTGAGTTATGAAGGTGATGCAAAGGTAAAAAGTGCAAAACTCCAAACTCTCAGAATTGAATATGAAAATTTAAAGATGCATAGTGATGAGAGTATTGCCAGTTTCTTTTTACGTCTTGATAATTTTGTAAAGCGTATGAAAAATCTGGGAGAAACAATAACCGAAACTACTTTGGTTGAGAAAATTTCGAGATCTCTAACGGCAAAATTTGAGTCAAAAGTCTCTGCTCTTGAAGAAAAATAGGATCTTCAAAATCTTACTATGGTGCAACTTCATGGCATACTGACTGCATATGAAATGAGAAGAGGAGGACCATTTGAAGTCAAAGAAGTTGTTTTTAGAGTTTCTACAAAAGGGAAAGAAGTATAAGAAGCAGAAGGGTCAGGATCTATTTCGGAAGAAGATAAGGCAAATTTTGTAAAGAAACTTCAACTTGGTAAAAGACGGTTTATAGGTAAGCTTCCTTTCAAATGTTTTAACTGTGGAAGAGTTGGTCATTATGCTGCTAAGTGTCCTCACAAAGAAACACCTACAAAAGGAAAGGAAGTAGCTAGAAATAAGAACCGGTCTAGCACTAGAAGAAGTTACTATACTCATGATGACAGTGATGGGGTATCTGATAGTGAAAAAGAATGTGAACAAGATCTTAGACTTATCATGGCTTTTTAATCTAAAGAAGAAAATGATACTTTTGTGGATGCTCTAGAGGACAATGATTTTCTTGAAGAGAACAATTAACTCAAAATACGCTTAGAAGAAAGCACAATTCTCCTAGAAGAATATAAAATTCTCTTAGAAGAAAGGAAAATAACCATCGAGACTCTGGAAAAGTAGGTTGAAGAGGAAAATAAATACAATGAGAAATTAGAATGTGAAGTGGTAATTGTAAGAAAAGAATCTGAGAAAGCAAAGACTCTGAATTTCATATTTTCTAAAGGATCTGAAACCTTAGATGAGATTATCAAGGTACAACGTTCTCCTCTTATAAATACAAGTCTTGGATATATTGGAGAATATTCTCAAACTTCAACACCAAATTATCTAAAAGCAGCTACAGCTGGTTTACAAAATTCTGCCACTCAGCAAGGGAATAAAGAATCTTTACAGGTAAAGCATGATCATCTTAATGCAAGGAACACTAACAGGAATATATTTCAAAGAAGCCCCAATCAACAGGTAAATTCAAGTAGAAGATTTCATGATCGCAGAAATTTCTTCTTCAATGGACAATGTTTCTCATGTCACAATTTTGGCCATAAAGCTGCTTAATGTGTTGCATATAAAACCATCATGACAAGAGAAACAAGAAAGAAAAGGGTTGATATGGACACAAAGAAGAATAACTATAACAACTTTTCTCCTCTTCTAAATGAAGTTGAATGTGCTTATTGCAATAACTATGGGCATGAAGAATCTGAATGCAGGAGCAAAGTTCAGCGAAAAGAGCATCTTCCTTCAAAATCCAAAATATGGAAAAAGAAGGAATCACAGGTTGAAAATTGTGGCATAGCGTTTTTTGCGGAAGGTGAAGAAAATCAATGGTACATTGATAGTGGATGCTCGAGACACATGACAGGTGATAAACACAAACTTCATGCATATAGTGCTCTAGAAAAGGAAAAGAAAGTTACTTCTGGAAATGATACTCTTGCGGTAATTAAAGGAAAAGGGTCTGTGTTTTTAAAAGAAAAGGTGAAGGCTAATGATGTCATGTATGTGGATGGATTAAGGCATAATCTGTTAAGTGTAATTCAAATGGGTGATCAAGGAACTGAAGTTTTCTTTAGTTCAAAAGAATGTGTGGTTCGTGATCTTGATACAGGTAAAACAATTATAAAAGGAAAAAGAACTCCAAGCAACCTGTATGTATTGAAGAATTGCAAAGAACAATGTTACTTGAGTAAATCTTCCAAAAATTGGCTATGATATAGAAGGTTGGGGCATCTAAGCTTCTCTCAAATCAACAAATCAAGAAAACTTAATGCTGTTTGTGGTCTTCCCAATATTTCTCTACCTGAAAATATCATATGCAAATCCTGTCAATTCGGCAAGCAAACCAGAGTGCAATTCAATGCCAAGGAAGGATCGTCAAGTAAGCCTCTTGAACTCATTCATACTGACATATGTGGACCTATGAGGAAAAAGTCACCACGTGGTGAATAATACTATATCTTATTCATTGATGATTTCTCTAGAATGTGTTGGATTGGGTTTATCAAACACAAAGATGAAGCATTTGAAAAATTTTAGATCTTCAAAGCACTGGTTGAAAATGAATTAGATCTAAAAATCAAGTGTCTTAGATCTGATCGAGGAGGAGAATATACATCAAATGAATTCTTTGAATTTTGTGAACAACATGGCATAAAAAGGCAGTTCTCTGTAGCAGGCACTCCACAACAAAATGGCGTAGCAGAAAGAATGAATAGAACAATTCAACAAATGGCTAGAGCTATGCTTGATGATTCCGAAACACCTGACATTTTTTGGGGAGAAGCAGCTCACACAGCAGCAAATATTCTTAACAAGGCACATGTTCGGGTAAATAGTGACAAAACTCCATATGAACTCTGGTATGGTAATTCTCCCTCTGTGAAACATTTTATAGTTTTTGGAAGTAAATGATTTATCAAAAATAATGATGAAAAGCTTGGCAAGTTTGAACATAGATCGGATGAAGGAATACTTCTTGGTTACTCATCTACAAGCAGGGCATACAAATGTTACAATAAAAGGCTTCGAAAGATTGTTGAATGTATTGATGTTGTTATTGATGAGTCTCATACAGTCCCTAAAGAAGAAAGACGAACAACAGAAGAAGATGATGGTGACTTTTGTCCTTCTACATCAAATAGAAATGATATAGGCAGTGGATCCAATGAAGAACCTAAAGATGATTTATCTGGAAAGGCTCCATCAAGATATGTTCAAAAGAATCATCCTGAATCTCAAATTTTGGGAGACAAGGAATCAGGTGTACAAACAAGGAGGACTCTTGTGGGATCTCCTAGTTATCTGGCATTTCTATCCATGATTGAACCACACAATGTCAATCAAGCTAGCAAAGATGAATGTTGGATTCAGGCCATGAATGAAGAACTTGATCAAATGGAAAAGAACCACACTTGGGAATTGGTACCAAGACCACATGATAAAAATGTCATTGGAACCAAATGGATATTCACGAACAAGCTAAATGAGAATGGGGACGTTATAAGAAACAAAGCTAGACTGGTTTGAAAAGGGTATACTCAACAAGAGGGTATAGACTTTGAAGAAACTTTTGCTCCTATAGCTAGACTTGAAGCCATAAGAATGTTTCTTGCTTTTTCAAGTTTTCAACAAATCAAAGTTTATCAAATGGATGTCAAATCTACTTTCCTCAATGGTGATCTAGAAGAAGAAGTTTATATAGAATAACCAGAAGGATTCATTTTGGGAAATGATGAAAATCTTGTTTGTAGACTTAAAAATGCTATATATGGTCTCAAACAAGCTCCAAGGGCATGATATTATCGTCTTGACAAATATCTTCATCAAAAAAGATTTTCAAAGGGGTCTGCTGATAGTAACTTATACACAAAAATTGAAAATGATAAACTATTGATTGTGGTTGTATATGTTGATGATATCATTTTTGGAAGTAATGAAGAATCTATGAGTCAGAAATCTGCTTCTGTCATGCAGCAAAAATTTGAAATGTCTTTACTTGGGGAACTAACATTCTTTCTTGGCTTACAAGTGCATCAAACTACAGAAGGTATATTCTTATCTCAAGCAAAATACCTTAAGCAAATTCTGAAGAAGTATGGGATGGAAGAGTGCAAACCTGTAAGTACACCAATGGTAACTAGATGTAATCTCAGTTCTCTTGATGATTCTCCCATGGTGAATCAACCAGAATACAGATCTATGATAGGAAGTCTTCTGTATCTCACTGGGACTAGACCGGATATTATGCATGCAGTTGGGATTGTTGGACGCTTCCAAGCCAATCCAAAAGAGTCTCATCTTCAGGCTGTCAAGAGAATATTCAAATATCTACAAGGAACTCAAGACTTTGGACTATGGTATCCAAAGAATGCTGATCTTACTCTACATGCTTACACTGATGCAGATTGGGCTGGAAATGTTGATGATCGGAAAATCACAAGTGGTGGTGCATTCTATATGGTGCCCCGGTTGGTATCTTGGTTCAGTAAGAAGCAAAGTTCTATTGCCTTATCTACTGCTGAAGCAGAATATGTGGCTGTCGCATCTTGTTGCACTCAACTCATTTGGATGATGCAAACCTTGGAAGTTTTTCAAATCAAATGTACTTATCCTATCTCCATTATGTGTGATAATACAAGTGCCATCATTATCTCAAATAATCTTGTTATGCATTCAAAGACCAAGCACATCCCCATCAAGTATGTTCCCTCCAAAGAACAAGTTGATGATATTTTTACCAAACCTCTGCCCAGGGAAGCGTTCGAATATCTCAGAAAAAAGCTGGGCATTGTCTCTGCCTCTCAGAAGATCAGATCTGATTAAATTCAAAAGATTAAATTGGATATGCGGGTTTATTTAAAGACAGTCGCGTATATACGCGAGTTTATACTCAGAAAGACGCGTATGGTTGGTTCCTGACAATTTTTGGTTGGGGTCAGCATTTCTCAGTGCTGTTTGGTATCTCTGATGCTGTTTGATGTCTCTGGTGGTGTTCCAGTTCTTATATATCTATTTCATTTTCTATTATTGGGTAAAGATGCCTTGATGACTTGCTGATTGAAAGTGTTCAGGTTGCACAAGCTAAGGAGGAGCCTTGGTCATATAGAAAGGAGACTTGGATGCACTGTTTCAGGGGGAGCATTAGCCTTGCTGAGTATAATGCATTGTTGGCAGTATGATGATTCTAAAATATAATCTCTTTCTCGAGATCTTGTTGGTTTTTTGTTACAAAAGGTCATTTTTGTAATTGGTTGAAAAAGGGCATGTTGAAACCCATGATGTAAATTTGTAATATTCAGTCATGTAAGGACTTGTTCAAATCTGTAAACCCACTTGGTTGGGTAGTTGAGTCAAAATATGTTAACCCACTTGGTTGGGTACTTGAGTCTCATATGTAAATCCACTTGGTTGGATCTGTGATGTAAGTATGAGTCCTTGGTGATAGGAAGGTCATAGAGTCATGTAATTCATTATAAAATATGTTTGAAGATTCAGCCTGAACTCAGGGGGAGCATGGTAACTTCAGTGCACTTCAGATCTGCAAAGCACTTCATTCTACATAAGGAGAAAAACCTTGTGTTGGTTTTGGTCCACCCTTTGCCCTTGATGACAAAGGGGGAGAGTGACATGTGTGACATGGTGTTTGAATAGGGGGAGAATATCATTATGCTTAATGTACCTGTCTGATGTGGTGATCAAACACCATCGTGGTTGCCATCAAGTCCAAAGGGGGAGATTTTTGGCAATATGATGCAGAGTGTTGTCCTTGATGGCAACCCACTTGATGAAGATGATGGCAACCTACTTGATAAAGTTGTCCTTGATGGAATGTGTCTTGATGAACTTGTTAAATGATGTAAATTTGGTGTATATACAATGAGTACAGAAGGTAATGATGGAAGGAATGTCAGAACATGATGAAAAGAGTATGTCTCAAGGCATACGCAGATTTGTCTAGACGAAGTAGCATATGCACGCGAGAAATAACGTGCCAAGTCACATATGGGAAAAAGCGCTCTAAATTTGTAAAACCAGGGGTAACTACCATGGTATTGACCCATTGCATTGAATGATGGTTCGCCTATGTGATCCCGTCCAGGGATACCATTGGAAGTTATGTGGTTTTGACTCATGGTATTGATGAAGGGTAACCCTATATAAGGAGAAGAAATTCATTGTGCAAGGGTGTGCTTGTGTCTGGGCTTTGATGAATACTTCACTCTGAAGTATATCTGTATGGTTGAACCCTGTTCCTAATTGATAGATCTGAATCTATGATGCACCTATGAACATGATGAAGGCTCAAGATCTCTAGATCTAGAAATGGTGAATGTCGGGGGATGATGTTTGAAAAAGAAGTAAGAAGAAGACACAGCTAGCAAATCCTGTTGAAGAGATTGAAGAAATGCAGGTAAGTTCATGGTCATTTTATATTGCAAAGTTTATCTTTATAGATCTCTCCTAAGGATTATTCATGAAAAGTGTGTGTGTGTATACGTGGGAAAGTGCAATGAAGGAAAAGCGCGTGTCCCATGAGTTAAAGTTCACATTGAAAAAATGCTGCCCTAAAGTATCATGGGTTCTTCTTTCGGAAAACAGCGATATATCTGGCAGTTACGATTAAATAAAAGTCACGATATGATTTACAGTCTAATGGTTGTTGAAGGTTGAATGTGTTTCTGCATATCTATTCTGAAGTTTGGGTTATATCTGATATTCTGGTTACAGTGGTCTCACTGTTCTGGTTGAAGCAATGAGCAAGGTATGATTTTTGATAAGTGAAGGGTTGTGTTGAAGTGACGTCAGGTGAAAATTAATGGCAGTGGTCTGCGGTGATGTGAGGGGTTGAAGCCTTGATCAGTTGCTCTACCAGGAGATCTGGTAAGCGAGTTGGGTCGTAGCTCCCTTCCAGGAGAGGCTGGTAAACGAGAGCAGGGGGTTGTAGCTCCCTTCCAGGATAGGCTGGTAAACGAGAGAAGGTTGTAGCCTTCTGCAGGTGGGTGCCTGCGTGCTGGTTTGAGTCTGCACCAGTACATGATTGTAAGAAGTTTTCTTAATAATAAATTTTGAAGGCTAAAACAACGGCAGCGGTGGTTTTCTCTCGAATTGGGTTTCCACCTAAAAATCCTGGTGTTCATGTGTGTTGCATATGTGTGATGATTATTCTGTTATGTCTGTACCTATTTACTGTTTCTGAAATATCTGATGAAGGAATAATGCAATGATCTGAGTTAAGACTCAAAAACATAATTAGATCTCTGGACATACGCGAGTTCTGTAAAGGATATCCGCGTATATATGCTAGTTGCCTTTAGTAAAGTAGTGTATGGGTTTGTAGAAAAGAAAAAGTAAAAGTTTGATTGTTTGCACTAAATACTAATTCACCCCCCCTCTCAGTATTTTTCCCAACAGGATTTGTCCCCATGAGGGAGGTTGGTTGAGAGGGGAGGGGAGATCCTAGCGGAGGAGGAGGATGAGAGCCAGAGGTGGGTTTAGATGCAGTATATTTCATTTTTACTTATTTCCATTTTGAATCTGATGTTTCTTCATAGTTTTTTCCAGGTTCCTTTCTTTTACTACATCTATTGGCGAAATGACCGTATTCTTGACATACCTTACATTTGAAGGGGATTTGTTCATAGTCCAGCTATTGAATGTGGATCCAGTTGTCCACTGTTGTAGTTCCTAGAGACGGCCTTGAGTTGTGAAAGACCAGTGCCTAGGACATCTTATATATAGCAAGGAGCATAATGTATAACAGAGGAAGTTATCAATAAAAGGCTCTCATGCTATCTCCTGAAAACAGGGAATGTTAATTTTGAATGGGACCAAGACCCTCAGAAACTCACACAGAGAAGGGAGTACTGCAGAGGCAATGTGAAAAACTCTAATATAAAAGCAACAGACAATTCAGAGACAACTTATTGTAAAGAGGGTCAGTTCAAAAATACCTCACAGAAATAAATTATCAGAAGGTGTTTGCTGTGAATGAAAGATTGAGATGATACTAGTTGTCAATGAGTTGATATCCAGATACACAATATCACCATGTAATGGGCTTACCAATTTAAGAATCCATACATCACAATATCGTTTTAAAAATAACCTCCCAAAGAAACTAATATAGCAGAAGTATGGTTTGAGTGAATAGTGAAATAGTATATCATGCCTGAGCCATATTTAAAGCGCTTGACTAATCTGAGCATGAGTATCAACTAGGATAAATCCATACCAAAAATCAGTGAGCCACTCGCATTCTAGAAACATTATATGATAAAGATGGACGAAATGAAATGATCTATTAAAGTAACACATATAAGAGAAAGTTATAAACTGTGAAATACCAAAGACCAGAATCCTCTTAACAGATGGAACTCCTCCTCACTGAGACCCTACGGGCTCTGAGCCTTGATACAAGAGTTCACAAAATGTATACAAAAAATCCTTTCACTGCATAATTTTCTGATAAAATATGGAAACCTAACATACCTTCCCAGGCCTTTCTCCATAATCATAGCCTCTGAAAAATGGTCCTTTGATGCGCTCTGTATTACAGTAATAGAGACTGTAAGTCATGGCAGTTTTCCGCTGCTGTAACCCTGCAAAACCCACAAACTCGTTAGGAAAACCAGGCATGGGGATGATGGACATGGCGCGATAAATGAAAATGGTTGTGCGGACATGGCGAAATGATGGAACAATGCAGGGTGGCGATTAAAACATAGTGAAAGGATGGAGGATGGACTGATGGATGTTTTTAACGTAAACATTGAAATTTGTCTAACGAATGAAATGTATAATGGCAGAGGAAAAATATGACAAACACGTGGAACGGTGACGGGGAGGAGGACAGATGTCGATGGTGGGGAGGCAAGCAATCTGGACCGTCCGATCTCAGGAGGAGATCGACTGCTGAAGACACGTCAGAGGGTGATGGATTGGTGGGCCAGGGGTACGGATACCTTGGGTTAAATCCTGCGCATCTTCGGGGTGCGATGACCGTTGGATGGAGAGCCCCAGATTGGACGGTTGATATGAATATCGCACGAGGTCAAATTTCTAATGATAACGCATGATGGCGAGGTGGTTTTGAAATAGTGACGGAGCCACGTGTCGTGCGATGAGTGGAATCGCTCCAAAATGGAAAATACCGCCCGCCCTCCTAAGGCAGTGCGATGGATACCACCAGTTTTTGAAAAGTGATTTTGGGCGTGGGGACCACAAGGGTGGGTGAGCTGCTGACCGGTGATTTACAGATTGATCAGACGGTGGACAAGTGATCGAAGCGGTAAACAGGTTGGGCCATAGGTGCGACATTAATCAATGAAGGTCGTCTGATCTCTACAGATCGACGGATAATACTGCATTTGATATCTGCCTGGGATAACGCTCTCGAGGCTAGCGCTTGTTCTAGCGCCCAGGTTACGTGGAGCAATAGGTTGAGGGGCTAGGGCCGAAAGCTGCTAAACCTTATATATTTTCAAATGTGGGTTTTCGACCCTTTTTAATGTAATTTGGGGCTGGGAAAGAGTAATGATAAGGGGAATGAAGGGTTTTTTAAACCAAACAATGGTGTGAGTATGGTTTAAAGGGGATTTTGGGATGGTTTAGAAGGATTAGGGGGAGGGATTTTTGGGTAAAAAGGGAGGTTATGAAAAAGAGGAAGAGGGATGAAATGGAGAAATCTGCAAGGGTACAAGGGGCAAATGAAGGCCTCTTAGGGCACAATTTTTCACAATCAATGAGGCTTATTGACCTAAGAACAATAGAGGGAAATAATTAAATGGTAGAGGACCTAAAGAGGCTTTCAAGGATGACGTGAATTCAGAGGGAAAGCATTCCTTGAAAGTTTAGAGATAGTTTGACCCCATGTTTGCTTGTCAAAATTTAATAGGGGGCTAACATGATCAACATTGGCTCCACCTGGGGATGGCACATTCATCCTTGGGTGTGTCGAGAACTTCACAAACAACCTACATCATCAATTTTTATAGACAGGAAAAATAAACCTATTCTACTCCTACCCTTATTTTTCCATTAGACCAGATTACACTGTTGGTCTCACATTTTCTCTACCTAAACTACATCAGCTAGGATTAAAATATCTAGCAGATTTCTTCTCTACATTCTAAAACATAAATTGAAAAACAACCAAGCCATGATTAGTCTGTTTGGCTTGCTGGACCTTGCAGAAATTAAAACAACTAACTACATGCTCACAGGCTGAGCTTTATTTCAGTCTTCCTACCTACTCTAATCTAACCTGGAAATATCTGATGTTCTAGGTGATACAGTAATGTCAATGCAACCAGTATAGCAGTAGAAAAAAAGGATAGGAGCACTTACTTCCTGTCAAAGATAACCACAGGGTGTTCTTCTAGTGGTCCTTCAAAACTGAGGTCACCATCAGTGGTGACCACTCTTGACGAATTTGGCCCTTGTGAAGATCAATGCTGGAGCATTTGGACTGATCAGGGCCTCCATGTACTCTGCCACAGGATCAAAGAACATATGGTGTAAGCTTTCTTCTCTTAGGCCTGCCATGACTGGTAGGTTGTCTGCATCATGGGAAACTTTGATTATTGCATCTTCCACTGCATCTTCAATGTGTCTCTTGAAAGTCCAATCACCTTCTTCTTGTATTTCGAAAAGAAGTGGGATCTCTTCTTTTTTAGGAGGAGGGAGACTTTCCAAAAAGGCTTTGGGGTCTCTAAACTGATATGATTTTTCTTGTGAGTTCAGAAATTCAACCTCGGATTCATATCTTTCAACCTCCAATTCTAGAAAGATTTTCTTAAGCATGGGTTTAGAACTTAAGCTGTGAAGAAGAATAGCCCGTGGAAGGTCCTCCACTTCCAGTTTTTCCAAGGCACGTGACATTTCATCTCGACACTCTGCTACGAAACCTGGATGCATTTTTGCAAACTGCTCAGTGTCTTACATTGGTGAAGTGGCTTGGTCTTCAGCACGGGTGATGCTGTCCTATGACATGATCTCCTAGTGGAGTCTCGTGAAACCAAGATAATCAGCGGCCTATTGATCACCAGTGGAGTATTTTAATCATTTAGGAACTGTGGAGTCACCAAGGTGAGGGATCTACAACACTCAACTCTTCATGCTCACCTTTCTGAAGAGTGAATTAGGTTTTGTCGAGGCCCAGTGATTTAGATTTTCTCAACTTATTTCCCTGGCAATGGCGCCAAAAAGATGTTGTAGTTCCTAGAGACAGCCTTGAGTTGTGAAAGACCAGTTCCTAGGACATCTTATATATATTAAGGAGCATAATGTATAATAGAGGAAGATATCAATAAAAGGCTCTCATGCTATCTCCTGAAAAGAGGGAATGTTAATTTTGAATGGGACCAAGACCCTTAGAAACTGACATAGAGAAGAGAGTACTGCAGAGGCAACGTGAAAAACTCTAATATAAAAGAAACAGAAAATTTAGAGACAGCTTACTGTAAAGAGGGCCAGTTTAGAAATACCTCACAGAAATAAATTATCAGAAGGTGTTTGCTGTGAATGAAAGATTGAGAGGATACTAGTTTTCAATGAGCTGATATCCAGATACACAATATCACCATGTAATGGGCTTACCAATTTAAGAATCCATACATGACAATAGCATTTTAAAAATAACCTCCGAAAGAAACTAATATAGCAGAAGTATGGTTTGAGTGAATAGTGAAACAGTATATCATGCCTGAGCCATATTTAAAGTGCTTGACTAATCTAAGCATGGGTATCAACGAGGATAAATCCATACCAAAAATAAGTGAGCCACTCGCATTCCAGAAACATGATACGAGAAAGATGGATGAAATGAAATGATCTATTAAAGTAACACATATAAGAGAAAGTTACAATCTGTGAAATACCAAAGACTAGAATCCTCTTAACAGATGGAACTCTTCCTCACTAAGACCCTATGGGCTTTGAGCCTTCATACAAGAGTTCACGAAATGTATACAAAAAATCCTTTGACTGCATAATTTTTTAATAAAATCTGGAACCCTAAATCATCTGTTCTTCAGGAGATTTATAGGAGAAAAATAAATCTCGAAAAGGGAGTAGGTGATGAACATTTAATTTGCCTCATTAAGATTAGATGGCGGAAATGTGCACGCCCATATTTCTGGATGACTCTGTAGCACTTCATGTACTTTGCTGCTTGCTTACTGAAATAAATGCACTGGGTAGAAGTCTCTTGAGGAACACGGCAAAGAAGTAAAATCACATAGACATTCCTTCCTTTCCTGAAAGAAAATGGTGCTGAAAAGAATGCTTTAAGGTATTGTTTTCTGCTAATGGTACCCTCTGCCTTCTAAACCCTTAATTATGGTTTAAGTTCTTTAATGCTAAACGTTGAATTCCTCGATAATTCACTGATATTTCTGCGCTGCTGCATTAATATCTCCATCTGCGCAATCTGTGCTTTGAATGACTTAGGAGGGTTTGACAGATTTTAACCCTGCTTCTTTAATGGAAGTCTTGTCGACATACCTTCCTAGGCCTTTCTCCATAATCACAGCCTCTGAAAAATGGTCCTTTGATGTGCTCTCTATTAGACTGTCTGGCTTGATGTACCTTGCAGAAATTAAAACAACTAACTACATGCTCACAGGCTGAGATTTATTTCAGTTCTCCTACCTACTCTAATCTAACCTGGAAATCTCTGATGTTCTAGGTGATACAATAATGCCAATGCAACCAGTTAAGCAGTAGCAAAAAAGGATAGGAGCACTGACTTCCTGTCAAATATAACCACAGGGTGTTCTTCCGGTGGTCCTTCAAAACTGAGGTCACCATCAGTGGTGACCACTCTTGATGAATTTGGCCCTTGCAAAGGATCGATGCTAGAGCATTTGGACTGATCAGGGCCTCCATGTACTCTGCCACAGGATCGAAGAACATATGGTGTAAGATTTCTTCTTTTAGGCCTGCCATGACTGGTAGGCTGTCTGCATCATGGGAAACTTTGATTATTGAATCTTCCACTGCATCTTCAATGTGGCTCTTGAAATTCCAATCACCTTCCTCTTGTATTTCGAAAAGCAGTGGGATCTCTTTTTTTTTAGGAGGAGGGAGTCTTTCCAAAAAGGCTTTGGGGTCTCTGAACTGATATGATTTTTCTTGTGAGTTCGGAAATTCAACCTCGGCTTCATATCTTTCAACCACCAATTCTAGAAATATTTTCTTAAGCATGGGTTTAGAACTGAAGCTGGGAAGAAGAATAGCACGTGGAAGGTCCTCCACTTCCATTTCTGCAAAGGCATGTGACATTTCATCTCGACACTCTGCTACGAAACCTGGATGCATTTTTGCAAACTGCTCAGAGTCTTACATTGGTGAAGTGGCTTATTCTTCAGCATGGCTGATGTTGTACTGTGACACGATCTCCCAGTGGAGTCTCGTGAAACCAAGATAATCAACGGCCTACTGATCACCAGTGGAGTATTTTAATCATTTAGGAACTGTGGAGTCACCAAGGTGAGGGATCTACAACTCTCAACTCTTCATGCTCACCTTTCTGAAGAGTGAATTAGGTTTTGTTGAGGCCCAGGGATTTAGATTTTCTCAACTTTATTCCCCGGCAACGACGCCAAAAATATGTTGTAGTTCCTAGAGACAGCCTTGGATTGTGAAAGACCAGTGCCTAGGACATGTTATATATTGCAAGGAGCATAATGTATAGCAGAGGAAAAATTACAATATATAGATATAATGTATATAGATATTGTTCAATATATAGATATAATGTATATTGTTCAATTAAAAATGTTAAAAGAAAAATTACATATATAGATATTGTTGCAAAATTTCTTTGATACAAAAATAACAATATTTTATTAATATATAAACATATATATCCATAAAATGAGCTAATTCACTATTTCAAAAACAAGTAATACAAAATAGTTAGCTATAACTTACAAACTATACTTGAAAAGTAATTTCCTAATTTTTCACTCATTTATAGCAGAAGTTTGAGAAATGTCTATGAAACAGTTATTCAAAAAAATAGGTCGGTATATCCATTAAAGAAAAAATAAGAGATATGTATGTGAAACGGTTATTAAAAAAATAGGCCGGTATATCCGTTAAAGAAACTTATGCTAACCAATGTGACAATTCTGTTTCTAATGTCTTAAAATTTTTGGTTCAGTTGGTTCGATTCCGCCCAGGTCATATGAAAATTATTCTAACTTTAAAAAAATAATGTCAAATGAAAGATCATAAAATAAAACACTAATAATGTGAAATGAAAGATCATAAAATAATACATTATGCATGCGACAAGACAGCAACATTAATATTAGTTGTGAATAGAAATAGGATAAAAAAAATCATATATTTTATTCATCTATAATCTGATTATGATCTAACATGTGAAAAAACTATTTTATGCATAGCTCAATTGAGTCAATATATTCTCATGATTCTACAAATATTAAACATAGAATTAAATGTTGATAATAAAAGAGAATATGCACAATTTACAAACTAACATACTTAATTCAAAAATCAGATTCTATTACTAGTGATTCAAACTTCTTATGATTATTTAGATAGTAATGTCACTTAACTCCCTTTAGATCTAACGCGTTTTAGATCTAAATCTCTTATCATAAGTTAGAAAATCATGTCACCTAACGTCTACACCCTCTCAAGATAAAAATACAAACTTTCTTTATGATTTTATAATACGTAAATAGATATCTAGAATATTTAATAAGTAACATTATATTTTGTCTATAATATTTTATATTATATAAAATAACAAATCACATAACAACATTACAAAAATGAATGAGATACCCTTCATCCTATTTTTTTTTTCTTGAGGATCATTTTCTATATCATTAAAGTCTTTAAATATTACTTGTGTACTCATTTTTTTACACTTCAAATTATCAAGTGTGTTTTTCATGGATTTTTTTTTCTATCACCACTCATATTAGACACATGGTGGATTTATTTTTCCAGCCTTGAATAATATTCAATTCCTTGTTATTTACTTGACTTTCTTTATAAATTGAAATGTTTCTTCCATGGATACACCTTCATATTAATATTTAGGATTAAGAACCATTTCAAAGACTCTTACATCCCTATATGAAAAAATTGCATGGAATTTTTATTATTATTATAAAACTTAAGAAAATCATTCCATCTAAAGGATTTCTCATACCTGATCAATTTTAAAAGATACTCATTGAATGATTGATGGGATAGGCTCATTCTAAAGCCCACTATGAAGGCTATGTGTAAGTATGTTTGTCTCTTTTAAAATAAAATATTCTATGAATATAAAAATAATATGTGCTATAATGGAAAAGAAAAAGAAAATATGCTATGCATATTTAATTAGTTGTCCATATGATCTAATATAATTTCATAAAACGTATATGAGTAAGATGTTTAAACTTTATACTTTTCTAAAATATATCAACTTCATATATATTTCTATATATAAACATGCTCAAATAACATACTTTAATGTTGTATAGAATACAATATCAAATGTGAGTTTTGAGTAAAATATTTTAAAATAAATCAATATTGACATATAATTAAAAATATATTAATAATAATAGTAAATACAATTTTAATGTGAGCTATTAAAATGGTTCAATGCACGTGTTATGTAATCTCTATAACATTTAAAAATAAGATTTAAATAATAATACAATTTAAATAATAATAAAATACACATTATTTTTTTGCATTCTAAAAAAAGTTTGAAATTACAAAAATTTGATCTTTCTCTGCTCATGTTACATCCACTGTTAATATGGATCCATGTGGTATATTCCAACTACTCAAATATACCATGGCCTTACCTTAGATGTGTAATACATTTATGACACCGAGATTGTTATTTGGAATCATATTTGTTTGATTTGAAAATAGAGTCTCCTTACCTTAAATTATTAATCAAGTAATACTTACTTTTTTCACTGATATTTATTTGACATCACATTTGTTTGATTTGAAAATAGAGTTCCCTTACCTTAAATTATTAATTATGTAGTAATTACTTCTTTTATTGATGTTTATTCAGTTGAGATTGTCTATAATAAATAAATAAATGATTTACGTGAATCCATAATCATGTTTACCCTATTATCCACTTTATTAACATTACTTAAAACAATTTCAACTTTATATCTTGTGGGATGAAATCCTAATGGGTGGAGCCAATAAGTGAGTTTTTCAATTCAATTCAATAAGAAATTATCACTAACATATTAGGGGGAATTGATCTTTTCCTTTTAGTTGAATCATTAAGTGATCTATGTTTTAAAGAATTGTCAGCTACATTGTGTTAAACAACTTGGATTATTTTTCAAAATTAAAAAAAAAATAATGGTCAATCAAAGTAAATATAAGTTGAAAACAAAAAACATAAATCAAAATTAAATGTTATTTTGAAATACAATGAACACAAAAACATAAATTAAAAGTAAAAAAAAAAAAAAGCATGGAAACTTTTTTTGCTTTTTTATTTATAGAATGTGGACAGAAAAAGCATAAATCAAAATTAAAAGAAAAGAAAAGCATGTTAACTTTTTTTCTGGCTGCGTTTTTGAAGAAGGTGGACTAAAAATTATTTTTTTGGTTGTGTTTTAAAAGAAAGTTGACTAAAACTTTTTTTGGCTGCTTTTTTAAAGAAGGTGAACTAAACCAATTATATATATATAGAGGATGTAAAGGTAGACTAAAGCTATTATGAGATATCTGATGATTGGGTAAGTAACGGAGAGGGGGGAAGGCGGAACGATGCTGCTGGGCGGGAGACTAGTTTTTTCGAATAGAGGTAGGCGCGCCACAGTATCCGATGAACAGCTTAGGTTTTTGTCTGGCTCTGCGCATGGGAACTACATACATTCTGACCCTGTCTGCTCCAGATCCGGAGGGTTGTCAGGCGATTATTCAAATGGAGAGGTGGAGCCCCCGATTCTCTCGGATGGCAGGTTGTCACCTTTGGTTTTCAACGCAGGGATCGATGGAAGGGCGGGAGGCTATATGCCTGTTGATAAACGCTCAGTTTTGCATATGTTTCAAAATCTGAAGGGGAATGAACACTTCTTGCCATTGAACGGGGGGAAAGAACCCATCCAGCCTTTGAACGTGGACCTGGGTGACTTACAGGGAGCCTCTTCCTCTGCTTTTGGCATCGATCTGGACCCCTCTTTGCCTGCATTCAGAAATGTGAATGGTTATGGTGAGAAGGTGAGTGTGAGAGCTCCCCCTTGTCCCATAAGTTGGGCAGAACAGAGCGGTGCTTTTATTGCAGAAACAACTATAGGAACGGGTCCAAAAACTAGTAAAGAGACTGAAGTGTTGAAACAGAGGCGTAGAAAAAAGAAATGGATAAAGTCTAAAAATGCTGAGTATAATTATGCCTTGGGTGAAGACATAGGGTGGGAACAGGTTTCAGTAATGGTTGACAAAACACTGGTCGGCAGGGCTGTGGGCAGGCATTTTTCCCTCAAAACTATAGTCTCCTGGGCTGATGCACATTGGAAATCCGGTTTTGGTTACGTGCCTGAGGTGGTTTCCCTTTCAAAGGGGTGGTTCGCTTTCCATTTCTTGCGCTCTGAACATCTCCAGTGGGTGACACAACGGTGTTGGTCTGTTGATAACTCTCCTTTGCTCTTTAAACCTTGGCATCCGCTCTTTGATGCCAGCAGGGAAAGGGTGGATTCGATCCCACTGTGGGTTCGTCTTCCTCGTTTGCCTCTTCACTATTGGACAGAGGAGCACCTATGTGGTATAGGTAATACTATTGGGGTCTTCTTAGAGGCAGACCTGTCCTATATTAAGACTAATCTCAGGTGGGTAGCAAGAATTCTGGTGATGATTAATATTAGAGAGGGCCTTGCAGAATTTATGAATCTCCGTTGGGGGCCCTATGATATTAAGCAGATCCTTGACTATGAAAATGTTCCTTTTCGATGTAGATGGTGCCATGTTTACGGACATCCAGCATATGAATGCAGTTCTACTTTCAGATTTGCAAAAAGCCAGGGGTCTGATCCTCATGTGGAGGCTCCTCAGATGAAGGAGGCTGGCTTTGCTCCTCACAACTCACAAACAGCTCTTTGGTCAGACCTCTCAAGCGCTGAACAATATTTTTCTGATGACTTTGGCTCTTGTATGCCATCTGCTATAGATTTTCAGGGGCTGAGTGTGTTCTCTGGCCCTTCTACTGGGCAGGAGGCTCTCTTTCAGGAAGCCGGGTGTGGAGCGCTCGATGTGTTGGAGGTCCATAGCGGACATTTTGGAGCAGATTTTCTCCTGAAGGACGATGTTGTGATGAATGAAGTATTCTCTGTGGTGAACCGTTCACTTTTGGGCTCTTTTCCTTTCTCTCCTGCATTAAATTTCTGTTTAAATTTGTTTCAGTCTTCTGTCTCGATTTTAGTCTCTGGTAGGAAGGATGTAGGTGGAATGGACTCTTGTGCTGTTCCTAATATCTCCTCTCAGCCTGTTTCGCTGCCTGCTCTCCAAGAGAGGGCTTCTGTATTTGTTTTTGACCCAAGTGACAAGCTGTTGGACTCGGTGGTTAATACAACCCCTTTGGTCACTGGATATAACCTGAGATCTAGTGCCAAAAAAGGTGCTGGTGGGTTTGGGAAAGGAAAATCCCCTTCTGCTCAGGGCAGGGGTAGGATCTCTTTCTTGGCAAAAGCACAGGATCGAGCTATGTTGGATGTTCATGATGGGAGGCAGATTTCAATTGACAGGGCGCTTAGAGCAAGCCTTTCCCTGAAGCCGGGTGTCTAATGAAGATAATGTCTTTTAATTGTAGGGGCTTGGCAGGTCCCCAAAAGAAAGTTGTTTTCTGGAGAGTTATCCTTCTGGAATGTTCTGATATCATTTTGCTACAAGAGACATTAGGTGCTGGGCTGGTGGTCAAAGTTAGACTGGAGGGTTGGCTGCCTGGCTGGACCTTTGAGTCTTTGGATGCTAGAGGAAGGTCGGGTGGTTTGGCTATCGGGTGGAATGAAAAAATAGTCAAATCACAAAATTTCTGGGGTATGGAGTCGGTCCTGGGAATAAATTTCCTGTCACTGGAGCTTGGTGAAGCTTTCAATCTCTTTAATATTTATGGCCCTTATTAGGACCGAATCCCTTTTTGGGACTCCCTCTTGAATAACTCTTTAATCAAGAGAGACTCGGTAATTTTAGGTGGAGATATGAACTTTTCTTTGGGCCAGTCAGAGGTATGGGGACCTCATGCACATATCGATTCTTTGATTGGTTTTTCCACTCAAAAATTGGAGGAGAATCACTTGCTGGACATTGAGCCCATCAAGCTGAAACCTACTTGGAGGAATAATAGATGTGCTGAAGACAGGATAGAAAAGAGACTAGATCGTTTTCTGGTGGCTGAGCAGATTGTGGACAGGCCTATTATGATTAGGCAGTGGATTGGTAGTGGGGGTGCTTCTGATCATTTTCCTATATTTCTTGAGTTAAAGATCGGGCCTAGGCAGCCCCCTAGTCCTTTAAAGTTCAACAAAATTTGGCTCAGGGATGATTCCTTCAAAGCTTTAGTTCTTGATTGTTGGATTCCTTTTAGGGTGGATAGTCCTCTTTCTGCTGCCTTCCAATTTGTTGAAAATTTAAAACGCATTAAGATTGCTGTGAAAGTTTGGTCGGTTGCTAAGAGACAGAGGGAGGATGTGGAGTTGAAATAGGTGGAAGAGGATATTCGATTGATTTATGAGGGCATTAGGGGTGGCTATCAATCTCAAGCTGACAAAGACACTCTTGTCTCACTTGAAAAAAGAAGGAACTCCCTTCTTATGGGTAAGGAGGAATCTTGGAGGCTGAAGAGTAGGGCCACTTGGCTGGCTAGTGAGATGAGAATACAAAATTTTTTCATGCATATGCTCGCGGCCGAAAGGCAGCTAATACTATTTAGACGTTAAGAGATGGTCAGGGCATTGAGTATTCTTCCTTTGAGGCCAACGCTAGTTTGGGGGTTGATCACTTCAAGGACCTTTTTAAGGCCCCAACTCAAGCTTCACTAGTAGAAGTGATAAGAGTTGCTCAATTTTTTCCGAGGTTTGTAGAGGAGGCTGATAACAGAGCTTTGATGGCGGAGGTCTCTGAAAAAGAACTAAAGGAGGTTCTTCAAAGCTTCCAAAAATACAAAAGTCCTGGGCCAGATGGGTGGTCAATTGAATTTTTCTTGGCTCTTTATGATATATTAGGGACTGATTTGCTGAAAGTAGTGGAGGACACCAGGATTTCTGGGCAGATTCCTGCTTGCTTCAATTCCACATTCATAGCTCTTATTCCGAAGGTGGATAACCCTCTTTCTCTGGCTGATTTCCGTCCTGTCTCTTTGTGCAACTGTATCTATAAAGTGATAGCCAAGGTGGTTGCGAGAAGACTCAAAGGCATTCTGTCTACTCATATCTCTGGTGAACAATTTGGTTTTTTGGAAGGCCGTCAAATTCATGAAGCAATCGGGACCGCTCAAGAGGTTCTCCACAGCATGAAGACCAAGAACCTCAAAGGGACTGTGCTGAAAATAGACCTATCCAAAGCATATGACCGGGTAAGTTGGTTATATATTCGTATGCTTCTTACTCACCTTGGGTTTGGTATCGGTTTTATAAGATGGATTATGAGATGTATAACAACCGTCTCCTTTTCAGTTCTGCTCAATGGGGCTGCATCCCCTTTTTTTCATGCTGAAAGAGGGCTGTGCCAGGGCTGCCCCCTTTCTCCCATTTTATTTTTACTGGTTGCTGAATGTTTGAGTAGAGCTCTTCATGTGGCAAAGACATAGGGTACTTTGAAGGGCATTCAGGTTGCTCCAAACCTTTTCATCACTCACCTTCTTTTTGTTGACGATGTTCTAATTTTTTGTTCTGGGTCGGTACGTGATGCTATTACGATTGGTGTGATTCTGGATCTGTTTGGCAAAGCTACGGGTATGGAAGTGAATGTTGGGAAGTCTTCTATCTCCACTCATTCGTTGAGGGATGAGGAGAGACATGAGTTCTCGCGGATCTTCCCCTATAATGTTGTTGGTTTGGATGCTGGCCTGAATTACTTGGGTTTCCATTTAAAACCCAATGATTATAGGAAAACTGATTGGAACTGGTTGCTAGAAAAGCTGGAAAAACGTTTAAAAGTTTGGTCTCACAAATGGTTATCTAGAGCTGGGCGGTTGAATCTAGTTAAGTCGGTCTTGGAGGCTATTCCGGTGTATTGGTTGTCTTTGTCTTGGATTCCCAAGGGTATTTTGGAGGCTGCCAGGAGGATTTTCTTCAGATTCCTGTGGAGTGGAAAACAGGATTCTTTGGTGACCCCTTGGGTTCAGTGGGAGAAAAT
This sequence comes from Pinus albicaulis, assembly GCA_034641835.2. Taxonomy (NCBI): domain Eukaryota; kingdom Viridiplantae; phylum Streptophyta; class Pinopsida; order Pinales; family Pinaceae; genus Pinus; species Pinus albicaulis. The sequence continues at coordinate 1,532,611,815 of CM076575.1, read as the reverse complement.
TGTTGTTCCAAAAGTGTTGGGTGGTTGGGGTCTGAAAAATATCTTCCTTTTTTCTCAGGATCTTGCTGCTAAGAGTGGTTGGAGGCTCATCAATGGTGAAAGCCTTTGGACTCAGGTGATATCTCACAAATATATTGCTCCTTTCTCCATTGTGGATTGGATAAGGTCTCCTGGGAAAACCTTTGCTGGGGGAACGGTGATTTGGAAGGCACTTGTTAAATCTTTTCACATCTTGGAAACTAGTCTGGCTTGGGATGTGGGTAATGGCAGGAAGCTGCGGGTTGGTGAGGATCCATGGTTGGGTAGCTCTCTACAGCACCTCCTTCCTAGGCGCACGGTTGAGGCCTTAAGACAGCAGGGGATTACTTTTCTCTCCCATCTTGTTGATCCGGTTTGGAGAAGGTTGGGCATTCAATCTTGGTTACAGGCTTCTTCCCTTGGGCTGGAGGTTTTTGATGAGAGGGCTCTGGCGGTATATATTTGTGCTCTAAAACAGGCTCATCTTGTGCTCTCGGATAGGGATGATAAGATCGCTTGGGATTTTGATCCTTCGGGGATCTATTCCCCCCGGGCCGGTTACCAAAAGCTTAGTGAGGGGGTTGTTGTGGGTGAGGTGCGGTGGTGGTGGAAGAACGTTTGGAAATTGAACTGTCCTCCTAAGACTTGCCTTTTTATGTGGTGTGTCCTTGAAAATAAGGTCCCTACTTGGGATGTGTTGCAAATCAGATGCTTTCAGGGTCCGGGCTGGTGCTGCTTGTGCAAATCAGATGTTGAATCAGTTAACCATCTTTTCCTCAGCTGTCCTTTCATTAAAGGAATTTGGTTGGAGTGTTCCAGGCTATTGGGTTTCCGGTGCAGATGGGAGGGCATTTCTGTCTCTCGTGCCTGGGATTCGTGGTGGGTGTCTACTGCTGAGCTCAACTTAAAAGCACTGCCTCTTCTCGTTATATGGGGTTGTTGGTTGGCTCGTAACCGGCTACTTTTTGATGGTTCTGTTAGTACTCCTGAGATTGTTGGTGCCATGACTGTGGGTCTGCACTCAGCTTTCCCTATTCATATTCGTGTTGCCAATCAGAGGGAGGTCCTCATGTTGGAGATTGATAGGAGGAGGCCTTGGGGATTTTTTGATGGAGCTATGCAGCAAAATTTCTGTGGGGGAGGTGCTCTGCTGTTTCTCTCGGATTCACACTGGTACGAGATCTCTGTAGGGCTGGGGGAAGGGTCAAATAATTTTGCTGAACTGCTGAGCCTCAAGATCCTTCTACTGTTCGCTATGGAGAAAGGTTGCAGACAGCTAAATGTTTTTGGGGACTCCTTGAACGTGATAAATTGGATAAAAGGTATACAAAGCTGCAGAGTTCATCTATTACAAAATATGTTCTGCTCCATTGGGGTGATCCTCCGTTCCTTTGCCTCTTTCACATGTTAGCATATCTATCGTGAAAATAACGAGAAGGCGGATCAAGCTTCTAAGAGGGGGCTGATGTTGGATGAAGGCATCTGGAGGGTCAGAGAACATTTGGAGGGTGTTATCTCTGAATATTTCCACCCATCTTTATTTGAATAGTGGCTACTGGACTTTGCTATGGCTTGTCTCTTGCCTACTGTTTTCTTCCTCTCTGTGAGCGGACTTTACGGTTTTTTGAGGATGGGTGGGCTTTTCTTCATCTGATGGTTGGACTACAAAATGACTTGAGATCCCTTTCAAAAGGCGGGTCAACATATTGCCTTTGGCTGTTTTCCTTGGGGTGTGCATATCATCTCATCTATTTGCGTTTGAGGACCTTGAACTACAAAATGTATCCTTTTCTGGTTTCTTCAGGGTGATGGACAGTTTTTCAATGGACAGTTTTGAAAGATTGCAGTGGCTCGAAGTCACATCTGGCTTCAAAATCTTTCTTTGATTTTATGGACAGTTTTCATTGGACAGCTTGACAGATTGCTGTGGGACAAAGTCTCATGACTATTTTTCAATATTTCATTGATAGTTTGACTGAAAAATCGCATTCTCTGTACTTGTGCGTTTGGAGAGTGCATTTTTTTGTGTTGGTTTACATATTGAAAGGGTTCCTACGGTGGGCTGGACACAGTATCTCTGGCGTGAATGCTTTCCCTGGCTTCTTAACCATACTTGATTACATACTGAAGGGTATTCGCTGGCTCTGTTTTTAAAGGGAGCTTGAACGTGTTTCTGTACCATAATAGAACTGCATTATCTTTTCTCTGTTGGCAGGTTTTTCTTTGAGGGAAAGTCTATCAGCAGCGTAGTGTTTGTGCTAATTAGGATCTGCATGCTCTTCATAGGACGAACAGCTTGGTTTTGTTTTATGTCATTTATCAGTTTCTGGACCATGCATAGTTTCTCACTATGTAACTGTCATTGTATACAAACTACTGGGTTTGTCTTTCAGAACACACAACAATGTGTTTTTCTCAATGTAATTTTATAACTCACCTGCAGTAAATAAAATTATGCTTTTTTCTCGAGGAAAAAAAAAGACTAAAGCTATTATATATATATATATATATATATATATATATATATATATATATATAAAAGATGTGAAGGTGGACTAATGCAATTTTATTTAAAATTATATATATAGAATGTTTGATTAAAGACATTAAAAGAAACGTTTATATATATAGATATATATATATTTATTTATTGTTGCAGAAATTCTCTATACAAAAATAGAAATATTTTATTAATATCTAAACCTTTATATCTATAAAATGAGCTATTTCAAAAACAAGTAATACAAAATAGTTAATTATAATTTACAAACTATAGTTAAAAATTAATTTCTTTATTTTTCACTCATTTATAGGAGAAATTAGAGATATGTCTGTGAAACGGTTATTCAAGAAAATATGCCGATATATCCGTTAAAGAAACTTATGCTCATCAGTCTGACAATTGAAATGTCTTAAAATTTTGGGTTAGACTGTTTCGATTCTGCCTAGGTCATATGAAAGTTATTCTAACTTTTAAAAAATAATGTCAAATAAGAGATCATAAAATAAAACACTAATAATGTCCAATGAAAGATCATAAAATAAAACAATGTGATTAAAACAAAGTGAAAAACAAAAAGCATGAATCTAAATTAAAGGAGAAAAAGCATGCGACCGTTTTATGCCTGCTATTTTTAGGACGGTGGGGTGGACCAATTTTAAATTCTCCCTCATTTGTGGAAGAGACGAGACACGGGATTTGTCTCTAATTCAAATAAAAAAGGCCAATATATCCGTTGAAAAAATCCTACATATATCTTTCGAAGGTTGCAGAAATTTCCCACTTCGTCATGTACCTCTGGTCTGGTCCGATATTTCTATGTGTGCTCTGATATGTCTGTGGTTGGGCGTCTGTGTATGTGTGATGAGGTGTCAGATTCACGCAAAGTCGATCATGTCGTTTGTGACACGCGATGGGAGGAGGTGCAAAACAATCAAACGAAAGGACTACTGTACCTAACACTCACTGCTAGGTACGATTCAGTTTTCGTTTCGTTGCATAAATGCCCTAACCTTTTTATTTCTTATTTTGACATTCTGTTCATTTGGCCGTCTATGCAGCTAGCTTTCCCAAATGCTCTACTCCAGCTAGATTCGTGAATTACTTTCTTTGCTAGTTCTTTTTTTGTTTCTTTTGTAATTTTAGTTCCAGGTTTGACATGATAATTATAAAAGGAAAATTTGCATGGATAATTTAAAAATGATTAAATAAAGAAAGCTTAGTTAGAATTGTCCTTGTCATTTTAATTGCAGTTCTGAGAAATATTTTCTTTGCTGCTTCTTTATTGGTTAAATAAAGAAGACATAGTTGGATTTTTCTTTATCTTGTTGCTTTTTCCATACATTTTAGTACCTTAGGGCAAGAAATCCAAGAGACCAGCTGCATTTATTTATTTGTGTGCTGCACACATTTCTGGCGGTTGCGTGCAGCACATAGAGAAGCCTAATTCCACCCTAATGAAGTCACTATTTTCTACCCTAACGGTTGTCTATGAGACATCGCTGGGCAGTTTGGTTAGGAATTACTTAATTCCATTTTCAGGTGTAATTACTCTCCTCTTCGCTTTCTTGGGGAATAAACGAGAAACCCTCATCACCTGTTCATCCCATCTCTATTCAGATTATTCCAGATAGTTTATTTTCATCTGCATAATGTACGTTTAAGCTTTCCAATGCGTTCAACTTTAGTTTCTCCTCTGTTGTAGTTTCCGCGGAATTACTTCATAGTTTAGTTTTAGTTTGGTGTCACTTCTAAAATTATTTGGTGTAATCTACGGCTCCAAAATAAACATTTCATTGCTGCCCTTCTCTTCCAATTAAATCTAATTTCTGGAACGATGTGATTTTATATTAAACGGCAATATCCAAATATTTTGAATTAAGATATGTTACATTATATGATATATAAATTTATATGTTGAATTTTGTGTTTCAACACATATATAATTTATATCCTTAAATTATTTTTATTATTTCTAACTTTTTAAGAACATTATATATTTTAGTTTTAAAAGTGGTAATTGACTAAATCACCTCAGTTCAATACCCTATCAGTTTCTTCCAATAAGCCAGAGAAATCTCATAAACACGAATTATATTTTTACTTCTTTTATTTTGAAATTCCACATACGATATCGTTGGGCAATCTAATTAACAATTAGATACACAGGTTGTTGTTTGCCGGGACATGAGGTAGCTGCATCATGTCCTTGCATGCAGCAGAAATAACTCTCATCCACCCGTTTTGTTTTTCTGTTGATGATCAATGAATTAATCTTTCGGTTTTCCAATAGTGTACTGTGGTGTACGGTCCGTGTAATTATTTCTCTATAATTTAGATTTATTTAAATTAATTTAAATTAAATGCAATGCATTTGGTGTGAGTTATAAACAATAGTTAGTCTAATCTGTGGCCTCAAAATCCATTTTTCGCGGCTACCCCTCCCTTATAACCAAATCTAGTCTCTTGAACGAACGTTGTGGTTTTGTATTAAATGGCTTTATTAAAAGATCTCCAATTGTGCTTTTAACTATTTTGAATATATTTTTTATTAAAATCACTATGTTTTTACATTTAAATATATATTAAAAAATTAAATTCTATGTAAATGTTTTTAACATTCACTTTAAATACTTGTTTTATTAATTGTCTCTATATATATATATATATATATATATATATATATATTCGTTCTTATAAATTTTATTAGGCTAGATTAGCTTAGAATAGAGTAGGCAAAGGTGGGTAGGCTAAAGTAGGCTAGGCTAGACTAGGCTAGAGTAAGAGTAGAATATGATAGGCTATAGTAGAGTAGGCTAGGCTAGGGTAAGTTAGAGTAGGTTAGTAGGCTAGGGTAGAGTAGGGTAGTAGGCTAGAGTAGGCTAAGCAATGCTAGGCTAGGTTAGGCTAAAGTAGACTCGGTTTAGCTAGGCTAGAGTAAACTAGTGGGCTAGAGTAGGCTAAGCTAAGTTATGGTAGAGTAGGCTAAGCTAGGGTAGAGTAGGCTATGTTAGGCTAGAATAAGCTAGGCTAGGCTAGAGTAGGGTAGTGTAGGATAGGCTAGACTAGGATATGATAGAATAGAGTAGGCTAAGGTAGGCTAGCCTAGGCAAGATTAGTGTAGTAGGCTAGAGTAGAGTAGTATAAGCTAAGCTAGGGTAGAGTAGGGTAGGGTAGGAAAGGCTAGAGTGGAGTAGGATAGAATAGGATAGGATAGTCTAGGATAGGATATGATAGAGTAGGCTAAGGTAGGCTAGGCTACGATAGGAAAGGTTAGGATAGAGTAGAGTATTGCAAGCTAGGTTAGCCTAGAGTAGGCTAGAGTAGAATAGGCTAGGCTAGAGTAGGCTAAGGTAGAGTACGTTAGACTAGAGTAGGATAGAGTAGTCTACGTTAGGCTATAGTAGGTTAGAGTAAAATAGGGTATGATAGGCTACGCTAGATTAGGCTAGAGTAGTGTTGGCTAGGCTAGGATAGAGTAGGCTAGGATAGGGTACGATAGGATAGAGTAGGTTAGAATAAAATAGGGTAAGATAGGCTAGGCTAGTGTAGGCTAGAGTAGGCTAGGCTAGGCTACGATAGAGTAAGTTAGGATAGGGTAAGATAGGATAGAGTAGGTTAAGTTAGGCTAGGCTAAGGTAGCGTAGAGTAGCCTAGGCTAGGCTAGGGTAGAGTAAGCTAAGCTAGGCTAGGTTAAAGCGGGTTAGACTAGGATAGAGTAGGCTAGGATAGGGTAAGATAGGATAGAGTAGGTTAACTTAGGCTAGGCTAGGGTAGCGCAGAGTAGGCTAGGCTAGGCTAGAGTAGTGTAAGCTAAGTTAGGCTAGGTTAAAGCAGGTTAGACTAGAATAGGCTAGGCTAGAGTAGGCTAATCTAGGCCAAAGTAGGATAGACTAAGCTAGGTTATGCTAGGCTAGGCTAGGTTATCCTAGTAGGGTAGAGTAGAGTAGGCTAAGCTAGGCTAGGATACAGTAGGTTAGACTAGAATAGGATAGGCTACAATAGGATAAGCTAGAATAGCTTAGACTAGTGTAGGATAAAGTAGGGTAGGCTAGGCTAGAGTAGGTTAGAGTAGAATATGACATGATAGGATATAAACGGTTAGGATAGAGTAGGCTAGAGTAGAGTAGGCTAAGCTAGGCTAGAGTAGGCTAGTAGGGTAGAGTAGGGTAGGGTAGGTTAGGATATAGTAGGCTAGGATAAGTAAGCTAGGCTAAGATAGGATAGCATAGAGTAGGTTAAGGTAGGCTAGCCTAGGGTAGGCTAAAGTACGATAGGCGAGGATGGAGTAGCCTTGTCGGCTAGTGTAGAGTAAGCTAAGCTAGGCGAGGTTAGAGTAGAATAGGCTAAGTTAGGCGAGGCTAGAGTAGGTTAGAGTAGGATAGAGTGGGTGAGGTGAGGCTAGAGTAATTTGGAGGAGAATAGGATAAGCTAGACTCATCTATGCTAAAGTAGGTTATGCTAGGCTAGATTAGGCTAGTAGGTTAGAGTAGACTAGGGTAGGATAGGATAAAGCATGCTAGGATAGGCTAGGCTAGGATAAGATAGGCTAAAGTAAGGTGGGCTAGTCTAGAGTAGCCTAGTATTATAAAGTAGTGTAGGCTAAGTTAAACTAGCCTAGATTAGGTTAATTTGAGCTAGAATAGGATAGAACATGCTAAGGTAGGTTAGGCCACGCGAGGCTAAAGTAGGCTAGGCTAGACTAAAGTATCCTAGTAGTATAGAGTATAGTAGGCTAAGCTATGCTACACAAGAGTAGGTAATACTAGAATAGGCCAGGTTAGTGTAGGCTAGGCTACAGAAGGATAGGTAAAAAAGGATAGGCTAGGCAAGGCTACGCAAGAGTAGGCTAACTTAGGTTAGGTTAGGTTAGGCCAGAGTAGGCTAGGATAGGATAGAGTATGCTCGAGTAGTCTAGGATAAACTAGGATACGATATGTTAGGTTAGGCTAGAGTAAGATAGAGTTGGTTGGGATAGTCCAGAGTAGTCTAGAGTATGCTGGGCTAGGCTAGGCTAAGTTAGGGGAGAGTAAGCTAGGCTATATTATAGTAGACTAGGCTAGAGTAAGAGAGATTTGGCTAGGATAGTATAGGATAAAGTAGTCTAGGCTAGGCTAGACTAAGTTAGGCCAGAGTAGGCTAGGCTACATTATAGTAGGAGGATAGGTTGGAGTAAATTAGGCTACAGTAAGCTAGGTTAGATTAGGATAGAGTAGGATAAAGTTGAATAGGATAGGCTAGAGTAGGCTAGGCTAGAGTAGTGTAAAGTAGGCTAGGCAAGGCAAGGTAATGCCAGGAAAGGCTAGGAAACAGTAGGCTAGCCCATGTTAGGGTAGGCAAGGCTAGAGTAGGATAAAGTAGTGTAGGTGAGGGTAGGCTAGGCTAGGCTAAGCTATACTAGAGTAGGATAAAGTAGGTTAGCGTGAGCTTGATTAGACTAGTAGGCTAGAGTAGAGTAGGTTAGGTTAGGCTAGCCTAGAGTAGTTTAGACTATAGTATACTAGGTTAGAGTATGTTATGCTAGGATAGAGTAGGCTAGAGTAGGCGAGGCTAGGGTATAGTACGTTAGAGTAGAGTAATATAGGCTAGACTAGGCTAGGCTAGAACATGTTAGAGTAGAGTAAGCTAGCTTAGGCTAACTTAGAGTGGGTTAGTAGGCTAGACTAACTTTAGATCTCCCCCAACAAGAAGGTTATCTTCTTGTTCGTCCCCAATGCTATTTTTTAAGATTTCCCAACATATTTCCTTGTCCTTATAATGGTTGGCGGAGTATATGTTGTAGATGCTGACTATCCTGCGAGTTTCAACATTCTCCAGTTTAGTGTTTGTCTAGTGGTCTATCTTCATGTGTTGTTGCAGTTTCCATTTCCCTTTTTTCCATATAGTGCTTATTCCTCCTGAAGCTCCAGTAGTTGACATTTCTTATCTTTCATAGATCCTAGATTTTTCTGATCACATCAATTTCTTGACTACTTAGCTTTGTCTCTTGAATTAAGAGGATGTCAGGTTTTCCACTTTTTATTAGGTCTTTTAAAAAGTTAATTTCGGAGGGGTGACCCAACCCTCTACAATTCCAAGAGACAAATATCATTATTTATTATTTGGGTTTGTTGTAGGACCCCTCCCTTTGTTTTCTTGCTGTACTTTTTCTTTATTCTTTGGTCCTTTTTCTAGAAAATTCTCCAATCCCTGTTGTGTTCCCAATGAGATATCTTTGGGTGCTTCTTCATCTTTTATTTCTTTGTTTAATATCCTTCCAAATTTTTTTGTTTTCTCAATATTTTGAGGGGTTTCTTTTGTTTGGTTTCTTGTGAGGATTCGGTCTGAATTTAGGAGGAGAGGCTTGTCCGGCTGAGGAGGGGAACCAAGAGGGGTAGGAATGGGAGATGAGAGGAGGGTGTGAATGGGGGAGGAGGTGATGATCAAGTCAGTTGGGATGAGAGCAGATGAGAGGATGTCAAAAGGATTTTTCCCCACGAGGGAGCTTTTTTTGACAGGGGAGGGGAGATCCTAGTGGAGGAGGAGGATGAGAGCCAAAGGCGAGTTTAGATGCAGTCTTTTTCATTTTTAATTATTTCCATTTTGAATTTGATGTTTCTTCAATGTTTTTTTCAGGTTCCTCTCTTTTACTACATCTATTAGTGAAATGACCGTATTCCTGACATACCTTACATTTGAAGGGGATTTGTTCATAGTCCAGCTATTGAATGTGGATCCAATTGTCCATTGTTTTAGTTCTTAGCGATAGCCTTGAGTTGTGAAAGACCAGTGCCTAGGACATCTTATATATAGCATGGAGCATAATGTATAACAGAGGAAGTTATCAATAAAAGGCTCTCATGCTATCTCCTGAAAACATGGAATGTTAATTTTGAATGGGACCAAGACCCTCAAAAACTGACACAGAGAAGGGAGTATTGCAGAGGCAATGTGAAAAAATCTAATACAAAAGCAACAGACAATTCAGAGATAGCTTACTGTAAAGAGGGTCAGTTCAGAAATACCTCACAGAAATAAATTATCAGAAGGTGTTTGCTGTGAATGAAAGATTGAGAGGATACTAGTTGTCAATGAGCTGATATCCAGATACACAATATCACCATGTAATGGGCTTACCAATTTAAGAATCCATACATGACAATAACGTTTTAAAAATAACCTCCCAAAGAAACTAATATAGCAGAAGTATGGTTTGAGTGAATAGTGAAACAATATATCATGCCTGAGCCATATTTAAAGCACTTGACTAATCCAAGCATGGGTATCAAGTAGGATAAATCCATACCAAAAATCAGTGAGCAACTCGCATTTTAGAAACATGATAAAAGAAAGATGGATGAAATGAAATGATCTATTAAAGTAGCAAATATAAGAGAAAGTTACAAACTGTGAAATACCAAAGACCAGAATCCTCTTAACAGATGGAACTCCTCCTCACTGAGACCCTACGGGCTCTGAGCCTTCATACAAGATTTCACAAAATGTATACAAAAAATCCTTTCACTGCATAATTTTCTGATAAAATATAGAACCCTAAATCATCTCTTCTTCGAGAGCTTTATAGGAGAAAAAGAAAGCTCGAAAAGGGAGTAGGTGATGAAAATTTAATTTGCCTCATTAAGACAAGATGGCGGAAATGTGCACGCCCATATTGCTGGATGACTCTGTAGCACTGTATGTACTCTGCTGCCTGCTTACTGAAATAAATGCACTGGGTAGAAGTCTCTTCAGGAAAATCACATAGACATTCCATCCTTTCCCGAAAGAAAATGGTGCTGAAAAGAAAGCTTTAAGGTATTGTTTTCTGCGAATGGTACCCTCTGCCTTCTAAACCCTGAATTACGGTTTAAGTTCTTCAATGCTGAACATTGAATTCCTCGATCATTCACTGATATTTCTCTGCTGCTCCATTAATATCTCCATCTGCGCAATCTGTGCTTTGAATGACTTGGGAGGGTTTGACAGATTTTAACCCTGCTTCTTTAATGGAAGTCTTTTCGACATACCTTCCTAGACCTTTCTCCATAACCACAGCCTCTGAAAAATGGCCCTTTGATGCTCTCTCTATTACAGTAATAGAGACTGTAAGTCATGGCAGTTTTTCGCTGCTGTAACCCTGCAAAACCCGCAAACTCGTTAGGAAAACCAGGCATGGGGATGATGGACGTGGCGGGATCAATGAAAATGGTTGTGCAGACATGGCGAAATGATGGAACAATGTAGGGTGGCGATTAAAACACAGTGAAATGATGCATGATGGATTGGTGGAGGTTTTTAACATAAACATTGAAATCTGACTAACGAATGAAATGTATAATGGCAGAGGAAAAATACGACAAACACATGGAACGTTGACGGGGCGGAGGACACGTGTCAATGGTGGGGAGGCAAGCAATCTAGACCGTCCGATCTCAGGAGGAGATCGACGGCTGAAGACGCGTCAGAGAGCGACGGATTGGCGGGCCAGGGGTACGTATACCTTGGGTTAAATAATACGCATCTTCGGGGTGTGATGACCGTTGGATGGGGAGCCCCAGATCAGACGGTTGATATGAATATCCAGCTGGGTCAAATTTCGAATGATAACGCATGATGGGGGGCGGTTTTCAAATAGTGACGGAGCCACATTTCGTGCGATGAGTGGAATCGCTCCGAAATGGAAAATACCGCCCGCCCTCCAAAGGCGGTGCGATGGATACCACCATTTTTTGAAAAGTGCTTTTATGCATGGGGACCACAAGGGTGGGTGAGCTGCTGACCGTTGATTTACAGATTGATTGGATGGTGGACAGGTGATCGGAGCGGTAAACGGGTTGGGCCACGGGTGCGACGCTGATCAATGAAGGTCGTCCGATCTGTACAGATCGACGGATAATACTGCATTCAATATCCGCCTGGGATAAGTGATCTCCAGGCTAGCACTTGGTCTAGCGCCCAGGTTACGTGGAGCAAAAGGTTGAGGGGCTAGGGCCAAAAGGTGCTAAACCTTATATATTTTCAAATGTGGGTTTTCAGCCCTTTTTAATCCAATTTGGGGCTGGGAAAGAGTAACGATAAGGGGAATGAGGGGTTTTTAAAACCAAACAAGGGTGTGAGTATGGTTTAAAGGGGATTTTGGGATGGTTTAGAAGGATTAGGGGGAGGGATTTTCGGGTAAAAAGTGAGGTTATGAAAAAGAGGAAGAGGGGATGAAATGGAGAAATCTACAGGGGCAGAAGGGGCAAATGAAGGCCTCTTGGGGCTCAATTTTTCACAATCAATGAGGCTTATTGACCTAAGAATAGCAGAGGGAAATAATTAAAGGGTAGAGGACCTGAAGAGGCTTTCAAGGATGATGTGAATTCAAAGGGAAAGCATTCCTAAAAAGTTTAGAGACAGTTTTACCCCATGTTTGCTTGTCAAAATTTAATAGGGGGCTAACATGATCAACATTCGCTCCACCTGGGGATGCCACGTTCATCCTTGGGTGTGTCAAGAACTGCACAGACCAACTACATCATCAATTTTTACAGACAGGAAAAATAAACCTATTCTACTCCTACCCTTATTACTCCATGAGACCAGATTACACTGTTGGTCTCACATTTTCTCTACCTAAACTACATCTGCTAGGATTAAACTGTGTAGCAGATTTCTTCTCTACATTCTAAAATAGAAATTGAAAAAAATCTAAGCCATGATTAGACTGCCTGGCTTGCTGGACCTTGCAGAAACTAAAACAACTAACTACATGCTCACAGGCTGAGCTTTATTTCAGTTTTCCTACCTACTCTCATCTAACCTGAAAATATCTGATGTTCTAGGTGATACAATAATCCTAATGCAACCAGTTAAGCAATAGCAAAAAGGGATAGGACAACTAACTTCATGTCAAAGATAACCACAGGGTGTTCTTCAGGTGGTCCTTCAAAACTGAGGTCACCATCAGTGGTGACCACTCTTGATGAATCTGGCCCTTGCGAAGGATGAATGCTAGAGCATTTGGACTGATCAGGGCCTCCATGTACTCTACCATAGGATCGAAGAACATATGGTGTAAGCTTTCTTCTTTTAGGCCTGCCATGACTGGTAGGCTGTCTGCATCATGGGAAAATTTGATTATTGCATCTTCCACTGCATCTTCAATGTGGCTCTTGAAAGTCCAATCACCTTCTTCTTTTATTTCGAAAGGCAGTGGGATCTCTTCTTTTTTAGGAGGAGGGAGACTTTCCAAAAAGGCTTTGGGGTCTCTGAACTGATATGATTTTTCTTGTGAGTTCAGAAATTCAACCTCGGCTTCATATCTTTCAACCACCAATTCTAGAAAGATTTTCTTAAGCACGAGTTTAGAACTTAAGCTGGGAAGAAGAATAGCTCGTGGAAGGTCCTCCACTTCCAGTTTTGCCAAGGCACATGAAATTTCATCTCGACACTCTGCTACGAAACCTGGATGCAATTTTGCAAACAGCTCAGAGTCCTATATTGGTGAAGTGGCTTGGTCTTCAACACGGCTGATGTTGTACTGTGACACGATCTCCTAATGGAGTCTCATGAAACCAAGATAATCAGCGGCCTACTGATCACCAGTGGAGTATATTAATCATTTAGGAACTGTGGAGTCACCAAGGTGAGGGATCTACAACTCTCAACTCTTCATGCTCACCTTTCTAAAGATTGAATTAGCTTTTTTTGAGGCCCAAGGATTTATATTTTCTCAACTTTGTTCCCCAAAAACGGTGCCAAAAAGATGTTGTAGTTCTTAGAGATAGACTTGAGTTGTGAAAGACCAGTGCCTAGGACATCTTATATATAGCAAGGAGCATAATGTATAACAGAGGAAGATATCAATAAAACGCTCTCATGCTATCTCCTGAAAACAGGGAATGTTAATTTTGAATGGGACCAAGACCTTAGAAACTGACACAGAGAAGGGAGTACTATAGAGGTAGCGTGCAAAACTCTAATATAAAATAAATAGACAATTCAGGGACAACTTACTGTAAAGAGGGCCAGTTCATAAATACCTCACAGAAATAAATTATCAGAAGGTGTTTTCTATGAATGAAAGATTGAGAGGATACTAATTGTCAATGAGATGATATCCAGATACACAATATCACCATGTAATGGGGTTACCAATTTAAGAATCCATACATGACAATAGCGTTTTAAAAATAACCTCCCAAAGAAACTAATATAGCAGAAGTATGGTTTGAGTGAATAGTGAAACAATATATCATGCATGAGCCATATTTAAAGCGCTTGACTAATCCGAGCATGGGTATCAACTAGGATAAATCCATACAAAAAATCAGTGAGCCACTCGCATTCCAGAAACATGATACGAGAAATATGGATGAAATTAAATGATCTATTAAAGTAACACATATAAGAGAAAGTTACAAACTGTGAAATACCAAAGACCAGAATCCTCTTAATAGATGAAACTCCTCCTCGCTGAGACCCTACGGGCTTTGAGCGTTCATACAAGAGTTCACAAAATGTATACAAAAAATTCTTTCACTGCATAATTTTATGATAAAATAAAGCTTGAAAAGGGAGTAGGTGATGAAAATTTAATTTTCCTCATTAAGACAAGATGGCGGAAATGTGCACGCCCATATTGTTGGATGACTCTATAGCTCTGTATGTAATTTGCTGCCTGCTTACTGAAATAAATTCACTGAGTAGAAGTCTCTTTAGGAACACGGCAAAGAAGTAAAATCACATAGACATTCCTTCCTTTCCTAAAAGAAAATGGTGCTGAAAAGAAAGCTTTAAGGTATTGTTTTTTGTGAATGGTAACCCCTGCCTTCTAAACCCTGAATTATTGTTTAAGTTCTTCAATGCTGAACGTTGAATTCCTCGATAATTCACTGATATTTCTCTGCTGCTCCATTAATATCTCCATTTGCACAATCTGTGCTTTGAATGACTCGGGTGGGTTTGAAAGATTTTAACCCTGCTTCTTTAATGGAAGTCTTGTCGACATACCTTCCCAGGCCTTTCTCCATAATCACAGCCTCTGAAAAATGGTCCTTTGATGCGCTCTCTATTACAGTAATAGAGACTGTAATTCATGGCAGTTTTCTGCCGCTGTATCCCTGCAAAACCCGCAAACTCGTTAGGAAAACCAAGCATGGGGATGATGGACGTGGCGGGATCAATGAAAATGGTTGTGTGGACATGGCGAAATGATGGAACAATGCGGGGTTGCGATTAAAACACAGTGAAATGATGGAGGATGGACTTGTGGAGGTTTTTAACGTAAACATTGAAATTTTACTAACGAATGAAATGTATAATGGCGGAGGAAAAATACGACAAACATGTGGAACAGTGACGGGGCAGAGGACACGTGTCAATGGTGGGGAGGCAAGAAATTTGGACCGTCCGATCTCAGGAGGAGATCGACGGTTGAAGACGCGTCAGAGGGCGACCGATTGGCGATCCAGCGGTACGGATAGATTGGGTTAAATCCCGTGTATCTTCGGGGTGCGATGACTGTTGGATGGAGAGCCCCAGATCGGACAGTTGATATGAATATCGCGCTGGGTCGAATATCGAACCATAATGCGCGATGGGGGGGCGGTTTTGAAATAGTGACGGAGCCACGTGTCGCGCGATGAGTGTAATCGCCCCGAAATGGAAAATACTGCCCGCCCTCCAAAGGCGGTGCGATGGATACCACCGGTTTTTGAAAAGTGCTTTTGGGCGCGGGGACCACAAGGGCAGGTGAGCTACTTTCTGTTGATTTACAGATTGATCGAATGGTGGAAAGGCGATCGGAGCAGTAAACTGGTCGGGCCACGGGCGTGACGCTGATCAATGAAGGCCGTCCGATCTGTACAGATCGACGAATAATACTTCGCCCGATATCTGCCTGGAATAAGTTCTCTCTAGGCTAGCACTTGGTCTAGCGCCCAGGTTACGTGGAGAAAAAGCTTGAGGGGCTAGGGCAGAAAGGTGCCAAACCTTATATATTTTCAAATGTGGGTTTTCGGCCCTTTTTAATGCAATTTGGGGCTGGGAAAGAGTAACAATAAGGGGAACGAGGGGTTTTTTAAACCAAACAACGGTGTGAGTATGGTTTGAAGGGGATTTTGGGGTAAAAATGGAGGTTATGAAAAAGAGGAAGAGGGGATGAAATTGAGAAATCTGCAGGGGCACAAGGGGCAAATGAAGGCCTCTTGGGGCACAATTTTTCAGAATCAATGAGGCTTATTGACTTAAGAACAGCAAAGGGAAATAATTAAAGGGCAAAGGACCTGAAGAGGCTTTCAAGGATGATGTGAATTTAGAGGGAAAGCATTCCTCAAAAGTTTAGAGACAGTTTGACCACCTGTTTGCTTGTCAACATTTAATAGGGGGCTTACATGATCAACATCCATCTTGATTTTGACCGCTTCTGGGAGGCCCTTTCCTAGATCCACCTCAACATAGATTCATGTGCATGCCTGCATGTTGTCTTTGGGTTCACTTTTGTCGATGTATTTTCCCACTCCATTTCCTATTGCATGAACTGAGTCATCACTCCACCAGTGTAGAGGTAGGTGTGGCAATCTTACCCATACTGGTACTGCACTGGGAACATCTAGTTCTGGATCAAAATCCAGAGTCCATCGGTTAAGGTACAGACCCCTTGTGTCCATGAATTAAGGCTCGCTTCAGAATATAAGATCTCAATCACTTTTAGTCTGAAAATGAAAGGTATAACATCCCCGGCCACAAAATATTATGGCGATTTTCCCTTGTATAAACTGGATCCAGTTCCTCTCAACCCATTTCTGCACTGTTTTGGGTGAGGGCCATAATCCTATAAATTGACCAACTAGTCCTTTTTCCGCGAGAGAGATTTCGGCTTTCCTTGGCACGGATGGAGGTAGGGAGATTTCTGGAATGGATTTCAGCTTTTTAACAAACTTTGTGGTGGCTGGTCTAGTTTGTTGGGTTCCCAAAGAGCTTATGAGAGAGGCAAAAACAGCTGAATCTTCATCTACATGCTGGTTGTTCGATGTTGCAACTGTGAAAGCACGACATCAGCTAGGACACGAACGCACAACAGGCAGCCTTACCAACCAAAATATGTTCAATTCGACATATAATTAAAAATATATTAATAATAATAGTAAATACAAGTTTAATGTGATCTAATAAAATGGCTCATTGCATGTGTTATGTAATCCCTATAACATTTAAAAATACGTTTTAAATAATAATAAAATACACATTATTTTTTTGCACTCTAAAATAAGTTTGAACTTAAAGAAAGTAGATCCTTCTGTGCTCATGTTACATCCATGCTTAATATGGATCCATGTTTGTATATTCTAACTGCTCATATATACCACAACCTTACTTTAGATGTGTAATACATTTATGACACCAAGATTGTTATTTGGCATCAGATTTGTTTAATTTGAAAATAGAGTCTCCTTACCTTAAATTATTAATCAAGTAATAGTTACTTCTTTCATTGATATTTATTTAGTTGAGATTTGTTTGACATCACATTTGTTTGATTTGAAAATAAAGTTCCCTTACTTTTTTTTTATGTTTATTTAGATGAGATGGTATTTTCATTGATCCATAATCATGTTTACCCTATGATCCACTTTATCAACCTTTCCTAAAACAATTTCAACTTTATATCTTGTGGGATGAAATCCTAATGGGTGGAGCCAATAAGTGAGTTTTTCAATTAAATTCAATAAAAAATTATCACCAACATATTAGGAGGAATAGGTATTTCTTTTTTAGTAGAATCATTAAGTGATCTATGTTGTTTTAAAAAATTGTCATCAACATTGTGTTAAGCAACTTGGGTAATTTTTCAAAATTCAGAAAAATAATGGTCAATCAAAGTTAATATAAATTGAAAACGAAAAACATAAATCAAAATTAAAAGAAAAGAAAAGCCACCGAAATTTTTTGTTTTTTTAAGATGTAGACACAAAAAGCATAAATCCAAAAAAAAGAAGAAGCAGCAACATGTTAAATTTTTTTTGCTGCCTTTTAAAAAAAAATGAACTAAACCAGTTTTAAGATTTCAAAAACGGTTATTCAATATATCCATTTTAAAATTATATATATATATATATATATATATATATATATATATATATTTTTCAATTAAAAAAGTTAAAAGAAAAATTACATATATAGATATTGTTGCAAAATTTCTTTGATACTAAAATAGAAATATTTTATTAATATCTAAACATGTATATCCATAAAATGAGCTAATTCACTATTTCAAAAACAAGTAATACAAAATAGTTAGCTATAACTTACAAACTATACTTGAAAAGTAATTTCCTAATTTTTCACTCATTTATAGCAGAAGCTGGAGAAATGTCTATGAAACGGTTATTCAAAAAAATAGGTCGATATATCCATTAAAGAAAAAATAAGAGATATGTATGTGAAATGGTTATTAAAAAAATAGGCCGGTATATACGTTAAAGAAACTTATGCTAACCAGTGTGACAATTCCATTTCTAATGTCTTAAAATTTTGGGTTCGGTTCCGCCCAGGTCATATGAAAATTATTCTAACTTTAAAAAAATAATGTCAAATGAAAGATCATAAAATAAAAAACTAATAATGTGAAATGAAAGATCATAAAATAATAGTTTATGCATGCGACAAGACAACAACATTAATATTAGTTGTGAATAGAAATAGGATAAAAAAAATCATATCTTTTATTCATCTATAATCTGATATAATTCGATTCTGCCCAGGTCATATGAAAATTATTCTTACTTTAAAAAAAATAATGTCTAATAAGAGATCATAAAATAAAACACTAATAATGTCCAATAAAGATCATAAAATAAAACACTGTGATTAAAACAAAGTGAAAAACAAAAAACACGAATCTAAATTAAAGGAGAAAAAGCATGCGACCGTTTTATGCCTGCTATTTTTAGGACGGTGGGCTGGACCAATTTTAAATTCTCCCTCATTTGTGGAAGAGACGAGACACGGGATTTGTCTCAAATAAAAAGGCCAATATATCCGTTGAAACAATCCTACATATATCTTTGGTCTGGTCCGATATTTCTATTTGTACTCTGATATGTCTGTGGTTGGGCGTCTGTGTATGTGTGATGAGGTGTCCGATGGGAGTAGGTGCAAAACAATCAAACGAAAGGACTACTCGTACCTAACACTCACTGCTAGGTACGATTCGGTTTTTGTTTCGTTGCATAAATGCCCTAACCTTTTTATGTCTTATTTTGACATTCTGTTCATTTGGCCGTCTATGCAGCTAGCTTTCCCAAATGCTCTACTCCAGGTAGATTCGTGAATTACTTTCTTTGCTAGTTCTTTTTTTGTTTCTTTTGTAATTTTAGTTCCAGGTTTGACATGATAATTATAAAAGGAAAATTTGCATGGATAATTTTAAAATGATTAAATAAAGAAAGCTTGGTTAGAATTGTCCCATTTTAATTGCAGTTCTGAGAAATATTTTCTTTGCTGCTTCTTTATTGGTTAAATAAAGAAGATAGAGTTAGATTTTTCTTTATCTGTTGCTTTTCCATACATTTTAGTACCTTAGGGCAAGAAATCCAAGAGACCAGCTGCATTTATTTATTTGTGTGCTGCACACATTTCTGGCGGTTGCGTGCAGCACATAGAGAAGCCTAATTCCACCCTAATGAAGTCACTATTTTCTACCCTAATGGTTGTCTACGAGACATCGCTGGGAAGTTTGGTTAGCAATTACTTAATTTCTCTTCGCTTTCTTGGGGAGTAAACGAGAAACCCTCATCACCTGTTCATCCAATCTCTATTCAGATTATTCCAGATAGTTTATTTTCATCTGCATAATGTACGTTTAAGCTTTCCAATGCGTTCAACTTTAATTTCTCCTCTGTTGTAGTTTCCGCGGAATTACTTCATAGTTTAGTCACTTATAAAATTATTTTGTATAATCTACGGCTCCAAAATAGACATTTCATTTCTGCCCTTCTCTTCCAATTAAATCTAGTTTTTGGAACGATGTGATTTTATATGAAACGGCAATATCCAAATATTTTGAATTAAGATATGTTACATTATATGATATATAAATTTATGTGTTGAATTTTGTGTTTCAACACATATATAATTTATATCTTTAAATTATTTTTATTATTTTTAACTTTTTAAAAATATTATATATTTTAGTTTTAAAAGTGGTAATTGACTAAATCACCTTATTTCAATACCCTATCAGTTTCTTCCAATAAGCCAGAGAAATCTCATAAACACGAATTATATTTTTACTTCTTTTATTTTGAAATTCCACATACCATATCGTTGGGCAATTTAATTAAAAATTACTTACACAGGTTGTTGTTTGCCGGGACATGAGGTAGCTGCATCATGTCCTTGCATGCAACAGAAATTACTCTCATCCACCCGTTTTGTTTTTCTGTTGATGATCAATGAATTAATCTTTCGGTTTTCCAATAGTGTACTGTGGTGTACGGTCCGTGTAATTATTTCTCTATACTTTAGATTTATTTAAATTAAATGCAATGCATTTGGTGTGAGTTATAAACAATAGTTAGTCTAATCTGTGGCCTCAAAATCCATTTTTCGCGGCTACCCCTCCCTTATAACTAAATCTAGTCTCTTGAACGAACGTTGTGGTTTTGTATTAAATGGCTTTATTAAAAGATCTCCAATTATGCTTTTACCTATTTTGAATATATTTTCTATTAAAATCACAATGTTTTTACATTTAAATATATATTATAAAATTAAATTCTATGTAAATGTTTTTAACATTCACTTTCAATACTTGTTTTATTAATTGTCTCAAATATATATATATATATATATATATATTCTTATAAATTTATTAGGGTAGATTAGCTTAGAATAGAGTAGGCAAAGGTAGGCCAAAGTAGGCTAGGCTAGACTAGAGTAGTCTAGTAGGCTAGAGTAGAGTAAGCTAAGGTAGGCTAGGCTAGAGTAGGCTAGAGTAGGAGTAGAATATGATAGGGTAGAGTAGAGTAGGCTAGGCTAGTGTAAGTTAGAGTAGGTTAGTAGGCTAGGGTAGAGTAGGCTAGTAGGCTAGAGTAGGCTAAGCAATGCTAGGCTAGGTTAGGCTAAAGTAGACTCGGTTTAGCTAGGCTAGAGTAAACTAGTGGGCTAAAGTAGGCTAAGCTAAGTCATGGTAGAGTAGGCTAAGCTAGGGTAGAGTAGGCTATGTTAGGCTAGAATAAGCTAGGCTAGGCTAGAGTAGGGTAGTGTAGGATAAGCTAGACTAGGATATGATAGAATAGAGTAGGCTAAGGTAGGCTAGGCTAGGCTAGAGTAGTGTAGTAGGCTAGAGTAGAGTAGGATAAGCTAAGCTAGGGTAGAGTAGGGTAGGGTAGGAAAGGCTAGCGTAGAGTAGGATAGAATAGGATAGGATAGTCTAGGATAGGATATGATAGAGTAGGCTAAGGTAGGCTAGGCTATGATACGAAAGGTTAGGATAGAGTAGAGTATCGTAACCTAGGTTAGCCTAGAGTAGGCTAGACTAGAATAGGCTAGGCTAGAGTAGGCTAAGGTAGAGTACGTTATACTAGAGTAGGATAGAGTAGTCTACGCTAGGCTATAGTAGGTTAGAGTAAAATAGGGTATGATAGGCTACGCTAGATTAGGATAGAGTAGTGTTGGCTCATCTAGGATAGAGTAGGCTAGGATAGGGTAAGATAGGATAGAGTAGGTTAGAGTAAAATAGGGTAAGATAGGCTAGGCTAGTGTAGGTTAGAGTAGGCTAGGCTAGGCTAGGATAGAGTAAGTTAGGATAGGGTAAGATAGGATAGAGTAGGTTAAGTTAGGCTAGGCTAAGGTAGCGTAGAGTAGGCTAGGCTAGGCTAGAGTAGAGTAAGCTAAGCTAGGCTAGGTTAAAGCGGGGGAGACTAGGATAGAGTAGGCTAGGATAGGGTAAGATATGATAGAGTAGGTTAACTTAGGCTAGGCTAGGGTAGCTTAGAGTAGGCTAGGCTAGGCTAGAGTAGTGTAAGCTAAGCTAGGCTAGGTTAAAGCAGGTTAGACTAGAATAGGCTAGGCTAGAGTAGGCTAATGTAGGCCAAAGTAGGATAGACTAAGCTAGGATATGCTAGGCTAGGCTAGGGTATCCTAGTAGGGTAGAGTAGAGTAGGCTAAGGTAGGCTAGGATACAGTAGGTTAGACTAGAATAGGATAGGCTACAATAGGATAAGCTAGAATAGCTTAGAATAGTGTAGGATAAAGTAGGGTAGGGTAGGCTAGAGTAGGTTAGAGTAGAATATGATATGATAGGATATAAACGGCTAGGATAGAGTAGGCTAGAGTAGAGTAGGCTAAGCTAGGCTAGAGTAGGCTAGTAGGGTAGAGTAGGGTAGGGTAGGTTAGGATAGAGTAGGCTAGGATAAGTAAGCTAGGCTAAGATAGGATAGCATAGAGTAGGTTAAGGTAGGCTAAAGTACGATAGGCTAGGATGGAGTAGCCTTGTCGGCTAGCATAGAGTAAGCTAAGCTAGGCGAGGTTAGACTAGAATAGGCTAGGTTAGGCGAGGCTAGAGTAGGTTAGACTCTAATACGATAATCTAGAGTATACTAAGCTAGGTTAGAGTAGGATAGAGTGGGTTAGGCAAGGCTAGAGTAATTTGGAGTAGAATAGGATAGGCTAGACTCGTCTAGGCTAAAGTAGGTTATGCTAGGCTAGATTAGGCTAGTAGGTTAGAGTAGACTAGGGTAGGATAGGATAAAGCATGCTAGGATAGGCTAGGCTAGGATAAGATAGGCTAAAGTAAGGTGGGCTGGTCTAGAGTAGCCTAGTTTTATAAAGTAGTTTAGGCTAAGCTAGACTAGCCTAGATTAGGTTAATTTGAGCTAGAATAGCATAGAACATGCTAAGGTAGGTTAGGCCACGCGAGGCTAAAGTAGGCTAGGCTAGACTAAAGTATCCTAGTAGTCTAGAGTATAGTAGGCTAAGCTATGCTACACAAGAGTAGGTAATACTAGAATAGGCCAGGTTAGTATAGGCTAGGCTATAGAAGGATAGGTAAAAAAGGATAGGCTAGGCAAGGCTACACAAGAGTAGGCTAACTTAGGTTAGGTTAGGTTAGGCCAGACTAGGCTAGGATAGGATAGAGTATGCTCGAGTAGGCTAGGATAAACTAGGATACAATATGTTAGGTTAGGCTAGAGTAAGATAAAGTTAGTTGGGATAGTCCAGAGTAGCCTAGAGTAGGCTGGGCTAGCCTAGGCTAAGTTAGGGGAGAGTAAGTTATGGTAGAGTAGGCTATGTTAGGCTAGAATAAGCTAGGCTAGGCTAGAGTAGGGTAGTGTAGGATAGGCTACACTAGGATATGATAGAATATAGTAGGCTAAGGTAGGCTATCCTAGGCTAGAGTAGCGTAGTAGGCTAGAGTAGAGTAGGATAAGCTAAGCTAGGGTAGAGTAGGGTAGGGTAGGAAAGGCTAGAGTAGAGTAGGATAGAATAGGATAGGATTGTCTAGGATAGGATATGATATAGTAGGCTAAGGCAGGCTAGGCTACGATAGGAACGGTTAGGATAGAGTAGAGTATCGTAAGCTAGGTTAGCCTAGAGTAGGCTAGACTAGAATAGGCTAGGCTAGAGTAGGCTAAGGTAGAGTACGTTAGACTAGAGTAGGATAGAGTAGTCTACGCTAGGCTATAGTAGGTTAGAGTAAAATAGGGTATGATAGGCTACGCTAGATTAGGCTAGAGTAGTGTTGGCTAGGCTAGGATAGAGTAGGGCTAGAGTAGGCTAGGCTAGGCTATAGTAGGTTAGAGTAGAATAATATAGGCTAGACTAGGCTAGGCTAGAACATGTTAGAGTAGAGTAAGCTAGCTTAGGCTAACTTAGAGTGGGTTAGTAGGCTAGGCTAACTTTAGATCTCCCCCAACAAAGAAGGTTATCTTCTTGAGGTATATACAATGCTATCTTTTAAGGTTTCCAAGCATATTTCCTTGTCCTTGTAATGGTTGGGGGAGTATGTGTTGTAGATCTTGGAAACTATCCTATGAGTTTCCAACATTCTCAAGTTTAGTGTTTATTAGGTAGTCTATCTTAGGTAATGTTTGTTACGGTTCCATTTCCCTTTTTCCAGGATAGTGCTTATTCCTCTTGAAGCTCTAGTAGCTGATATTCTTATCCTTCATAGATCCTAGATTTTTTATCACATCAATTTCTTCACTACTTAGCTTTGTCTTGAATTAAAGGATATCGGAGTTTTTCACTTTTATCGGGTCTATTAAAAGTTAATTTTGGACGTGACCCAACCCTCTATAATTCCAAGAGACAACTATCATTATTTATTATTTGGGGTTGTTGTAGGACCCCTCCTTTGTTTCCTTGCTGTAATTTTTCTTTATTCTCTAGTCCTTTTTCTAGAAAATTCTCCAATCCTGTTGTGTTCCCAATGAGATATCTTTGGATGCTTCTTCATCTCTTATTTCTTTGTTCAATCTCCTTCCAATTTTTTTATGTTATAATATTTTGATGGGTTTCTTTTGTTTGGTTTCTTGTGGTCCAATTAGGGTGGGGAGAGATGCTGTCGCATTTGAGGAGGGAACCAAGAGGGGTAGGAATGGGAGATGAGAGGAGGGTGAATGGGGGAGGAGGTGATGATCAGAATAAGTGGGATGAGAGCATGAGGAGAGGATGTCAAAGGATTTGTCCCCACGAGGGAGGTTGGTTGAGGGAGGAGATCTGGCGGAGGAGAAGGATGAGAGCCGGGCGGGTTTAGATCTGATCTTTTCATTTTTACTTATTTCCATTTTGAGTACGATGTTTTTTTCAATGTTTTCAGTTTCCTCTATTTTACTACATCCATTGGCAAAATGACCATATTCTGACATGCACCTTACATTTGAGAGGATTTGTTCATAGTCCGGCTATTTGAATGTGGATCCGGTTGTCCAATGTTGTAGTTCCTAGAACGACCTTAGTTCTTGAAAGACCCGATTGCCTAAGGACATCTTATATATAGCAAGGAGCATAATGTATAACGAGAGGAATTTATCAATAAAGAGCTCTCATGCTATCTCTGAAAAGCATGGAATGTTAATTTTGAATGGGACAGACCCTCGAAATTGACACGGAGAGAAGGGAGTATTTGTAGAGGCAATGCGAAAAACTCTAATATAAAAGCAACAGAAAATTAGACAACTACGTAAAGAGGGTTAGTTAAAGTATCTCACGAAATAAATTATTAGAGGTCATTTCTTGTGAATGAAAGATTGAGAGGATAATAGTTGTCAATGAGACGTGTCCGGATACACACAATATCACCATGTAATGGGCTTGCAATTGAAATCCATACATGATAATAGCGTTTTAAAAATAACCTAACAAAGAAACTAATATGTGAAGTATGGTTTGAGTGAATAGTGAAAGAGTATATCATGCACCGACCATATTTAAAGCGCTTGACTAATCCGACATGGGTATCAACGAGGATAAATCCATATAAAAGACCGTGAGCCACTCGCATTCCCGAAATATGATACGAGAAAAGATGAATGAAGTGAAATGGTCTATTAAAATAACACATATAAGAAAAGTTACAAAGCTGTGAAATACAAAGACGAGAATCCTCTTAGCAGATGGAACTCCTCCTCAGCGAGACCCTACGGGCTCTAAGCCTTCATACAAGAGTTCACAAAATGTATACAAAAATCCTTTCCTTGCATAATTTTTTGATAAAATATGGAACTCTAAATCATCTTGTTCTTTGGGAGCTTTATGGGAAAGAAAACTGAGAATGCATTGTTGGTGGTACCTCATTAAGACAAGATGGCGGAAACGTGCACGCCTTGCTGTTAACGGATGACTCTGTGGCATTGTATGTACTCTGCTGCCACTTCTTGAAATAAATGCCTTTGGGTAAAGTCTCTTCGGGAACATGGCAATGAAGTAAAATCACATAAAGAAATTGCGTCCTCTCTGAAAGAAAATGGTGTTGAAAAAGAAAGCTTTAAGGTATTTTTAGAATGGCACCCTCTTGCCTTCTAAACACGAATTACGGTTTAAGTTCTTCAATGCTGAACATTGAATTCCCCAGTCATTCACTGATATTTCTTCGTTGCTCCATTAATATCTCCATGCGCAATCTAATGCTTTGAATGATTCGGGAGGGTTTAATGATTTCCTTTGCTCCTTTAATTGAAGTCTTGTTGACATACCTTCCTGGGCCTTTCTCCATAATCCTGACATCTGAAAATTTTTCCTTTGATGCGTTCTCCTATTACGGTAATAGAGAGCGCAAGTCATAGCGGAGTTTCCGCTTGTTGTAACCTGCAAAACTCGCAATCGTTAGGAAAACCAGGCATGGGGATGATGGACGTGGTGGGATCAATGAAAATGGTTGTGCGGACATGGGAAATGAGGAATAATGTAGGGTGGCGATTAAAACACGGTAGAAGGATGGAGGATGGAGTGGTGGATTTTTAACGTAAACATTCAAATTTGACTAACGAACGAAATGTATAATGGAAGAGGAAAAATACGACAAACACGTGGAACGATGACGGGGCGGAGGGCACGTGTCGATGGTCAGGGGGCAAGGAAATGGACCGTACGATCCTCGGGGAGAATCGACCGAAACGATATGAATATCGCATTTGGGTCAGGTCGAGACGATAACGCATGATGGGAGCGAGTTTCGAAATAGTGACGGAGCCACGTGTCGTGCGATGAGTGAAATCCTGCAAAATGGAAAATATCGCCCGCCCTCCAAAGGCGGTCGATGGAATGCCACCAGCTTTGAAAAGTGCTTTTAGGCATGGGGACCACAAGGGCGGGTGAAATTTCTTGGAAGGCCATTGATTCCTGATTGATCGGATGGTGGACGGAGTGATCGGAGCGATAAATGGGTTGGGCCATCGAGTTGCGACGCTAATCGGTGAAGGTCGTCAGAATCTCTCTGAATCCCGACGGATAATACTCCATTTGATATCCGCACGGGATAGCTCTCTCCGAGGGCTAGCGCTTGGTCTAGCAGGGTTACGTGGAGCAAAAGGTTGAGGGGCTAGGGGTGAAGGTGCTAAACCTTATATATTTTCAAATGTGGGTTTCGGCCCCTTTTTCATGCAATTTGGGGGCGGCATTTGGGGAAAAGAGTAATGATAAGGGGAATGAGGGGGTTTTAAACCAAACAGGGTGTGAGTATGGTTTAAAGGGGATTTTGGGATAGTTTAGAAGGACTAGGGGAGGGATTTTGGGGTAAAAAGGGAGGTTATGAAAAGGGAAGGAGGAAATGGAGAAATTCTGCATGGGGAGCACAAGGGGCAAATGAGAGGCCTCTTGGGGCACAATTTTTCACAATCAATAGGAGCTTATTGACCTAAGAACGGCGAGGGGAAATAATTAAAGGGGTAAGGGGACACGAAGAGGCTTTCAAGGATGACGTGAATTCGGAGAATGCATTCCTCGAAAGTTTAGAGATAGTTTGACCCCTGGTGGCATGGTGTGAGGGGCTAACATGATCAACGTTGGCTCCACCGGGGATGGCACATTCATCTGGGTGTGTCGAGAACTTCTGAGACCACTTACATCATCGATTTTATAGAGAGGAGAAAAATAAACCTATTCTACTCCTACCCTTATTTCTCCATGAGACTGATTACAACATTGGTCTCACATTTTCTCTACCTAAGCTTCATACTGCTAGGATTAAAAAGTTTGTTTAACGATTTCTTCTCTGAAGTAAAACAGAAATTGAGAAAAACAGCAAAACTGCATGATTAGGTACATGCATTGCTTGGACCTTGTAGAAATTAAAACAACTAACTACATGCTCACGAAGTGAGCTTTATTTCATTTCTTCCTACCTACTCCTAATCTAACCTGAAATCTGTGATGTTCTAGGTGATACAATAATGCTAATGCAACTAGTATAACGATGAAAAAAAGGATAGGAGCACTAACTTTACATCAAAGATAACCACGGAAATTTGTTCTTAAGTTTGTCCTTCCAAAGCGAGGTCACCATCGGTGGTGACCACTATTGATAATTTGGCCCTTGTGAAGGATCAATCTTTGGGCATTTGGTCGATCGGGGCCTCATGTACTCTTACACGGGATTGAAGAACATATGGTGTAAGCTTTCTTCTTCAGAGCTGCCATGGTAGTAGGTTATGCATCATGGGAAACTTTGATTATTGCATCTTCATGCATCTTGATACGGCTCTTGAAAGTCAATCACCTTCTTCTTGTATTTCGAATAGCGATTAGGATCTCTTCTTTTTTAGGAGGAGGAGACTTTCCAAAAAGGCTTTGGGGTCTACGGCCCGATATGATTTCTTGTGAGTTCGAAATTCAACCTCGGCTTCATATCTTTCAACCACCAATTCTAGAAAGATTTTCTTAAGCATCGGGTTTATAACTTAAGCTAGGAAGAAGAATGGCCGTGGAAGGTCCTCCACTTCCGGTTGCCAAGGCACGTGACATTTCATCTCAACACTTTCTGCTACAAAACCTGGATGCATTTTCACAGAAATTTGCTGAGAGTCTTACATTGAGGTATGATCGGCTTGGTCTTGACCTGGTCGATGTTGTCTTGCAGGCACGATCTCTAGTGGAGTCTCGTAGAAACGAATAGTGTGACCCTCACCGATCACCGGTGGAGTATTTTAATCATTTGGGAATTGTGGGATCTCCAAGGTGAGGGATCTACAACTCTCAAATCTTCATGCTCACCTTTACGAAGAGTGAATTAGGTTTTGTCGAGGCCCATGGATTTAGATTTTCTGCTTTGTTCCCGAACAACGATTGCCAAAAAGATGTTGTAGTTCCTAGAGGCTTGACCTTGAGTTGTGAAAGATGAGTGCCTAGGACATCTTATATATAGCAAGAGGCATAATGTATAACGAGAGGAAGATATCAATAAAAGGCTCTCATGCTATCCTCACCGAAAACGGGGAATGTTAATTTTGAATGGGACCAAGACCCTCGAGAAATTTACATAGAGAATCTTGCGGAAGGAAACGTGCAAAACTCTAATATAAAAGAAACGGACGAATTCGAGAGACGACACAACGTAAAGAGGGCCCGGTTGAAAATACCTCACGAAATAGAATTATCGAGAAGGTGTTTGCTGTGAATGAAATATTGAGGGGATACTAGTTGTCGATGAGCGCGATATCCGGATACACAATATCACCATGTAATGGGATTACCAATTTAATAATCCATAAATGACAATAGCATTTTAAAATAACCTCCCAAAGAAAATAATATAGCGGAAGTATGGTTTGAGTGAATAGTGAAACAATATATCATGCACGAGCCATATTTAAAGCACTTGTCTAATCGAGCATGGGTATCAGCGGGGATAAAATCCATTTCAAAAATTAGTGATCACTGCATTCCGAAACATGATACGAGAAATATGGATGAAATGAAATGATCTATTAAAGTAACATAAGAGAATTTAAGTAGCAGAAATACCAAAGACCAGAATCCTCTTAACAGATGGAACTCCTCCTCATGAGACCCTGGGCTTTGAGCCTTCATACAAGAGTTCACAAAATGTATACAAAAAATCCTTTCATTGCATAGTTTCGATAAAATCTGGAACCCTAAATCATGCGATTCTTCGGGAGCTTTATAGGAAAATAAATCTCGAAAAGGGAGTAGGTGATGAACATTTAATTTGCCTCATTAATATTAGATGGTGAAATGTGCACGCCCATATTACTCGATGACTGCAGCCAGCGCGCATATGCACTTTCTTTGCTTATTTGGAAATAAATGCGGCCAGGTAAAGTTTTTTTCGGGAACACGACAAAGTAAAATCACATAGACATTCCTTCCCTTTCTGAGAAGGAAAAGAAAATGGTGTTGAAAAAGAAATCTTTAAGGTATTATTTTCTGCGAATGGTACCCCTCGCCTTCTAAACCCTTAATTATGGTTTAAGAAGTTCTTTCATCTTGAATGTTGAATTCCTCGATAATTCATTGATATTTCTCCATTGCTTTGCATTAATATCTCCGTACACTGTCTGTGCTGAATGACTTAGGAGGTTTGTGATTTAACCACTGCTTCTTTAATGGAAATTCTTGTTGACATGCCTTCCCGGACCTTTCTCCATGTCAGAGCCTCTGAAAAATGGTCCTTTGATGCACTCTCTATTATAGTAATGAGAGCGTAAGTCATGGCGGTTTTTAAACGCGTAACCTGCAAAACCGCCGCTCGTTAGAGAAACCGGGGCATGGGGATGATGGGCGTGGCGAGGATCAGCGAAAATGGTTGTACGGACATGGGGAAATGATGGAACAATTTAGAGGTGACATTAAAACACGGAGTTAAATTATGGAGGATGGAGCGAGGTGGAGGCTTTTAACGTAAACATTGAAATTTGACTAACGGGTAATGTATAATGGTGGAGGAAAAATACGACAAACATGTGGAATGGTGATGGGCGGAGGACACGTGTCGATGGTGAGGCAAGGAAATCTGGGCTTGTCCAATCTTAGGAGGGGATATTGACGGGCGAAGACGCATCGAGAGGGCGACGGATTGGCACGCTTGGGGGGTACGGATACCTTGGGTTAAATCTCGTGCATGTTCGGGGGTGCGATGACCGTTGCATGGAGACGCCTGAGATGGACGGTTGATACTAGAGAAATATCGTCTTTGGGTCAAATGTCGAATGATAACGTCATAGGGGGGGGGGGGCGGTTTGAAATAGTGACACGGCCACGTGTGTGCGTGCGATGGGTGGAATCACTCCGAAATGAAATACCTCCCGCGCCCTCCAAAGGCGGTGCGATGGATACCACCGGTTTTTGAACAATGCTTTTGGGCGCGGGGACGCAAGGGTGGGTGAGGCTGGGCCCGTGGTTACGGATTTATCGGATGGTGGACGGGCGATCGGAGTGGTAAATGGGTTGGGCCACGGACGCGCGCCCAAATCAATGAAGGCGTCACAGTCTGTATAGATCAACGGATAATATTGTGCGATATGCGCACAGGATAAGCGCTCTCCGGACTAGCGCTTGGTACGACGCCCGAGGTTAAGTGGAGAAAACGTTGAGGGGCTAGGGCGAAAGGTGCTAAACCTTATATATTTTCAAATGTGGGTTTTCGACCCTTTTAATGCGATTTGGGGCTGGAAAGAGTAACAGTAAGGGGGAATGAGGGGGTTTTTAAACCAAACGGGGGTGTGAGTATGGTTTAAAGGGGATTTTGGGATGGTTTAGAAGGATTAGGGGAGGTATTTTTGGGGTAAGGTAGGTTATGAAAAAGAGGAAGAGGGGATGAAATGGAGAAATGCGGGGGCACAAGGGAAAAGTGAAGGCCTCTTGGGGCATAATTTTTCACAATCAATGAGGCTTATTGACTTAAGGCAAAAAGAGGGAAATAATTAAAGGGTAGAGGACCTGAAGGCTTTCAAGGATGATGTGAATTCAAAGGAAAGCATTCCTCGAAAGTTTAGAGACATTTTGACCCCTTGTTTGCTTATCAAAATTTAATAGGGGGCTAACATGATCAACATCCATCTTGATTTTGACCTAAACACGGAGGGCCTTTAGATCCACCTCAGCACGGATTCATGCGCATGCACATGTTGTCTTTAAGGTTCACTTCTGTCGATGTATTTTCCCACTCCATTTTCTATTGCACGGCGGAGTCATCGAGTCCACCGGTGTAGATGGAGGTGTGGCAATCTTACCCATCACCCAGTCTTGCTGTAGGAACATCTGGTTACGGATCAAAATCCCGAGTCACATCGATTAAGGTACAAACCCTTGTGTCCATGATAAGACACTTCGGAGCCTTAGATCTCAATCACCTTTAGTCTCAAAATGAAAGGTATAACATCCCCAACCACAAAATATTATGGTGATTTTCCCTTGTATAAAGCTTGGATCCGGTTCCTCTCAAACCATTTCTGCACTATTTTGGGTGAGGGCCATAATCCTATAAATTGACCAATTAGTCCTTTTACGCCGGAGAGATTCGGCTTTCCTTGGCACGATGGAGGTAGGGAGATTTGCGAATGGATTTCCAGCTTTTTAACAAACATTGTGGCGGAAATTTGGTCTAGTTCGTTGGCTTCCCAAAGAGCTTATAGGCGTAGCAGTGAATCTTCATCTGATCGCGGAGTTGTTCGATGTTGCAAGTTTGTGAAAGCACGACATCGGCTAGGGCACGAACGCAAAACGAGCGACCTTACCTTGAAATATGTTCGATTCGACATATAATTAAAAATATATTAATAATAATAGTAAATAAAAGTTTAATGTGAGCTAATAAAATGGCTCAATAAATGTGTTATGTAATCCCTATAACATTTAAAAATACGATTTAAATAATAATAAAATACACATTATTTTTTTGCACTCTAAAATAAGTTTCAACTTAAAGAAATTTGATCCTTCTACTTGCTCATGTTACATCCATGTAATATGGATCATGTTTATATATTCCTAGCTAACTGTATATACAACCTTACTTTTAGATGTGTAATACATTTATGACACCAAGATTGTTATTTGGCATGTTGTTTAATTTGAAAATAGAATTATCTTACCTTAAATTATTAATCGAAGTAATAGTTACTTCTTTCATTGATATTTATTTGGTTGAGATTTATTTGACATCACATTTATTTGATTTGAAAATAAAGTTCCCTTACCTTAAATTATTAATCATGTAATAACTACTTCTTTTTTTTTATGTTTATTTAGATGAGATGGTATTTGCATTGATCCATAATCATGTTACCTATCATCCACTTTATCAACTAACCCTATAAAAAAATTTCAACTTTATATCTTGTGGGATGAAATCCTAATGGGTGGAGCGAATAAGTGAGTCTTTCAATTAAATTCAATAAGAAATTATCACCAACATATTAGGAGGAATAGGTCTTTATTTTTTAGTAGAATCATTAAGTGATGTATGTTGTTTTAAAAAATTTATCATCTTGTTGTGTTAAGCAACTTGGGTAAATTTTTCAAAATTAAGAAAAATAATGGTCAGTAAGTTAATATAAATTGAAAACTAAAAACATAAATC
The DNA here is from genome assembly GCA_034641835.2 of Pinus albicaulis. Taxonomy (NCBI): domain Eukaryota; kingdom Viridiplantae; phylum Streptophyta; class Pinopsida; order Pinales; family Pinaceae; genus Pinus; species Pinus albicaulis. The sequence continues at coordinate 1,532,579,293 of CM076575.1, read as the reverse complement.
AAATTAAATGTTTTTTGAAATACAATGAACACAAAAACATAAACATAAATCAAAATTAAAATAAAAAGCGACAGACTTTTTGTTTTTAAGATGTAGACACAAAAAGCATAAATCCAAAAAAAAAAAAAAGCACCCGACATGTTAACTTTTTCTTTGCCTTTTAAAAAAAATGAACTAAACAATGTATCGTTCAATTAAAAATGTTAAGAAAATTACATATACTAGATATTGTTGCAAAATTTCTTTATTTTAAAAATAAATATTTTATTAATATCTAAACATGTATATCCATAAATAAGAGCTAATTCACTAATATTTCAAAAACAAGTAATACAAACTAACAAACTGCTTGAAAAGTAATGTCTATGAAACGGTTATTCAAAAAAATAGGTAGATATATCCCATTAAAGGAAAAATAAGAGATATGTATGTGAAACGGTTATTAAAATAGAGCGGTATATCAGTTAAAAGAAACTTATGCTGCTCGGTAGACAATTCCCTTTCTAATGTCTTAAAATTTTGGGTTCGGTTGGTTCAATTCGCGGTAATATGAAAGGTATTCTAACTTTAAAAAAATAATGCCAAATGAAAGATCATAAAATAAAACACTAATAATGTAAAATGAAAGATCCTAAAACAATAGTTTATGCATGCTACGAGACAACGACATTAATATTAATGTGAATAGAAATAGGATAAAAAAAATCATATATTCTATTCATCATAATCTAATTATGATCTAACATGTGAAAAAACTATTTTATGTATAGCTCAACAGTCAATATATTCTCATGATTATACAAATATTAAACTTAAAATTAAATGTTGATAATAAAAAGAGAATATGCACAATTCTAAACTAACATGCTTAATTGAGAAATCCAAATTTTATTACTAGTAGATTCAAACTACTTATGATTATTTAAACAATCAATGTCACACTTTCCCTTTAGATCTAATGCGTTTTAGATCTATCTTATCATAAATTGAACAATCATGTCCACCTAACGTCTACACCCTCTCAAGATAAAAATACAAACTTTCTTATGAATTTATAATACGTAAATAGGTATCTAGAATAGTTAATAAGTAACATTATATTTTGTCTATAATATTTTATATTATATAAAATAACAAATCACACCAACAACATTACAAAATGAATGAGATACCCTTCCATCATATTTTTTTTTTTAAAGGGATCATTTTCTATCTCATTAAATTCTTTAAAAATATTACTTGTACTCTCATTTTCACTTCAAAATATCAAGTGTGTTTTTCATGGATTTTTTTCTATCTTATCCATATTAGACACATGGTGGATTTATTTTTCCGGCCTTGAATAATATTCTATTTCCTTGTTATTTACTTGACTTTCTTTATAAATTGAAGTGTTTCTTCCATGGATACACCTTCATATTAATATATAAGTTAAGAACCATTTCAAAAACTCTTACATCCCTATATGAAAAAATTGCATGGAATTTTTATTATTATTGTAAAACTTAAAGAAAATCATTCCATCTAAAGGATTTCTCTTTGATCAATTTTAAAAGATTGAATGATTGATGGGATAGGCTCATTCTAAACCCCTTTGTGAAGGCTATGTGTAATTATGTTTGTCTCTTTTTAAATAAAATATTCTATGAATATAAAAATAATATGTATATAATAATATAAAAGAAAAAGAAAATATGCTATGCATATTTAATTAGTTGTCCATATGATCTAATATAATTTCATAAAACATATATGAGTAAGATGTTTAAACTTTATACTTTTTTAAAAAATATATCAACTTCATATATATTTCTATATATAAACATGCTAAAATAACATACTTTAATGTTGTATAGAATAAAATATCAAATGTGAGTTTTGAGTAAAATATTTTAAAATAAATCAATATTGACATATAATTAAAAATATATTAATAATAATAGTAAATACAAGTTTAATGTGAGCTATTAAAATGGTTCAATGCACGTGTTATGTAATCTCTATAACATTTAAAAATAATATTTAAATAATAATACGATTTAAATAATAATAAAATACACATTATTTTTTTGCATTCCTAAAAAAGTTTGAAATTATAAATTTGATCTTTCTCTTGCTCATGTTACATCCACGAGTTAATATGGATCCATGTGGTATATTCCAACTACTCAAATATGCCATGGCCTTACCTTAGATGTTTAATACATTTATGACAGAGATTGTTATTTGGAATCATATTTGTTTGATTTGAAAATAGAGTCCTTTAAGTGTGTCGAAGTAATAATTACTTTTTCAACGTGTTTATTTGACATCACATTTGTTTGATTTAAATAGAGTTCCTTACCTTAAATTATTAATTATGTAGTAATTACTTCTTTTATTGATGTTTATTCAGTTGAGATTGTCTATAATAAATAAATAAATGATTTGGTGAATCATAAATATGTTTACCCTATTATCCACTTTATCAACCTTTCCTAAACAATTTCAACTTTATATCTTGTGGGATGAAATCCTAATGGGTGGAGCCAATAAGTGAGTTTTTCAGATTCAATTCAATAAGAAATTATCACTAACATATTAGGGGGAATTGGTCTTTGCCTTTTAGTTGAATCATTAAGTGATCTATGTTTTAAAGAATTGTCGGCTACATTGTGTTAAACAACTTGGATTATTTTTCAAAATTAAAAAAAAATAATGGTCAATCAAAGAAAATATAAATTGAAAACAAAAAACATAAATCAAAATTAAATGTTATTTTGAAATACAATGAACACAAAAACATAAATTAAAAGTTGAAAAAAAAAAAAAAAAAAAGCATATGACTTTTTTGCTTTTTATTTTTAGATATGAACCTAAGCATAAATCAAAATTAAAAAGAAAAGAAAAGCATGCTAACTTTTTTAAATTTGTGTTTTTGAAGAAGGTGGACTAAAACTATTTTTAGGGTTGTGTTTTTAAGAGGAGTTGACTAAAACTTTTTTTTGGCTGCTTTTTTAAAGAAGGTGGACTAAACCAATTATAAATATATATAGAGGATGTAAAGATAGACTAAACCTATTATATATATATATATATATAGATATATATATATATATATATATATATATATGTATATGTATATGTATATGTATATGTATATGTATATGTATATGTATATGTATAAAATATGTGAGGATTCGGTCCGAATTTAGGAGGAGAGGCTTGTCTGGCTGAGGAGGGGAACCAAGAGGGGTAGGAATGGGAGATGAGAGGAGGGTGTGAATGGGGGAGGAGGTGATGATCAAGTCAGATGGGATGACAACAGATGAGAGGATGTCAAAAGGATTTGTCCCCACAAGGGAGGTTGTTTGAGAGGGTAGGGGAGATCCTAGCGGAGGAGGAGGATGAGATCCGGAGGCAGGTTTATATGAAGTATTTTTCATTTTTACTTATTTCCATTTTGAATGCGATGTTTCTTGATGTTTTTTCGGGTTCCTCTCTTTTACTACATCTATTGTCGAAATGACCGTATTCACGACGTACCTTACATTTTGAAGGGGATTTTTTCATAGTCCGGTTATTGAATGTGGATCCCGATTGTCACTTTATTTGTAGTTCCTAGAGACAACCTTCGGTTGTGAAAGACCGGTGCCTAGGACATCTTATATATAGCGAGGCATAATGTGTAACAAAGGAAGTTATCAATAAAAGGCTCTCAAGCCATCTCCACGAAAACGAGGGAATGTTAATTTTGAATGGGACCAAGACCCTCGGAGACCTAACACGAGCGAGTACGCGAGAGGCAATGTGAAAAAGTCTAATATAAAGAAAAAGACAATTCGGAAGACAACTTACTTGGAAATAGGATCGGTTCAGAAATACCTTACAGAAATAAATTATCAGAAGGTGTTTGCTATGAATGAAATATTGAGAGGATACTAGTTGTCAATGATCTTATATCCAGATACACAATATCACCATGTAATGGGCTTACCAATTTAAGAATCCATACATGACAATAGCATTTTAAAAATAACCTCCCAAAGCCCAATAGCGGAAAGTATGGTTTGAGTGTATAGTGAAACAGTATATCATGCCTGAGCCATATTTAAAGCGCTTGACTAATCCGAGCATGGGTATCAACTAGGATAAATCCGTACCAAAATCAGTGAGCCACTCGCATTCTAGAAACATGATACGAGAAAAATGAATGAAATGAAATGATCTATTAAAGTAACACATATAGGAGAAAGTTACAAAATGTGGAATACCAAATACCAAAATCCTCTTAACAAATGGAACTCCTCCTCACTGAGACCCTATGGACTTTGAGCCTTCATACAAGAGTTCACAAAATGTATACAAAAAATCCTTTCATTGCATAATTTTTTGATAAAATATGGAACCCTAAACCATATGTTCTTCGGGAGCCTTATAGGAGAAAAAGAAAGCTCAAAAAGGGAGTAGGTGATGAAAATTTAATTTTCCTCATTAGGACAAGATGGCGGAAACGTCCATGCCCATATTATTTGGATGACTGTAGTGCGCGTAGCCTGCACTTTTTTTTAACTAACGAAATAAATGCACTAGGTAGAAGTCTCTTCAGGAACACGGCAAAGAAGTAAAATCACATAGACACTCTATCCTTTCCTAAAAGAAAATGGTGCTGGAAAGAAATATTTAAGGTATTTTTTTCTGCGAATGGTACCCTCTCCAATGCTGAACATTGAATTCCTCGATCATTCGTTGATATTTCTCTGCTGCTCCATTAATATCTCCATCTGCGCAATCTGTGCTTTGAATGACTCAGGAGGGTTTGACAGATTTTAACCCTGCTTCTTTAATGGAAGTCTTGTCGACATACCTTCCCAGGCCTTTCTCCATAATCACAGCCTTTGAAAAATGGTCCTTTGATGCGCTCTCTATTACAGTAATAGAGACTGTAAGTCATGGTAGTTTTCCGCCACTGTAACCCTGCAAAACCCGCAAACTCGTTAGGAAAACCAGGCATGTGGATGATGGACGTGGCTGGATCATTGAAAATGGTTGTGCAGACATGAAAAAATGATGGAACAATGCAGGGTGGCGATTAAAACACAGTGAAACGATGGAGGATGGACTGGTGGAGGTTTTTAACGTAAACATTGAAATTTGACTAATGAATGAAATGTATAATGGCAGAGGAAAAATACGACAAACACGTGGAATGGTGACGGGGCAGAGGACACTTGTCGATGGTGGGGAGGCAAGCAATCTAGACCATCTGATCTTAGGAGGAGATCGACGACTGAAGACGCGTCGAAGGGCGATGGATTGGTGGGCCAGGGGTACGGATACCTTGGGTTAAATCCTGCGCATCTTCGGGGTGCGATGACCGTTGGATGGAGAGCCCCAGATCGGACGGTTGATATGAATATCGCGCTGGGTCAAATTTCGAATGATAATGCATGATGGGTGGGCAGTTTTGAAGTAGTGATGGAGTCGTGTGTCGTGCGATGAGTGGAATCGCTCCGAAATGGAAAATAATGCCCACCTTCCAAAGGCAGTGCGATGGATACCACCAGTTTTTGAAAAGTGCTTTTGGGCGTGGGGACCACAAGGGCTGGTGAGCTGCTGACCATTGATTTACAGATTGATCGGACGGTGGACAGGCGATCGGAGCGGTAAACGGGTTGGGCCACTGGTGCGACACTGATCAATGAAGGCCGTCTGATCTGTACAGATCGACGGATAATACTGCACCCGATATCCACCTGGGATAAGCGCTCTCGAGGCTAGCGCTTGGTCTAGCGCCCAGGTTACGTGGAGCAAAAGGTTGAGGGGCTAGGGCCGAAAGGTGCTAAACCATATATATTTTCAAATGTGGGTTTTCGACCATTTTTAATGCAATTCGGGGTTGGGAAAGAGTAACGATAAGGGGAATGAGGGGTTTTTTAAACCAAAAAAGGGTGTGAGTATTGTTTAAAGGGGATTTTGGGATGGTTTAGAAGGATTAGGGGGAGGGATTTTCGTGTAAAAAGGGAGGTTATGAAAAAGAGTAAGAGGGGATGAAATGGAGAAATATGCAGGGACACAAGGGGCAAATGAAGGCTTCTTGGGGCACAATTTTTCACAATCAATGAGGCTTATTAACCTAAGAATAGCAGATGGAAATAATTAAAGGGCAGAGGACCTGAAGAGGCTTTCAAGGATGATGTGAATTCAGAGGGAAAGCATTCCTCAAAAGTTTAGAGACAGTTTGACCCCCTGTTTGCTTGTCAAAATTTAATAGGGGGCTAACATGATCAATATTCGCTCCACCTGGGGATGGCACGTTCATCCTTGGGTGTGTCAAGAACTTCACAGACCAACTACATCATCAATTTTTACAGACAGGAAAAATAAACCTATTCTACTCCTACCCTTATTACTCCATGAGACCAGATTACACTGTTGGTCTCACATTTTCTCTACCTAAACTACATCTTCTAGGATTAAACTGTGTAGCAGATTTCTTCTCTACATTCTAAAACAGAAATTGAAAAATAGCCAAGCCATGATTAGACTGTCTGGCTTGCTGGACCTTGCAGAAACTAAAACAACTAACTACATGCTCACAGGCTGAGCTTTATTTTAGTCTTCCTACCTACTCTAATCTAACCTGAAAATCTCTGATGTTCTAGGTGATACAATAATGCCAGTGCAACCAGTTAAGCAGTAGCAAAAAAGGATAGGAGAACTGACTTCCTGCAAAGATAACCAAAGGGTGTTCTTCTGGTGGTCCTTCAAAACTGAGGTCACCATCAGTGGTGACCACTCTTGATGAATCTGGCCCTTGCGAAGGATCAATGCTGGAGCATTTGAACTAATCAGGGCCTCCATGTACTCTGTCATAGGATCGAAGAACATATGGTGTAAGCTTTCTTCTTTTAGGCCTGCCATGACTTGTAGGTTGTCTGCATCATGGGAAACTTCGATTATCGCATCTTCCACTGCATCTTCAATGTGGCTCTTGAAATTCCAATCACCTTCTTCTTGTATTTTGAAAGGCAGTGGGATCTCTTCTTTTTTAGGAGGAGGGAGAGTTTCCAAAAAGGCTTTGGGGTCTCTGAACTGATATGATTTTTCTTGTGAGTTCAGAAATTCAACCTCGGCTTCATATCTTTCAACCACCAATTCTAGAAAGATTTTCTTAAGCACGGGTTTAGAACTTAAGCTGGGAAGAAGAATAGCCCGTGGAAGGTCCTCCACTTCCAGTTTTGCCAAGGCACGTGACATTTCATCTCGACACTCTGCTACGAAACCTGGATGCATTTTTGCAAACTACTAAGAGTCTTACATTGGTGAAGTGGCTTGGTCTTTAGCACGGTTGATGTTGTACTGTGACATGATCTCCCAGTGGAGTCTACTGAAACCAAGATAATCAGCGGCCTACTGATCACCACTGGCGTATTTTAATCATTTAGGAACTGTGGAGTAACCAAGGTGAGGGATCTACAACTCTCAACCCTTCATGCTCACCTTTCTGAAGAGTGAATTAGGTTTTGTTGAGGCCCAGGGATTTAGATTTTCTCAACTTCGTTGCCCGACAACAGTGCCAAAAAGATGTTGTAGTTCCTAGAGACAGCCTTGAGTTGTGAAATACCAGTGCCTAGGACATCTTATATATAGCAAGGATCATAATGTATAACAGAGGAAGATATCAATAAAAGGCTCTCATGCTATCTCCTGAAAACAGGGAGTGTTAATTTTGAATGGGACCAAGACCCTCAGAAACTGACACAGAGAAGGGAGTACTGCAGAGGCAACGTCCAAAACTCTAATATAAAAGAAACAAACAATTCAAAGACAACTTACTATAAAGAGGGCCAGTTCAGAAATACCTCACAGAAATAAATTATCAGAAGGTGTTTGTTGTGAATGAAAGATTGAGAGGATACTAGTTGTCAATGAGCTGATATCCAGATGCACAATATCACCATGTAATGGACTTACCAATTTAAGAATCCATACATGACAATAGCGTTTTAAAAATATCCTCCCAAAGAAACTAATATAGTAGAAGTATGGTTTGAGTGAATAGTGAAACAGTATATCATGCCTGAGCCATATTTAAAGTGCTTGACTAATCCGAGCATGGGTATCAACTAGGATAAATCCATACCAAAAATCAGTGAGCCACCCGCATTCCATAAACATGATACGAGAAATATGGATGAAATGAAATGATCTATTAAAGTAACACATATAAGAGAAAGTTACAAACTGTGAAATACCAAAGACCAGAATCCTCTTAACAGATGGAAATCCTCCTCACTGAGACCCTACGGGCTTTGAGCCTTCATACAAGAGTTCACAAAATGTATACAAAAAATCCTTTCACTGCATAATTTTCCAGATAAAATCTAGAACCCTAAATCATCTGTTCTTCGTGAGCTTTATAGGAGAAAAATAAAGCTCGAAAAGGGAGTACTTTCTGCATGACTCTGTAGTGCTGTATGTACTTTTCTACCTGCTTACTGAAATAAATGCACTGGGTAGAAGTCTCTTCAAGAACACGGTAAAGAAGTAAAATAACATAGACATTCCTTCCTTTCCTGAAAGAAAATGGTGCTGAAAAGAAAGCTTTAAGGTATTGTTTTCTACGAATGGTACCCTCTGCCTTCTAAACCCTGAATTATGGTTTAAGTTCTTCAATGTTGAACGTTGAATTCGTCGATAATTCACTGATATTTCTCTGCTGCTCCATTAATATCTCCATCTGCGCAATCTGTGCTTTGAATGACTCGGGAGGGTTTGACAGATTTTAACCCTACTTCTTTAATGGAATTCTTGTCGACATACCATCCCAGGCCTTTCTTTATAATCATAGCCTCTGAAAAATGGTCCTTTGATGCGCTCTCTATTACAGTAATAGAGACTGTAAATCATGGCAGTGTTCTGCCGCTGTAACCCTGCAAAACTCGCAAAATCGTTAGGAAAACAAGGCATGGGGATGATAGATGTTGCGGGATCAATGAAAATGGTTGTGTGGACATGGAAAAATGATGGAACAGTCCAGGGTGGCGATTAAAACACAGTGAAATGTATAATGCCGGAGGAAAAATACGACAAACATGTGGGACGGTGACAGGGCGGAGGACACGTGTCGATGGTGGGGAGGCAAGAAATCTGGACTGTCCGATCTCAGGAGGAGATTGACGACTGAAGACGCGTCAGAGGGCGACGGATTGGTGAGCCAGCGGTACAGATACCTTGGGTTAAATCCCGTGCATCTTCGAGGTGCGATGACCGTTGGATGGAGAGCCCCAGATCGGACGGTTGATATGGATATCACACTGGGTCAAATGTCGAACCATAACACGCGATGGGGGGGTGGTTTTGAAATAGTGACGGAGCCATGTGTCGTGCGATTAGTGGAATCGCTCTGAAATGGAAAATACCGCCAGCCCTCCAAAGGTGGTGCGATGGATACCACTGGTTTTTGACAAGTGCTTTTGGGTGCAGGGACCACAAGGGCAAGTGATCTGCTGACCATTGATTTACAGATTGATCGAATGATGGATAGGCGATCGGAGCGGTATACGGGGTGAGCCACGGGCGCGACGCCGATCAATGAAGGCCATCCGATCTGTACAGATCGACGGATAATACTGTGCTCGATATCCGCCTGGGATAAGTGCTCTCTAGGCTAGCGCTTGGCTTAGTGCCCAGGTTACGTGGAGCAAAAGGTTGAGGGACTAGGGCCGAAAGGTGATAAACCTTATATATTTTCAAATGTGGGTTTTCGACCTTTTTTAATGAAATTTGGGGCTAGGAAAGAGTAACAATAAGGGGAACGAGGGGTTTTTTAAACCAAACAAGGGTGTGAGTATGGTTTAAAGGGGATTTTGGGATGGTTTAGAAGGATTAGGAGGAGGGATTTTGGGGTAAAAAGGGAGGTTATGAAAAAGAGGAAGAGGGGATGAAATTGAGAAATCTGCAGAGGCATAAGGGGCAAATGAAGGCCTCTTGGGGCGCAATTTTTCACAATCAATGAGGCTTATTTACTTAAGAACAACAGAGGGAAAAAATTAAAGGGCAGAGGACTTGAAGAGGCTTTCAAGGATGATGTGAATTCAGAGGGAAAGCATTCCTCAAAAGTTTAGAGACAGTTTGACCCCCTATTTGCTTGTCAAAATTTAATAGGGGGCTAACATGATCAACATCCACCTTGATTTTGACCACTTCCGAGAGGCCATTTCCTAGATCCACCTCAACACAGATTCATGTGCATGCTTGCATGTTGTCTTTGGGTTCATTTTTTTCAATGTATTTTCCCACTCCATTTCCTATTGCACGAACTGAGTCATCACTCCACCAGTGTAGAGGGAGGTGCGACAATCTTACCCATACTGGTACTGCACTGGGAACATCTAGTTCTGTATCAAAATCCACAGTCCATCGATTAAGGTACAAACCCCTTGTGTCCATGAAGTAAGGCTTGCTTCGGAATATAAGATCTCAATCACTTTTAGTCTCAAAATGAAAGGTATAACATCCCTGGCCACAAAATATTATGGCGATTTTCCCTTGTATAAACTAGATCCAGTTCCTCTCAACCTATTTCTACATTTTTTTGGGTGAGGGCCATAATCCTATAAATTGACCAACTAGTCCTTTTTCCGCGAGAGATATTTCGGCTTTCCTTGGCACCGATGGAGGTAGGGAGATTTCTGGAATGGATTTCAGCTTTTTAGCAAACTTTGTGGCGGTTGGTCTAGTTTTTTGGGTTCCCAAATAGCTTATGAGAGAGGGAAAAATAGCTGAATCTTCATCTGGATGCTGGTTGTTCGACGTTGCAACTGTGAAAGCATGACATCAGCTAGGATACGAATGCACAACAGGCAGCCTTACGAACCAAAATATGTTCAATTCGACATATAATTAAAAATATATTAATAATAATAGTAAATAAAAGTTTAGTGTGAGCTAATAAAATGGCTCAATGCATGTGTTATGTAATCCCTATAACATTTAATAATACGATTTAAATAATAATAAAATACACATTATTTTTTTGCACTCTAAAATAAGTTTCAACTTAAATAAATTTGATCCTTCTCTGCTCATGTTACATCCATGCTTAATATGGATCCAGGTTTGTATATTCTAACTGCTCATATATACCATAGCCTTACTTTAGATGTGTAATACATTTATGACAACAAGATTGCTATTTGGCATCAGATTTGTTTAATTTGAAAATAGAGTCTCCTTACCTTAAATTATTAATCAAGTAATAGTTACTTCTTTCATTGATATTTATTTAGTTGAGATTTATTTGACATCACATTTGTTTGATTTGAAAATAAAGTTCCCTTACCTTAAATTATTAATCATGTAGTAACTACTTCTTCTTTTTTATGTTTATTTAGATGATATGGTATTTTCATTGATCCATAATAATGTTTACCCTATCATCCACTTTATCAACCTTTCCTAAAACAATTTCAACTTTATATCTTGTGGGATGAAATCCTAATGGGTGGAGCCAATAAGTGAGTTTTTCAATTAAATTCAATAAGAAATTATCACCAACATATTAGGAGGAATAGGTCTTTTCTTTTTAGTAAAGTCATTAAGTGATCTTATGTTGTTTTAAAAATTGTCAATGCATCATGTTAAACTTGGGTAATTTTTCAAAATTAATTATCATAATGAATAACGTTAATATAAATTGAAAACTAAAAACATAATCAAAAATTAAATGTTTTTTTAAAATATGCAATGAAATACAAAAACATAAACATAAATAAAATTAAAATAAAAGAAAAAGCAATCTAACTTTTTAGGTTTTTTAAGATGTAGACACAAAAAGCACAATCGAAAAAGAAGCAAAGAACATGTTAACTTTTTGCCTACTTTTTAAAAAAATGAACTAAACTAGCTTTTAAGATTTCAAAAACGATTATTCAATATATCCATTTTAAAATTATATATATATATATATATATATATATATATATATATATATATATATATATATATATAAGTTGTTCAATTAAAAACCTTAAAAGAAAAATTACATATATAGATATTGTTGCAAAATTTCTTTGATACAAAAATAGAAATATTTTATTAATATCTAAACATGTATATCCATAAAATGACCTAATTCACTATTTCAAAAACAAGTAATACAAAATATTTAGCTATAACTTACAAACTATACTTGAAAAGTAATTTCCTAATTTTTCACTCATTTATAGCAGAAGTTTGAGAAATGTCTATGAAACGGTTATTCAAAAAAATAGGTCGATATATCCATTAAAGAAAAAATAAGAGATATGTATGTGAAATGGTTATTAAAAAAATAGGCCGGTATATCCATTAAAGAAACTTATGCTAACCAGTGTGACAATTCCATTTCTAATGTCTTAAAATTTTGGGTTTGGTTGGTTCGATTCTGCCCAGGTCATATGAAAATTACTCTAACTTTAAAAAAATAATGTCAAATGAAAGATCATAAAATAAAACACTAATAATGTGAAATAAAAGATCATAAAATAATAGTTTATGCATGCGACAAGACAACAAATTTAATATTAGTTGTGAATAGAAATGGGATAAAAAAAATCATATATTTTATTCATCTATAATCTGATTATGATCTAACATGTGAAAAAACTATTTTATGCATAACTTAATTGAGTCAATATATTCTCATGATTATAAAAATATTAAACTTAAAATTAAATGTTGATAATAAAAGAGAATATGCACAATTTACAAACTAACATACTTAATTGAGAAATCAGATTCTATTATTAGTGATTCAAACTTCTTATGATTATGTCACTTAACTCCCTTTAGATCTAACGAGTTTCAGATCTAACTCTCTCATCATAAGTTAGACAATCATGTCACCTAACGTCTACACCCTCTCAAGATAAAAATACAAACTTTCTTTATGAATTTATAATACCTAAATACAAACTTACTTGTGTACTCATTTTTCTACACTTCCAGATATCAAGTGTGTTTTTCATGGATTTTTTTTTTATCACCACTCATATTAGACACATGGTGGATTTATTTTTCCAGCCTTTAATAATATTCTCTTCCTTGTTATTTACTTGACTTTCTTTATAAATTGAAGTGTTTCTTCCATGGATACACCTTCATATTAATATTTAGGATTAAGAACCATTTCAAAAACTCTTACATCCCTACATGAAAAAATTGCATGGAATTTTTATTATTATTATAAAACTTAAGAAAATCATTCCATATAAAGGATTTCTCATACCTGATCAATTTTAAAAGATACTCATTGAATGATTGATGGGATAGGCTCATTCTAAAGCCCACTGTGAAGGCTACGTGTAAGTATGTTTGTCTCTTTTAAAATAAAATATTCTATGAATATCAAAATAATATGTGCTATAATAGAAAAGAAAAAGAAAATATGCTATGCATATTTAATTAGTTGTCCATATGATCTAATATAATTTCATAAAACATATTTGAGTAAGATGTTTAAACTTTGTACTTTTCAAAAATATATCAACTTCATATATATTTCTATATATAAACATGCTAAAATAACATACTTTAATGTTGTATAGAATAAAATATCAAATGTGAGTTTTGAGTAAAATATTTTAAAATAAATCAGTATTGACATATAATTAAAAATATATTAATAATAATTGCAAATACAAGTTTAATGTGAGCTATTAAAATGATTCAATGCACGTGTTATGTAATCTCTATAACATTTAGAAATAAGATTTAAATAATAATACGATTTAAATAATAATAAAATACACATTATTTTTTTGCCTTCTAAAAAAAGTTTGAAATTACAGAATTTTGATCTTTCTCTGCTCATGTTACATCCATAGTTAATATGGATCCATGTGGTATATTCTAGCTACTCAAATATACCATGGCCTTACCTTAGATGTGTAATACATTTATGACAGCTTACCTTGATTTGAAAATAGAGTCTCCTTACCTTAAATTATTAATCAAGTAATAATTACTTTTTTCACTGATATTTATTTGACATCACATTTGTTTGATTTGAAAATAGAGTTCCCTTACCTTAAATTATTAATTATGTAGTAATTACTGCTTTTATTGATGTTTATTCAGTTGAGATTGTCTATAATAAATAAAAAAATGATTTACATGAATCCATAATCATGTTTACCCTATTATCCACTTTATCAACCTTTCCTAAAAAAATTTCAACTTTATATCTTGTGGGATGAAATCCTAATGGGTGGAGCCAATAATTGAGTTTTTCAATTCAATTCAATAAGATATTATCACTAACATATTGGGGGGAATTGGTCTTTTCCTTTTAGTTGAATCATTAAATGATCTATGTTTTAAAGAATTGTCAGCTACATTGTGTTAAACATCTTGGATTATTTTTCAAAACTAAAAAAAATTAATGGTCAATGAAAGTAAATATAAATTGAAAACAAAAAACATAAATCAAAATTAAATGTTATTTTGAAATACGATGAACACAAAAACCTAAATTAAAATTTAAAAAAAAAAAAAAAAAAAGCATGGAATTTTTTTTTTCTTTCTTATTTTTAGAATGTGGACACAAAAAGCATAAATCAAAATTAAAAGAAAAGAAAATCATGTTAACTTTTTCTGGCTGCGTTTTTGAAGAAGGTGGACTAAAACTTATTTTTTTGGTTGTGTTTTAAAAGACAGTTGACTAAAACTTTTTTTTGTCTGCCTTTTTAAAGAAGGTGGACTAAACCAATTATATATATATAGAGGATGTAAAGGTAGACTAACCCTATTATATATATATATATATATATATATATATATATATATAAGATGTGAATGTGGAATAATGCAATTTTATTTAAAATTATATATATAGAATGTTTGATTAAAGACATTAAAAGAAACGTTTATATATATATATATATATATATATATATATATATATATATTTATTTATTGTTGCAGAAATTCTCTATACAAAAATAGAAATATTTTATTAATATCTAAACCTGTATATCCATAAAATGAGCTATTTCAAAAACAAGTAATACAAAATAGTTAATTATAATTTACAAACTATAGTTAAAAATTAATTTCTTAATTTTTCACTCATTTATAGGAGAAATAAGAGATTTGTCTGTGAAACGGTTATTCAAGAAAATAGGTCGATATTTCCGTTAAAGAAACTTACCCTAATCAGTCTGACAATTGAAATGTATTAAAATTTTGGGTTAGGTTGGTTCGATTCTGCCCAGGTCATATGAAAATTATTCTAACTTAAAAAAAAATAATGTCAAATAAGAAATCATAAAATAAAACACTAATAATGTCCAATGAAAGATCATAAAATAAAACACTGTGATTAAAACAAAGTGAAAAACAAAAAGCCTGAATCTAAATTAAAGGAGAAAAAGCATGCGACCGTTTTATGCCTGCTATTTTTAGGACGGTCGGGTGGACCAATTTTAAATTCTCCCTCATTTGTGGAGAATATATCCGTTGAAAAAATCCTACATATATCTTTCGAAGGTTGCAGAAATTTCCCACTTCGTCATGTACCTCTGGTCTGGTCCGATATTAATATGTGTGCTCTGATATGTTTGTGGTTGGGAGTCTGTGTATGTGTGATGAGGTGTCAGATTCATGCAAAGTCGATCATGTGGTTTGTGACACGCGATGGGAGGAGGTGCAAAACAATCAAACGAAAGGACTACTCGTACCTAACACTCACTGCTAGGTACGATTCAGTTTTCGTTTCCAGGTAGATTCGTGAATTACTTTCTTTTGTAATTTTAGTTCCAGGTTTGACCTGATAATTATAAAAGGAAAATTTGCATGGATGATTTAAAAATGATTAAATAAAGAAAGCTTAGTTTGAATTGTCCTTGTCATTTTAATTGCAGTTCTGAGAAATATTTTCTTTGCTACTTCTTTGCTGCTTCTATATTCGTTAAATAAATAAGACATAGTTAGATTTTTCTTTATCTGTTGCTTTTCCATACATTTTAGTACCTTAGGGCAAGAAATCCAAGAGACCAGCTGCATTTATTTACTTGTGTGCTGCACACATTTCTGGCGGTTGCCTGCAGCATATAGAGAAGCCTAATTCCACCCTAATGAAGTCACTATTTTCTACCCTAATGGTTGTCTACGAGACATCGCTGGGCAGTTTGGTTAGGAATTACTTAATTCCATCTTCAGGTGTCATTACTCTCCGCTTCGCTTCCTTGGTGAGTAAACGAGAAACCCTCATCACCTGTTCATCCAATCTCTATTCAGATTATTCCAGATAGTTTATTTTCATCTGCATAATGCACGTTTAAGCTTTCCAATGCGTTCAACTTTAGTTTCTCCGCTGTTGTAGATTCCGCGGAATTACTTCATAGTTTAGTTTTAGTTTTAGTTTGGTGTCACTTATAAAATTATTTGGTGTAATCAACGGCTCCAAAATAGACATTTCATTGCTGCCCTTCTCTTCCAATTAAATCTAATTTTTGGAACGATGTGATTTTATATTAAACGGCAATATCCAATTATTTTGAATTAAGATATGTTACATTATATGATATATAAATTTGTATGTTGAATTTTGTCTTACAACACATATATAATTTATATCTTTAAATTATTTTTATTATTTTTAACTTTTTAAGAACATTATATATTTTAGTTTTAAAAGTGGTAATTGACTAAATCACCTCAGTTCAATACCCTATCAGTTTCTTTTACTTCTTACGAATTATATTTTTACTTCTTTTATTTTGAAATTCCACATACGATATCATTGGGCAATTTAATTAACAATTACTTACACAGGTTGTTGTTTGCCGGGACATGAGTTAGCTGCATCATGTCCTTGCATGCAGCAGAAATAACTCTCATCCACCCGTTTTGTTTTTCTGTTGATGATCAATGAATTAATCTTTCGGTTTTCCAATAGTGTACTGTGGTGTACGGTCCGTGTAATTATTTCTCTATAATTTAGATTTATTTAAATTAAATGCAATGCATATGGTGTGAGTTATAAACAATAGTTAGTCTAATCTGTGGCCGCAAAATCCATTTTTCGCGGCTACCCCTCCCTTATAACTAAATCTAGTCTCTTGAACGAACGTTGTGGTTTTGTATTAAATGGCTTTATTAAAAGATCTCCAATTGTGCTTTTACCTATTTTAAATATATTTTTTTATTAAAATCACAATGTTTTTACATTTAAATATATATTATAAAATTAAATTCTATGTAAATGTTTTTAACATTCACTTTGAATACTTGTTTTATTAATTGTCTCAATTATAAAATATATATATATATATATATATATTCTTATAAATTTATTAAGCTAGATTAGCTTAGAATAGAGTAGGCAAAGGTAGGCTAGGCTAGGGTAGGCTAAAGTAGGCTAGGCTAGACTAGAGTAGGCTAGGCTAGGGTAAGTTAGAGTAGGTTCGTAGGCTAGGGTAGAGTAGGCTAGTAGGCTAGAGTAGGCTAAGCAATGCTAGGCTAGGTTAGGCTAAAGTAGACTTGGTTTAGCTAGGCTAGAGTAAACTAGTGGGCTAGAGTAGGCTAAGCTAAGTTATGGTAGAGTAGGCTAAGCTAGGGTAGAGTAGGCTATGTTAGGCTAGAATAAGCTAGGCTAGGCTAGGGTAGGGTAGTGTAGGATAGGCTAGACTAGGATATGATAGAATAGAGTAGGCTAAGGTAGGCTAGCCTAGGCTAGAGTAGCGTAGTAGGCTAGAGTAGAGTAGGATAAGCTAAGCTAGGGTAGAGTAGGGTAGGGTAGGAAAGGCTAGAGTAGACTAGGATAGAATAGGATAGGATAGTCTAGGATGGGATATGATAGAGTAGGCTAAGGTAGGCTAGGCTACGATAGGAAAGGTTAGGATAGAGTAGAGTATCGTAAGCTAGGTTAGCCTAGAGTAGGCTAGAGTAGAACAGGCTAGGCTAGAGTAGGCTAAGGTAGAGTACGTTAGACTAGAGTAGGATAGAGTAGTCAATGTTAGGCTATAGTAGGTTAGAGTAAAATAGGGTATGATAGGCTACGCTAGATTAGGCTAGAGTAGTGTTGGCTAGGCTAGGATAGAGTAGGCTAGGATAGGGTAAGATAGGATAGAGTAGGTTAGAATAAAATAGGGTAAGATAGGCTAGGCTAGTGTAGGCTAGAGTAGGCTAGGCTAGGCTAGGATAGAGTAAGTTAGGATAGGGTAAGATAGGATAGAGTAGGTTAAGTTAGGCTAGGCTAAGGTAGCATAGAGTAGGCTAGGCTAGGCTAGAGTAGAGTAAGCTAAGCTAGGCTAGGTTAAAGCGGATTAGACTAGGATAGAGTTGGCTAGGATAGGGTAAGATAGGATAGAGTAGGTTAACTTAGGCTAGGCTAGGGTAGCGTAGAGTAGGCTAGGCTAGGCTAGAGTAGTGTAAGCTAAGCTAGGCTAGGTTAAAGCAGGTTAGACTAGAATAGGCTAGGCTAGAGTAGGCTAATCTAGGCCAAAGTAGGATAGACTAAGCTAAGTTATGCTAGGCTAGGCTAGGGTATTCTAGAAGGGTAGAGTAGAGTAGGCTAAGGTAGGCTATGATACAGTAGGTTAGACTAGAATAGGATAGGCTACAATAGGATAAGCTAGAATAGCCTAGACTAGTGTAGGATAAAGTAGGGTAGGGTAGGCTAGAGTAGGTTAGAGTAGAATATGATATGATAGGATATAAACGGCTAGGATAGAGTAGGCTAGAGTAGAGTAGGCTAAGCTAGGCTAGAGTAGGGTAGTAGGGTAGAGTAGGGTAGGGTAGGTTAGGATAGAGTAGGCTAGGATAAGTAAGCTAGGCTAAGATAGGATAGCATAGAGTAGGTTATGGTAGGCTAGCCTAGTGTAGGCTAAAGTACGATAGGCTAGGATGGAGTAGCCTTGTCGGCTAGCGTAGAGTAAGCTAAGCTAGGCGAGGTTAGAGTAGAATAGGCTAAGATAGGCGAGGCTAGAGTACGTTAGACTCTAATAGGATACGCTATAGTATACTAAGCTAGGTTAGAGTAGGATAGAGTGGGTTAGGTGAGGCTAGAGTAATTTGGAGTAGAATAGGATAGGCTAGACTCGTCTAGGCTAAAGTAGGTTATGCTAGGCTAGATTAGGCTAGTAGGTTAGAGTAGACTAGGGTAGGATAGGATAAAGCATGCTAGGATAGGCTAGGCTAGGATAAGATAGGCTAAAGTAAGGTGGGCTAGTCCAGAGTAGCCTAGTATTATAAAGTAGTGTAGGCTAAGCTAGACTAGCCTAGATTAGGTTAATTTGAGCTAGAATAGGATAGAACATGCTAAGTTAGGTTAGGCCACGCGAGGCTAAAGTAGGCTAGGCTAGACTAAAGTATCCTATTAGTCTAGAGTATAGTAGGCTAAGCTATGCTACACAAGAGTAGGTAATACTAGAATAGGCTAGGTTAGTGTAGGCTAGGCTATAGAAGGATAGGTAAAAAAGGATAGGCTAGGCAAGGCTATGCAAGAGTAGGCTAACTTAGGTTAGGTTAGGTTAGGCCAGAGTAGGCTAGGATAGGATCGAGTATTCTTGAGTAGGCTAGGATAAACTAGGATACAATATGTTAAGTTAGGCTAGAGTAAGATAGAGTTGGTTGGGATAGTCCTGAGTAGCCTAGAGTAGGCTGGGCTAGGCTAGGCTAAGTTAGGGGAGAGTAAGCTAGGCTATATTATAGTAGAATCGGCTAGAGTAAGAGATATTTGGCTAGGATAGTATAGGATAAAGTAGTCTAGGCTAGGCTAGACTAAGTTAGGCCAGAGTAGGCTAGGCTAGATTATAGTAGGAGGATAGGTTGGAGTAAATTAGGCTACAATAAGCTAGGTTAGATTAGGATAGAGTAGGATAAAGTAGAAAAGGATAGGCTAGAGTAGGCTAGGCTAGAGTAGGGTAATGTAGGCTAGGCAAGGCAAGGTAATGCCAGGAAAGGCTAGGAAACAATAGGCTAGCCCATGTTAGGGTAGGCAAGGCTAGAATAGGATAAAGTAGAGTAGGTGAGGGTAGGCTGGGCTAGGCTAAGCTATACTAGAGTAGGATAAAGTAGGTTAGCGTGAGCTTGATTAGACTAGTAGGCTAGAGTAGAGTAGGCTAAGTTAGGCTAGCCTAGATTAGTTTAGACTATAGTATACTAGGTTAGAGTATGCTATGCTAGGACAGAGTAGGCTATAGTAGGCTAGGCTAGGCTAGAACATGTTAGAGTAGAGTAAGCTAGCTTAGGCTAACTTAGAGTGGGTTAGTAGGCTAGGCTAACTTTAGATCTCCCCCAACAAGAAGGTTATCTTCTTGGTCATCCCCAATGCTATCTTTTAAGGTTTCCCAACATATTTCCTTGTCCTTATAATGGTTGGGGGAGTATATGTTGTAGATGCTGACTATCCTACGAGTTTCAACATTCTCCAGTTTAGTGTTTATCCAGTGGTCTATCTTCGTGTGCTGTTGCAGTTTCCATTTCCCTTTTTTCCATATAGTGCTTATTCCTCCTGAAGCTCCAGTAGCTGATATTGCTTATCCTTCATAGATCCTAGATTTTTCTGATCACATCAATTTCTTGACTACTTAGCTTTGTCTGTTGAATTAAGAGGATGTCACGTTTTTCACTTTTTATCAGGTCTTTTAAAAAGTTAATTTTGGAGGGGTGACCCAACCCTCTACAATTCCAAGAGACAACTATCATTATTTATTATTTGGGGTGGTTGTAGGACTCCTCCCTTTGTTTTCTTGTTGTACTTTTTCTTTATTCTTTGGTCCTTTTTCTAGAAAATTCTCTAATCCCTGTTGTGTTCCCAATGAGATATCTTTGGCTGCTTCTTCATCTCTTATTTCTTTGTTCAATCTCTTTCCAAATTTTTCTGTATTCTCAATATTTTGAGGGGTTTATTTTGTTTGGTTTCTTGTGAGGATTCAGTCTGAATTTAGGAGGAGAGGCTTGTCCGGCTGAGGAGGGGAACCAAGAGGGGTAGGAATGGGAGATGAGAGGAGGGTGTGAATGGGGGAGGAGGTGATGATCAAGTGAGATGGGATGAGAGTAGATGAGAGGATGTCAAAAGGATTTGTTCCCACGAGGGAGGTTGGTTGAGAGGGGAGGGGAGATCCTAGGGGAGGAGGAGGATGAGAGCCAAAGGCGAGTTTAGATGCAGTCTTTTTCATTTTTACTTATTTCCATTTTGAATCTGATGTTTCTTCAATGTTTTTTTCAGGTTCCTCTCTTTTACTACATCTATTGGCGAAAGTACCATATTCCTAACATACCTTACATTTGAAGGGGATTTGTTCATAGTCCAGCTATTAAATGTGGATCCAGTTGTCCACTGTTGTAGTTTGTCATAAGATAGCCTTTAGTTTCTTTAGTTGTGAAAGACCCGTGTACCTAGGAAATCTTATATATAGCAAGTTAAATAATGTATAACGAGGAAGTTATCCATCAAAGGCTCTCCATGCCTGTCTCCTGAAATAAAACGGGGAATGTTTAATTTTGAATGGGACAGGACCCTCGGCTGACACGAAGAGAATGCGCAGGAGGGCCAATGTGAAAACTCTAATATAAAAGCAGACAATTAGGAGCATTCTTGCGCAAAAACAGATGGTTAAAATACCTCCACGAAATAAATTATCGAAGGTGTTTGCTATGAATGAAAGATTGAAGATACTAGTTTGTCTGCAATGGCTGATATCCAGAATACACAATATCACCATGTAGACACTAATTTCAGAATCATATGACAATAGCATTTTAAAAATAACATCCCAAAGAAACTAATATAGCAGAAGTATGGTTTGAGTGAATAGTGAAACAATATATCATGCCTGAGCCATATTTAAAGCGCTTGACTAATCAGTATGGGTATCAACTAGGATAATCCATACCAAAAATCGGTGAGCCACTCGCATTCCCGAGAAGCATGATACGAAGAAGATGGATGAAATGAAATGATCATTAAATAACACATATGGCGAAGGTCCTAAGTAGCCAAATATAGAGACCCGGAATCCTCATGAGATGGAACTCCTCTCCTCTTTGAGACCCTACGGGCTCAGGCCCTTCATGAAGTTCACAAAATGTATACACAGAATCCTCTCCTTTGCATAATTTTCTGATAAAATCTGGAACCCTAAATCATCTGTTCTTCGGGAGCTTTATAGGAGAAAAAGAAAGCTCGAAAAGGGAGTAGGTGATGAAAATTTAATTTGCCTCATTAAGACAATATGGTGGAAACGTGCACGCCCATATTGCTGGATGACTCTGTAGCGTTGTATGTACTCTGCTGCCTGCTTACTGAAATAAATGCACTAGGTAGAAGTCTCTTCAGGTACACGACAAAGAAGTAAAATCACATAGGCATTTCATCCTTTCCTGAAAGAAAATGGTGCTGAAAAGAAAGCTTTAAGGTATTGTTTTCTTCGAATGGTACCTCTGCCTTCTAAACCCTGAATTACGGTTTAAGTTCTTCAATGCTGAACTTTGAATTCCTCGATCATTCACTGATATTTCTCTGATGTTCCATTAATATCTCGATCTGCGCAATCTGTGCTTTGAATGACTCGGGAGGGTTTGACAGATTTTAACCCTGCTCCTTTAATGGAAGTCTTGTCGACATACCTTCCCAGGCCTTTCTCCATAATCATAGCCTCTGAAAAATGGTCATTTGATGCGCTCTCTATTACAGTAATAGAGACTGTAAGTCATGGCAGTTTTCCGCCACCATAACCCTGAAAAACCCACAAACTCGTTAGGAAAACCAGGCATGGGGATGATGGACGTGGCGGGATCAATGAAAATTGTTGTGCGGACATGGCGAAATGATGGAACAATGTAGGGTGGCGATTAAAACACAGTGAAATGATGGAGGATGGACTGGTGGAGGTTTTTAACGTAAACATTGAAATTTGACTAACGAATGAAATGTATAATGGCAGAGAAAAAATACGACAAACACGTGGTATGGTGACGGGGCGGAGGACACGTGTCGATGGTGGGGAGGCAAGCAATCTGGACCATCCGATATCAGGAGGAGATCGATGGATGAAGACGCGTCGGAGGGTGAAGGATTGGCGGGCTAGGGGTACGGATTCCTTGGGTTAAATCCTGCGCATCTTCGGGGTGCGATGACCGTTGGATGGAGAGCCCCAGATCGGACGGTTGATATGAATATCGCGGGCGGTTTTGAAGTAGTGACGGAGCCACGTGTCGTGCGATGAGTGGAATCGCTCCGAAATTGAAAATACCGGCTGCCCTCCAAAGGCGGTGCGACGGATACCACCAGTTTTTGAAAAGTTCTTTTGGGCATGGGGACCACAAGGGCGGGTGAGCTGCTGACCGTTGATTTACATATTGATCGAACGGTGGACAGGCGATCGGAGCGGTAAACGAGTTTGGCCACGGGTGTGATGCTGATCAATGAAAGCTGTCTGATCTGTACAGATTGACGGATAATACTGCACCTGATATCCGCCTGGGATAAGCGCTCTCCAGGCTAGCGCTTGGTCTAGCACCCATGTTACGTGGAGCAAAAGGTTGAGGGGCGAGGGCCGAAAGGTGCTAAACCTTATATATTTTCAAATGTGGGTTTTCGGCTCTTTTTAATGCAATTTGGGGCTAGGAAAGAGTAACGATAAGGGGAATGAGGGGTTTTTTAAACCAAACAAGGGTGTGAGTATGGTTGAAAGGGGATTTTGGGATGGTTTAGAAGGATTTAGGGGAGGGATTTTGCAGTAAAAAGGGAGGTTATGAAAAAGAGGAAAATGGGATGAAATGGAGAAATATGCAGGGGCACAAGGGGCAAATGAAGGCCTCTTGGGGCACAATTTTTCACAATCAATGAGGCTTATTGACCTAAGAACAATAGGGGGAAATAATTAAAGGGCAAAGGACCTGAAGAGGCTTCCAAGGATGATGTGAATTCAGATGGAAAGCATTCCTCGAAAGTTTAGAGACAGTTTGACCCCCTATTTGCTTGTCAAAATTTAATATGGGGCTAACATGATCAACATTGGCTCCACCTGGGGACGGCACGTTCATCCTTGGGTGTGTCGAGAACTTCACAGACCACCTACATCATCAATTTTTATAGTCAGGAAAAGTAAACCTATTCTACTCCTACCCTTATTACTCCATGAGACCAGATTACACTGTTGGTCTCATATTTTCTCTACCTAAACTACATCTGCTAGGATTAAACTGTCTAGCATATTTCTTCTCTACATTCTAAAACAGAAATTGAAAAACAGCCAAGACATGATTAGACTGTCTGGCTTGCTGGACCTTGCAGAAATTAAAACAACTAACTACATGCTCACAGGCTGAGCTTTATTTCAGTCTTCCTACGTACTCTAATCTAACCTGGAAATCTCTGATGTTTTAGGTGATACAATAATGCCAATGCAACCAGTTAAGCAGTAGCAAAAAAGGATAGGAGCACTCACTTCTTGTCAAAGATAACCACAGGGTTTTCTTCTGGTGGTCCTTCAAAACTGAGGTCACCATCAGTGGTGACCCCTCTTGATGAATCTGGCCCTTGCGAAGGATCAATGCTAGAGCATTTGGACTGATCAGGGCCTCCATGTACTCTGCCGCAGGATCAAAGAAAATATGGTGTAAGATTTCTTCTTTTAGGCCTGCCATGACTGGTAGGTTGTCTGCATCATGGGAAACTTTGATTATTGCATCTTCCACTGCATCTTCAATGTGGCTCTTCAAAGTCCAATCACCTTCTTCTTGTATTTTGAAAGGTAGTGGGATCTCTTCTTTTTTAGGAGGAGGGAGACTTTCCAAAAAGGCTTCAAATGGGGTCTCTGAACTGATATGATTTTTCTTGTGAGTTCAGAAATTCAACTTCGGCTTCATATCTTTCAACCACCAATTCTAGAAAGATTTTCTTAAGCACGGGTTTAGAACTTAAGCTAGGAAGAAGAATAGCCCATGGAAGGTCCTCCACTTCTAGTTTTTCCAAGGCACGTGACATTTCATCTCGACACTTTTCCACGAAACCTGGATGCATTTTTTTAAACTGCTCAGAGTCTTACATTGGTGAAGTGGCTTGGTCTTCAGCATGGCTGATGCTGTACTGTGACATGATCTCCCAGTGGAGTCTCGTGAAACCAAGATAATCAGCGGCCTATTGATCACCAGTGGAGTATTTTAATCATTTAGGAACTGTGGAGTCACCAAGGTGAGGGATCTACAACTCTCAACTCGTCATGCTCACCTTTTTGAAGAGTGAATTAGGTTTTGTCGAGGCCCAGAGATTTAGATTTTCTCAACTTCGCTCCCCGGAAACTACGCCAAAAAGATGTTGTAGTTCCTAGAGACAGCCTTGAGTTGTGAAAGACCAGTGCCTAGGACATCTTATATATAGCAAGGAGCATAATGTATAACAGAGGAAGATATCAATAAAAGGCTCTCATGCTATCTCCCGAAAACAGGGAATGTTAATTTTGAATGGGACCAAGACCTCGTGAACCGATACGTAGAAGGGGAGACCAGACAGAAACGGAAAAAACTATAATATGAAAGAAACGACAATTCCGTAGACAACTTTATCACAAAGAGGGCCACAGAAATACCGCGTAAATAAATTATCAGAAGGTGTTTGCTATGAATGAAATATTGAAAGGATACTAGTTGTCAATGAGCTGATATCCAGATACACAATATCACCATGTAATGGGCTTACCAATTTAGGAATCCATACATGACAATACCGTTTTAAGAATAACCTCCCAAAGAAACTAATATAGTAGAAGTATGGTTTGAGTGAATAGTGAAACAGTATATCATTCCTGAGCCATCTTTAAAGTGCTTGACTAATCTGAGCATGGGTATCAACTAGGATAAATCCATACCAAAAATCAGTGAGCCACTCGCATTCCAGAAACATGATATGAGAAAGATGGATGAAATGAAATGATCTATTAAAGTAACACATATAAGATAAAGTTAAAAACTGTGAAATACCAAAGACCAGAATCCTCTTAAAATATGGAACTCCTCCTCGTTGAGACCGTATAGGCTTTGAGCCTTCATGCAAGAGTTCACAAAATGTATACAAAAAATCTTTTCACTGCATAATTTTATGATAAAATATGGAACCCTAAATCATCTGTTCTTCGGGAGCTTTATAGGAGAAAAATAAAGCTCGAAAAGGGAGTAGGTGATGAACATTCAGTTTGCCTCATTAAGACAAGATGGCGAAAATGTGCACGCCCATATTTTTGGATGACTCTGTAGCACTGTATGTACTTTGCTGCCTGATTACTGAAATAAATGCACTGGGTAGAAGTCTCTTTAGGAACACGACAAAGAAGTAAAATCGCATAGACATTCCTTCCTTTCCTGAAAGAAAATGGTGCTGAAAAGAAAGTTTTAAGGTATTGTTTTCTGTGAATGGTACCCTCTGCCTTCTAAACCCTGAATTATGGTTTAAGTTCTTCAATGCTGAACATTGAATTCCTCGATCATTCACTGATATTTCCCCACTGCTCCATTAATATCTCCATCTGTGCAATCTGTGCTTTGAATGACTTGGGAGGGTTTGACAGATTTTAACCCTGCTTCTTTAATGGAAGTCTTGTCGACATACCTTCCCAGGCATTTCTCCATAATCATAGCCTCTAAAAAATGGTCCTTAGATGCCCTCTCTATTACAGTAATAGAGACTGTAAGTCATGGTAGTTTTCCGCCACTGTAACCCTACAAACTCATTAGGAAAACCAGGCATGGGGATGATGGACGTGGCGGGATCATTGAAAATGGTTGTTTGGACATGGTGAAATGATGGAACAATGTAGGGTGGCGATTAAAACACAGTGAAATGATGGAGGATGGACTGGTGGAGGTTTTTAACGTAAACATTGGAATTTGACTAACGAATGAAATGTGTAATGGCCGAGGAAAAATACGAAAAACACGTGGAACGGTGACGGGGCGGAGGACACGTGTCGATGGTGGGAAGGCAAGAAATCTGGACTGTCCGATCTTAGGAGGAGATCGACGGATTGGCGGGCCAGGGGTACGGATACCTTGGGTTAAATCCTGTGCATCTTCGGGGTGCGATGACAATTGGATGGAGAGCCCCAGATCGGATGGTTGATATGAATATTGCACTGGGTCAAATTTCGAATGATAACGCATGATGGGGGGGCGGTTTTGAAATAGTGATGGAGCCACGTGTCGTGCGATGAGTGGAATCACTCCGAAATGGAAAATACCGCCCGCCCTCCAAAGGTGGTGCGATGGATACCACCAGTTTTTGAAAAGTGCTTTTGGGTGTGGGGACCACAAGGGAGGGTGAGCTGTTGAGCGTTGATTTACAGATTGATCGGACGGTGGATAGGCGATCGGAGCGGTAAACGGGTTAGGCCACGGGTGCGACGCTGATCAATGAAGGGCGTCCGATCTGTACAGATCGACGGATAATACTGCACCCGATATCCGCCTGGGATAAGTGCTCTCCAGGCTAGTGCTTGGTCTAGTGCCCAGGTTACGTGGAGCAAAAGGTTGAGGGGCTAGGGCTGAAAGGTGCTAAACCTTATATATTTTCAAATGTGGGTTTTCGGCCCTTTTTAATGTAATTTGGGGTTGGGAAAGAGTAATGATAAGGGGAATTAGGGGTTTTTTAAACTAAACAAGGGTGTGAGTATGGTTTAAAGGGGATTTTGGGATGGTTTAGAAGGATTAGGGGGAGGGATTTTTGGGTAAAAAGGGAGGTTATGAAAAAGAGGAAGAGGGGATGAAATGGAGAAATCTGCAAGGGCACAAGGGGAAAATGAAGGCCTCTTGGGGAACAATTTTTCAAAATCAATGAGGCTTATTGACCTAAGAACAACAGAGGGAAATAATTAAAGGGCAGAGGACCTGAAGAGGATTTCAAGGATGATGTGAATTCAGAGGGAAAGCATTCCTCGAAAGTTTAGAGACAGTTTGACCCCTTGTTTGCTTGTCAAAATTTAACAGGGGGCTAACATGATCAACATCCACCTTGACTTCGACCACTTCTCGGAGGCCCTTTCCTAGATCCACCTCAGCACAGATTCATGCGCATGCCTACATGTTGTCTTTGGGTTCACTTCTGTCGATGTATTTTCCCACTCCATTTCTTATTGCACGAACTAAGTCATCACTCCACCAGTGTAGAGGGAGGTGCGCCAATCTTACCCATACTGGTACTGCACTTGGAACATCTAGTTCTGGATCAAAATCCAGAGTCCATAGGTTAAGGTACAAACCCCTTGTGTCCATGAAGTAAGGCTCTCTTTGGAATATAAGATCTCAATCACTTTTAGTCTCAAAATGAAATGTATAACATCCCCGGCCACAAAATATTATGGTGATTTTCTCTTGTATAAACTGGATCCAGTTTCTCTCAACCCATTTCTGCATTGTTTTGGGTGAGGGCCATAATCCTATAAATTGACCAACTAGTCCTTTTTCCGCCAAAGATATTTCAGCTGTCCTTGGCACCGATGGAGGTAGGGAGATTTCTGGAATGGATTTCATCTTTTTAACAAAGTTTGTGGCGGCTGGTCTACTTCGTTGGGTTCCCAAAGAGCTTATGAGAGAGGCAAAAATAGCTGAATCTTCATCTGATTGCTGGTTGTTCGATGTTGCAACTGTGAAAGCACGACATTGGCTAGGGCACGAACGCACAACAGACAACATTACCAACCAAAATATGTTCAATTCAACATATAATTAAAAATATATTAATAATAATAATAAACACAAGTTTAATGTGAGCTAATAAAATGGCTCAATGCATGTGTTATGTAATCCCTATAACATTTAAAAATACGATTTAAATAATAATAAAATACACGTTGTTTTTTTGCACTAAAAAATAAGTTTGAACTTAAAGAAATTTGATCTTTCTCTGCTCATGTTACATCCATGCTTAATATGGATCCATGTTTGTATATTCTAACTTCTCATATATACCACAACCTTACTTTAGATGTTTAATACATTTATGACACCAAGATTGTTATTTGGCATCAGATTTGTTTAATTTGAAAATAGAGTCTCCTTACCTTAAATTATTAATCAAGTAATAGTTACTTGTTTCATTGATATTTATTTAGTTGAGATTTATTTGACTTCACATTTGTTTGATTTCAAAATAAAGTTCCCTTACCTTAAATTATTAATCATGTAGTAACTAATTTTTTTTATGTTTATTTACATGAGATGGTATTTGCATTGATCCATAATCATGTTTACCCTATCAACCACTTTATCAACCTTTCCTAAAACAATTTCAACTTCATATCTTGTGGGATGAAATCCTAATGGGTGGAGCCAATAAGTGAGTTTTTCAATTAAATGCAATAAGAAATTATCACCAACATATTAGGAGGAATAGGTCTTTCTTTTTTAGTAGAATCACTAAGTGATCTATGTTGTTTTAAAAAATTGTCATCAACATTGTGTTAAGCAACTTGGGTAGTTTTTAAAAATTAAGAAAAATAATGGTCAATCAAAGTTAATATAAATTGAAAACAAAAAACATAAATCAAAATTAAATGTTTTTTTGAAATACAACGAACACAAAAACATAAACATAATTCAAAATTAAAAGAAAAGAAAAGCAACCGAACTTTTTTGTTTTTTTAAGATGTAGACACAAAAAGCATAAATCCAAAAAAAAGAAGCAGCAACATGTTAACTTTTTTTTGCTGCCTTTTTAAAAAAAATGAACTAAACCAATTTTAAGATTTCAAAAATGGTTATTCAATATATCCATTTTAAAATTATATATATATATATATATATATATAAAATTTGTTCAATTAAAAACGTTAAAACAAAAATTACATATATATATATATATATATTGTTGCAAAATATCTTTGATACAAAAATAGAAATATTTTATTAATATCTAAACATGTATATCAATAAAATGAGCTAATTCACTATTTCAAAAACAAGTAATACAAAATAGTTAGCTATAACTTACAAACTATATTTGAAATAATATTCTCTTCCTTGTTATTTACTTGACTTTCTTTATAAATTGAAGTGTTTCTTCCATGGATACACCTTCATATTAATATTTAGGATTAAGAACCATTTCAAAAACTCTTACATCCCTATATGAAAAAATTGGATGGAATTTTTATTATTATTATAAAACTTAAGAAAATCATTCCATCTAAAGGATTTCTCATACCTAATCAATTTTAAAAGATACTCATTGAATGATTGATGGGATAGGCTCATTCTAAAGCCCACTGTGAATGTAACACCTCCAGTTTAAGGAATTTTTTTATTTTTTTTTTTTTCGAATACACTGGGGTTTCCCCTCTATTCACATAATTATTGAAATAATGATTTCAGAATTTTAACTTTACTTCCCTTTTGATATAAGCTCCTCTAGCATTTCCATCTTCATACAATATTGAACATGTAACACCCCCAAGTTCTATGCTTTTCAGATTTGACATTTGAACATAAATCCAAATGGGAGTGGACCCCAATGGATAAATACTTGTGTGGATGTGGTTAATTATTTAATTATGAAAAATAAATAAAATATTGTGTATCCACTATGACCAAATGAGAATTAGAGATCACTTGCCAAATCCATGAGGATGGATAAGGCAACAAATCCACAAAACTCTTTCAAAAATCCTTGAAAGAAATTAATTTAGATTTGAGGAGGAATCTAAATTTCCCCAATGAAGAGGAGTAGTTGGGAAGAGGTAAAGAAAAGCTGGAAAAGCTGAGGAAAAGCTTAAAGCAGCTTTAAAGAATTCCAAAGTGGGAAGCCTAGGCTAAACAGGAAAGAAAGCATCCTGCTATTCTGGACGCAGAATTAGAAACATGCTTTGGGGAAATATGAGCTTAAATAAGCTGCTCCTAAGCAGATCAGAGATTGATCTATTCTAGGAGGTGATCTCAGCTCGGGGGTGAGTTCTGGAGAAAAACGAACTCTACGGTTGGGAGGACTGGTCATAGTAGAGGTATGCATGCATAATTTTGGGGATTATTTTATGACTGTATTAATTATACCTGTGTTAAGTATATCAAGGTTATATGCATAGTTCTGTTAGAACTTCTTATTTAAATTTCAGATTGAATGTTTGTTCAGTACCTCATACAATTACAAGCTAAGTGTAGTAGCTGAAAATTCAGTAGGTTAATAGTAAGGAGAAAGTTAAACAAAAACCAAGGGGTTAGTTCTGGGGATTTGTACATTGCAGTAATAAAGGGTAGAGATGATAAATCAATCTGAATGTTTAATCGAATAGAAAAATTCAAGTGGTAGCTTGCTGTCTTTGGAATGACAAACTTAGTTGATGTGTTGCATAAACAGAACCTTTTAATAAAGCTGTAACCAATAACCGCAAGTAGGAAACCACGAACTGGTGACAAGAAGGGGTTTAGTATATCAACTGGATTAAATTGAGCGAAAGAACTGTATAATTGCAATTTAAATTATTCTATTAAAATGTGAAGTGTATGACATCCACGGGAAAACATCCAACGTAGTACTATGATAAACATAGGACTTAAACTATCAACAAGACTACCTAATGATTGAAACAAAAGGATCTATATCCTAGTTTTCTAATGGAAGAGTTAATTTGCACCAGTAGGTTTCAACCAAAAGTTAGTTATTTGTAACAATAAAATAAGGGGAGAATCCTATTGAAAATCTATTGTGTGATAAAAGTGTGTGTGAGGGAAGATTTTAAGCATATAAAAAAAATTACAAAGAAAAGAGCATCTATTACCTTCCATATAAACTGTTGGAAAAGTAGTTGTAGCAACGAAGGTTAACTACATATAGATAGATGTATACGTGAAGGCATACATCTATACTTTTATGCTGAACCCTTACAGAGCTGAAAATTCTATAAGGCTTGCAAATTTGAAAGTTGAGGAAGGGTCTAGTGGTCAGCTAGAGTTGGTCAAAACTCTGAAAAACTGACCTGAGAAATACAAGCTAATATATATATAGATATATATAAGTGAACTAGATGGACTGAGAAGAGTGGAGATCAAGCCACGAGAAAAAAAAAAAAAAAAACTCTCATGGAAATTCTGATAACAGTATGAATTTTGAAATTGATTCAATATTAATTTTTGAATATTATCTGGTGCATAAAGCAGAGTATGTCTGAGTTTATGTTAGATGGATAAGGAGATGGGTCTGGGAGACGTGACAAATGGTATCGGAGCGAAGTTCAAAAATTGGGCAAGACATGTGCTCACAAAGAAATAATAAACTGTTATAAAATTTATAAATATTAAAAATATTACTTCAAGTATACAAATATCTTGGATATACTTTCAGGTATACTTGCAGGACAGTCACTATCCCTGCAGAAATTTAGCTAAAACGCGGGGCAAATCATGTAACGCGGGGCAAATCATGTATTCACACAGAAGTATCTGTTGTTGGAAAATTTTTGCTAAGGTTAAAAAAAATTTGAACAGTAAACAGTCTTGAAAGATATAGCTGCAAAACTTAACCAAAGGGGACGAGCTACGCTAGTAAGGAGGAAGACATAATCATAAAGGAAAGCGTAAATACCTCTAAACCGTAGTCTAAGAAATGGGTATGTGCACAAACTAAAATGTTTTAGAGTTATATGGAGGTTCTCATGTGTAAATAAAGTTTTTCTTTAATGAGTTAGTTAAAACTTTGGGATGTTGAGTTATTCGATGTCCATACATGTAACAAATTTTGATGAAGTAGCAACATTTCAAAATTTGTGTACTGGTATGGGAGTAGTATGACGAGGCTCATATACTAAATCATCCTTATGTAAAATAAATTTCAGTGTTCATAAAGTTAAGATACTGAAACCATCTTAATACAGTAGAAGAGAGTGATGCTGAAGTTAATGTAGAGGAAAGGTGAAAATGGTACTACCATGAATATGCATAATTTAATCCCATATGTCGAACGAAGACTGCAAGTAGTATAGAAGAATGAATTTCTATTTGTAAATTACTAAGTGTTTCTTACTGTGATGAAAAACAATAGAGAAAACAGTAGTACCTAACTGATATATCATCTAGTTGGCCTTATTGAGCATCAGAAATTTCATATGGAGGTATCATATTTTCCATATAACAAAGTGTAAGGGAATATATAAAAAATATATTCTATAAATGATCTAAACATATTAACCCTGGTCCAAAGTTCTCTGACTTTATTTTTTTTTCTTTTAGTGTACAGGGTGCCTCGTTTAATTTTTCTATTTATAAAATAGAACCTAAACAGTTCCCAATGCAGCAAATCCCCAAACTTTTAAATAAATGGTATGGCTATAGATAAAATCTATGGTTAATGAACCTCATCAAATGAACCATTGAATACATGAATAGGCATTTAACAAAACATATATATGTTAACAAGTATCAAAATCTAGTGCAAGTAGGTCTTTTTAACCACGACTATAATGAGCTATGTACAAAAATGAAACTTGTATGGTAAAAGACAGATAGGAATACGAATATATATAAAAACTCTATATGTTAAAAGGAACCATGAATACGTATCCTATATGTCAATGGGCAAAAAAAAAAAAAAAACAATAAATAATCTGCAAGTTAAACATAGGGTATGAGCCCGATTTGGAATAACTCGTGGTGGCAACCATTATGTATATCTATCCATATGACTCACGATTGAAAAATTTTGAGTGAAATGCACACATTGTACAGATATAAGAATTCCAAGGCAAATAGGTGAAGCGCATGGTCAAACCCTATTAAAATGGGCCGACTCACTGTACATGGATATAAAATTAAAACAAATCCTTCTACCATACCCTTGTAAACATTTCACTGCAAGTAGGGTTCTGTCCGAGCAAATACTACAATATAGTTTTGAAACACTGTATAGTCAAACCATTCCAGCAGTAAAAATCTAAGCAATAACTCGTAGGTAGCAAATGCCGAGGCCAAAACAAATTAATCCCTGCGCAGGAGGCCGCGGCCATATATTACGAACAGGAGATGTTTATATATGGTAACCAGTATAAAATCCTGTCGTTCTTAGTTAAGAGAAGTGATATGATTTTAATAGACATTGAAAAAAAACTATCTAATCACATGCGCAACATCATGTAAAAGCACGCGTCCTATGTTTGGCTATGTCTGCACGGCATAAACAAAGAAAACAATAAATTCTCACTGTGAAATCCCCATAGGATCGGCTAGATCCAAACATAAAAACGGTATTATTATCCATTACAGTGATAGATTAAAATGATTTTTTTTCAATATGACCACCGTCCGATCGGCGAGCCCAAACACCATACGAGATCATTCCCATTTCCGTGTGTGGGAAACCATTTGGGGTATTCCGGTAAGCGGTGACAATGGAGGTTAAAAGTACTGAACACCTGCGTAAATATTAAAGCCAGGTAAAATAGGGCGTGCCTGTAAAAAAAACAAAGGAAAATCGTTCAGTTAATAAGGGACGTGGGGACTTTGGTACTGGCCACGAAAACCTTGGTACAAATCTGTTAAAAACAGAATAAAAGAGAGAGGAAGGGGCTGGAAATGAAGTCTGCGTAGTAAATGAACAGAAAAAAACGTATTGATAGAGCAACCATTACCCTCGGAAAAGCCAGAAAGGCAGAGTAGTGAGGTGCTTCGGTCGTTCAAAGTAGATTGGCTGAGGAAAGTCCCCGGGCCAAATTTCGCAGAAAATGGCAAGCTGGAAAGAGTAGATCGTCGCTTTGGAGAACATCTGGCGCCCTAGCTGGCGGCTGAAACGCATGTAGAGCCTTCTCTTCCAGCTGATGCTCGGCGAAGTAGCTGGCCATGCGCACAGCGATGCAACTGGTCGAACCGATCGACTAACAGAAGGGGGCTTCAGAGCTTCGGGTGTTTTGGGCTAGGGGGAAACTCTGAAACAACAACCCCTCTGAAACAACAACCCCAAATCAATATTTATTTTGACCCATTCTATCAAAGATTGCTGCAAATACAGCAGTCGGATTAGGGTTTACACGTTCAAGAAATTTGGAACGCAATCACTCCCAAAGACTCGAACACCTGACACATTGCATGCAAATAAATTCCGGTTCTCACCTCTGGTGTATAACGAAAGAGCAAACGGTTTTAAAAAAACAATTTGGGGTAGAAAACCCTAATGAATCTCATCCCTACAACTGTCACGAGATTACACCGTCTCACGCGACTGGGAATTGTACACATTGATGTGATTTCACCGCAGAAAGTAATTCGGGAGTTGGAAAAAAATTAATATCCCAAGCGATTGTAACTATGACAACGCGATTCAAACGTCCAACACTCCGTCAGAGACTTGGGTAGGCCGCAAGCCCTGTCAAGACGCCACGCATGTAGTTTGAGAATTTTCCGTGGCTCGAGAAGGTAAGTCGTGAGCTGGACTCCTCAGCTAGTACTAACGTCTAAATGGAGAATAGGTAAGTAATTAATGAAATTTGATCTCATCGAAATGAATAATAGGGACGTGTAAAAGAACCCAACAATACCACGAACCAATGCATATTTGTTGACGGCGGAATTCCTTGCCAACAGGCCGAACGCATAATAGATTCGGTGTATCTGTAATGAATACAGTTTGATATGGTTCGTATATAATTCTTATCGGCTAACACTTTATTTGAAGTCGATATTAAAGTGGGTTATTGGTTTTTAACTCTCGGTACTTATATTAACTTTTATTTTCGTTTTATTTGCATACACATGTATTGAAATCGATGTATATTTATACATAGTTGAACGTGCTATAGTGAGAGAAAATAGCACTATGGAGATTGTATAATTGCGTGTGGTACAATACTTTTTAGAAAAAGTAAAGTTGGGGGTTGCAAGGTTGAACGACATTTTACAGGGAAAGGATATATATATATATATACAAGGCATTTAAATAAACTGAGAAAAAGTTACAGAAGAATAAATATTGAAAAAAAAAAAAAAAAAAAATATATATATATATATATATATATTGTGGAAAAGAGGAACATTACACTATGGACAGATTGGAAACATAAAAATAGAAAATCCTGTAAGTTTAGGTATTCGCTTACTTGGTTGAAAATAATAGAAAGGAATTCTATTATAAATTATTGACTTAACAATAGCCGAAACCATCTCAATTGTTCTTATATTGGTTCATATTAAAACTTTATAAGTCCATCACAAAGGGAAATGTAAGTGGGTACGAGGGTATAAAGCTACCTTGTACATTAAATAAGAAAAATAATTATGGGAGTATTAATTAAATTCTTTGGATTTTATATAGGGTGGACTTTATATATATATATATGGTGGATATATATATATATATATATATGCGGTGGATTCTATATAGATGTGGTGGATTATATTTATATGTGGTGGATTTTATATATACATGATGGAGTTTATATTATATATATATATAGAGTGGTTCTATATATATATATGAAAAAGAGTGGAGGATTTAATGATATGAAATATCATGGTTCATATAACAAAGAGCTTTATAAAAAAATAAATTTGTTTTTATATGTTTCACTCTATTGGAATATATATACAATGTGGTGGAATTGAGCATAAAAAAAATTATGTGTGCAAGAATATATATCTATAGAAAAATTAACTTTCAGGATAAGGTTAAGAAATGGATATATGTAATTAAAACTGAAGTTAAAAGTTGGGGGTGTTAAAACAACTAAAATAGAATTTTATTAATATTCATTATAACAATAAGTCGATCAAAAGCCTGAAAAGCTATAAATGAATAATTGTGGGGTAATATATGTTCCAAATAGGTTATATAATACTAGGTGTTACCATAATTATTCGAACAAAAGAAGACGAAAAGTTATATTGGAATATATAAAGAAAGGGGGATAATAGAAAAATGACAATTTATATTTAATAGAGGTATGTTAAATATAAGTTGTAAATTCCTAATTAACTATTAAAAATATATATTTATATATATAAAATAATAATCATTATCATGATAAATGATAGATTAAAAGGAAATAAATTGCACGTAACATTATAAAGATAGGTGATCTTGTTATAATGTTAACTTTGTTGAGTTGTATGCATATAATATCGTCATGCATGATAATTGATTTCAGTTGGTAAAACTCAAACTTTATACCCACGGAATTAAGGGAGAAGAAAAAAAATTCACTAGTGAATGTTAAAAAGTGAATTCACCTTAGAAGTTGCAAGTGAAGTGGAAGGACATATTTTACCATATGGCCGGAATATTATTACTCTAATTATGGTTAAAGGAGTAATAAACACTAGTTGTGGTAGATTAAGTGTTAAAAGTATAATGTGGGAAAAAAAATATTGACATTGGAAAAACTTCCAAGATGATTTGAGTCATGACTAGAGCATTTTGTGATAAGCATATTTTAGTTCATGGAAAATAATAAAGTGGTAAGCTTAAGTACGAGTTATAAACACAGTTAAATAGTTGGTTTAGTAATTGTGGACCATTGCATATTAGCTAATGTAATGCAAATCCATTTCATTGAGTTCTGAATGAATGAATGGAGGGATAAATCAAATTTTCCCAGGTGGCTAGCTAGGGTAGAATGGAAAACCCATATAAACCATGGATTGATTTTTAATGAGTAGTGAAATTCACATATAGATATAATTGGTGAATCATCATTGGAATTAATAAAGCATGAACGTACAATTAAGAGTAAATGAAAAAAAAAATTCTAGTGATTCTTTGGAAAAGGGGAAAACTGTGACATTATCAAGTAGTAATACTTGTGAATGTAAGGAATCATAGTAATTACATATATCACTATCAAAGAAATATGTATTCACACTATAAAATTTTGTTGGTGTAAATTTTATTAAATTTAATTTCCCTGAGTTTTAAATTCAAAATAGGGAAATAGTGTGAAATCATACAGCTACCAACTGAGAGAAAAGAGAATGAGATGCATTTGGACTTGGGTATGGGGGAAACCCATCAGATCCAAAATTATTCATGCAAGTTTTGAATTAGTGGATGCAATTCATAAAAGAGGTTAGAGGAAAAAATTTCATGTGTGAAGTAAGAATTGAATTATAGAGATTATTAATGAGTCTAGTTATTACTAATTAAATTGATTGACTAACAAAAGAAAACAATGAGAAGATGCTGGAAGTACAGCAATGAACTGAGAAAGGGTAAACATAACCATGCATATGATACAATTGTTTTCTTTCATGAGTACTAATGAAAAGTTGTAAAATTGTTTAGCCAAGTGTGTAACAGGAAATTATACACACTGGAAACAAGGAGGAAAAAAAAAAAGAAGGGGGTGAAGATAAATCACCTAGAAAAATCAAGAAAAGCTGAACTGGACCAAGTCGCGTGAGGAAAGAATTTCACTGAAAAACAAGAAAGGATAAGTAGTGTACTAAAAGTGCACTAAACTATTATGAATCTGAACGGTTTGACTAATAACTGAATTTCTTAAGTTATTGAAATGCAGAATGTTGTTGTGGATTATAAATTGTATGTACCTGGTATTACTTACATTGGTATGAATTGTGGACAGAGAAAACAGAATAAAAGATCTTCCAGACAGACTTCTTGCAAAGAAGTAGGAAGAAAACCAACTGCATAAGGCATCAGTAAATAGAGTGGAAGCAGGAGAGTACTCTGCTGGAAACTAATCAAGGACGAAGAAGAAATCTTGTCAAAGTTGAAAATCAACGTTAAAGTGTAACACCGAGGAAGGTGTTGGAAAGGGGGGAAACTAATGGCTTATAAACTAGCCTTACCCTTGCATATTAAATTTCATGATGTGTTTCATATCTACTTGTTGGAAAAAAAAAAAAAATGTTGTACATGATGCTTCTCACATTTTTTATTGGAATGTGATCCAGGTGGAACCAGAAGAGGAATTCCTTCCAGAGCCGCCTCAACTCTGAGAGCGGGAAGAAATTGAATTGCAAAATCAAAAAGGTAGCTAGAGTAAAGGTGCAGTGGAGCACTTTACTGCTGAAAGAGCTACATGGAACAGAGAAGCTGAGATGATGGGAAAGCATTCATAATTATTTTCAAAATAAACTATGTAGATAGTTGTCAACACCGAGGACGGTGTTTGTTTTCAGAGGGGGAATATGTAACACCCCCAAGTTCTATGCTTTTCAGATTTGACATTTGAACATAAATCCAAAGGGGAGTGGACCCCAATGGATAAATACTGGTGTGGATGGGGTTAATTATTTATTTATGAAAAAGAAATAAAATATTGCGTATGCACTATGACCAAATGAGAATTAGAGATCACTTGCCAAATCCATGAGGATGGATAAGGCAACAAATCTCCAAAAATCTTTCAAAAATCCTTGAAAGAAATTAATTTAGATTTGAGGAGGAATCTAAATTTCCCCAATGAAGAGGAGTAGTTGGGAAGAGGTAAAGAAAAGCTGGAAAAGCTGAGGAAAAGCTTAAAGCAGCTTTAAAGAATTCCAAACTGGGAAGCCTAGGCTAAACAGGAAAGAAAGCATCCTGCTATTCTGGACGTAGAATTAGAAACATGCTTTGGGGAAATATGAGCTTAAATAAGCTGCTCCTAAGCAGATCAGAGGTTGATCTATTCTAGGAGGTGATCTCAGCTCGGGGGTGAGTTCTGGAGAAAAACGAACTCTACGGTTGGGAGGACTGGTCATAGTAGAGGTATGCATGCATAATTTTGGGGATTATTTTATGACTGTATTAATTATATCTGTGTTAAGTATATCAAGGTTATATGCATGATTCTGTTAAAAATTCTTATTTAAATTTCAGATTGAATGGTTGTTTAATATCTCATGCAATTACAAGCTAAGTGTAGTAGCTGAAAATTCAGGAGGTTAATATCAAGGAGGAAGTTAAATGAAAACCCAGGGGTTAGCTCTGGGGATTTGTACATTTCAGTAATAAAGGGTAGAGATGATAAATCAATCTAAAGGTTTAATCGAATAGAGAAGTTCAGGTGGTAGCTTGCTGTCTTTGGAATGAAAAATTAGTTGAGATGATGTATAAACAGAACCTCTTAATAACGCTGTAACCAATAACAGCAAGTAGGAAACTACTAACCCTGTGACAGCAGTATGGGGTTTAGTATATCAGCTGGATTAAAATGGAAAGAATTGTAGAATTAAGAATTTAAATTATTCTATTAAATGTAAGTGTAAGTATATGAAAGCAGAAGTTGAATCCTAACTAAGTACGAGGATCTAAAACTAGGGATTCTAAACTATCAATTTAAGTATTCTCTACCTCCATTTGATTGAAACAAAAGGATCTATATCCTAGTTTTCTAATGGAAGAGTTAATTTGCACCAGAGTTTCAACCAGGTTGAATATTTGTAACAATAAAATAAGGGGAGAATCCTATTGAAAATCTATTGTGTGATAAAAGTGTGTGTGAGGGAAGATTTTAAGCATATAAAAAAAATTACAAAGAACAGAGCATCTATTACCTTCCATATAAACTGCTGGAAAAGTAGTTGTAGCAACGAAGGTTAACTACATATAGATAGATGTATACGTGGAGGCATACATCTATACTTTGATGCTGAACCCTTACAGAGCTGGAAATTCTATAAGGCTTGCAAATTTGAAAGTTGAGGAAGGGTCTAGTGATCAGCTAGAGTTGGTCAAAACTCTGAAAAAATGACCTGAGAAATACAAGCTAATATATATATAGATATATATAAGTGAACTAGATGGACTGAGAAGAGTGGAGATCAAGCCACGAGAAAAAAAAAAAAAACTCTCATGGAAATTTTGATAACAGTATGAATTTTGAAATTGATTCAATATTAATTTTTGAATATTATCTGGTGCATAAAGCAGAGTATGTCTGAGTTTATGTTAGATGGATAAGGAGCTGGGTCTGGGAGACGTGACAGAACACTCCACCTATATACCTTTCAACCGTATATATATATATATATATATATATATATATATCCCTTTATAATATTAAGAGATGTGGTTCTCCCCTTCTTCTTTTTTCCATAAAATAACCATAGGCTATATGGATATACATACCTTTCACTAACGTTTCCTAACACTTTATACATTCAACTCATATATTTTGGAATTCCCTATATACTACACACATATATCTATGTATCCACATATATATGGAGCTAATATCCTTAATACGTATATGTATGTATGTGTAGAGGTCATTATATATATATATATATATATATATATATATATATATATATATATATATATATATCTATCACATATACTACTTGCATATATACTCCTTGGCACTATTACTTTAAGGAGCATATGTATAGCACTTATAGGTATATATAAAATATATGGGTCCAACACCTTTTGTATAACATATCTTGCATAAATATTCATTGGCAATATTACTCAAGGAACATATATATATATCGCATCTATATTTATATATATATCATATGTATGTCCAAACCCTTTTTTATAATTTATTGGATGCGACACTATATATTGCATGTAAACTAAGATACCCCCCTTAATGTTTGTATTGGGATCTTACGCCTATATATAACCTATTTATATATATATATATATATTTATACCTACTTTGGAGAAACCCTTTTGGCAGCCGTAGGTAATACTCGTTACCTATATCTTTATATTGCATACAGCACGATTTTCTCCTACCAGACTTACGCCATAGGGTAAATCAAGTGGAGCCATATTAATTCCTCGCGGGGGCATGCAATACATACCATATAGTCAATTTGACGATAACCCATAACACAGACCCGTGTGGATTGACCGCCATATGGTTCCGTTGTTTGCATTATTGAACTTTTTGTGAATACGTGTCTAACCCTAACCGAATTTTTGTATTATTATTCACTCTTCATTACTCAGTAGACTTGTCACGGTTTGGTACATATTACACAGATATGAATTGCAACAGACTGCTCATCGGCGTATCACCTCCGAGCCATGCTACCAGACAATGGAATGATACTATTCTTTCGTCTTTGAACCCAGCACAAACACGTCGTGTTTTCATACGTAAGTACACAGTAGACGTACTGGTTATGTTTTCGTATAAGCTGCCTAGCACCAGGCTCTGTTCGACGGTTTGGCGTGTAACATCTGGTGGTAACATTTCTTTGTTCTTGGTTGCAGGAATAGCATATCTCCCTTGAGAGAGAGAATAGCCAGCGGCGGCGTACGTTGTACCATGTCCCTTAAAAACTCGACATGTGGATTTTGAATAGACAGTCCTGACGGTTCCAGGTCCTGAGAGCGCCGATTGATATCACCTTGTACCATTATATTGACACGCTGCGTCTGCTCAATCACCCTCGGGATTTGCTGAGGTTATTGGGCAGAGGAATTAGGGTTTCGGGTGCACATTACTTGGATTCTCTGTTATCAAGCTATTTACCGAATCGTTCCTGTCTCGCTTGACTCCCTTCGTCTACATTCTCTAAGATTTCGATATGAGCCTGATGCAGGGAGGTTTCAGGTTCGGTCTTGCTGAAGAGCTTCAGATCTAACGTTTCCTCTGCATCTTTTCGCCTTATATTATTTACGCTTGAAAAATTTCCCGTTGCGTTCTATTGTTCTTTTTTTTTTTGTTTTTTTTTTTTTGTTTGATACTACAGTACCAAATCTGCTATTGTGGGTTGCACAGAGAGGCTGTAGATTGGCGTAGCAGTCAGTTTACTCGAGACAGAGCTCTAGCCGGTCCTCTTTGGCCGCGTTCTAATTTTCTCTGCGTTCGGTTCAGTTCATTTGGGTTCATTAAGTTACCATCTCAGCGTTTAATACATTTCTATGTGGCCACTGTCAGTACGCCTTCAGAGGGGGTAAACTCTACCCACAATCCTCTGTTTGGTTTCGGCAAGTTGGGCGTCGGTTTTCCTATTACGGTCTTTTTATTTTCCGTTCTGCTATTCTTCAGATTCCTCAGATACATGTCACATTCATTCTAGGTTTAAGAATGTATATTTATGTTAAATGGCTCGGTCGTGCTGGCTCGTCGGTATCTAACGACATCTGTAGCTTCCCTCTCTATCTACTGGCAGTATTATTAATGTTTCATATGAGGGTAGGGTACCGATTGTGTTATATCAGTCGTCCACCTCTCTGAACAACATCTCAACGCCTTTCTTTCTATGATTTTTTTTCTTTTCTGAGGATGGCATACCCTCCGCGCGTGGATTATGATACGCTGACTTTGGAAGGTTTAACACACACCTCAGATGTAGAAAGATAGGTTACATCGGTTGCAGGCAGTTCAACCCTAGCCGAAATCATATTGTCGACCAGTACTGTGGATGTATTGTTGCATAGCTTGATTCCTATATAACCTAACTAGGAGCTGCCGCGGCCTTATTTGCGCGGTCTTGACCGAGAAGTTTTATTTTGATATCCTTTAGGTATTGCCGAAATGACAATAAATCTACCCTAACACAGTAGACTCGATACAATTTGCATGGAAATCCTTTTAGCTAACGTTTTCTATGAACCAATATTGACTTGAGCTACTATCCCTCCTGTTTTATTTATATATATATATATATATATGTATGGCAACGCAGGGTTACAACGAGCTGGGGTTCGCTCTCAGCATTAAGTTGCGCGGTAAACATCTAACCGCACTAACGTAGGTTGGACTATATGTTCTTTTTTTTTTTCAGATGGCGATAGGGATCATGTATATACTTTTCATGTTGGCATAAGTGATTCGGGTCGACGTCTCTTTGTTTTCTTTCCATACGTGGTTCACATATATATAATCCGCATTTATAACTCTTTTTTTCCTTTTCTTTACTTATATACATTCATATATTGAAATTAAGGTCGAACGAACTACTGTCTATCGCTCGGCGCCTTCATGTTTTATTGACAGGCCAATATATTTATCATGTCCCTACGTGGGGTTTTACCTTTACTTTTAAATTAGTTATATTGCTATGGTTTTTATTTTAAAGATTAAAAGTAGAAGTAAATAATATGTGCATTCAAGATGTTTTAATATCTATTACACTCTTATATATATTTTGTGTTATGCCTATAAAATTATTCAATAGTGCTTGAATGAAGTTCCTTGGCTATAAATGAAGTTTTGGTGTATTGTAATTGATTCAAAGACTCAAGATAGATTTAGAAGTGAAATCTACACACTTATGAATATTATAAAAATTCTATAGAGTGAAGTTACTCATTTTCTAGCATAAGTTCGAATGTCATAGTTCATTGTATTTACTTCCAGCTGTTTGTATTTATACCATGTAACTTTAGTACTGCTATAATATTTCTATAGCATACTCATAAGCACACAATATCACATTTGTGCCTACCAGGAACAAACAATAATTAATCATCTGTAGAGGTTAAGTAACTTCAGATTTAAACCGACCTTGGTTTAGAGATTCTGGAGTTTCTACTCTATGGATTTTCTAGTCTACAACTAAACAGAATCTGGAGGGTGATTACCCTAAGATGGACACTGTTAAAGGTAGTACTAACATCAATCACACCATTTAATTAATTTTTCTATATGTAGCCAATTCATACCATCAGAAAATAGAATAACAAAAATTTCAGAACATACCACAGTCTGCAAATGACCAACCTCCCAACCTTAGAATCCTCTTTATCTCCCAG
The DNA here is from genome assembly GCA_034641835.2 of Pinus albicaulis. Classification (NCBI taxonomy): domain Eukaryota; kingdom Viridiplantae; phylum Streptophyta; class Pinopsida; order Pinales; family Pinaceae; genus Pinus; species Pinus albicaulis. Next base: position 1,532,534,697 of record CM076575.1, on the reverse strand, counting down.
AATTCACCCCCGAGCAGAGATCACCTCCTAGCACAGATCAACCCCTGATCTGTCTAGGAGCAACTTATTTAAGCTCATAGTTCCCCAAAGCATGTTTCTAATTCTGCGTCCAGAGTAGCAGGATGCTTTCTTTCCTGTTTAGCCTAGGCTTCCCATTTTTGGGATTCTTTAAAGCTGTTTTAAGCTTTTCCTCAGCTTTTCCAGCTTTTTCTCACCTCTTCCCAACTACTCCTCTTCATTGGGGAAATTTAGATTCCTCCTCAAATCTAAATAAATTTCTTTCAAGGATTTTTGAAAGATTTTTTGGGATTTGTTGCCTTATCCATCCTCATGGATTTGGCAAGTGATCTCTAATTCTCATCTTGGTCAAAATGCACAATCATTTTATTTATTTCCTCAAATTAAATATGCAAGTACATTCACACCATACTCATCCTTTGGGGTCCACCCCCTTAGGATTAAAGTTCAAATGTCTAACTTTAAAAGTTCAACACACAAATTGGGGGTGTTACATATTCCCCCTCTGAAAATAAACATCGTCCTCGGTGTTGTTATTCAACTACTAGAGTTCACTTAAACAAAAATGGATATTTCTCCATCATTTTAGCTTCCCTTTCCCAGGTAGCTTCTTCAGCAGTAAAGTGCTTCCACTGCACTTTTAATCTGGCCACTGTTATGTTCCTCAATTCAATTTCTTCCCACTCCAGTATTTGAAGCGGTTCTGGCAGAAACTCCCCTTCTGGTTCCACCTGTACAACATTCCAATCAACTATGTGAGAAGCATCATGTACATATCTTTTTAATAATGAAATATGAAACACATCATGCACTCTAACATGGGGTGGTAAGGCCAGCTTGTAAGCCACTGGTCCCACCCTTTCTAAAATTTCAAAAGGCCCACAATATCTAGTTGCAAGTTTTGCACAACTTCCAGCATAAAGTGTGCTCTTTTTGGGTTTGATGCGTAAATACACATGATTCCCCACTTTGAATTCTCGGTGCACTCTTTTCTTATCAGCATAGCTTTTCTGGCGATCTTGTGTTGTCTTGATATTTCTTTGTATCTGTTTGACAATTCTTTCCATCTCTTGTAGTGCATCTGGTCCCAACACCAATTTATCCTCTGGTTGACTCCAGCTCAAGGGAGTCCGGCACTTCCTCCCATAGAGTGCCTCAAACAGACTCATCTTAATAGAGGATTGGTAACTATTATTATAGGCAAACTCAGCTAAATGGAGATACTCTTCCCATTTCGATGGCCTATCCATCACATACATTCTCAACATATCTTCTAAAATTTGATTTGTCCTTTCTGTTTGCCCATCAGTTTGAGGGTGATAGGCAGTACTAAAATTCAGTTTAGTGCCCATTCCTGCAAACAATCCCTTCCAAAATGCTGTTGTAAACTTAGCATCTCGATCCGAGACAATCACTTTGGGAACTCCATGAAGCCTTACTATCTCCTTCAGGAAAACATGTGCTACTTGAGTTGTTTCGAAAGTAGATTTCACTGGTATAAGGTGAGCAGCTTTTGTGAGAGTGTCTACTACTACCATTACAGAATCATGTTGATATTTAGTCTTGGGTAACCCTGTTATAAAATCCATGGAAACTGTGTCCCATTTCCATTCTGCAATTGGCAGGGGATTTAAAAGCCCTGCTGGGTGTTGATGCTCAACTTTGACTAGCTGACACTCCATACATCTACTTAAATATTCTGCCACATCTCTTTTCATTCCTGGCCAGAACAACTTCTTCTTCAAGGCTGTTAACATCTTTTGATATCCTGCATGTCCTGCATAGGGCTGTTTGTGATATTCATCTAGAATTTCTCTTTTCAATGACTCTATATTTGGAATATACAACTTGTTTTTGTAATAGAGCAGCCCTTTTTGGTTTTTAGTTAAATCAGTTTTATCCTTTGTCTGTAGTTTCACCAATAGTGCTTCGTAGTTGGGACCTTGAGTTGCTGCTTTTCCCACCAATTCCTCTACCTCCATATGGGCACTACTCCCCATGCTGTTTAAATTTTGACAAGCATTTCGACTTAATGCATCAGCAATTTTATTCTCCTTCCCCTTGATATGCTTTATGTCCATATCAAATTCACTTAGAAAGGACAGCCATCTAGCTTGTCTTGCATTCAGGTCAGTTTGGGAGAAAAAATATTTCAGGCTAATATGATCAGTCATCAAGGTGAACTTCTTCCCCAGCAGATAGTGCCTCCACATTTTTAAAGCATGGATAACAGCTGCAAATTCTAAATCATATGCACTGTAATTCTGTTCATGAGTTTTCAATTTCCTAGACTCATAGGCAATAACTGAATTTTCCTGCAATAGGACTCCTCCTAGCCCCTCTCTGCAAGCATCTGTACATACCACAAACTCTTTATCAGGATCAGCAATTTTTAATATAGGAGCTGAAATAAGTTTCTGTTTCAATTGTTCGAAATTGTTTTGACATTTCTCAGTCCACACGAACTTAACACCCTTCCTTTGTAATGAGGTTATGGGATTTTCTATAGCAGAAAATCTCTCCACAAATCTGCGATAATAGCCTGCAATTCCCATAAAGGATCTTACTGCTGAGACATCAGTGGGAACTGGCCATTCTTTAATGGCTTTTATCTTTTCAGGGTCAACTGCCAACCCTTTTTCAGAAATTATATGACCCAGATATTGAATTTTATCTCTATAAAATTCACATTTGCTGAACTTGGCATATAGCTAGTTTTCTTTTAAAGTCTGCAACACTATTCTCAGATGTTCCTTATGTTCATCTTCATTTTTAGAATAGACTAAGATATCATCTATGAACACAAGAACAAATTTGTCCAAAAACTTGTTTAACACACTGTTCATCAAGCACATAAATGTGGCAGGAGCATTTGTCAGACCAAAAGGTAGGACTACAAATTCGTAGTGTCCATACCGAGTTCGGAAAGCTGTTTTGCTAATGTCTTCTTCTTTGATTCTGAGCTGGTGATACCCAGTCCTTAAGTCAATCTTTGAAAAGACTGAGGCCCCTCTCACTTGATCAAAAAGGTCATCAATTCTAGGGAGTGGATATCTATTCTTAATGGTCAACTTGTTCAGTTGACGATAGTCAATGCACATCCTAAAAGTTCCATCCTTCTTTTTAACAAATAAAATAGGTGCTCCCCATGGAGACACACTTGGTCTAATGTAACCCTTATCCAATAATTCTTGCAGCTGCATCTTCAGCTCCATCAGTTCTAGCGGACTCATCCGATAAGGGGCTCGGGAAACAGGTGTGGCTCCCGGCACCAGATCTATAGAAAAGTCAATCTCTCTTTTGGGGGGAAGATGAGGGATTTCCTTGGGAAAGACTTCCTTAAATTCTCTAATGACTGGTATAGCATCCAGTAACTCTTCCTCAGTTTGTTGTTCTATTTCTTCTACATGCACTGCATAGACTTGGTATCCTTTCCTAGCTGTTCTTTTTAATTGTAAGGCTGATATTTGTCTTATCGAAATGGATTTTGGTTTTCCTTTTAGGGTAAAAGGTTTCCCTTCCTCATCCACACAATGCAGGGTTTTATCCCAGCAGTTCATCAGAGCTTTCTTCTTTTCCAGCCAATCCATTCCTATCAGCAAGTCATAGGATCCTAATGGCAATATATTCAAATTTACTTCTATTGGAAAGCCATTTAATTGTATTGCTGTTTTGGGCAATTTATGGGTAACTTTTCTCTTGGTTCCAGTGGCCAGCTGTACCAACCATGACTGCTGAAACTTTTCAGGTTTAATTTTACATTTTTCTACAATTCCAGGACTAATGTAACTCAAAGAAGCACCTGGATCAATCAAAACAGTAATGGGTAGGTCAGAAATCTTACCCTCCATTTCCACCATGGTTGCTTGATATTCTGCTTGCCGATTTTCCAATGCTGCACTGATAGTTGGTATATTTCTGGCTATGTCATTTACTGTTGTTGCCTCTCGCTCTCTGCTGATCATGTGTATATTTCGATGGGGGCAGTCCCTCATCATATGGGGTTCTCCACAACCCCAACATTTCAGAGGTTCCTTCATTCTGACTATCCCTTCCTTTTTATTGTTCCCTTCTACTGGTTTTGAAGCCACTTGGGACTGAGCAGTTTGACTTTCTTTTGGTTTATTGAATTTTTTCCGCTGATGATCTCTACCAAAATTTCTTAGATATGCTGGTTTTGGTCTTTTACCTTTGAACTTACCCTTGTTCAGCCAGCTCTTCCCTTGTTCAGCTTTACCTTTAAACTGCTGATAGCATAATCTTTCTTTTCTAACAGCCTCATCCATCGTCTTTGGATTGTCAAATTCAATTTTCTCCTTGTAAACAATAGGCAAACAATTTAAAAACCTTTGCACTTTTGCCTTTTCTTCTCTAATGTAAGGGACATACCTCAGTAAATTAGTAAACTTAGTGACAAACTCATCAATAGTGAGTTGTCCTAGCCTAAGTTCATGGAATTCTTTTGCTTTATCATCATAATAACGTTCATTCAAATAACGGCTTTTGAACTTAGTCTGAAAATCTTCCCAAGTAACTATCTTTTCATCAATGGCAAGCACCATTTTTGTCTCTTCCCACCACAGTGTAGCTTTTCCTTGTAGCTGGTACACAGCTAATCTAGCCTTCAGATTGCTCTCATATTCATAAACTTGGAAATACTTGATCATGTTAAGCAACCAAGCTTCAGCATCCTCCTCCTTCTCCCCATCATAGGAGGGAGGTTTGATCTTTCTAAATTCTCCCTGCAATTCTCTTTTCTATTTATGTTGCTGTCTAGCAGCATCATCATCATCAGACTCATCCATCTTTCTCTTTCCGGAACCTTCGCCTTCCTGGCTGTTCCGGGAAGTTAGTTCTCTGATGAGCCTTTCCTGCTCCTTACTGGCTGATGAAAACATGTCATTCTGGCTTCTCAGTTCAGCCAATTCTCGTTGCAGCCTGTGCAACATGGCCATTACCGGGGCATTGGGATCTGGAGTAGCAAACTCATCTCGCAGATCCACGTAAATTCCTTCACCTTCAGCCATTTCAACTGTACACACTCTTAACACAGATTAGTAAAATTTTATAAAATTTCAGAAAAACAAAATATGTAATAATCAGTGAGCACAAAATTGACAGCCCCAAATTGTTGTAACTGGTGCTTCGATACCATTTGTAACACCTCCAGTTTAAGGAATTTTTTTTTTTTTTTTTTCGAATACACTGGGGTTTCCCCTCTATTCACATAATTATTGAAATAGCGATTTCAGAATTTTAACTTTACTTCCCTTTTGATATAATCTCCTCTAGCATTTCCATATTCATACAATATTGAACACTCCACCTATATACCTTTCAACCGTATATATATATATATATATATATATATATATATCCCTTTATAATATTAAGAGATGTGGTTCTCCCCTCTTTTTTTTTTCCATAAAATAACCATAGGCTATATGGATATACATACCTTTCACTAACCTTTCCGAACACTTTATACATTCAACTCATATATTTTGGAATTCCCTATATACTACACACATATATCTATGTATCCACATATATATGGAGCTAATATCCTTAATACGTATATATATGTATGTGTAGAGGTCATTATATATATATATATATATATATATATATATATATATATATATATCTATCACATATACTACTTGCATATATACTCCTTGGCACTATTACTTTAAGGAGCATATGTATAGCACTTATAGGTATATATAAAATATATGGGTCCAACACCTTTTGTATAACATATCTTGCATACATATTCATTGGCAATATTACTCAAGGAACATATATATATATCGCATCTATATTTATATATATATCATATGTATGTCCAAACCCTTTTTTATAATTTATTGGATGCGACACTATATATTGCATGTAAATTAAGATACCCCCCTTAATGTTTGTATTGGGATCTTACGCCTATATATAACCTATTTATATATATATATTTATACCTACTTTGGAGAAACCCTTTTGGCGGCTGTAGGTAATACTCGTTACCTATATCTTTATATTTCATACAGCACGATTTTCTCCTACCAGACTTACGCCATAGGGTAAATCAAGTGGAGCCATATTAATTCCTCGCGGGGGCATGCAATACATACCATATAGTCAATTTGACGATAACCCATAACACAGACCCGTGTGGATTGACCGCCATATGGTTCCGTTGTTTGCATTATTGAACTTTTTGTGAATACGTGTCTAACCCTAACCGAATTTTTGTATTATTATTCACTCTTCATTACTCAGCAGACTTGTCATGGTTTGGCGCATATTACACAGATATGAATTGCAACAGACTGCTCGTCGGCGTATCACCTCCGAGCCATGCTACCGGACAATGGAATGATACTATTCTTTCGTCTTTGAACCCAGCACAAACGCGTCGTGTTTTCATACGTAAGTACACAGTAGACGTACTGGTTATGTTTTCGTATAAGCTGCCTAGCACCAGGCTCTGTTCGACGGTTTGGCGTGTAACGTCTGGTGGTAACATTTCTTTGTTCTTGGTTGCAGGAATAGCATATCTCCCTTGAGAGAGAGAATAGCCAGCGGCGGCGTACGTTGTCCCATGTCCCTTAAAAACTCGACATGTGGATTTTGAATAGACAGTCCTGACGGTTCCAGGCCCTGAGAGCGCCGATTGATATCACCTTGTACCATTCTATTGACACGCTGCGTCTGCTCAATCACCCTCGGGATTTGCTGAGGTTATTGGGCAGAGAAATTAGGGTTTCGGGTGCGCATTACTTGGATTCTCTGTTATCAAACTATTTACCGAATCGTTCCTGTCTCGCTTGACTCCCTTCGTCTACATTCTCTAAGATTTCGATGTGAGCCTGATGCAGGGAGGTTTCAGGTTCGGTCTTGCTGAAGAGCTTCAGATCTAACGTTTCCTCTGCATCTTTTCGCCTTATATTATTTACGCTTGAAAAATTTCCCGTTGCGTTCTATTGTTCTTGTTTTTTTTTTTTTTTTTTTTGATACTACAGTACCAAATCTGCTATTGTGGCTTGCGCAGAGAGGCTGTAGATCGGCGTAGCAGTCGGTTTACTCAAGACAGAGCTCTAGCCGGTCCTCTTTGGCCGCGTTCTAATTTTCTCTGCGTTCGGTTCAGTTCATTTGGGTTCATTAAGTTACCATCTCAGCGTTTACTACATTTCTATGTTGCCACTGTCAGTACGTCTTCAGAGGGGGTAAACTCTACCCACAATCCTCTGTTTAGTTTCAGCGAGTTGGGCGTCGGTTTTCCTATTACGGTTTTTTCTCGTTCTGCTATCCTTCAGATTCCTCAGATAGATGTCAAACTCATTCTAGGTTTAAGACTGTATATTTATGTTGAATGGCTTTGGTCGTTCTGACTTGTCGATATCTAACTACGTCAGTAGCTTCCCTCTCTATCTACTGGCGGTATTATTAATGTTTCATACGAGGGTAGGGTACCGATTGTGTTATATCGGTCGTCCACCTCTCTGAACGACATCTCAACGCCTTTCTTTCTATGGTTTTTACTGAGGATGGCATACCCTCCGCGCGTGGATCATGATACGCTGGCTTGGGAGGTTTAACACACTACCTCAGACTTAGAAAGATCGGTTACATAGGTTGCATGCAGTTCAAACCTAGCAGAAATCATGTTGAAGACCAGTACTGTTGATGTGTTGTTTCATAGTTTAGCTTCTGTATAACACAACTAGGAGATGCCGCGGCCTTATTTGTGTTGGCTTGACCGAGAAGTTTTATTTGATATCCTTTATGCATTCCCGAAATAACGATAAATCGACCGTAACATAGTAGAACTCGATACAATTTGTATAGAAATCCTTTCGGCTAACATTTTCTCTGAACCGATATTAACTTGAGCTATTATTTTTCCTGTTTTATTTTTATATATATATATATATATATATATATATATATATGTATTGGAAACAGGGTTACAACAAGCTAGGGTTAGCTCTCGACATTAAGTTGCACGGGAAAAATCTAACCGCACTAACGTAGGTTGGACTATATGTTTGTTTCAGATGGCGGTAGGGATCATTTATATACTTCATGTTAGCATAATCGATTTGGGTCGACATCTCTTTTTTTTTTACCTTTGCTTTACTTATATATTCATATGTTGAAACGAAGGTCGAACGAGCTATTGTCTAGCTCTCGGCGCCTTCATGATTATTATTTGTTATTTTATTTACAGGCCAATATATTTATCATGTCCCTAAGTTGGGGTTGTGCCTTCACTTTTAATCTAATTATATTGCTACGGTCTTTATTTCAGAGGTTAAAAGTAGATGTAGAGATAATATATGCATTCAAGATGTTTTAATGACTATTACACTCTTATATATGTTTTGTGTTATGCCTATATAAAAATTCAATAGTGCTTGAAGGGAGTTCCTTGGCTATAAATGAAATCTTTATGTATGGTAATTGATTCAAAGACTCAAGATAGATTTATAAGAGAAATCTACACACTTATGAATATTATAAAAATTCTATAGAGTAAAGTTACTCATTTTCTAGCATAAGTTCGAATGTCATAATTCATTGTATTTACTTTCAGCTGTTTGTATTTATACCATGTAACTTTAGTACTGCTATAATGTTTCTCTAGCATACTCATAAGCATACAATATCACATTTGTGCCTACAAGGAACAAAACAATAATTAGTCATCTGTAGAGGTTAAGTAACTTCAGATTTAAACCGACCTTGGTTTAGAGATTCTGGAATTTCTACTCTATGGATTTTCTGGTCTACAACTAAACAGAATCTGGAAGGTGATTACCTTAAGATGGATTCTGTTAAATGTAGTACTAACATCAATCACACCATTTAATTAATTTTTCTATATGTAGCCAATTCATACCATCAGAAAATAGAATAACAAAAATTTCAGAACATACCACAATCTGCAAATGACCAACCTCCCAACCTTAGAGTCCTCTTTGTCTCCCAGGACTCACCCCCGAGCAGAGATCACCTCCTAGAATAGATCAACCTCTGATCTGCCTAGGAGCAGCTTATTTAAGCTCATAATTCCCCAAAGCATGTTTCTAATTCTGCGTCCAGAATAGCAGGATGCTTTCTTTCCTGTTTAGCCTAGGCTTCCCATCTTGGGATTCTTTAAAGCCGCTTTAAGCTTTTCCTCAGCTTTTCCAGCTTTTTCTCACCTCTTCCCAACTACTCCTCTTCATTGGGGAAATTTAGATTCCTCCTCAAATCTAAATTAATTTCTTTCAAGGATTTTTGAAAGTTTTTTTTTTTTGGGGATTTGTTGCCTTATCCATCCTCATGGATTTGGAAAGTGATCTCTAATTCTCTTTTTGGTCAAAATGCACAATCATTTTATTTATTTCCTCAAATAAAATATGCAAATACATTCACACCATACTCATCCCTTGGGGTCCACCCCCTTAGGATTAAAGTTCAAATGTCTAACTTTAAAAATTCAACACACAAATTGGGGGTGTTACAGTGAAGGCTATGTGTAAGTCTGTTTGTCTCTTTTAAAATAAAATATTCTATGAATATAAAAATAATATGTGCTATAATAGAAAAAAAAATATATATATGCTATGCATATTTAATTAGTTGTCCATATGATCTAATATAATTTCATAAAACATATATGAGTAAGATGTTTAAACTTTATACTTTTCAAAAATATATCAACTTCATATATATTTCTATATATAAACATGGTAAAATAACATACTTTAATGTTGTATAGAATAAAATATCAAATGTGAGTTTTGAGTAAAATATTTTAAAATAAATCAATATTTACATATAATTAAAAATATATTAATAATAATAGTAAATACAAGTTTAATGTGAGCTATTAAAATGGTTCAATGCACATGTTATGTAATCTCTATAACATTTAAAAATAAGATTTAAATAATAATACAATACACATTATTTTTTTGCATTCTTAAAAAAGTTTGAAATTACAGAAATTTGATCTTTCTCTGCTCATGTTACATCCACAGTTAATATGGATCCATGTGGTATATTCCAACTACTCAAATATACCATGGCCTTACCTTAGATGTGTAATACATTTATGACACCGAGATTGTTATTTGGAATCATATTTGTTTGATTTGAAAATAGAGTCTCCTTACCTTAAATTATTAATCAAGTAATAATTACTTTTTTCACTGATATTTATTTGACATCACATTTGTTTGATTTGAAAATAGAGTTCTCTTACCTTAAATTATTAATTATGTAGTAATTACTTCTTTTATTGATGTTTATTCAGTTGAGATTGTCTATAATAAATAAAAAAATGATTTACGTGAATCCATAATCATGTTTACCCTATTATCCACTTTATCAACCTTTCCTAAAACAATTTCAACTTTATATCTTGTGGGATGAAATCCTAATGGGTGGAGCCAATAAGTGAGTTTTTCAATGCAATTCAATAAGAAATTATTACTAACATATATTAGGGGGATTATTTTTCAAAATTAAAAAATAAAATAATGGTCAATCAAAGTAAATATAAATTGAAAACAAAAAACATAAGTGAAAATTAAATGTTATTTTGAAATACAATGAACACAAAAACATAAATTAAAATTTAAAAAATAAAAAAAAAGCATGGAAACTTTTTTTGCTTTTTTATTTTTAGAATGTGGACACAAAAAGCATAAATCAAAATTAAAAGAAAAGAAAAGCATGTTAACTTTTTTCTGGCTGCGTTTTTGAAGAAGGTGGACTAAAACTTATTTTTTTGGTTGTGTTTTAAAAGAAAGTCGACTAGAACTTTTTTTTGGCTGCTTTTTTTAAGAAGGTGGACTAAAGCAATTATATATATATAGAGGATGTAAAGGTAGACTAAACCTATTATATATATATATATATATATAAGATGTGAAGGTGGAATAATGCAATTTTATTTAAAATTATATATATAGAATGTTTGATTAAAGACATTAAAAGAAAAGCTTATATATATAGATATATATATTTATTTATTGTTGCAGAAATTCTCTATACAAAAATAGAAATATTTTATAAATATCTCAACCTGTATATCCATAAAATGAGCTGTTTCAAAAACAAGTAATACAAAATAGTTAATTATAATTTACAAACTATAGTTAAAAATTAATCTCTTCATTTTTCACTCATTTATAGGAGAAATAAGAGATCTGTCTGTGAAATGGTTATTGAAGAAAATAGGTCGATATATCCGTTAAAGAAACTTATGCTAATCAGTGTGACAATTGAAATGTCTTAAAATTTTGGGTTAGGTTGGTTCGATTCTGCCCAGGTCATATGAAAATTATTCTAACTTTTAAAAAAATAATGTCAAATAAGAGATCATAAAATAAAACACTAATAATGTCCAATGAAAGATCATAAAATAAAACACTGTGATTAAAACAAAGTGTAAAACAAAAAGCATGAATCTAAATTAAAATAGAAAAAGCATGCGACCGTTTTATGCCTGCTATTTTTAGGACGGTGGGGTGGACCAATTTTAAATTCTCCCTCATTTGTTTGTGGAAGAGACGAGACACGGGATTTGTCTCTGATTCAAATAAAAAAGGCCAATATATCCGTTGAAAAAATCCTACATATATCTTTCCAAGGTTGCAGAAATTTCCCACTTCGTCATGTACCTCTGGTCTGGTCCGATATTTCTATGTGTGCTCTGATATGTCTGTGGTTGGGCGTCTGTGTATGTGTGATGAGGTGTCAGATTCATGCAAAGTCGATCATGTCGTTTGTGACACGCGATGGGAGGAGGTGCAAAACAATCAAAGAAAGGACTACTCGTACCTAACAGTCACTGCTAGGTACGATTCAGTTTTCGTTTCGTTGCATAAATGCCCTAACTTTTTATTTCTTATTTTGACATTCTGTTCATTTGGCCGTCTATGCAGCTACCTTTCCCAAATGCTCTACTCCAGGTAGATTCGTGAATTACTTTCTTTGCTAGTTTTTTTTTGTTTCTTTTGTAATTTTAGTTCCAGGTTTGACATGATAATTATAAAAGGAAAATTTGCATGGATAATTTAAAAATGATTAAATAAAGAAAGCTTAGTTAGAATTGTCCTTGCAGTTCTGAGAAATATTTTCTTTGCTACTTCTTTGCTGCTTCTTCATTGGTTAAATAAAGAAGACATAGTTAGATTTTTCTTTATCTGGTTGCTTTTCCATACATTTTAGTACCTTAGGGCAAGAAATCCAAGAGACCAGCTGCATTTATTTATTTGTGTGCTGCACACATTTCTGGCGGTTGCGTGCAGCACATAGAGAAGCCTAATTCCACCCTAATGAAGTCACTATTTTCTACCCTAATGGTTGTCTACGAGACATCGCCGGGCAGTTTGGTTAGGAATTACTTAATTCCATTTTCAGGTGTAATTACTCTCCTCCTCATCTGCATAATGTAAGTTTAAGCTTTCCAATGCGTTCAACTTTAGTTTCTCCTCTGTTGTAGTTTTCCGCGGAATTACTTCATAGTTTAGTTTTAGTTTGGGGTCACTTATAAAATTATTTGGTGTAATCTACCGCTCCAAAATAGACATTTCATTGCTGCCCTTCTCTTCCAATTAAATCTAATTTTTGGAACGATCTGATTTTATATTAAACCGCAATATCCAAATATTTTGAATTAAAATATGTTACATTATATGATATATAAATTTATATGTTGAATTTTGTGTTTCAACACATATATAATTTATTTTATATCTTTAAATTATTTTTATTATTTTTAACTTTTTAAAAATATTATATATTCTAGTTTTAAAAGTGGTAATTGACTAAATCACCTCAGTTCAATACCCTATCAGTTTCTTCCAATAAGGCAGAGAAATCTCATAAACACGAATTATATTTTTACTTCTTTTATTTTGAAATTCCACATACGATATCGTTGGGCAATTTAAGTAACAATTACTTACAGAGGTTGTTGTTTGCGGGGACATGAGGTAGCTGCATCATGTCCTTGCATGCAGCAGAAATAACTCTCATCCACCCGTTTTGTTTTTCTGTTGATGATCAATGAATTAATCTTTCGGTTCCGTGTAATTATCTCTCTAAACAATAGTTAGTCTAATCTCTGGCCTCAAAATCCATTTTTAGCGGCTAAATCTAGTCTCTTGAACGAACGCTGTGGTTTTGTATTAAATGGCTTTATTAAAAGACCTCCAATTGTGCTTTTACCTATTTTGAATATATTTCTTATTAAAATCACAATGTTTTTACATTTAAATATATATTATAAAATTAAATTCTATGTAAATGTTTTTAACATTCACTTTGAATACTTGTTTTATTAGTTGTCTCAATTATATATATATATATATATATTCTTATAAATTTATTAGGCTAGATTAGCTTAGAATAGAGTAGGCAAAGGTAGGCTAGGCTAGGGTAGGCTAAAGTAGGCTAGGCTAGACTAGAGTACAGTAAGCTAAGCTAGGCTAGGCTAGAGTAGGCTAGAGTAAGAGTAGAATATGATAGGCTAGAGTAGAGTAGGCTAGGTTAGGGTAAGTTAGAGTAGGTTAGTAGGCTAGGGTAGAGTAGGCTAGTAGGCTAGAGTAGGCTAAGCAATGCTAGGCTAGGTTAGGCTAAAGTAGACTCGGTTTAGCTAGGCTAGAGTAAACTAGTGGGCTAAAGTAGGCTAAGCTAAGTCATGGCAGAGTAGGCTAAGCTAGGGTAGAGTAGGCTATGTTAGGCTAGAATAAGCTAGGCTAGGCTAGAGTAGGGTAGTGTAGGATAAGCTAGACTAGGATATGATAGAATAGAGTAGGCTAAGGTAGGCTAGGCTAGGCTAGAGTAGTGTAGTAGGCTAGAGTAGATTAGGATAAGCTAAGCTAGGGTAGAGTAGGGTAGGGTAGGAAAGGCTAGCGTAGAGTAGGATAGAATAGGATAGGATAGTCTAGGATAGTATAGTCTAGGATAGGATATGATAGAGTAGGCTAAGGTAGGCTAGGCTATGATACGAAAGGTTAGGATAGAGTAGAGTATCGTAACCTAGGTTAGCCTAGAGTAGGCTAGACTAGAATAGGCTAGGCTAGAGTAGGCTAAGGTAGAGTACGTTATACTAGAGTAGGATAGAGTAGTCTACGCTAGGCTATAGTAGGTTAGAGTAAAATAGGGTATGATAGGCTACGCTAGACTAGGATAGAGTAGTGTTGGCTCATCTAGGATAGAGTAGGCTAGGATAGGGTAAGATAGGATAGAGTAGGTTAGAGTAAAATAGGGTAAGATAGGCTAGGCTAGTGTAGGCTAGAGTAGGCTAGGCTAGGCTAGGATATAGTAAGGTAGGATAGGGTAAGATAGGATAGAGTAGGTTAAGTTAGGCTAGGCTAAGGTAGCGTAGAGTAGGCTAGGCTAGGCTAGAGTAGAGTAAGCTAAGCTAGGCTAGGTTAAAGCGGGTTAGACTAGGATAAAGTAGGCTAGGATAGGGTAAGATAGGATAGAGTAGGTTAACTTAGGCTAGGGTAGGGTAGAGTAGAGTAGGCTAGGCTAGGCTAGAGTAGTGTAAGCTAAGCTAGGCTAGGTTAAAGCAGGTTAGACTAGAATAGGCTAGGCTAGAGTAGGCTAAAGTAGGCCAAAGTAGGATAGACTAAGCTAGGTTATGCTAGGCTAGGCTAGGATATCCTAGTAGGGTAGAGTAGAGTAGGGTAAGGTAGGATAGGATATAGTAGGTTAGACTAGAATAGGATAGGCTACAATAGGATAAGCTAGAATAGCTTAGACTAGTGTAGGATAAAGTAGGGTAGGGTAGGCTAGAGTAGGTTAGAGTAGAATATGATATGATAAGATATAAATGGCTAGGATAGAGTAGGCTAGAGTAGAGTAGGCTAAGCTAAGCTAGAGTAGGTTAGTAGGGTAGAGTAGGGTAGGGTAGGTTAGGATAGAGTAGGCTAGGATAAGTAAGCTAGGCTAAGATAGGATAGCATAGAGTAGGTTAAGGTAGGCTAGCCTAGGGTAGGCTAAAGTATGATAGGCTAGGATGGAGTAGCCTTGTCGGCTAGCGTAGAGTAAGCTAAGCTAGGCGAGGTTAGAGTAGAATAGGCTAAGTTAGGCAAGGCTAGAGTAGGTTAGACTGTAATACGATAAGCTAGAGTATACTAAGCTAGGTTACAGTAGGATAGAGTGGGTTAGGCGAGGCTAGAGTAATTTGGAGTAGAATAGGATAGGCTAGACTCATCTAGGCTAGAGTAGGTTATGCTAGGCCAGATTAGGCTAGTAGGTTAGAGTAGCCTAGTATTATAAAGTAGTGTAGGCTAAGCTAGACTAGCCTAGATTAGGTTAATTTGAGCTAGAATAGGATAGAACATGCTAAGGTAGGTTAGACCACGCGATGCTAAAGTAGGCTAGGCTGGACTAAAGTATCCTAGTAGTCTAGAGTATAGTAGGCTAAGCTATGCTACACAAGAGTAGGTAATACTAGAATAGGCCAGGTTAGTGTAGGCTAGGCTACAGAAGGATAGCTAAAAAAGGATAGGCTAGGCAAGGCTACGCAAGAGTAGGCTAACTTAGGTTAGGTTAGGTTAGGCCAGAGTAGGCTAGGATAGGATAGAGTATGCTCGAATAGGCTAGGATAAACTAGGATACAATATGTTAGGTTAGGCTACAGTAAGATAGAGTTGGTTGGGATAGTCCAGAGTAGCCTAGCGTATGCTGCGCTAGGCTGTATTATAGTAGACTAGGCTAGAGTAAGAGAGATTTGGCTAGGATAGTATAGGATAAAGAAGTCTAGGCTAGGCTAGGCTAAGTCAGGCCAGAGTAGGCTAGGCTACATTATAGTAGGAGGATAGGTTGGAGTAAATTAGGCTACAGTAAGCTAGGTTAGATTAGGATAGAGTAGGATAAACTAGAATAGGATAGGCTGGAGTAGGCTAGGCTAGAGTAGGGTAAAGTAGGCTAGGCAAGGCAAGGTAATGCCAGGAAAGGCTAGGAAACAGTAGGCTAGCCCATGTTAGGGTAGGTAAGGCTAGAGTAGGATAAAGTAGTGTAGGTGAGGGTAGGCTAGGCTAGGCTAAGCTATACTAGAGTAGGATAAAGTAGGTTAGCATGAGCTTGATTAGACTAGTAGGCTAGAGTAGAGTAGGCTAAGTTAGGCTAGCCTAGAGTAGTTTAGACTATAGTATACTAGGTTAGAGTATGCTATGCTAGGATAGAGTAGGCTGGAGTAGGCTAGGCTAGGCTATAGTAGCTTAGAGTAGAATAATATAGGCTAGATTAGGCTAGGCTAGAACATGTTAGAGTAGAGTAAGCTAGCTTAGGCTAACTTATAGTGGGTTAGTAGGCTAGGGTAACTTTAGATCTCCCCCAACAAGAAGGTTATCTTCTTGGTCATCCCCAATGCTGTAGATGCTGACAATCCTGTTAGTTTCAGCATTCTCCAGTTTAGTCATTGTCCAGTGGTCTATCTTCGTGTGCTGTTGCAGTTTCCATTTCCCTTTTTTCCATATAGTGCTTATTCCTCCTGAAGCTGCAGTAGCTGATATTGCTTATCCTTCATAGAACCTAGATTTTTCTGATCACATCAATTTCTTGACTACTTAGCTTTGTCTCTTGAATTAAGAGGATGTCAGGTTTTTCACTTTTTATCAGGTCTTTTAAAAAGTTAATTTGGAGGGGTGACCCAACCCTCTACAATTCCAAGAGACAACTATCATTATTTATTATTTGGGTTTGGTCCTTTTTCTAGAAAATTCTCCTATCCCTGTTGTGTTCCCAATGAGATATATTTGGCTGCTTCTTCATCTCTTATTTCTTTGTTCAATCTCCTTCCAATTTTTTTTGTATTCTCAATATTTTGAGGGGTTTCTTTTGTTTGATTTCTTGTGAGGATTCGGTCTGAATTTAGGAGGAGAGACTTGTCTGGCTGCGGAGGGAAACCAAGAGGGGTAGGAATGGGAGATGAGAGGAGGGTGTGAATGGGGGAGGAGGTGATGATCAAGTAAGATGGGATGAGAGCACATGAGAGGATGTCAAAAGGATTTGTCCCCATGAGGGAGGTTGGTTGAGAGGGGAGGAGAGATCCTAGCGGAGGAGGAGGATGAGAGCCAGAGGCGGGTTTAGATGCAGTATTTTTCATTTTTACTTATTTCCATTTTGAATCTGATGTTTCTTCAATGTTTTTTTCAGGTTCCTCTCTTTTACTACATCTATTGGCGAAATGACCGTATTCTTGACATACCTTACATTTGAAGGGGATTTGCTCATAGTCTAGCTATTGAATGTGGATCCAGTTGTCCACTGTTGTAGTTCGTAGAGACAACCTTGAGTTGTGAAAGACCAGTGCCTAGGACATCTTATATATAGCAAGGAGCATAATGTATAACAGAGGAAGTTATCAATAAAAGGCTCTCATGCTATCTCCTGAAAACAGAAAATGTTAATTTTGAATGGG
Organism: Pinus albicaulis; assembly: GCA_034641835.2. Classification (NCBI taxonomy): domain Eukaryota; kingdom Viridiplantae; phylum Streptophyta; class Pinopsida; order Pinales; family Pinaceae; genus Pinus; species Pinus albicaulis. Next base: position 1,532,517,248 of record CM076575.1, on the reverse strand, counting down.
ACCAAGACCCTCAGAAACTGACATAGAGAAGGGAGTACTGCAGAGGTAATGTGAAAAACTCTAATATAAAATCAACAAACAATTCAGAGACATCTTACTGCAAAGAGGGTCAGTTCAGAAATACCTCACAGAAATAAATTATCAGAAGGTGTTTGTTGTGAATGAAAGATTGAGAGGATACTAGTTGTCAATGAGCTGATATCTAGATACACAATATCACCATGTAATGGGGTTACCAATTTAAGAATCCATACATGACAATGGCATTTTAAAAATAACCTCCCAAAGAAACTAATATAACAGAAGTATGGTTTGAGTGAATAGTGAAACAGTATATCATGCCTGAGCCATATTTAAAGCGCTTGAAGAATCTGAGCATGGGTATCAACTAGGATAAATCCATACCAAAATCAGTGAGCCACTCGCATTCCAGAAACATGATACGAGAAAAATGGATGAAATGAAAAGATCTATTAAAGTAACACATATAGGATAAAGTTACAAAATGTGAAATACGAAAGACCAGAATCCTCTTAACAGATGGAACTCCTCCTCACTGAGACCCTACGGGCTCTGAGCCTTCATACAAGAGTTCACAAAATGTATACAAAAAATCCTTTCACTGCATAATTTTCTGATAAAATTTGGAACCCTAAATCATCTGTTCTTCAGGAGCCTTATAGGAGAAAAAGAAAGCTCGAAAAGGGAGTAGGTGATGAAAATTTAATTTGCCTCATTAAGACAAGATGGCGGAAATGTGCACGCCCATATTGCTGGATGACTCTGTAGCGCTGTATGTACTCTGCTGCCTGCTTACTGAAATAAATGCACTGGGTAGAAGTCTCTTCAGAAATACGACAAAGAAGTAAAATCACATAGACATTCCGTCCTTTCTTGAAAGAAAATGGTGCTGGAAATAAATATTGAAGGTATTGTTTTCTACGAATGGTACCCTCTGCCTTCTAAACCCTGAATTACGGTTTAAGTTCTTCAATGCTGAACATTGAATTCCTCAATCATTCACTGATATTTCCCCGCTGCTCCATTAATATCTCCATCTGCGCAATCTGTGCTTTGAATGACTCGGGAGGGTTTGACAGATTTTAACCCTGCTTCTTTAATGGAAGTCTTGTCGACATACCTTCCCAGGCCTTTCTCCATAATCACAGCCTTTGAAAAATGGTCCTTTGATGCACTCTCTATTACAGTAATAGAGACTGTAAGTCAAGGTAGTTTTCCACCACTATAACCCTGCAAAACCCGCAAACTCGTTAGGAAAACCAAGCATGGGGATGATGGACATGGTAGGATCATTGAAAATGGTTGTGTAGACATGGAGAAATGATGGAACAATGCAGGGTGGCGATTAAAACATAGTGAAAAAATGGAGGATGGAGTGGTGAAGGTTTTTAACGTAAACATTGAAATTTGACTAATGAATGAAATGTGTAATGGCAGAGGAAAAATACGACAAACACGTGGAATGGTGACGGGGCGGAAAACACGTGTCGATGGTGGGGAGGCAAGCAATATGGACCATCCGATCTCAGGAGGAGATCGACAACTGAAGACGCGTCGGAGGGCAACGGATTGGCGGGCCAGGGGTATGGATACCTTGGGTTAAATCTTGCACATCTTCGGGGTGCGATGACCGCTGGATGGAGAGCCCCAGATCGAACAGTTGATATGAATATCGCGTTGGGTCAAATTTCAAATGATAACGCATGATGGGGGTCAGTTTTGAAATAGAGATGGAGCCAGTTTCTACTCCTACCCTTATTACTCCAGGAGACCAGATTACACTGTTGGTCTCACATTTTCTCTACCTAAACTACATCTGCTAGGATTAAACTATCTAGAAGATTTCTTCTCTACATTCTAAAACATAAATTGGAAAACAGCCAAGCCATGATTAGACTGTCTGGCTTGCTGGACCTTGCAGAAACTAAAACAACTAACTACATGCTCACAGGCTGAGCTTTATTTCAGTCTTCCTACCTACTCTAATCTAACCCCAAAATATCTGATGTTCTAGGTGATACAATAATGCCAATGCAACCAGTTAAGCAGTAGCAAAAAAGGATAGGAGAACTGACTTCCTGTCAAAGATAACCACAGGGTGTTCTTCTGGTGGTCCTTCAAAACTGACGTCACCATCAGTGGTGACCACTCTTTATGAATCTGGCCCTTGTGAAGGATCAATGCTAGAGCATTTGGACTGATCAGGGTCTCCATGTACTCTGCCACAGGATCGAAGAACATATGGTATAAGCTTTCTTCTTTTAGGCCTTCCATGACTGGTAGGCTGTCTACATCATGGGAAACTTTGATTATTGCATCTTCCACTGCATCTTCAATGTGGCTCTTGAAAGTCCAATCACCTTCTTCTTGTATTTCGGAAGGCAGTGGGATCTCTTGTTTTTTAGGAGGAGGGAGACTTTCCAAAAAGTGTTTGGGGTCTCTAAACTGATATGATTTTTCTTGTGAGTTCAGAAATTCAACCTCGGCTTCATATCTTTCAACCACCAATTCTAGAAAGATTTTTTTAAGCACGGGTTTAGAACTTAAGCTGGGAAGAAGAATAGCTCGTGGAAGGTCCTCCACTTCCAGTTTTGCGAAGGCACGTGACATTTCATCTCGACACTCTCCTATGAAACCTGGATGCATTTTTGCAAACTACTTAGAGTCTTACTTTGGCGAAGTGGCTTGGTCTTCAGCACGACTGATGTTGTATTGTGACACGATCTCCCAGTGGAGTCTCGTGAAACCAAGATAATCAACGGCCTACTGATCACCAGTGGAGTATTTTAATCATTTAGTAACTATGGAGTCACCAAGGTGAGGGATCTAAAACTCTCAACTCTTCATGCTCACCTTTTTGAAGACTGAATTAGGTTTTTTCAAGGCCCAGGGATTTGGAATTTCTCAACTTTGTTCCCCGGAAATTGCGCCAAAAAGATGTTGTAGTTCCTAGAGACAGCCTTGAGTTGTGAAATACCAGTGCCTAGGACATCTTATATATAGCAAGGAGCATAATGTATAACAGAGGAAGATATCGATAAAAGGCTCTCATGCTATCTCCTGAAAACAGGGAATGTTAATTTTGAATGGGACCAAGACCCTCAAAAATTGACACAGAGAAGGGAGTACTGCAGAGGAAATGTGTAAAACGCTAATATAAAAGAAACAGACAATTCAGAGACAGATTATTGTAAAGAGGGCCAGTTCAGAAATACCTCACAGAAATAAATTATCAGAAGGTGTTTGCGGTGAATGAAAGATTGAGAGGATACTAGTTGTCAATGAGCTGATATCTAGATGCACAATATCACCATGTAATGGGCTTACCAATTTAGGAATCCATACATGACAATAGCGTTTTAAAAATATCCTCCCAAAGAAACTAATATAGCAGAAGTACGGTTTGAGTGAATAGTGAAACAGTATATCATGCTTGAGCTATATTTAAAGCGCTTGACTAATCCAAGCATGGGTATCAACTAGGATAAATCCATACCAAAAATCAGTGAGCCACTCGCATTCCAGAAACATGATACGAGAAAGATGGATGAAATGAAATGATCTATTAAAGTAACACATATAAGAGAAAGTTACAAACTGTGAAATACCAAAGACCAGAATCCTCTTAACAGATGGAACTCCTCCTCACTGAGACCCTATAGGCTTTGAGCCTTCATACAAGATTTCACAAAATGTATACAAAAAATCCTTTCACTGCATAATTTTCTGATAAAATATGGAACCCTAAATCATTTGTTCTTCAAGAGCTTTATAGGAGAAAAATAAAGCTCGAAAAGGGACTAGGTGATGAACATTTAATTTTCCTCATAAAGACAAGATGGCAGAAATGTGCATGCCCATATTGCTGGATGACTCTATAGTGCTGTATGTACTTTGCTACCTGCTTATTGAAATAAATGCACTGGGTAGAAGTCTCTTCAAGAAGACGACAAAGAAGTAAAATAACATAGATATTCATTCCTTTCCTAAAAGAAAATGGTGCTGAAAAGAAAGCTTTAAGGTATTGTTTTCTGCGAATGGTACCCTCTACCTTCTAAACCCTGAATTATGGTTTAAGTTCTTCAATGCTGAACGTTGAAATCCTCGATAATTCACTGATATTTCTCCACTGCTCCATTAATATCTCCATCTGCACAATCTGTGCTTTGAATGACTCGGTAGGGTTTGACAAATTTTAACCCTGCTTCTTTAATGGAAGTCTTGTCAACATACCTTCCCAGGCCTTTCTCCATAATCACAGCCTCTGAAAAATGGTCCTTTGATGCACTTTCTATTACAGTAATAGAGACTGTAATTCATGGCAGTTTTCTGCCATTGTAACCCTGCAAAACCCGCAAACTCGTTAGGAAAACCAGGCATGGGGATGATGGACGTGGCGGGATCAATGAAAATGGTTGTGTGGACATGGCGAAATGATGGAACAATGCAGGGTGGCGATTAAAACACAGTGAAATGATGGAGGATGGACTGGTGGAGGTTTTTAATGTAAACATTGAAATTTTACTAACGAATGAAATGTATAATGGCGGAGGAAAAATACGACAAACATGTGGAACGTTGACGGGGCGGAGGACACGTGTCGATGGTGGGGAGGCAAGAAATCTGGACCGACCGATCTCAGGAGGAGATCAACGGCTGAAGACGCGTCAGAGGGTGATGACTGTTAGATGGAGAGCCCCATATTGGACGGTTGATATGAATATCGTGCTGGGTCAAATGTCGAACCATAACGCATGATGGGGTGGCGGTTTTGAAATAGTGACGGAGCCATGTGTCGTCCGATGAGTGGAATTGCTTCGAAATGGAAAATAACGCTTGCCCTCCAAAGGCAGTGCGATGGATACCATCGGTTTTTGAAAAGTGCTTTTGGGTGTGGGGACCAAAAGGGCAGGTGAGCCACTGACCATTGATTTATAGAATGATCGAACGGTGGATAGGCGATCAGAGCGGTAAATAGGTTGGGCCATGGGCGTGACGCTGATCAATGAAGGCCGTCCGATCTGTACAGATCGACGGATAATACTGCGCCCGATATCTGCCTGGGATAAGTACTCTCCAGGCTAGTGCTTGGTCTAGCGCCCAAGTTATGTGGAGCAAAAGGTTGAGGGGCTAGGGCCGAAAGGTGCTAAACCTTATATATTTTCAAATGTGGGTTTTCGGCCCTTTTCAATGCAATTTGGGGCTAGGAAAGAGTAACAATAAGGGGAACGAGGAGTTTTTTAAACCAAACAAGGGTGTGAGTATGGTTTAAAGGGGATTTTTGGATGGTTTAGAAGGATTAGGGGGAGGGATTTTGGGGTAAAAAGGGATGTTATGAAAAAGAGGAAGAGGGGATGAAATTGAGAAATCTGCAGGGGCACAAGGGGCAAATGAAAGCCTCTTAGGGCACAATTTTTCACAATCAATGAGGCTTATTGACTTAAGAATAGCAGAGGGAAATAATTAAAGGGCAGAGGACCTGAAGAGGCTTTCAAGGATGATGTGAATTCAGAGGGAAAGCATTCCTCGAAAGTTTAGAGACAGTTTGACCCCCTATTTGCTTGTCAAAATTTAATAGGGGGTTAACATGATCAACATCCACCTTTATTTTTACCGCTTCCAAGAGGCCCTTTCCTAGATCCACCTCAACAAAGATTCATGTGCATGCCTGCATGTTGTCTTTGGGTTCAATTTTGTCGATGTATTTGCCCACTCCATTTCCTATTGCACGAACTGAGTCATCACTCCACCAGTGTAGAGGGAGGTGTGGAAATCTTACCCATACTGGTACTTCACTGGGAACATCTAGTTCTGGATCAAAATCCAGAGTCCATCGGTTAAGGTACAAACCCCTTGTGTCCATGAAGTAAGGCTTGCTTCGGAATATAAGATCTCAATCACTTTTAGTCTCAAAATGAAAGGTATAACATCCCCGGAAACAAAATATTATGGCAATTTTCCCTTGTATAAACTGGATCCAGTTCCTCTCAACACATTTCTGCACTATTTTGGGTGAGGGCCATAATCCTATAAATTGACCAACTAGTCCTTTTTCCACGAGAGAGATTTTGGCTTTCCTTGGCACCGATGGAGGTAGGGAGATTCCTGGAATGGATTTCAGCTTTTTAACAAAATTTGTGGTAGCTGGTCTAGTATGTTGGGTTCCCAAAGAGCTTATGAGAGAGGCAAAAACAGCTGAATCTTCATCTAGATGCTGGTTGTTCGATGTTGCAACTATGAAAGCACGACATCAGCTAGGACACGAACGCACAACAAGTAGCCTTACCAACCAAAATATGTTCAATTCGACATATAATTAAAAATATATTAATAATATTAGTAAAAAAAAGTTTAATGTGAGCTAATAAAATGGCTCAATGCATGTGTTATGTAATCCCTATAACATTTAAAAATACGATTTAAATAATAATAAAATACACATTATTTTTTTGCACTCTAAAATAAGTTTGAACTTAAATAAATTTGATCCTTCTCTGCTCATGTTACATCGATGCATCGATGCTTAATATGGATCCATGTTTGTATATTCTAACTGCTCATATATACCACAGTCTTACTTTAGATGTGTAATACATTTATGACACCAAGATTGTTATTTGGCATCAGATTTGTTTAATTTGAAAATAGAGTCTCCTTACCTTAAATTATTAATCAAGTAATAGTTACTTCTTTCATTGATATTTATTTAGTTGAGATTTATTTGACATCACATTTGTTTGATTTGAAAATAAAGTTCCCTTACCTTAAATTATTAATCATGTAGTAACTACTTCTTCTTTTTTATGTTTATTTAGATGAGATGGTATTTTCATTGATCCATAATCATGTTTACCCTATGATCCACTTTATCAACCTTTCCTAAAACAATTTCAACTTTATATCTCGTGGGATGAAATCCTAATGGGTGGAGCCAATAAGTGAGTTTTTCAATTAAATCCAATAAGAAATTATCACCAACATATTAGGAGGAATAGGTCTTTCTTTTTTAGTAGAATCATTAAGTGATCTATGTTGTTTTAAAAAATTGTCATCAACATTGTGTTAAGCAACTTGGGTAATTTTTCAAAATTAAGAAAAATAATGGTCAATCAAAGTTAATATAAACTGAAAACGAAAAACATAAATCAAAATTAAATGTTTTTTTGAAATACAATGAACACAAAAACATAAACATAAATCAAAATTAAAAGAAAAGAAAAGCAACCGAACTTTTTTGTTTTTTTAAGATGTAGACACAAAAAGCATAAATCCAAAAAAAAAAAAGCAGCAACATGTTAAGTTTTTTTGGCTGCCTTTTAAAAAAAAATGAACTAAACCAATTTTAAGATTTCAAAAACGGTTGTTGAATATATTCATTTTAAAATTATATATATATATATATATATATATATATATATATATGTTGTTCAATTAAAAACATTAAAAGAAAAATTACATATATAGATATTGTTGCAAAATTTCTTTGATACAAAAATAGAAATATTTTATTAATATCTAAACATGTATATCCATAAAATGAGCTAATTCACTATTTCAAAAACAAGTAATACAAAATAGTTAGCTATAACTTACAAACTATACTTTAAAAGTAATTTCCTAATTTTTCACTCATTTATAGCAGAAGTTGGAGAAATGTCTATGAAACGGTTATTCAAAAAAATAGGTCGATATATCCATTAAAGAAAAAATAAGAGATATGTATGTGAAATGGTTATTAAAAAAATAGGCCGGTATATACGTTAAAGAAACTTATGCTAACCAGTGTGACAATTCCATTTCTAATGTCTTAAAATTTTGGGTTCGGTTGGTTCGATTCCGCCCAGGTCATATGAAAATTATTCTAACTTTAAAAAAATAATGTCAAATGAAAGATCATAAAATAAAACACTAATAATGTGAAATTAAAGATCATAAAATAATAGTTTATGCATGCGACAAGACAACAACATTAATATTAGTTGTGAATAGAAATAGGATAAAAAAAATCATATATTTTATTCATCTATAATCTGATTATGATCTAACATGTGAAAAAACTATTTTATGCATAACTCAATTGAGTCAATATATTCTCATGATTATACAAATATTAAAGTCAAAATTAAATGTTGATAATAAAAGAGAATATGCACAATTTACAAACTAACATACTTAATTGAGAAATCAGATTCTATTACTAGTTATTCAAACTTCTTATGATTATTTAGATAGTAATGTCACATAAATCCCTTTACATCTAACGAGTTTTAGATCTAACTCTCTTATCATAAGTTAGACAATCATGTCACCTAACGTATACACCCTCTCAAGATAAAAATACAAACTTTCTTTATGAATTTATAATACGTAAATACAAACTTACTTGTGTACTCATTTTTCTACACTTCAAAATATCAAGTGTGTTTTTCATGGATTTTTTTTCTATCACCACTCATATTAGACACATGGTGGATTTATTTTTCGAGCCTTGAATAATATTCTCTTCCTTGTTATTTACTTGACTTTATTTATAAATTGAAGTGTTTCTTCCATGGATACACCTTCATATTAATATTTAGGATTAAGAACCATTTCAAAAACTCTTGCATCCCTATATGAAAAAATTGCATGGAATTTTTATTATTATTACAAAACTTAAGAAAATCATTCCATCTAAGGGATTTCTCATATCTTATCAATTTTAAAAGATACTCATTGAACGATTGATGGGATAGGCTCATTCTAAAGCCCACTGTGAAGGCTATGTGTAAGTATGTTTGTCTCTTTTAAAATAAAATATTCTATGAATATAAAAATAATATGTGCTATAATAAAAAAGAAAAATAAAATATGCTATGCATATTTCATTAGTTGTCCATATGATCTAATATAATTTCATAAAACATATATGAGTAAGATGTTTAAACTTTATACTTTTCAAAAATATATCAACTTCATATATATTTCTATATATAAACATTCTAAAATAACATACTTTAATGTTGTATAGAATAAAATATCAAATGTGAGTTTTGAGTAAAATATTTTAAAATAAATCAATATTGACATATAATTAAAAATATATTAATAATAATAGTAAATACAAGTTTAATGTGAGCTATTAAAATGGTTCAATGCACGTGTTATGTAATCTCTATAACATTTAGAAATAAGATTTAAATAATAATAAAATACACATTATTTTTTTGCATTCTAAAAAAGGTTTGAAATTATACAAATTTGATCTTTCTCTGCTCATGTTACATCCATAGTTAATATGGATCCATGTGGTATATTCTAACTACTCAAATATACCATGGCCTTACCTTAGATGTGTAATACATTTATGACACCGAGATTGTTATTTGGAATCATATTTGTTTGATTTGAAAATAGAGTCTCCTTACCTTAAATTATTAATCAAGTAATAATTACTTTTTTCACTGATATTTATTTTACATCACATTTGTTTGATTTGAAAATAGAGTTCCTTTACCTTAAATTATTAATTATGTAGTAATTACTGCTTTTATTGATGTTTATTCAGTTGAGATTGTCTATAATAAATAAAAAAATGATTTACATGAATCCATAATCATGTTTACCCTATTATCCACTTTATCAACCTTTCCTAAAACAATTTCAACTTTATATCTTGTGGGATGAAATCCTAATGGGTGGAGCCAATAACTGAGATTTTCAATTCAATTCAATAAGAAATTATCACTAACATATTAGGGGGAATTGGTCTTTGCCTTTTAGTTGAATCATTAAATGATCTATGTTTTATTTTTCAAAACTAAAAAAAATTAATGGTCAATCAAAGTAAATATAAATTGAAACAAAAAACATAAATCAAAATTAAATGTTATTTTGAAATACGATGAACACAAAAACCTAAATTAAAATTAAAAAAAAAAAAAAGCATGAAAATTTTTTTTTCTTTCTTATTTTTAGAATGTGGACACAAAAAGCATAAATAAAAACTAAAAGAAAAGAAAATCGTGTTAACTTTTTTCTGGCTGCGTTTTTGAAGAAGGTGGACTAAAACTTATTTTTTTGGTTGTGTTTTAAAAGAAAGTTGACTAAAACTTTTTTTGGCTGCTTTTTTAAAGAAGGTGGACTAAATCAATTATATATATATAGAGGATGTAAAGGTAGACTAAACCTATTATATATATATATATATAAAAGATGTGAAGGTGGACTAATGAAATTTTATTTAAAATTATATATATAGAATGTTTGATTAAAGACATTAAAAGAAACCTGTATATATATAGATATATTTATTTATTGATTGTTGCAGATATTCTCTATACAAAAATAGAAATATTTTATTAATATCTAAACTTGTATATCCATAAAATGAGCTATTTCAAAAACAAGTAATACAAAATAGTTAATTATAATTTACAAACTATTGTTAAAAATTAATTTCTTAATTTTTCACTCATTTATAGGAGAAATAAAAGATCTGTCTGTGAAACAGTTATTCAAGAAAATAGGTCGATATTTCCGTTAAAGAAACTTATGCTAATCAGTCTGACAATTGAAATGTATTAAAATTTTAGGTTAGGTTGATTCAATTCTACCCCGGTCATATGAAAATTATTCTAACTTTTAAAAAAATAATATCAAATTAGAGATCATAAAATAAAACACTAATAATATCCCATGAAAGATCATAAAATAAAACACTCTGATTAAAACAAAGTGAAAAACAAAAAGCATAAATCTAAATTAAAGGAGAAAAAGCATGCGACCGTTCTATGCATGCTATTTTTAGGACGGTGGGGTGGACCAATTTTAAATTCTCCCTCATTTGTGGAAGAGACGAGACACGGGATTTGTCTCTGATTCAAATAGAAAAGGCCAATATATCCGTTGAAAAAATCCTACATATATCTTTCGAAGGTTGCAGAAATTTCCCACTTCGTCATGTACCTCTGGTCTGGTCCGATATTTCTATGTGTGCTCTGATATGTCTATGGTTGGGCGTCTGTGTATGTGTGATGAGGTGTCAGATTCATGCAAAGTCGATCATGTCGTTTGTGACACGCGATGGGAGGAGGTGCAAAACAATCAAACGAAAGGACTACTCATACCTAACACTCACTGCTAGGTACGATTCAGTTTTCGTTTCGTTGCATAAATGCCCTAACCTTTTTATTTCTTATTTTGACATTCTGTTCATTTGGCCGTCTATGCAGCTAGGTTTCCCAAATGCTCTACTCCAAGTAGATTCGTGAATTAATTTCTTTGCTAGCTCTTTTTTTTGTTTCTTTTGTAATTTTAGTTCCAGTTTTGACATGATAATTATAAAAGGAAAATTTACATGGATAATTTAAAAATGATAAAATAAAAAAAGCTTAGTTAGAATTGTCTTTGTCATTTTAATTGCAGTTCTGAGAAATATTTTCTTTGCTACTTCTTTGCTGCTTCTTTATTGGTTAAATAAAGAAGACATAGTTAGATTTTTCTTTATCTTGTTGCTTTTCCATACATTTTAGTACCTTAGGGCAAGAAATCCAAGAGCCCAGCTGCATTTATTTATTTGTGTGCTGCACACATTTCTGGCGGTTGCGTGCAGCACATAGAGAAGCCTAATTCCACCCTAATGAAGTCACTATTTTCTACCCTAATGGTTGTCTACGAGACATCGCTGGGCAGTTTGGTTAGGAATTACTCTCCTCTTCGCTTTCTTGGGGAGTAAACGAGAAACCCTCATCACCTGTTAATCCAATGTACGTTTAAGCTCTCCAATGCGTTCAACTTTAGTTTCTCCTCTGTTGTAGTTTCCGCGGAATTACTTCATAGTTTAGTTTTAGTTTGGTGTTACTTATAAAATTATTTGGTGTAATCTACGGCTCCAAAATAGACATTTCATTGCTGCCCTTCTCTTCCAATTAAATCTAATTTTTGGAACGATGTGATGTTATATTAAACGGCAATATCCAAATATTTTGAATTAAGATATGATACATAAATTTATATGTTGAATTATGTGTTTCAACACATATAAAGTTTATATCTTTAAATTATTTTTATTATTTTTAAATTATTTTTATTATTTTTAAATTTTAAAGAATATTATATATTTTAGTTTTAAAAGTGGTAATTGACTAAATCACCTCAGTTCAATACGCTATCAGTTTCTTCCAATAAGCCAGAGAAATCTCATAAACACGAATTATATTTTTACTTCTTTTATTTCGAAATTCCACATACGATGTCCGTGGGTTCTTGGTTAAATGGTGATGAGGTGGGCTGTTATAGCACTCATCACAGGTTCAATTCCCTTCCCCGATTGGGGTGATGTATTTGGACATGTTGATGAAAATAGAGTAAAAAAAAGAAAGAGGAAAAAAGTGAAAAATGAAAGGAACTACCAAACTTACAAAAAAAAAGAAATTCCACATACGATATCGTTGGGCAATTTAATTAACAATTAAATACACAAGTTGTTGTTTGCCGGGACTAGCTGCATCATGTCCTTGCATGCAGCAGAAATAACTCTCAAATCTTTCGGTTTTCCAATAGTGTACTGTGGTGTACGGTCCGTGTAATTATTTCTCTATACTTTAGATTTATTTAAATTAAATGCAATGCATTTGGTGTGAGTTATAAACAATAGTTAGTCTAATCTGTGGCCTCAAAATCCATTTTTCGCGGCTACCCCTCCCATATAACTAAATCTAGTCTCTTGAACGAACGTTGCGGTTTGGTATAAAATGGCTTTATTAAAAGATTCCCAATTGTTCTTTTACCTGTTTTAGTATATTTTTTATTAAAATCACAATGTTTTTACATTTAAATATATATTATAAAATTAAATTCTATGTAAATGTTTTTAACATTCACTTTGAATACTTGTTTTATTAATTGTCTCAATTATAATATATATATATATATATATATTCTTATAAATTTATTAGGCTAGATTAGCTTAGAATAGAGTAGGCAAAGGTAGGCTAGGCTAGGGTAGGCTAGGCTAGGGTAGGCTAAAGTAGGCTAGGCTAGACTAGAGTAGTCTAGTAGGCTAGAGTAGAGTAAGCTAAGCTAGGCTAGGCTAGAGTAGGCTAGAGTAAGAGTAGAATATGATAGGCTAGAGTAGAGTAGGCTAGGCTAGGGTAAGTTAGAGTAGGTTAGTAGGCTAGGGTAGAGTAGGCTAGTAGGCCAGAGTAGGCTAAGCAATGCTAGGCTAGGTTAGGCTAAAGTAGACTCGGTTTAGCTAGGCTAGAGTAAACTAGTGGGCTAGAGTAGGCTAAGCTAGGTTATGGTAGAGTAGACTAAGCTAGGGTAGAGTAGGCTATGTTAGGCTAGAATAAGCTAGGCTAGGCTAGAGTAGGGTAGTGTAGGATAGGCTACACTAGGATATGATAGAATAGAGTAGGCTAAGGTAGGCTAGCCTAGCCTAGAGTAGCGTAGTAGGCTAGAGTAGAGTAGGATAAGCTAAGCTAGGGTAGATTAGGGTAGGGTAGGAAAGGCTAGAGTAGAGTAGGATAGAATAGGATAGGATAGTCTAGGATAGGATATGATAGGCTAGGCTAAGGTAGGCTGGGCTACGATAGGAAAGGTTAGGATAGAGTAGAGTATCGTAAGCTAGGTTAGCCTAGAGTAGGCTAGACTAGAATAGGCTAGGCTAGAGTAGGCTAAGGCAGAGTACGTTAGACTAGAGTAGGATAGAGTAGTCTACGCTAGGCTATAGTAGGTTAGAGTAAACTAGGGTATGATAGGCTACGCTAGATTAGGCTAGAGTAGTGTTGGCTAGGCTAGGATAGAGTAGGCTAGGATAGGGTAAGATATGATAGAGTAGGTTAGAGTAAAATAGGGTAATATAGGCTAGGCTAGTGTAGGCTAGAGTAGGCTAGGCTAGGCTAGGATAGAGTAAGTTAGGATAGGGTAAGATAGGATAGAGTAGGTTAAGTTAGGCTAGGCTAAGGTAGCGTAGAGTAGGCTAGGCTAGGCTAGAGTAGAGTAAGCTAAGCTAGGCTAGGTTAAAGCGGGTTAGACTAGGATAGAGTAGGCTAGGATAGGGTAAGATAGGATAGAGTAGATTAACTTAGGCTAGGCTAGGGTAGCGCAGAGTAGGCTAGGCTAAGCTAGAGTAGTGTAAGCTAAGCTAGGCTAGGTTAAAGCAGGGTAGACTAGAATAGGCTAGGCTAGAGTAGGCTAATCTAGGCCAAACTAGGATAGACTTAGCTAGGTTATGCAAGGCTAGGCTAGGGTATCCTAGTAGGGTAGAGTAGAGTAGGCTAAGGTAGGCTAGGATATAGAAGGTTAGACTAGAATAGGATAAGGTACAATGGGATAAGCTAGAATAGCTTAGACTAGTGTAGGATAAAGTAGGGTAGGCTAGGATAGAGTAGGTTAGAGTAGAATATGATATGATAGGATATAAACGGCTAGGATAGAGTAGGCTAGAGTAGAGTAGGCTAAGCTAGGCTAGAGTAGGCTAGTATGGAGTAGGCTAGGCTAGGCTAGAGTAGGCTAGTACGATAGGCTAGGATGGAGTAGCCTTGTCGGCTAGCGTAGAGTAAGCTAAGCTAGGCAAGGTTAGAGTAGAATAGGCTAAGTTAGGGGAGGCTAGAGTAGTTTAGACTCTAATACGATAAGCTAGAGTATACTAAGCTAGGTTAGAGTAGGATAGAGTGGGTTAGGCGAGGCTAGAGTAATTTGGATTAGAATAGGATAGGCTAGACTCGTCTAGGCTAAAGTAGGTTATGCTAGGCTAGATTAGGCTAGTAGGTTAGAGTAGAATAGGGTAGGATAGGATAAAGCATGCTAGGATAGGCTAGGCTAGGATAAGAGAGGCTAAAGTAAGGTGGGCTAGTCTAGAGTAGCCTAGTATTATAAAGTACTGTAGGCTAAGCTAGATTGGCCTAGATTAGGTTAATTTGAGCTAGAATAGGATAGAACATGCTAAGGTAGGTTAGGCCACGCGATGATAAAGTAGGCTAGGCTAGACTAAAGTATCCTAGTAGTCTAGAGTATAGTAGGCTAAGCAATGCTACACAAAAGTAGGTAATACTAGAATAGGTCAGGTTAGTGTAGGCTAGGCTACAGAAGGATAGGTAAAAAAGGATAGGCTAGGCAAGGCTACGCAAGAGTAGGCTAACTTAGGTTAGGTTAGGTTAGGCCAGAGTAGGCTAGGATAGGATAGAGTATGCTCGAGAAGGCTAGGATAAACTAGGATACAATATGTTAGGTTAGGCTAGAGTAAGATAGAGTTGGTTGGGATAGTCCAGAGTAGCCTAGAGTAGGCTGGGCTAGGCTAGGCAAGTTAGGGGAGAGTAAGCTAGGTTATATTATAGTAGACTAGGCTAGAGTAAGAGAGATTTGGCTAGGATAGTATAGGATAAAGTAGTCTAGGCTAGGCTAGACTAAGTTAGGCCAGAGTAGGCTAGGATACAATATAGTAGGAGGATAGGTTGGAGTAAATTATGCTACAGTAAGCTAGGTTAGATTAGGATAGAGTTGGATAAAGTAAAATAGGATAGGCTAGAGTAGGGTAAAGTAGGCTAGGCAAGGCAAGGTAATGCCAGGAAAGTCTAGGAAACAGTAGGCTAGCCCATGTTAGGGTACGCAAGGCTAGAGTAGGATAAAGTAGAGTAGGTGAGGGTAGGCTAGGCTAGGCTAAGCTATACTAGAGTAGGATAAAGTAGGTTAGCATGAGCTTGATTAGACTAGTAGGCTAGAGTAGAGTAGGCTAAGTTAGGCTAGCCTAGAGTAGTTTAGAGTATAGTATACTAGGTTAGAGTATGCTATGCTAGGATAGAGTAGGCTAGAGTAGGCTAGGCTAGGCTATAGTAGGTTAGAGTACAATAATATAGGCTAGACTAGGCTAGGCTAGAACATGTTAGAGTAGAGTAAGCTAGCTTAGGCTAACTTAGAGTGGGTTAGTAGGCTAGGCTAACTTTAGATCTCCCCCAACAAGAAGGTTATCTTCTTGGTCATCCCCAATGCTATCTTTTAAGGTTTCCCAGCATATTTCCTTATCCTTATAATGGTTGGGGGAGTATATGTTGTAGATGCTGACTATCCTGCAAGTTTCAACATTCTCCAGTTTAGTGTTTATCCAGTGGTCTATCTTCGTGTGCTGTTGCAGTTTCCATTTCCCTTTTTTCCATATAGTGATTATTCCTCCTGAAACTCCAGCAGCTGATATTGCTTATCCTTCATAGATCCTAGATTTTTTTTATCACATCAATTTCTTGACTACTTAGCTTTGTCTCTTGAATTAAGAGGATGTCAGGTTTTTCACTTTTTATTAGGTCTTTTAAAAAGTTAATTTTGGAGGGGTGACCCAACCCTCTACAATTCCAAGAGACAACTATCATTATTTATTATTTGGGGTTGTTGTAGGACCCTTGCCTTTGTTTTCTTGATGTACTTTTTCTTTATTCTTTGGTCCTTTTTCTAGAAAATTTCCCAATCCCTGTTGTGTTCCCAATGAGATATCTTTGGCTCCTTCTTCATATCTTATTTCTTTGTTCAATCTCCTTCCAAATTTTTTTGTATTCTCAATATTTTGAGGGGTTTCTTTTGTTTGGTTTCTTGTGAGGATTCGGTCCGAATTTAGGAGGAGAGGCTTGTCCGGTTGAGGAGGGGAACCAAGAGGGGTAGGAATGGCATATGAGAGGAGGGTGTGAATGGGGGAGGAGGTGACGATCAAGTCAGATGGGATGAGAGCAGATGAGAGGATGTCAAAAGGATTTGTCCCCACGAGGGAGGTTGGTTGAGAGGGGAGGGGAGATCCTAGCGGAGAAGGAGGATGAGAGCCAGAGGTGGGGATTTGTTCATAGTCGAGCTATTGCATGTGGATCCAGTTGTCCACTGTTGTAGTTCCTAGAGACAGCCTTGAGTTGTGAAAGACCAGTGCCTAGGACATCTTATATATAGCAAGGAGCATAATGTATAACAGAGGAATTTATCAATAAAAGGCTCTCATGCTATCTCCTGAAAACAAGGAATGTTAATTTTGAATGGGACCAAGACCCTCAGAAACTGTCACAGAGAAGGGAGTACTGTAGAGGCAATGTGAAAAACTCTAATATAGAAGCAACAGACAATTCAGAGACAACTTACTCTAAAGAGGGTGAGTTCAGAAATACCTCACATAAATAAATTATCAGAAGGTGTTTGTTGTGAATGAAAGATTGAGAGGATACTATTTGTCAATGAGCTGATATCCAGATACACAATATCACCATGTAATGGGCTTACCAATTTTGAGAATCCATACATGACAATAGCGTTTTAAAAATAACCTCCCAAAGAAACTAATATAGCAGAAGTATGGTTTGAGTGAATAGTGAAACAATATATCATGGCTGACCCATATTTAAAGCGCTTGACTAATACGAGCATGGGTATCAACTAGGATAAATCCATACCAAAAATCAGTGAGCCACTCGCATTCCAGAAACATGATACGAGAAAGTTGGATGAAATGAAAATATCTATTAAAGTAACACATATAAGAGAAAGTTACAAACTGTGAAATACCAAAGACCAGAATCCTCTTAACAGATGGACCTCCTCCTCACTGAGACCCTACGGGTTCTGAGCCTTCATATAAGAGTTAACAAAATGTATACAAAAAATCCTTTCACTGCATAATTTTCTGATAAAATCTGGAACTCTAAATCATCTGTTCTTCGGGAGCTTTATAGGAGAAAAAGAAAGCTCGAAAAGGGAGTAGGTGATGAAAATTTAATTTTCCTCATTAAGACAACATAGCGGAAACGTGCACGCCCATATTACTGGATGACTCTGTAGCACTGTATGTACTCTGCTGCCTGCTTACTGAAATAAATGCACTGGGTAGAAGTCTCTTCAGGAACACAGCAAAGAATTAAAATCACATAGACATTCTGTCCTTTCCTGAAAGAAATGGTGCTGAAAAGAAAGCTTTAAGGTATTTTTTTCTGCGAATGGTACCCTCTACCTTCTAAACCCTGAATTATGATATAAGTTCTTCAATGTTGAAAATGGTATTCCTCGATCATTCACTAATATCTCTTCGTTGCTCCATTAATATCTCCATCTGGGCAATTTGTGCTTTGAATGACTCGGGAGGGTTTGACAAATTTTAACCCTGCTTCTTTAATGGAAGTCTTGTCGACATACCTTCCTAGGCCTTTCTCCATAATCACAGCCTCTGAAAATGGTCCTTTGATGTGCTCTCTATTATAGTAATAAAGACTGTAAGTCATGGCCGTTTTCTGCCGCTGTAACCCTTCAAAACCCGCAAACTCATTAGGAAAACCAGGCATGGTGATGAGGGACGTGGCAGGATCAATGAAAATGGTTGTGCGGATATGGCGAAATGATGGAACAATGCAGGGTGGCGATTAAAACATAGTGAAAGGATGGAGGATGGACTGGTGGAGGTTTTTAATGTAAACATTGAAATTTGACTAACGAATGAAATGTATAATGGCAGAGGAAAGATACGACAAACACGTGGAACGATGATGGGGCGGAGGACACATGTTGATGGTGGGGAGGCAAGCAATCTGGACCGTCCAATATCAGGAGGAGATCGACTGCTGAAGACGCGTCGGAGGGCGACGGATTGGCGGGCCGGGGGTACGGATACCTTGGGTTAAATCCTGCGCATCTTCAGGGTGCAATGACCGTTGGATGGAGAGCCCCAGATCGGACGGTTGATATGAATATCGCGCTGGGTCAAATTTCAAACGATAACGCATGATGGGGGGGCGGTTTTGAAATAGTGACGAAGCCACGTGTCGTGCGATGAGTGGAATTGCTCCGAAATGGAAAATATCGCCCGCTGTCCAAAGGCAGTGCGATGGATACCACCAGTTTTTGAAAAGTGCTTTTGGGTGCGGGGACCACTAGGGTAGGTGAGCTCCTGATCATTGATTTACAGATTGATCGGATGGTGGACAGGTGATCGGAGCGGTAAATGGGTTGGGCCATTGGTGCGATGCTAATCAATGAAGGTCGTCCGATCTCTACAGATCGACGGATAATACTGCACTTGATATTTGCCTGGGATAGCACTCTCTAGGCTAGCGCTTGGTCTAGCGCCCAGGTTACGTGGAGAAAAAGGTTGAGGGGCTAGGGCCGAAAGGTGCTAAACCTTATATATTTTCAAATGTGGGTTTTCGACCCTTTTTAATGCAATTTGGGGCTGGGAAAGAGTAACGATAAGGGGAATGAGGGGTTTTTTAAACCAAACAAGGGTGTAAGTATGGTTTAAACGGGATTTTGGGATGGTTTAGAAGGATTAGGTGGAGCGATTTTGGGGTAAAAAGGGAGGTTATGAAAAAGAGGAAGAGGGGATGAAATGGAGAAATCTGCAGGGGCACAAGGGGCAAATGAAGGCCTCTTGGGGCACAATTTTTCACAATCAATGAGGCTTATTGACCTAAGAACATTAGAGGGAAATAATTAAAGGGAAGAGGACCTGAAGAGGCTTTCAAGGATGACGTGAATTTAGAGGGAAAGCATTCCTCGAAAGTTTAGAGATAGTTTGACCCCCTCTTTGCTTGTCAAAATTTAATAGGGGGCTAACATGATCAACATTCGCTCCACCAGGGGACGGTACATTCATCCTTGGGTGTGTCGAGAACTTCACAGACCACCTACATCATCAATTTTTACAGACAGGAAAAATAAACCTATTCTAATCCTACCCTTTTTACTCCATGAGTCTAGTTTACACTGTTGGTCTCACATTTTCTCTACCTAAACTACATCTGCTAGGATTAAACTTTCTAGAAAATTTCTTCTCTACATTCTAAAAAAGAAATTGAAAAACAGCCAAGGCATGATTAGACTGTTTGGCTTGCTGGACCTTGCAGAAATTAAAACAACTCACTACATGCTCACAGGCTGAGCTTTATTTAGTCTTCCTACCTACTCTAATCTAACCTAGAAATATCTGATATTCTAGGTGATACAATAATGCCAATGTAACTTGTTAAGCAGTAGCAAAAAAGCATAGGAGCACTTACTTCCTGTTAAATATAACCAGAGGGTGTTCTTCTGGTGGTCCTTCAAAACTGAGGTCACCATCAGTGGTGACCACTGTTGATGAATTTGGCCCTTGCGAAGGATCAATACTGGAGCATTTGGATTGATCAGGGCCTCCATGTACTCTGCCACAGGATCGAAGAACATATGGTGTAAGCTTTCTTCTTTTAGGCCTGCCATGAAAGGTAGGCTGTCTGCATCATGAGAAACTTCGATTATTGCACCTTCCACTGCATCTTCAATGTGGCTCTTGAAAGTCCAATCACCTTCTTCTTGTATTTCGAAAAGCAGTGGGATCTCTTCTTTGTTAGGAGGAGGGAGACTTTCCAAAAAGTCTTTGGGGTCTCTGAACTGATATGAATTTTCTTGTGAGTTCAGAAATTCAACCTCGGCTTCATATCTTTCAACCACCAATTCTAGAAAGATTTTCTTAAGCATGGGTTTAGAACTTAAGCTGGGAAGAAGAATAGCCCGTGGAAGGTCCTCCACTTCCAGTTTTGCCAAAGCACGTGACATTTCATCTCGACACTCTGCTATGAAACCTAGATGCATTTTTTCAAACTACTCAGAGTCTTACATTGGTGAAGTGGCTTGGTCTTCAGCACGACTGATGCTATACTGTGACACGATCTCCTAGTGGAGTCTTGTGAAAGCAAGATAATCAGCGGCCTACTGATCACCAGTGGAGTATTTTAATCATTTAGGAACTGTGGAGTCACCAAGGTGAGGGATCTACAACTCTCAACTCTTCATGCTCACCTTTTTGAAGAGTGAATTAGGTTTTGTCGAGGCCCAGGGATTTAGATTTTCTCAACTTTGTTCCCCGACAACGACGCCAAAAAGATGTTGTAGTTCCTAGAGACAGCCTTGAGTTGTGAAAGACCAGTGCCTAGGACATCTTATATATAGCAAGGAGCATAATGTATAACAGAGGAAGATATCAATAAAATGCTCTCATGCTATCTCCTGAAAACAGGGAATGTTAATTTTGAATGGATCCAAGACCCTCAGAAACTGACATAGAGAAGGGATTACTGCAGAGGCAACGTGCAAAACTCTAATATAAATAGAAACGTACAATTCGTAGACAACTTTAGAAGGGATGGTTTAGAAGGATTAGGGTAAGGGATTTTGGAGTAGAAAGGAGGTTATGAAAAAGAGGAAGAGGGGATGAAATGGAGAAATCGTAGCGTAAGGCAAATGAAGGCCTCCCCTGGGCATAATTTTTCACAATCGATGAGGATTATTGACTTAAGAACACAGTAGGGAAATAATTAAAGGGAAGTGCAGGACCCAAAGAGGCTTCTCAAGGATGATGTGAATTCAGAGGGAAAGCATTCCTCGAAAGTTTAGAGACGGTTTGACCCTCGTTTGCTTGTCAAAATTTAATATGGGGCTAACATGATCAACATCCACCTTGATTTTGACCGCTTCCGGAGTGTCCTTTCCTAGATCCACTCAACACTGCATTCATGCACATGCCTGCATGTTGTCTTTGGGTTCACTTTCGTCAATGTATTTGCCCACTCCATTTCCTATTGCACAACCGAGTCATCACTACACCAAAGGTAGAGGAGGTGCGGCAATCTTACCCATACCGGTACCGCACTAGGGAACATCTAGTTCTCGATCAAAATCCAGAGTCCATCGGTTAAGGTACAAACCCCGTGTCCATGAAGTAAGGCCTCGTTTAACATAAGATCTCAATCACTTTTAGTCTCAAAATGAAAGGTATGACATCCCCCCGGCCACAAAATATTATGGCGACTCCCCTTGTATAAACTCTGGATCTAGTTCCTTCCGAACCCATTTCTCGCACCGTTTGGGTGAGCGCCATAATGCTATAAATCGACCAACTAGTCCTTCTCCGCCGTAGAGTTTTCAAATTTTCCTTGGCACCGATGGAGGTAGGGAGATTTCTCGAATGGATTTCAGATTTTTAACAAACTTTGTGGTGGTCAGTCTAGTTCGTTGGGTTCCCAAAGAGCTTATGAGAGAGGCAAAAATAGTTGAATCTTCATCGTGTTGCTGGTTGTTCGATGTTGTAACCGTGAAAGCACGATACCTGGGCCAGGGCACGAACGCACAACAAAAATTTTTACCAACCAAAATATGTTCAATTTGACATATAATTAAAATATATTAATAATAATAGTAAATACAAGTTTAATATTGAAATTTATCGCGATAGCTCCAATAATGCATGTATTATGTAATCCCTATAACATTTAAAAATATGATTTAATAATAAATACATTATTTTTTGCACTCTAAATAGTTTGAACTTAAAAATTTGATGCTTGTATTACAACTTCTCATATAAACCATAGCCTTACTTTAGATGTGTAATACATTTATGACATACTTAAGATTTCTATTTGTATCAATTTGTTTAATTTGAAAAATAGAGTCTCCTTACCTTAAATTATTAATCAAGTAATAGTACTTCTTTCATTGATATTTATTTAGTTGAATTTATTTAACATCACATTTTGTTTGATTTGAAAAATAAATTTCCCTTACCTTAAATTATTAATGTATGTGCTACTTCTATGTTTATTTAGATGAGATGGTATTATGATCATCATGTTACTATCATGTCACTTTGTCAACCTTTCCTAAAACAATTTCAACTTCTCTTGTGGGATGAAATCTGGTTGTTGATAAGTGAGTTTTTCAATTAAATTCAATAGAGAATTATCACCAACATATTAGGAGGAATGAGTCTTTCTTTTTTAGTAGAATCATTAAGTGATCTATGTTGTTTTAAACAATTGTCATCAGCATTGTGTTAAGCAACTTGGGTAATTTTCAAGAATTAAGAAAAATAATGTTGATCAAGTTAATATAATTGAAAATAGCTGAAATCAAAATTAAATGTTTTTTAGGAAATAAAATGAACACAAACATAAACATAAATCAAATTAAAAAAAGAAAAGAAACCAAACTTATTTTTTAGATATGACACAAAAAACATAAATCCAAAAAAATATGTATGTGCTTTTTTCTTTGCCTTTTTAAAAAAAATGAACTAAACCAATTTTAAGATTTCAAAAATGGTTATTCAACATATCCATCTTAAAATTATATATATATATATATATGCATACATATACATATACATATACATATACATACATACATACATATATATATATATACATAAATAAATATTGTTTTCGTGCAATCACAAAAAATAGAAATATTTATTAATATCTAATATGTATATTCATAAAATGAGCTAATTCACTATTTCAAAAACAAGTAATACAAAATAGTTAGCTATAACACAAACTATACTTGAAAAAGTAATTTCCTAATTACTACACTCATTTTACTGCATGAGCGAAAGTTTGGAGAAATGTCTATAGCATGATTATTCAAAAAAATAGATACGATACATATCCATTAAAAGAAAAAAATAAGAGTGTATGCTGTAGCGGTTATTAAAAATGGTAGGCGGTACATGTCAGTTAAAGAAACTATGCTAACTAATGCTGACGAATTCACATTTCTAATGTCTTAAAATTTTAGGTTAGATTGGTTCGATTACAGCCCACGTCATATGAAAATTATTCTACTACTTTAAAAAAATAATGTCAAATGAAAGATCATAAAATAAAAGAGCACTAATAATGTGAAATGAAAAGATCATAAAATAATAGTATGCATGCGACAGAGACAACAACATTAATATTAGTTGTGAATAGAAACTAGGATAAAAAAAATCATATATTTTATTCATCTATCAATACGATTATGATCTAACATGTGACTATGTTTATCGCATAGCTCAATTGAGTCAATATATTCTCACTGATTATACTGGAAATATTAAACTTAAAATTAAATGTTGATAATAAAAGAGAATATGCAAAATTTACAAACTAACATACATGATTAATCGAGCCAGTTATTACTAGTGATTCAAACTGCTTATGATTATTTAGATAGTAATGTCACTTAACTCCCTTTAGAGTCTACTTGTGATTTTAAGATCTAAATCTCTTATCATAAGTTGAGCAATCATGTCACCTAAACAGGTCTACACCCTCTCCAGATAAAAATGCAAACTTTCGTTTATGAATTTTATAATGCGTAAATAGATATCCGAGAATAGTTTAATAAGTAACATTATATTTTGTCTATAATATTTTATATTATATAAAATAACAAATCACATAACAACACTACAAAAATGAATGAGATACCCATCGTCCCTGTTTTTTTCTTGAGGATCATTTTCTATATCATTAAAGAGTCTTTAAATATTACTTGTGGCACTCATTTTCACAACTACACTATCAGTGTGTATCATGGATGATGTCAAGTGTTTCATAGTTTTTCTATCACCACTCATGTGGGCACCACGGTGGATTTATTTTTCAGTAGCCTCGACTAATCTCTCAATTCCTTGTTATTTACTTGACTTTCTTTATAAATTGAAGTGTTTCTTCCATGGATGCCACCTTCATATTAATATTTAGGATTAAGAACCATGTTCAAGACCTCTTACATCCTGCTATATAAAAAATTGCATGGAATTTTTATTATTATTATAAAACAGAAAATCATTCCATCTAAAGGATGCTCATACACGTGATCAATTTTAAAGATACTCATTAGACATGATTGATGGGATAGGTTCATTCTAAAACACACTATGACTATGTGTAAGTATGTTTGTCTCTTTTAAAATAAAATATTCTATGAATATCAGACGAAATAATATGTGTCAATATATTTATAATGGAAAAAAAGAAAGAAAATATGCTATTATATATATTAGTTGTCCATATGAGTCTAATATAATTTCATAAAAGCGTATATGAGTAAGATATTTAAACTTTATACTTTTCTAAAATATATATCAACTTCATATATATTTCTATATATAAATCATGCTAAAATAACATACTTTAATGTTGTATAGAATACAATATCAAATCGTGAGTTTTTGAGTAAAATATTTTACAAATAAATCAATATTGACATATAATTAAAAATATATTAATAATAATAGTAAATACAAGTTTAATGTGAGCTATTAAAATGGTTCAATGCACATGTTATGTAATCTCTATAACATTTAAAAATAAGATTTAAATAATAATACGATTTAAATAATAATAAAATACACATTATTTTTTTGGCATTCTAAAAAAAAGTTTGAAATTACGTAAATTTGATCTTTCTCTGCTCATGTTACATCCCACGTTAATATGGATCCATGTGGTATATTCCAACTACTCAAATATACCATGGCCTTACCTTAGATGTGTAATGACATTTATGACACCGAAAGTTGTTATTTGGAATCATATTTGTTTGATTTGAAAATAGAGTCTCATACCTTAAATTATTAATCGAGTAATACTATTACTTTTTTTCATTTGATATTTATTTGACATCACATTTGTTTGATTTGAAAATAGAGTTCCCCTTACCTTAAATTATTAATTATGTAGTAATTACTTCTTTTATTGATGTTTATTCGATTGAGATTGTCTATAATAAATAAAAAAATGATTTACGTGAATCCATAATCATGCTTTTACCCTATTATCCACTTTATCAACCTTTCCTAAAACAATTTCAACTTTATATCTTGTGGGATGAAATCTTAATGGGTGGAGCCAATAAGTGAGTTTTTCAATTCAATTCAATAAGAAATTATCACTAACATATTAGGGGGAATTGGTCTTTTGCCTTTTAGTTGAATCATTAAGTGATCTATGTTTTAAAGAATTGTCGGCTACATTGTGTTAAACAACTTGGATTATTTTTCAAAATTAAAAAAAATAATGGTCAATCAAAGTAAATATAAATTGAAAACAAAAAACATAAATCAAAAATTAAATGTTATTTTGAAATACAATGAACACAAAAACATAAATTAAAATTTTAGCATGGAAACTTTTTTTGCTTTTTTATTTTTTAGAATGTGGACAGAAAAAAGCATAAATCAAAAATTAAAAGAAAAGAAAAGCATATTAACTTTTTTTTCACGGCTGCGTTTTTTTGAAGAAGGTGGACTAAAACTTATTTTATTTGCATTATAAAAAAGGTGGACTAAACCAATTATATATATATTGGATGTAAAGGTAGACTTATTATATATATATATATATATAAGATGTGAAGGTGGACTAATGCAATTTTATTTAAAATTATATATATATAGAATGTTTGATTAAAGACATTAAAAGAAACGTTTATATATATAGATATATATATTTATTTATTGTTGCAGAAATTTCTCTATACAAAAATAGAAATATTTTATTAATATCTAAACCTCGTATATCCATAAAATGAGCTATTTCAAAAAACAAGTAATACAAAATAGTTAATTATAATTTACAAACTATAGTTAAAAAATTAATTTCTTAATTTTTCACTCATTTATAGGAGAAATAAGAGATCTGTTCTAGAAATCAGTTATTCAAGAAAAATAGGTCGATATATCCGTTAAAGAAACTTATGCTAATCAGTTTGACAATTGAAATGTCTTAAAATTTTTGGGTTAGATTGGTTCGATTTCTGCGAGTCATATGAAAATTATTCTAACTTTTAAAAAAATAATGTCAAATAAGAAAGATCATAAAAATAAAACACTAATAATGTCCAATGAAAGATCATAAAATAAAACACCGTGATTAAAAACAAAGTGAAAAAACAAAAATAGCATGAATCTAAATTAAAGGAGAAAAAGCATGCGACCGTTTTATGCCTGCTATTTTTAGGACGGTGGGGTGGACCAATTTTAAATTCTCCCCTCATTTGTGGAAGAGATCGAGACACGGGATTTGTCTCTGATTCAAATAAAAAAAAGGCCAATATATCCGTTGAAAAAAATCCTACATATATCTTTTCGAAGGTTGCAGAAATTTTCCCACTTCGTCATGTTCCTCTGGTCTGGTCCGATATTTCTATGTGTGCTCTGATATGTCTGTGGTTGGGCGTCTGTGTATGTGTGATGAGGTGTCAGATTCATGCAAAGTCGATCATGTCGTTTGTGACACGCGATAGGGAGGAGGTGCAAAAACAATCAAACGGAAAGAACTACTCGTACCTAACACTCACTGCTAGGTACGATTCAGTTTTTCGTTTCGTTGCATAAATGCCCTCTAACCTTTTAATTTCTTATTTTGACATTCTGTTCATTTGGCCGTCTATGCAGCTAGCTTTCCCAAATGCTCTACTCCAGGTAGATTCGTGAATTACTTTCTTTGCTAGTTCTTTTTTTGTTTCTTTTGTAATTTTAGTTCCAGGTTTGACATGATAATTATAAAAGGAAAATTTGCATGGATAATTTAAAGGAAAATTTGCATGGATAATTTAAAAATGATTAAATAAAGAAAGCTTAGTTAGAATTGTCATTGTCATTTTAATTGCAGTTCTGAGAAATATTTTCTTTGCTACTTCTGTGCAAAGAAGACATAGTTAGATTTTTTCTTTATCTTGTTTCTTTTCCCATACATTTTTAGTACCTTAGGGCAAGAAATCCAAGAGACCAGCTACATTTATTTATTTGTGTGCTACACACATTTCTGGCGGTTGCGTGCAGTACATAGAGAAGCCTAATTCCACCCTAATGAAGTCACTATTTTCTACCCTAATGGTTGTCTACGAGACATCGCTGGGCAGTTTGGTTAGAATACTGTAATTCCATTTTCAGTTAATTACTCTCCTCTTCGCTTTCTTGGGGAGTAAACGAGAAACCCTCATCACCTGTTCATCCAATCTCTATTCAGATTATTCCAGATAGTTTATTTTCATCTGCATAATGTACGTTAAGCTTTCCAATGCGTTCAACTTTAGTTTCTCCTCTGTTGTAGTTTCTGCGAATTACTTCATAGTTTAGTTTTTAGTTTGGTGTCACTTATAAAATTATTTGGTGTAATCTACGGCTCCAAAATAGACATTTCATTACTGCCCCTTCTCTTCCAATTAAATCTAATTTTCTGATCGATGTGATTTTATATTAAATGGCAATATCCAAATATTTTGAATTAAAGAGATATGTTACATTATATGATATATAAATTTATATGTTAAATTTGTGTTTCACACATATATAATTTATATCTTTAAATTATTTTTATTATTTTTAACTTTTTAAGAACATTATATATTTAGTTTTAAAAGTGGTAATTGACTAAATCACCTCAGTTCAATACCCTATCAGTTTCTTCCAATAAGCCAGAGAAATCTCATAAACACGAATTATATTTTTACTTCTTTTTATTTTTGAAATTCCACATACGATATCGTTGGGCAATTTAATTAACAATTACTTACACAGGTTGTTGTTTGCCGGGACATGAGGTAGCTGCATCATGTCCTTGCATGCAGCAGAAATAACTCTCATCCACCCGTTTTGTTTTTCTGTTGATGATCAATGAATTAATCTTTCGGTTTTCCAATAGTGTACTGTGGTGTACGGTCCGTGTAATTATTTCTCTATACTTTAGATTTATTTAAATTATTTAAATTAAATGCAATGCATTTGGTGTGAGTTATAAACAATAGTTAGTCTAATCTTCAGCCTCAAAATCCATTTTTCGCGGCTACCCCCTCCCTTATAACTAAAATCTAGTCTCTTGAACGAACGTTGTGGTTTTGTATTAAAATGGCTTTATTAAAAGATCTCCAATTGTGCTTTTACCTATTTTGAATATATTTTTTATTAAAATCACAATGTTTTTTTACATTTAAATATATATTATAAAATTAAATTCTATGTAAATGTTTTTAACATTCACTTTGAATACTTGTTTTATTAATTGTCTCAATATATATATATATATATATATATATATATATATATTCGTTCTTATAAATTTATTAGGCTAGATTAGCTTAGAATAGAGTAGGCAAAGGTAGGCTAGGATAGGGTAGGCTAAAGTAGGCTAGGCTAGACTAGAGTAGCCTAGTAGGCTAGAGTAGAGTAGAAACTATGATAGGCTATAGTAGAGTAGGCTAGGCTAGAGTGTAAGTTAGAGTAGGTTAGTAGGCTAGAGTAGAGTAGGCTAGGCTAGTAGGCTAGAGTAGGCTAAGCAATGCTAGGCTAGGTTAGGCTAAAGTAGACTCGGTTTAGCTAGGCTAGAGTAAACTAGTGGGCTAGAGTAGGCTAAGCTAAGTTATGGTAGAGTAGGCTAAGCTAGGGTAGAGTAGGCTATGTTAGGCTAGAATAAGCTAGGCTAGGCTAGAGTAGGGTAGTGTAGGGATAGGCTAGACTAGGATATGATGAGAATAGGAGGTAGGCTAAGGTAGGCTAGCCTAGGCTAGAGTAGTGTAGTAGGCTAGAGTAGAGTAGGATAAGCTAAGCTAGGGGTAGAGTAGGGTAGGAGTAGGAAAGGCTAGAGTGGAGTAGGATAGAAATAGGATAGGATGGTCTAGGATAGGATATGATAGAGTAGGCTAAGGTAGGCTGAGGCTACGATAGGAAAGGTTAGGATAGAGTAGAGTATTGCAAGCTAGGTTAGCCTAGAGTAGGCTAGGTAGTAGAATAGGCTAGGCTAGAGTAAGCTAAGGTAGAGTATGTTAGACTAGAGTAGGATAGAGTAGTCTACGTTAGGCTATAGTAGGTTAGAGGGTAAAATAGGGTATGATAGGCTACGCTAGATTAGGCTAGAGTAGTGTTGGCTAGGCTAGGATAGAGTAGGCTAGGATAGGGTACGATAGGATAGAGTAGGTTAGAGTAAAAATAGGGTAAGATAGGCTAGGCTAGTGTAGGCTAGAGTAGGCTAGGCTAGGCTAGGATAGAGTAAGTTAGGATAGGGTAAGATAGGATAGAGTAGGTTAAGTTAGGCTAGGCTAAGGTAGCGTAGAGTAGGCTAGGCTAGGCTAGAGTAGAGTAAGCTAAGCTAGGCTAGGGTTAAAGCGGGTTAGACTAGGGATAGAGTAGGCTAGGATAGGGTAAGATAGGATAGAGTAGGTTAACTTAGGCTAGGCTAGGGTAGCGCGAGTAGGCTAGGCTAGGCTAGAGTAGTGTAAGCTAAGCTAGGCCAGGTTAAAGCGGAGTTAGACTAGAATAAGCTAGGCTAGAGAGTAGCTAATCTAGGCCAAAGTAGGATAGACTAAGCTAGGTTATGCTAGGCTAGGGCTAGGGTATCCTAGTAGGGTAGAGTAGAGTAGGGCAAATGCTAGGCTAGGATACGATAGGGTTGAGACTAGAATAGGGATAGGCTACAATAGGATAAGCTAGAATAGCTTAGACTAGTGTAGTGACAAAGTAGGGTAGGCTAGGCTAGAGTAGGTTAGAGTAGAATATGATATGATAGGATATAAACGGCTAGGATAGAGTAGGGGCTAGAGTAGAGTAGGCTAAGCTAGGCTAGAGTAGGCTAGTAGGGTAGAGTAGGGTAGGGGTAGGTTAGGATAGAGTAGGCTAGGATAAGTAAGCTAGGCTAAGATAGGATAGCATAG
Source organism: Pinus albicaulis (assembly GCA_034641835.2). Lineage (NCBI taxonomy): Eukaryota > Viridiplantae > Streptophyta > Pinopsida > Pinales > Pinaceae > Pinus > Pinus albicaulis. The sequence goes on along the minus strand of CM076575.1, from coordinate 1,532,486,783 downwards.
AGTAGGTTAAGGTAGGCTAGCCTAGGGGTAGGCTAAAGTACGATAGGCTAGGATGGAGTGAGCCTTGCTCAGCTAGTGTAGAGTAAGCTAAGCTAGGCGAGGTTAGGAGTAGAATAGGCTAAGTTAGGCTGAGGCTAGAGTAGGTTAGACTCTAATACGATAAGCTAGAGTATGTAGCTAGGTGAGGGTAGGATAGATGGGTTGGGGTAGGCTAGAGTAATTGGGAGTAGAATAGGTTAGGCTAGACTTGTCTGCTGTGCTAAAGTAGCTACTGCTAGGCTAGATTAGGCTAGTAGGTTAGAGTAGACTAGGGTAGGATAGGATAAAGCATGCTAGGATAGGCTAGGCTAGGATAAGATAGGGCTAAGTAAGGGTGGGCTAGTCTAGAGTAGCCTAGTATTATAAAGTAGTGTAGGCTAAGCTAGACTAGCCTAGATTAGGTTAATTTGAGCTAGAATAGGATAGAACATGCTAAGGTAGGGTTAGGCCAGCCGCAGAGGCTAAAGTAGGCTAGGCTAGACTAAAGTATCCTAGTAGTCTAGAGTATAGTAGGCTAAAGCTATGCTACACAAGAGTAGGTAATACTAGAATAGGCTAGGGTTAGTGTGAGGCTAGGCTGCTGAAGGATAGGTAAAAAAGGATAGGCTAGGGCAAGGCTACGCAAGAGTAGGCTAACTTGGGTTAGGGTTAGGTTAGGGCAGTAGGCTAGCATAGGATAGAGTATGCTCGAGTAGGCTAGGATAAGCTAGGATACAATATGTTAGGGTTAGGCTAGAGTGAATAGAGTTGATTGGGATGAGTCCGAGTAGCCTAGAGTAGGTGCTAGGGCTAGGCTAGGCTAAGTTAGGGGGAGAGTAAGCTAGGCTATATTATAGTAGACTAGGCCAGAGTAAGAGAGATTTAGCTAGGATAGTATGGATAAAGTAGTCTAGGCTAGGCTAGACTAAGTTAGCTGAAGTAGGCTATGCTACATTATAGTAGGAGGATAGGTTGGAGTAAATTAGGCTACAGTAAGCTAGGTTAGATTAGGATAGAGTAGGATAAAGTAGAATAGGATAAGCTAGAGTAGGCTAGGCTAGAGTAGGGTAAAGTAGGCTAGGAAGGGCAAGGTAATGCCAAGAAAGGCTAGGAAACAGTAGACTAGCCCATGTTAGGGTAGGCAAGGCTAGAGTAGGATAAAGTAGAGTAGGTGAGGGTAGGCTAGGCTAGGCTAAGCTATACTAGAGTAGGATAAAGTAGGTTAGCGTGAGCTTGATTAGACTAGTAGGCTAGAGTAGAGTAGGCTAGGTTAGGCTAGCCTAGAGTAGTTTAGACTATAGTATACTAGGTTAGAGTATGCTATGCTAGGATAGCAGGCTATAGTAGGCTAGGCTAGGCTATAGTAGGTTAGAGTAGAATAATATAGGCTAGACTAGGCTAGGCTAGAACATGTTAGAGTAGAGTAAGCTAGCTTAGGCTGACCCAAGTGGGTTAGTAGGCTAGGATAACTTTAGATCTCCCCCAACAAGAAGGTTATCTTCTTGGTCGTCCCCTAATGCTATCTTTTAAGGTTTCCCAACATATTTCCTTGTCCTTATAATGGTTGGGCGGGAGTATATGTTGTAGATGTTGACTATCTCGCGAGTTTCAACATTCTCCGGGTTTAGTGTTTATCCAGTGGTCTATCTTCATGTCGTTTGTTGCGTTTTCCATTTCCCTTTTTTCCATATAGTGCTTATTCCTCTCGAAGCTCCAGTGAGCTGACATTTGCTTATCCTTCATAGATCCTAGATTTTTCCCGAGTCACATCAATTTCTTGACTACTTAGCTTTGTCTCTTGAATTAAGAGGATGTCGAGGTTTTTCACTTTTTATCGAGTCTTTTAAAAAAGTTAATTTCGGAGGGTGACCCAACCCTCTACAATTCCAAGAGACAACTATCATTATTTATTATTTGGGGTTTGTTGTAGGACCCCTCCCTTTGTTTTCTTTGTCGTACTTTTTTCTTTATTCTTTGGTCCTTTTTTCTAGAAAATTCTCCAATCCCACGTTGTGTTCCCTAATCGAGATATCTTTGGCTGCTTCTTCATCTCTTATTTCTTTGTTCAATCTCCTTCCAATTTTTTGTATTCTCAATATTTTGAGGGGGTTTCTTTTGTTTGGTTTCTTGTGAGGGATTCGGTCTGAATTTAGGGAGGAGAAGGCTTGTCCAGCTGAGGGAGGGGAACCAAGAGGGGTAGGAATGGGAGATGAGAGGAGGGTGTGAATGGGGGGAGGAGGTGATGATCAAGTCGGATGGGATGAGAGCAGATGAGAGGATGTCAAAAGGATTTTTCCGGCCACGAGGGAGGTTTGAGAGGGGGAGGGGGAGATCCTAGCTGAAGGAGGAGGATGAGAGAGCCGTGAGGAGGGTTTAGATGCGAGTCTTTTTTATTTTTACTTATTTCCATTTTGAATTTGATGTTTCTTCAATGTTTTTTTTCTGAGTTCCTCTCTTTTACTACATCTATTGGTGAAATGACCGTATTCCCCCGACATACCTTACATTTGAAGGGGATTTGTTCATAGTCCAAATCTATTGAATGTGGATCCAATTGTCCATCTGCTTTAGTTCTTCGAGATAGCCTTGAGTTGTGAAAGACCCAAGCCTAGGACATCTTATATATAGCAAGGAGCATAATGTATAACAAGAGGAAGTTATCAATAAAAGGCTCTCATGCTATCTCACGAAAACAGGGAATGTTAATTTTGAATGGGACCAAGACCCTCGTAAAGGCGACACGAGAGAAGGGCATTGCAGAGGCAATGTGAAAAAACTCTAATACAAAAGCAACAGACAATTCGAGAGATAGCTATCATGTAAAGAGGGTCTGACTCAGAAATACCTCACAGAAATAAATTATCGAAGGTGTTTGCTTGTGAATGAAAGATTGAGAGTGATACTAGTTGTCAATGAGCCGATATCCGGATACACAATATCACCATGTAATGGGCTTACCAATTTAAGAATCCATACATGACAATAACGTTTTAAAAATAACCTCCCAAAGAAACTAATATAGCGAATGTATGGTTTGAGTGAATAGTGAAACAAAAGATATCATGCACAGAGCCATATTTAAAGCACTTGACTAATCCAAGCATGGGTATCAACTAGGATAAATCCATACCAAAAAATCGATGAGCAACTCGCATTCTAGAAACATGATACGAGAAAGATGGATGACTGAAATGATCTATTAAAGTAGCACATATAGAGAAAGTTACAACGTGAAATACCAAAGACCGAATCCTCTTAACAGGATGGAACTCCTCCTCACCGAGACCCTACGGGCTTTCGAGCCTTCACGTACAGGAGTTCACAAAATGTATACAAAAAATCCTTTCACTGCATAATTTTCTGATAAAATCTAGAACCCTAAATCATCTCTTCTTCGAGAGCTTTATAGGAGAAAAAGAAAGCTCGAAAAAGGGAGTAGGTGATGAAAATTTAATTTTGCCTCATTAAGACAAGATGGCGGAAATGTGCATGCCCATATTGTCGGATGACTCGTAGCACTGTATGTACCTATGCCACTGCTTACCGAAATAAATGCAATCGGTAGAAGTCTCTTCGAAACACGGCAAAAGAAGTAAAAATCACATAGACATTCCATCCTTTCCCGAAAGAAAATGGTCTGAAAAGAAAGCTTTAAGGTATTGTTTTCTGCGAATGGTACCTACGCCTTCTAAACCCCTGAATTACGATTTAAGTTCTTCAATGTTGAACGTACTGAATTCTCGATCATTCACTGATATTTCTCCCTGTTGCTCCATTAATATCTCCATCTCACGCAATCCCGATGCTTTGAATGACTCGGGAGGGTTTGATGATTTTAACCACCCGCTTCTTTAAATGGAAGTCTTTTCGACATCACCTTCCTAGTGCCTTTCTCCATAACCACGACTTCTACGAAAAATGGCCCTTTGATGCTCTCTCTGTTACGGTAATAGAGGCGTAAGTCATGCGATTTCGCGCTCTGTAACCCCTGCAAAAACCCGCAAAACTCGTTAGGAAAACCAGCATGGGGATGATGGACGTAGCGGAATCATTGAAAATGGTTGTGCGGATATGGCGAAATGATGGAACAATGCAGGGTGGCGATTAAAACACATTGAACTGATGGAGGATGGACTGGTGGAGGTTTTTAACATAAACATTGAAATTTGACTAACAAATGAAATGTATAATGGCAGAGGAAAAATACGACAAACACGTGGAACGGTGACAGCGGAGGACACGTGTCGATGGTAGGGGAGGCAGCATCAGACCGTCCGATCTCGGGAGGAGATCGACGGCTGAAAGATGCGTCGAGAGCGACGGATTGGCGAGTCAGGGGGTACGTACACTTTGGGTTAAATAATGCGCATCTTCTGAGTGCGATGACCGATTGGATGGGGAGCCCCATCGAACGGTTGATATGAATATCGCAGCTGAGTCAAATGTCGAACGATAATGCACGATGGGCGCGAGGGCTTTTCAAATAGTGACGGAGCCACGTGTCGTGCAGATGAGTGGAATCGCTCCGAAATGGAAAAATACCGCCCCGCCCTCCAAAGGCGGTGCGATGGATACCACCACTTTTTTGAAAAGTGCTTTTATGCGTGGGGACCACAAGGGGGCGGGTGAGCTAGCCGACCGTTGATTTACTGATTGATTGGATGGTGGATAGGCGATCGGAGCGGTAAACGGGTTGGGCCACCAGGCGTGATGTCGATCAATGAAGGTCGTCCGTCTGTACAGATCGACGGATAATATGCGCATCCGATATCACTTCTCAGGGATAAGTGATCTCTGTGCTAGCACTTAGTCTAGCGCCAGGTTACGTGGAGCAAAAAGGTTGAGGGGCTAGGGCCGAAAGGTGCTAAACCTTATATATTTTTTCAAATGTGGGTTTTCGACCCTTTTTAATCCAATTTGGGGTGCGAAAGAGTAACGATAAGGGGAATGAGGGGTTTTTAAAACCAAACAAGGGTGTGAGTATGGTTTAAAGGGGATTTTGGGATGGTTTAGAGAAGGATTAGGGGGGGGGGAGGATTTTCGAGTAAAAAGTGAGGTTATGAAAAAGAGAAAGAGGGGATGAAATGGAGAAATCTACGGGGGCACAAGGGGGACAAATGAAGGCCCTCTTGGGGCTCAATTTTTCACAATAAATGAGGCTTATTGACCTAAGAATAGCAGAGGGAAATAATTAAAGGGAAAAGGACTACGAAGAGGCTTTTCAAGGATGATGTGAATTCAGAGGGGAAAGCGTTCCTCGAAAGTTTAGAGACGGTTTGACCTCTGTTTGCTTGTCAAAATTTAATAGGGGGGCTAACATGATCAACATTCGCTCCACAGGGACGACATGTTCATCCTTGGGTGTGTCGAGAACTACAAGGGGACCAACTACATCATCAATTTTCTACGGCACGGAAAAATAAACCTATTCTACTCCTACCCTTTTACTCCATGAGACCAGATTACCTTTGTTGATGCTCACATTTTCTCTACCTAAACTACATCTACTTGGATTAAAATGTTCTATCGAGTTTTCTTCTCTACATTCTAAAATAGAAATTGAAAAACAACCAAGCCATGATTAGGATCAGTTCGGCTTTCTTTGGACCTTGCGAAAACAAAAACAACTAACTACATCCTCACGAGGTTAGAGCTTTTATTTCGCTCTTCCTATGCCTACTCTAATCTAACCTAAGTCTACGATGTTCTAGGTGATACAATAATGCCAATGCAACCCGAAGCTAAGAGTAGCAAAAAAAAGGATAGGAGCACTCACTTCCCGTCAAAGATAACCACAGGTGTTCTTCCGGTGGTCCTTCAAAGCCGAGGTCACCATCGGTGGTGACCACTCTTGATGAATCGGCTCTATGCGAAGGATCAATGTCTGGAGCATTTGGACTGATCGGGGCCTCCATGTACTCTGCCATAGGATCGAAAGAACATATGGTGTAAGCTTTCTTCTTTTAGGCCTCGCCATGACCGTGTAGGTCATCGCATCATGGGAAACTTTGATTATTTCATCTTCCACTACATCTTCAATGTGGCTCTTGGAAGTCCAATCACCTTCTTCTTGTATTTCGAGAAGCATGAGTGATCTCTTCTTTTTTAGGAGGAGGAGACTTTCCCAAAAAGGCTTTGGGGTCTACGGACTAATATGATTTTTTCTTGTGAGTTCAGAAATTCAACTCTCGGCTTCATATCTTTCAACCACCAATTCTAGAAATATTTTCTTAGCACGGGTTTAGAACTTAAGCTAGGAAGAAGAATAGCCCATGGAAGGTCCTCCACTTCCAGCTTTTTTCCAAGGCACGTGACATTTCATCTCGACACTCTGCTACGAAACCTAGATGCATTTTTACAAAAGCCCGCTCGCAGTCTTACATTGGTGAAGTGGCTTGGTCTTCGCACGACCGATGTCTGTCTTGTGACATGATCTCCTAGTGGAGTCTCGTGAAACCAAGATAATGCAACAGCACCTACCGATCACCAAAGTGGAGTATTTTACTCATTTGGGATAGTGGAGTCATCAGGGTGAGGGATCTACAACTTTCAAGTCTTCTTGCTCACCTTTCTATGAAGAGTGAATTAGGTTTGTCGAGGCCGGGATTTAGATTTTTTCAACTTCGTTCCCGACTAAAACGTCGCCAAAAATATGTTGTAGTTCAGAGACAGACCCCTGAGTTGTGAAAGACTGCGTGCCCTAGGACATCTTATATATAGCAAGGAGCATAATGTATAACGAGAAGGAAGATATCGATAAAAGGTCTCATGCTATCTCCCACGAAAAACGGGGAATGTTAATTTTGAATGGGACCAAGGCCCTCGAGAAGGCTAACACGAGGAGAGGGAGTACTTTCGTGGAGGCAACGTGCAAAAACTCTAATATAAAAGAAAACATAAAATTCGAGAACAGCTACTCGTAAAGAGGGCCGATTGGAAAATACCTCACGTAAAATAAATTATCGTAAGGTGTTTGCTTTGTGAATGAAAGATTGAGTAGGATACTAGTTGTCAATGAGCTGATATCCGGATACACAATATCACCATGTAATGGGCTTACCAATTTAAGAATCCATACATGAAAATGAGCATTTAAATATCCTCCCAAAGAAACTAATATAGGAGAAGTATGGTTTGAGTGAATAGTGAAACGGTATATCATGCTCAGAGCCATCTGCAACTGATGCTGTGCTTTGAATGACTCGGAGGGTTTGATAGATTTTAACCATTCTGTCTCTAATTGAAGTCTTGTCGACATACCTTCTCAGTGCCTTTCTCCGTAATCACAGTCTCGAAAAATCGTCCTTTGATGCCATCTCTATTACGAAATGGGGAGCGTGAGGGAGTCATGGCGAGTTTCTGCCACTGCAACCCCTCGCAAAAACTCGCAAACTCGTTAGGAAAACCCGGAGCATGGGGATGATGGACGTGGTGGGATCAATGAAAATGGTTGTGTGGACATGGAGAAATGATGGAAAAATGCAGGGTGGCGATTGAAAAAGCACGATGAAATCATGGAGGATGGACTGGTGGAGGCTTTTTAACGTAAACATTGAAATTTGACTAACGAATGAAATGTATAATGACTGAGGAAAAATACGACAAACATGTGGAACGGTGACGGGGCGGAGGACACGTGTCGATGGGGTGGAGGCGAGAAATATGGACCGTCCGATCTCGGAGGAGATCGACGGCTGAAGACACGTCGAAAGCGATGATTGGAGAGCCGGGGTATAGATACCTTAGGTTAAATCCCTGCGCATCTTTGAGTGCGATGACCGTTGGATGGAGAGCCCCAGTTCGGAGCGGTTGATATGAATATCGCGCGCGAGTCAAATTTCGAAACGATAACGCGCGATGGGGGGCGAGTTTTGAAATAGTGACGCGAGCCACGTGTAGATGCGATGAGTGGAATCGCTCCGAAATGGAAAAATACCGCCGCCCTCCAAAGGCGGTGCGATGGATACCACCGAGTTTTTGAACAGTGCTTTGGGCGCGGGGACCACAAGGGCAGGTAAGTTTCGCCGACCGTTGATTACTGATTGATCGGGACGGTGGACAAAGTGATCGTAGCGTGATACGAGTTGGGCCACAGGCGCGACATCGATTAATGAAGGTCGTCCGATCTGTGCAGATCGACGTGATAATCTGCGCCCAGATATCCACCTGGGATAAGCGCTCTCCAGGCTAGCACTTGGTCTAGCGCCAGGGTTACGTGGAGAAAAAGGTTGAGTGGGGCTAGGGCCGAAAGGTGCTAAACCTTATATATTTTCAAATGTGGGATTTTCGACCCTTTTTTAATGCAATTTGTGGCTGGGAAAGAGTAACAATAAAGGGGGGAATGAGGGGTTTTTTAAAACCAAACAAGAGGGTGTGAGTATGGTTTAAAGGGGATTTTGGGATGGTTTAGAAGGATTAGGGGGAGGGGATTTTTGAGGGTAGAAAGGGAGGTTATGAAAAAAGAGGAAGAGGGGATGAAATGGAGAAATCAGTGAAAGCAAGGGGCAGATGAAGGCCTCTTGGGGCATAATTTTTCACAATCAATGAGGCTTATTGACTTAAGAACAATAGAGGAAATAATTAAAGGGGAAGAGGACCTAAAGAGGCTTTCAAGGATGATGTGAATTCAGGAGGGAAAGCATTCCTCGAAAGTTTAGAGACAAGTTTGACCTCCCTCGTTTGCTCATAATTTAATAGGGAGGGCTAACATGATCAACATCCACCTTGATTTTGACCGCTTGGAGGCCCTTTCCTAGATCCACCTCAACACAGATTCATGTGCATGCCCGCATGTTGTCTTTGGGTTCACTTCTGTCGATGTATTTTGCCCACTCCATTTCCTATTGCCGCAGAACCGAGTCATCACTCCACCGGTGTAGAGGATGTGCGCTAATCTTACCCATACCGTACCAGCACCTTTGGGAACATGTAGTTATGGATCAAAATCCAGAGTCCATCGTTAAGGTACAAACCCCTTGTGTCCATGAAGTAAGGCCCGCTTCGAATATAAGATCTCAATCACTTTTAGTCTCAAAATGAAAGGTATAACATCCCCGCCACAAAATATTATGCGATTTTTCCCTTGTATAACTTGGATCCAGTTTCCTCTCAACCCATTTCTCGCACTATTTTGGGTGGAGGGCCATCAATCCTATAAATTGACCAACTAGTCCTTTTTCCGCCGTGAGAGATTTTCAGCTTTCCTTGGCACCGATGGAGGTAGGGAGATTTCGGAATGGATTTCATCTTTTTAACAAACTTTGTAGTGCTACTGGTCTAGTTCGTTGGGTTCCCAAAGAGCTTATGAGAGAGGCAAAAATAGCTAAATCTTCATCGTTTGCTTTAGTTGTTTGATGTTGCAACTGTGAAAGACACAACATCGGCTAGGGACACGAACACACAACAGGCAACCTTACCAACCAAAATATGTTCAATTCGACATATAATTAAAAAATATATTAATAATAATAGTAAATACAAGTTTAATGTGAGCTAATAAAATGGCTCAATGCATGTGTTATGTAATCCCTATAACATTTAAAAATACGATTTAAATAATAATAAAAATACACATTATTTTTTTGCACTCTAAAATAAGTTTGAACTTAAAGAAATTTGATCCTTCTCTGCTCATGTTACATCCATGCTTAATATGGATCCATGTTTGTATATTCTAACTTCTCATATATACCACAGCCTTACTTTAGATGTGTAATACATTTATGACACCAAGATTGTTATTTGACATATTTGTTTAATTTGAAAATAGAGTCTCCTTACCTTAAATTATTAATCAAGTAATAGTTACTTCTTTCATTGATATTTATTTAGTTGAGATTTATTTGACATCACATTTGTTTTGATTTGAAAATAAAGTTCCCTTACCTTAAATTATTAATCATGTAGTAACTACTTCTTTTTTTTATGTTTATTTAGATGAGATGGTATTTGTCATTGATCCATAATCATGTTTACCCTATCATCCACTTTATCAACCTTTTCCTAAAAACAATTTCAACTTTATATCTTGTGGGATGAAATCCTAATGGGTGGAGCCAATAAGTGAGTTTTTTTCAATTAAATTTCAATAAGAAATTATCACCAACATATTAGGAGGAATAGAGTCTTTCTTTTTTTAGTAGAATCATTAAGTGATCTATGTTGTTTTTAAAAAAAATTTCATCAACATTGTGTTAAGCAACTTGGGTAATTTTTTCAAAAATTAAGAAAAATAATGGTCAATCAAAGTTAATATAATTGAAACAAAAACATAAATCAAAATTAAATGTTTTTTTGAAATACAATGAACACAAAAAACATAAACATAAATCAAAATTAAAAGAAAAGAAAAAGCAACCAAACTTTTTTGTTTTTTTTAAGATGTAGACACAAAAAAGCATAAATCCAAAAAAAAGAAAAACGTGATATGTTAACTTTTTTTTTGTCGCTCTTTTTAAAAAAAATGAACTAAACCAATTTTAAGATTTCAAAAAATGGTTATTCAATATATCCATTTTAAAATTATATATATATATATATATATATATATATATGTTCAATTAAAAATGTTAAAAAGAAAAATTACATATATAGATATTGTTGCAAAATTTCTTTGATACAAAAATAGAAATATTTTATTAATATCTAAACATGTATATCCATAAAATGAGCTAATTCACTATTTCAAAAACAAGTAATACAAAATAGTTAGCTATAACTTACAAACTATACTTGAAAAGTAATTTCCTAATTTTTCACTCATTTATAGCAGAAGTTGGAGAAATGTCTATAAAACAGTTATTCAAAAAAAATAGGTCGATATATCCATTAAAGAAAAAATAAGAGATATGTATATGAAACGGTTATTAAAAAAAATAGACGAGTATATCCAGTTAAAGAAACTTATGCTAACCAGTGCTGACAATTCCATTTCTAATGTCTTAAAATTTTGGGTTCGGTTGGTTCGATTCCACCCCAGGTCATATGAAAATTATTCTAACTTTAAAAAAATAATGTCAAATGAAATATCATAAAGTAAAAGACTAATAATGTGAAATGAAAGATCATAAAATAATAGTTTATGCATGCGACAATACAACAACATTAATATTAGTTGTGAATAGAAGTAGGATAAAAAAAATCATATATTTTATTCATCTATAAAAACTATTTTATGCATAGCTCAATTGAGTCAATATATTCTCATGATTATACAAAATATTAAACTTAAAATTAAATGTTGATAATAAAAGAGAATATGCACAATTTACAAACTAACATACTTAATTGAGAAATCAGATTCTATTACTAGTGATTCAAACTTCTTATGATTATTTAGATAGTAATGTCACTTAACTCCCTTTAGATCTAATGCGTTTTAGATCTAACTCTCTTATCATAAGTTAGAAAATCATGTCACCTAACGTCTACACCCTCTCAAGATAAAAAATACAAACTTTCTTTATGAATTTATAATACGTAAATAGATATCTAGAATAGTTAATAAATAACATTATATTTTGTCTATAATATTTTATATTATATAAAATAACAAATCACATAACAACATTACAAAAATGAATGAGATACCCTTCATCATATTTTTTTTCTTGAGGATCATTTTCTATATCATTAAAGTCTTTAAATATTACTTGTGTACTCATTTTTCTACACTTCAAAATATCAAGTGTGTTTTTCATGGATTTTTTTTCTATCACCACTCATATTAGACACATGGTGGATTTATTTTTCCAGCCTTGAATAATATTCTCTTCCTTGTTATTTACTTGAATTTTTTTATAAATTGAATTTTTCTTCCATGGATACACCTTCATATTAATATTTAGGATTAAGAACCATTTCAAAAACTCTTACATCCTTATATGAAAAAATTGCATGGAATTTTTATTATTATTATAAAACTTAAGAAAATCATTCCATCTAAAGGATTTCTCATACTCGATCAATTTTAAAAGATACTCATTGAACGATTGATGGGATAGGCTCATTCTAAAGCCTATGTGAAGGCTATGTGTAAGTATGTTTGTCTCTTTTAAAATAAAATATTCTATGAATATAAAAATAATATGTGCTAAAAAGAAAATATGCTATGCATATTTAATTAGTTGTCCATATGATCTAATATAATTTCATAAAACATATATGAGTGAGATGTTTAAACTTTATATTTTTCAAAAATATATCAACTTCATATATATTTCTATATATAAACATGCTAAAATAACATACTTTAATGTTGTATAGAATAAAATATCAAATGTGAGTTTTGAGTAAAATATTTTAAAATAAATCAATATTGACATATAATTAAAAAATATATTAATAAATAATAGTAAATACAAGTTTTAATGTGAGCTATTAAAATGGTTCAATGCACATGTTATGTAATCTCTATAACATTTAAAAAATAAGATTTAAATAATAATACGATTTAAATAATAATAAAATACACATTATTTTTTTGCATTCTAAAAAAAAGTTTGAAATTACAAAATTTGATCTTTCTGCTCATGCTACATCCATATTTGTTAATATGGATCCATGTGGTATATTCCAACTACTCAAATATATCATGGCCTTACCTTAGATGTGTAATACATTTATGACACCTAGATTTGTTATTTGGAATCATATTTGTTTGATTTGAAAATAGAGTCTCCTTACCTTAAATTATTAATCAAGTAATAATTACTTTTTTCACTGATATTTATTTGACATCACATTTGTTTGATTTGAAAATAGAGTTTCCTTACCTTAAATTATTAATTATGTAGTAATTACTTCTTTTATTGATGTTTATTAGTTGAGATTGTCTATAATAAATAAAAAAATGATTTACATGAATCCATAATCATGTTTACCCTATTATCCACTTTATCAACCTTTCCTAAAACAATTTCAACTTTATATCATGTGGGATGAAATCCTAATGGGTGGAGCCAATTAGTGAGTTTTTCAATTCAATTCAATAAGAAATTATCAGTAACATATTAGGGGGAATTGGTCTTGCCTTTTAGTTGAATCATTAAGTGATCTATGTTTTAAATAATTGTCAGCTACATTGTGTTAAAATAATGGTCAATCAAAGTAAATATAAATTGAAAACAAAAAACATAAATCAAAATTAAATGTTATTTTGAAATACAATGAACACAAAAACATAAATTAAAGGTGAAAAAACATGGAGGCACTATTTTTGAGAATGTGGACACAAAAAGCATAAATCAAAATTAAAAGAAAAGAAAAACATGTTAATCATACGACTGCGTTTTGAAGAAGGTGGACTAAAACTTTTATTTTTTTGTGCATTATAAGAAAGCGTGGACTAAAGCCCAATTATATATAGAGAGAGGATGTAAAGGGTAGATTAAACCTATATATATATATATATATATAAGATGTGAAGGTGGACTAATGCGATTTTATTTAAAATTATATATATAGAATGTTTAATTAAAGACATTAAAAAGAAAACATTTATATATATAGATATATATATATTTATTTATTATTTCAGAAATTCTCTATACAAAAATAGAAATATTTTTATTAATATCCTAAACCCGTATATCCCATAAAATGAGCTATTTCAAAAACAAGTAATACAAAATAGTTAATTATAATTTACAAACTATAGTTAAAAATTAATTTCTTAATTTTTCACTAGGCTTAGAATAGGCTAGGCTAGAATAGGCTAAGGTAGAGTATGTTACACTAGAGTAGGATAGAGTAGTCTACGTTAGGCTATAGTAGGTTAGAGTAAAATAGGGTATGTTAGGCTACGCTAGATTAGGTTAGAGTAGTGATGGCTAGGCTAGGATAGAGTAGGCTAGGATAGTGTAAGATAGGATAGAGTAGGTTAGAATAAAATAGGATAAGATAGGCTAGGCTAGTGTAGGCTAGAGTACGCTAGGCTAGGCTAGGATAGAGTAAGTTAGGATAGGGTAAGATAGGATAGAGTAGGTTAAGTTAGGCTAGGCTAAGGTAGCGTAGAGTAGGCTAGGCTAGGCTAGAGTAGAGTAAGCTAAGCTAGGCTAGGTTAAAGCGGGTTAGACTAGGATAAAGCAAGCTAGGATAGGGTAAGATAGGATAGAGTAGGTTAACTTAGGCTAGGCTAGGGTAGCGCAGAGTAGGCTAGGCTAGGTTAGAGTAGTGTAAGCTAAGCTAGGCTACGTTAAAGCAAGTTAGACTAGAACAGGATAGGCTAGAATAGGCTAATCTAGGGCAAAGTAGGATAGACTAAGCTAGGTTATGCTAGGCTAGGCTAGGGTATCCTAGTAGGGTAGAGTAGAGTAGGCTAAGGTAGGCTAGGATACAGTAGGTTAGACTAGAATAGGATAGGATACAATAGGATAAGCTAGAATAGCTTAGACTAGTGTAGGATAAAGTAGGGTAGGCTAGGCTAGAGTAGGTTAGAGTAGAATATGATATGATAGGATATAAATGGCTTGGATAGAGTAGGCTAGAGTAGAGTAGGCTAAGCTAGGCTAGAGTAGGCTAGTAGGGTAGAGTAGGGTAGGGTAGGTTAGGATAGAGTAGGCTAGGATAAGTAAGCTAGGCTAAGATAGGATAGCATAGAGTAGGTTAAGGTAGGCTAAAGTATGATAGGCTAGGATGGAGTAGCCTTGTCGGCTAGCGTAGAGTAAGCTAATCTAGGCGAGGTTAGAGTAGAATAGGCTAAGTTAGGCAAGGCTAGAGTAGGTTAAACTCTAATACGATAAGCTAGAGTATACTAAGCTAGGTTAGAGTACGATAGAGTGGGTTAGGCGAGGCTAGAGTAATTTGGAGTAGAATAGGATAGGCTAGACTCGTCTAGGCTAAAGTAGGTTATGTTAGGCTAGATTAGGCTAGTAGGTTAGAGTAGACTAGGGTAGGATAGGATAAAGCATGCTAGGATAGGCTAGGCTAGGATAAGATAGGCTAAAGTAAGGTGGGCTAGTCTAGAGTAGCCTAGTATTATAAAGTAGTGTAGGCTAAGCTAGACTAGCCTAGATTAGGTTAATTTGAGCTATAATGGGATAGAACATGCTAAGGTAGGTTAGGCCATGCCAGGCTAAAGTAGGCTAGGCTAGACTAAAGTATCCTAGTATTCTAGAGTATAGTAGGCTAAGCTATGCTACACAAGAGTAGGTAATACTAGAATATGCCAGGTTAGTGTAGGCTAGGCTACAGAAGGATAGGTAAAATAGGATAGGCTAGGCAAGGCTACGCAAGAGTAGGCTAACTTAGGTTAGGTTAGGTTAGGCCAGAGTAGGCTAGGATAGGATAGAGTATGCTCAAGTATGCTAGGATAAACTAGGATACAATATGTTAGGTTAGGCTACAGTAAGATAGAGTTGGTTGGGATAGTCCAGAGTAGCCTAGAGTATGCTGGGCTAGGCTAGGCTAAGTTAGGGGAGAGTAAACTAGGCTATATTATAGTAGACTAGGCTAGAGTAAGAGATATTTGGCTAGGATGGTATAGAATAAATTAGTCTAGGCTAGGCTAGACTAAGTTAGGCCAGAGTAGGATAGGCTAGAGTAGGGTAAAGTTGGCTAGGCAAGGCAAGGTAATGCTAGAAAAGGCTAGGAAACAGTAGGCTAGCCCATGTTAGGGTAGGCAAGGCTAGAGTAGGATAAAGTAGTGTAGGTGAGGGTAGGCTATGCTAGGCTAAGCTATACTAGAGTAGGATAAAGTAGGTTAGCGTGAGCTTGATTAGACTAGTAGGCTAGAGTAGAGTAGGCTAAGTTAGGCTAGCCTAGAGTAGTTTAGACTATAGTATATTAGGTTAGAGTATGCTATGCTAGGATAGAGTAGGCTAGAGTAGGCTAGGCTAGGCTAGGCTAGGCTAGAACATGTTAGAGTAGAGTAAGCTAGCTTAGGCTAACTTAAAGTGGGTTAGTAGGCTAGGCTAACTTTAGATCTCCCCCAACAAGAAGGTTATCTTCTTGGTCGTCCCCAATGCTATCTTTTAAGGTTTCCCAACATATTTCCTTGTCCTTATAATGGTTGGGGTAGTATATGTTGTAGATGATGACTATCCTGCGTGTTTCAACATTCTCCAGTTTAGTGTTTGTCCAGTGGTCTATTTTTGTGTGCTGTTGCAGTTTCCATTTCCCCTTTTTCCATATAGTGCTTATTCCTCCTGAAGCTCCAGTAGCTGATATTTCTTATCCTTCATAGATCCTAGATTTTTCTGATCACATCAATTTCTTGACTAATTAGCTTTGTCTCTTGAATTAAGAGGATGTCAGATTTTTCACTTTTTATCAGGTCTTTTAAAAATTTAATTTATGAGGGGTGACCCAACCCTCTACAATTCGAAGAGACAACTATCATTACTTATTATTTGGGTTTGTTGTAGGACCCCTCCCTTTTTTTGATTTCTGTACTTTTTGTTTATTCTTTGGTCCTTTTTCCAGAAAATTCTCCAATCTCTGTTGTGTTCCCAATGAGATATCTTTGGTTGCTTCTTCATCTCTTATTTCTTTGTTCAATCTCCTTCCAATTTTTTTTGTATTCTCAATATTTTGAGGGGTTTCTTTTGTTTGGTTTCTTGTGAGGATTCGGTCTGAATTTAGGAGGAGAGGCTTGTCTGGCTGAGGAGGGGAACCAAGAGGGGTAAGAATGGGAGATGAGAGGAGGGTGTGAATGGGGGAGGAGGTGATGATCAAGTCAGATGGGATGAGAGCAGATGAGAGGATGTCAAAAGGATTTGTCCCCACGAGGGAGGTTGGTTGAGTGGGGAGGGGAGATCCTATCGGAGGAGGAGGATGGGAGCTAGAGGTGGGTTTAGATGCAGTATTTTTCATTTTTACTTATTTCCATTTTGAATCTGATGTTTCTTCAATTTTTTTTTCAGGTTCCTCTCTTTTACTACATCTATTGAAAAAATGACCGTATTCCTGACAAACCTTACATTTGAAGGGGATTTGTTCATAGTCGAGATATTGAATGTGGATCTAGTTGTCCACTGTTGTAGTTTCTAGAGACAACCTTGAGTTGTGAAAGACCAGTGCTTAGGACATCTTATATATAGCAAGGAGCATAATGTATAACAGAGGAAGTTATCAATGAAAGGCTCTCATGCTATCTCCTGAAAAAAGGGAATGTTAATTTTGGATGGGACCAAGACCTTCAGAAACTGACACAGAGAAGGGAGTACTGTAGAGGCAATGTGAAAAACTCTAATATAAAAGCAACAGACAATTCAGAGATAGCTTACTATAAAGAGGGTCAGTTCAGAAATACCTCAGAGAAATAAATTATCAGAAGGTGTTTGCTGTGAATGAAATATTAAGAGGATACTAGTTGTCAATGAGCTGATATCAAGATACATAATCTCACCATGTAATGGGCTTACCAATTTAAGAATCCATACATGAAAATAGAATTTTAAAAATAACCTCCCAAAAATCTGTGAGCCACTCGCATACCAAAACATGATACGAGAAAGATGGATGAAATGAAATGATCTATTAAAGTAACACATATAAGAGAAAGTTACAAACTTTGAAATACTAAAGACCAGAATCCTCTTAACAGATGGAACTCCTCCTCACTGAGACCCTATGGGCTCTGAGCCTTCATACAAGAGCTCACAAAATGTATACAAAAAATCCTTTCACTACATAATTTTCTGATAAAATATGGAACCCTAAATCATCTGTTCTTCGGGAGCTTTATAGGAGAAAAAGAAAGCTCAAAAAGGGATTAGGTGATGAAAATTTAATTTTCCTCATACCATCCTAGGCGATTCTCCATAATCACAACCTCTGAAAAATGGTCCTTTGATGCGCTCTCTATCACAGTAATTGAGACTGTAAGTCATTGCAGTTTTCCGCCGCTGTAACCCTGCAAAACCCGCAAACTCGTTAGGAAAACCAGGCATGGGGATGATGGACGTGGCAGGATCAATGAAAATGGTTGTGTAGACATGGTGAAATGATGGAACAATGCAGGGTGGTGATTAAAACACAGTGAAATGATGGAGGATGGACTGGTGGAGGTTTTTAACGTAAACATTTAAATTTGACTAACGAATGACAAACACGTGGAACGGTGACGGGGCGGAGGACACGTGTCGATGGTGCAGAGGCAAGAAATCCGGACCGTCCGATCTCAAGAGGAGATCGACGGTTGAAGACGCGTCGGAGGGCGATGGATTGGCGGGCTAGGGGTACGAATACCTTGGGTTAAATCCTGCGCATCTTCGGGGTGCGATGACCATTGGATGGAGATCTCCAGGCTAACGCTTGGTCTAGTGCCTAGGTTACGTGGAGAAATAGGTTGAGGGGCTAGTGCCGAAAGGTGTTAAACCTTATATATTTTCAAATGTGGGTTTTCGGCCCTTTTTAATGCAATTTGGGGCTGGGAAGGAGTAACAATAAGTGGAATGAGGGGTTTTTTAAACCAAACAAGGGTGTGAGTATGGTTTAAAGGGGATTTTGGGATGTTTTAGAAGGATTAGGGGGAGGGATTTTGGGGTAAAAAGGGAGGTTATGAAAAAGAGGAAGAGGGGATGAAATGGAGAAATATGCAGGGGCACAAGGGGCAAATGAAGGCCTCTTCGGGCATAATTTTTCACAATCAATGAAGCTTATTGACTTAAGAACAATAGGGGGAAATAATTAAAGGGCAGAAGACCTGAAAAGGCTTTCAAGGATGATGTGAATTTAGAGGGAAAGCATACCTCCAAGGTTTAGAGACAGTTTGACCCCCTGTTTTCTTGTCAAAATTTAATAGGGGGCTAACATGATCAACATCCACCTTGATTTTGATCGCTTCCGGGAGGCCCTTTAATAGATCCACCTCAACACAGATTCATGCGCATGCCTGCATGTTGTCTTTGGGTTCACTTCTGTCGATGTATTTGCCCACTCCATTTCCTATTGCACGAACGGAGTCATCACTCCACTAGTGTAGAGGGAGGTGCGACAATCTTACCCATACTGGTACTGCACTGGGAACATCGGTGCCAAGGAAAGCCGAAATCTCTCTGGCGGAAAATGGACTAGTTGGTCAATTTATAGGATTATGGCACTGACCCAAAACAGTGCAGAAATGGGTTGAGAGGAACTAGATCCAGTTTATACAAGGGAAAATCGCCATAATATTTTGTGGCCAGGGATGTTATACCTTTCATTTTAAGACTAAAAGTGATTGAGATCTTATATTCCGAAGCGGGCCTTACTTTATGGACACAAGGGGTTTGTACCTGAACTGATGGACTCTAGATTTTGATCCAGAACTAGATGTTCCCAGTGCAGTACCAGTATGGGTAAGATTGCCGCACCTCCCTCTACACTAGTGGAGTGATGACTCAGTTCGTGCAATAGGAAATGGAGTGGGAAAATACATCGACAGAAGTGAACCCAAAGACAACATGCAAGCATGCGCATGAATCTGTGTTGAGGTCGATCTAGGAAAGGGCCTCTCGAAAGCGGTCAAAATCAACGTGGATGTTGATCATGTTAGCCCCCTACTAAATTTTGACAAGCAAACAGGGGGTCGAACTGTATCTAAACTTTCGAGGAATTCTTTCCCTATGAATTCACATCATCCTTTAAAGCCTCTTCAGGTCCTCTGCCCTTTAATTATTTCCCTCTGATGTTCTTAAGTCAATAAGCCTCATTGATTGTGAAAAATTATGCCCCAAGAGGCCTTCATTTTCCCCTTGTGCCCCTGTAGATTTCTCCATTTCATCCCCTCTTCCTCTTTTTCCATAACCCCCCTTTTTACCCCAAAATCCCTCCCCCTAATCCTTCTAAACCATCCAAAAATCCCCTTTAAACCATACTCCCACCCTTGTTTGGTTTAAAAACCCCTCATTCCCTTTATCGTTACTCTTTCCCAGCCCCAAATTGCATTAAAAAGGGTCGAAAACCCACATTTGAAAATATATAAGGTTTAGCACCTTTCGGCCCTAGCCCCTCAGCCTTTTGCTCCACATAACCTAGGCGCTAGACCAAGCGCTAGCCTGGAAAGCATGTATCCCTGGCGGATATTGGGCGCAGTATTATCCGTCGATCTGTACAGATCGGATGACCTTCATTGATCAGCGTCGCGCCCGTGGCCCAACCTGTTTACCACACCGATCGCCTGTCCACCGTTCGATCAATATGTAAATCAACGGTCAGCAGCTCACCCGCCCCTGTGGTCCCCGCACCCAAAAGCACTGTTCAAATACCGGTGGTATCCATCGCACGGCCTTTGGAGGGTGGGCAGTATTTTCCATTTCAGAGCGATTCCACTCATTGCACGACACGTGGCTCCGTCACTATTTCAAAAACCGCCCCCCCATCGCACGTTATCTTTCGACATTTGACCAAGCGTGATATTCATATCAACCTTCTGATTTGGGGCTCTCCATCCAACGGTCATCGCACCCTGAAGATGCATGGGATTTAACCCAAGGTATTCATACCGCTAGCTCACCAATCCGTCGCGCTTCGACGCGTCTTCAGCCATTGATCTCCTCCTGAGATCGGACGGTTCAGATTTCTTGCCTCCCCACCATCAACACGTGTCCTCTGCCCCGTCACCGTTCCACGTGTTTGTCGTATTTTTCCTCCGCCATTATACATTTCATTTGTTAGTCAAATTTAAATGTTTACGTGTAAAACCTCCACCAGTCCACCCTCCATAATTTTGATGTGTTTTAATCACCACCTTGCATTGTGCCATCATTTCCCCATGTCCGCACAACCATTTTCATTGATCCCGCTACGTCCATCATCCCCATGCCTGGTTTTCCTAATGAGTTTGCGGGTTCTGCAGGGTTACAGCGGCGGAAAACTGCCATGACTTACAGCCTCTATTACTGTAATAGAGAGCGCATCAAAGGACCATTTTTCAGAGGCTGTGATTATGTAGAAAGGCCTGGGAAGGTATGTCGACAAGACTTCCATTAAAGAAGCAGGGTTAAAATCTGTCAAACCCTCCTGAATCATTCAAAGCACAAATTGCGCAAATGGAGATATTAATGGAGCAGCAAAGAAATATCAGTGAATTATCGAGGAATTCAACATTCATCATTGAAGAACTTAAACCGTAATTCAGGGTTTAGAAGGCAGAGGGTACCATTCCAAGAAAGCAATACCTTAAAGCTTTCTTTTCAGCACCATTTTCTTTCAGGAAAGGAAGGAATGTCTATGTGATTTTACTTCTTTGCCATGTTCCTAAAGAGACTTCTACCCAGTGCATTTATTTCAGTAAGCAGGTAGCAAAGTACATACAGCGCTACAGAGCCATCCAGAAATATCGGCGTGCACATTTCTGCCATCTTGTCTTAATGAGGCAAATTAAATTTTCATCACCTACTCCCTTTTCGAGCTTTCTTTTTCTCCTAGAAAGCTCCCGAAGAACAGATGATTTAGGGTTCCAGATTTTATTAGAAAATTATGCAGTGAAATGATTTTTTGTATACATTTTGTGAACTCTTGTGTGAAGGCTCAGAGCCCGTAGGGTCTCAGTGAGGAGGAGTTCCATCTGTTAAGAGGATTTTGGTCTTTGGTATTTCACAGTTTGTAACTTTCTCTTATATGTGTTACTTTAATAGATCATTGCATTTCATCCATCTTTCTCGTATCATGTTTCTGGAATGTGAGTGGCTCACTGATTTTTTGTATGGATTTATCCTAGTTGATACCCATGCTCGAATTAGTCAAGTGCTTTAAGTATGGCTCAGGCATGATATACTGTTTCACTATTCACTCAAACCATACATCTGCAATATTAGTTTCTTTGAGAGGTTATTTTTAAAATGCTATTGTCATGTATGGATTCTTAAATTGGTAAGCCATTTACATGGTGATATTGTGTATCTAGATATCAGCTCATTGACAACTAGTATCCTATCAATCTTTCATTCACAGCAAACACCTTCTGATAATTTATTTCTGTGAGGTATTTCTGAACTGACCCTCTTTACAGTAAGCTGTCTCTGAATTGTCTGTTGCTTTTATATTAGAGTTTTTCACATTGCCTCTGCAGTACTCCTTTCTTTGTGTCATTTTCTGAGGGTCTTGGTCCCATTCAAAATTAACATTCTCTGTTTTTAGGAGATAGCATGAGAGCCTTTTATTGATAACTTCCTTCTTTATACATTATGCTCCTTGTTATATATAAGATGTCCTAGGCACTGGTCTTTCACAACTCAAGGCTGTCTCGAGGAATTACAACAGTGGACAACTGGATCCACATTTAATAGCTAGACTATGAACAAATCCCCTTCAAATGTAAGGTATGTCAAGAATA
This sequence comes from Pinus albicaulis, assembly GCA_034641835.2. Classification (NCBI taxonomy): domain Eukaryota; kingdom Viridiplantae; phylum Streptophyta; class Pinopsida; order Pinales; family Pinaceae; genus Pinus; species Pinus albicaulis. The sequence goes on along the minus strand of CM076575.1, from coordinate 1,532,464,507 downwards.
CGGTCATTTCACCAATAGATGTAGTAAAAGAGAGGAACCTGAAAAAAACATTGAAGAAACATCAGATTCAAAATGGAAATAAGTAAAAATGAAAAGACTGCATCTAAACCCGCCACTAGCTCTCATCCTCCTCCTCCGCTAGGATCTCCCCTCCCCTCTAAACCAACCTCCCTCGTGGGGACAAATCATTTTGACATCCTCTCATCTGCTCTCATCCCATCTGACTTGATCATCACCTCCTCCCCCATTCACACCCTCCTCTCATCTCCCATTCCTACCCCTCTTGGTTCCCCTCCTCAGCCGGACAAGCCTCTCCTCCTAAATTCAGACCGAATCCTCACCAGAAACCAAACAAAAGAAACCCCTCAAAATATTGAGAATACAAAAAAATTTGGAAGGAGATTGAAAAAAGAAATAAGAGATGAAGAAGCAGCGAAAGATATCTCATTGGGAACACAACATGGATTGGAGAATTTTCTAGAAAAAGGACCAAAGAATAAAGAAAAAGTACAGCAAGAAAACAAAGGGAGGGGTCCTACAACAACCCCAAATAATAAATAATGATATTTGTCTCTTGGAATTGTAGAGGGTTGGGTCACCCCTCCAAAATTAACTTTTTAAAAGCCCTGATAAAAAGTGAAAAACCTGACATCCTCTTAATTCAAGAGACAAAGCTACGTAGTCAAGAAATTGATGTGATCAGAAAAATCTACGATCTATGAAGGATAATCAATATCAGCTACTGCAGCTTCAAGAGGAATAAGCACTATATGGAAAAAAGGGAAATCGAAACTGCAACAACACACGAAGATAGACAAATGGATAAACACTAAACTGGAGAATGTTGAAACTCGCAGGATAGTCAGCATCTACAACATATACTCCCCCAACCATTATAAGGACAAGGAAATATGTTGGGAAACCTTAAAAGATAGCATTGGGGACGACCAAGAAGATAACCTTCTTGTTGGGGGAGATCTAAAGTTAGCCTAGCCTACTAACCCACTCTAAGTTGGCCTAAGCTAGCTTATTCTACTCTAACATGTTCTAGCGTAGCCTAGTCTAGCCTATATTATTCTACTTTAACCTACTATAGCCTAGCCTAGCCTACTATAGCCTACTCTATCCTAGCATAGCATACTCTAACCTAGTATACTATAGTCTAAACTACTCTAGGCTAGCCTAACTTAAACTACTCTACTCTAGCCTACTAGTCTAATCATGCTCACACTAACCTACTTTATCCTACTCTAGTATAGCTTAGCCTAGCCTAGCCTACCCTCACCTACTCTACTTTATCCTACTCTAGCCTTGCCTACCCTAACATGGGCTAGCCTACTATTTCCTAGCCTTTCCTGGCATTACCTTGCCTTTCCTAGCGTACTTTACCCTACTCTAGCCTATCCTATTCTACTTTATCCTACTCTATCCTAATCTAACCTAGCTTACTGTAGCCTAATTTACTCCAACCTATCCTCCTACTATAATATAGCCTAGCCTACTTTGGCCTAACTTAGTCTAGCCTAGCCTAGACTACTTTATCCTATACTATCCTAGCCAAATCTCTCTTACTCTAGCCTATTCTACTATAATATAGCCTAGCTTACTCTCCCCTAACTTAGCCTAGCCTAGCCCAGCCTACTCTAGGCTACTCTGGACTATCCCAACCAACTCTATCTTACTCTAGCCTAACTTAACATATTGTATCCTAGTTTATCCTAGCCTACTCGAGCATACTCTATTCTATCCTAGCCTACTCTGGCCTAACCTAACCTAACCTAAGTTAGCCTACTCTTGCGTAGCCTTGCCTAGCCTATCCTTTTTTACCTATCCTTATGTAGCCTAGCCTACACTAACCTGGCCTATTCTAGTATTACCTACTCTTGTGTAGCATAGCTTAGCCTACTATACTCTAGACTACTAGGATACTTTAGTCTAGCCTAGCCTACTTTAGCCTCGCGTGGCCTAACCTACCTTAGCATGTTCTATCCTATTCTAGCTCAAATTAACCTAATCTAGGCTAGTCTAGCTTAGCCTACACTACTTTATAATACTAGGCTACTCTAGACTAGCCTATTGTGAGCTATTAAAATGGTTCAATGCACGTGTTATGTAATCTCTATAACATTTAGAAATAAGATTTAAATAATAATACGATTTAAATAATAATAAAATACACATTATTTTTTTGCATTCTAAAAAAAGTTTGAAATTACAGAAATTTGATCTTTCTCTGCTCATGTTACATCCATAGTTAATATGGATCCATGTGGTATATTCTAACTACTCAAATATACCATGGCCTTACCTTAGATGTGTAATACATTTATGACACCAAGATTTTTATTTGGAATCATATTTGTTTGATTTGAAAATAGAGTCTCCTTACCTTAAATTATTAATCAATTAATAATTACTTTTTTCACTGATATTTATTTGACATCACATTTGTTTGATTTGAAAATAGAGTTCCCTTACCTTAAATTATTAATTATGTAGTAATTACTGCTTTTATTGATGTTTATTCAGTTGAAATTGTCTATAATAAATAAAAAAATTATTTACATGAATCCATAATCATGTTTACCCTATTATCCGCTTTATCAACCTTTCCTAAAACAATTTCAACTTTATATCTTGTGGGATGAAATCCTAATGGGTGGAGCCAATAACTGAGTTTTTCAATTCAATTCAATAAGAAATTATCACTAGCATATTAGGGGGAATTGGTCTTTGCCTTTTAGTTGAATCATTAAATGATCTATGTTTTAAAGAATTGTCAGCTACATTGTGAACACAAAAACCTAAATTAAAATTTAAAAAAAAAGAAACAGCATGGAAATTTTTTTTTCTTTCTTATTTTTAGAATGTGGACACAAAAAGCATAAATCAAAATTAAAAGAAAAGAAAATCATGTTAACTTTTTTCTGGCTGCGTTTTTGAAGAAGGTGGACTAAAACTTATTTTTTTGGTTGTGTTTTAAAAGAAAGTTGACTAAAACTTTTTTTTGGCTGCTTTTTTAAAGAAGGTGGACTAAATCAATTATATATATATATAGAGGATCTAAAGGTAGACTAAACCTATTATATATATATATATATAAAAGATGTAAAGGTGGACTAATGCAATTTTATTTAAAATTATATATATAGAATGTTTGATTAAACACATTAAAAGAAACATTTATATATATATATATATATAGATATATTTATTTATTTATTGTTGCAAAAATTCTCTATACAAAAATAGAAATATTTTATTAATATCTAAACCTGTATATCCATAAAATGAGCTATTTCAAAAACAAGTAATACAAAATAGTTAATTATAATTTACGAACTATAGTTAAAAATTAATTTCTTAATTTTTCACTCATTTATAGGAGAAATAAGAGATCTGTTTGTGAAACGGTTATTCAAGAAAATAGGTCGATATTTCCGTTAAAGAAACTTATGCTAATCAGTCTCACAATTGAAATGTATTAAAATTTTAGATTAGGTTGGTTCGATTCTGCCCAGGTCATATGAAAATTATTCTAACTTTTAAAAAAATAATGTCAAATAAGAGATCATAAAATAAAACAGTAATAATATCCAATGAAAGATCATAAAATAAAACAGTGTGATTAAAACAAAGTGAAAAACAAAAAGCATAAATCTAAATTAAAGAAGAAAAAGCGTGCGACCGTTTTATGCCTGCTATTTTTAGGACGGTGGGGTGGACCAATTTTAAATTCTCCCTCATTTGTGGAAGAGGCGAGACACGGGATTTGTCTCTGATTCAAATAAAAAAGGCCAATATATCCGTTGAAAAAATCCTACATATATCTTTCGAAGGTTGCACAAATTTCCCACTTCGTCATGTACTGGTCCGATATTTCTATGTGTGCTCTGATATGTCTATGGTTGGGCGTCTGTGTATGTGTGATGAGGTGTCAGATTCATGCAAAGTCGATCATGTCGTTTGTGACACGCGATGGAAGGAGGTGCAAAACAATCAAACGAAAGGACTACTCGTACCTAACACTCACTGCTAGGTACTTTTTATTTCTTATTTTGACATTCTGTTCATTTGGCCGTCTGTGCAGCTAGCTTTCCCAAATGCTCTACTCCAGGTAGATTCGTGAATTACTTTCTTTGCTAGCTCTTTTTTTGTTTCTTTTGTAATTTTAGTTCCAGGTTTGACATGATAATTATAAAAGGAAAATTTGCATGGATAATTTAAAAATGATTAAATAAATAAAGCTTAGTTAGAATTGTCCTTGTCATTTTAATTGCAGTTCTGAGAAATATTTTCTTTGCTACTTCTTTGCTGCTTCTTTATTGGTTAAATAAAGAAGACATAGTTAGATTTTTCTTTATCTTGTTGCTTTTCAATACATTTTAGTACCTTAGGGCAAGAAATCCAAGAGACCAGCTGCATTTATTTATTTGTGTGCTGCACACATTTCTGGCGGTTGCGTGCAGCACATAGAGAAGCCTAATTCCACCCATTTTCTACCCTAATGGTTTTCTATCGCTGGGCAGTTTGGTTAGGAATTACTTAATTCCATTTTCAGGTGTAATTACTCTCCTCTTCGCTTTCTTGGGGAGTAAACGAGAAACCCTCATCACCTGTTCATCCAATCTCTATTCAGATTATTCCAGATAGTTTATTTTCATCTGCATAATGTACGTTTAAGCTTTCCAATGCGTTCAACTTTAGTTTCTCCTCTGTTGTAGTTTCCGCGGAATTACTTCATATTTTAGTTTTAGTTTGGTGTCACTTATAAAATTATTTGGTGTAATCTACGGCTCCAAAATAGACATTTCATTGCTGCCCTTCTCTTCCAATTAAATCTAATTTTTGGAACGATGTGATTTTATATTAAACGGCAATATCCAAATATTTTGAATTAAGATATGTTAAGTTATATGATATATAAATTTATATGTTGAATTATGTGTTTCAACACATATATAGTTTATATCTTTAAATTATTTTTATTATTTTTAACTTTTTAAGAATATTATATATTTTAGTTTTAAAAGTGGTAATTGACTAAATCACCTCAGTTCAATACCCCATCAGTTTCTTCCAATGAGCCAGAGAAATCTCATAAACACGAATTACATTTTTACTTCTTTTATTTTGAAATTCCACATAGGATATCGTTGGGCAATTTAATTAACAATTACTTACACAGGTTGTTGTTTGCCGGGACATGAGGTAGCTGCATCATGTCCTTGCATGCAGCAGAAATAACTCTCATCCACCCGTTTTGTTTTTCTGTTGATGATCAATGAATTAATCTTTCGGTTTTCCAGTAGTGTACTGTGGTGTACGGTCCGTGTAATTATTTCTCTATACTTTAGATTTATTTAAATTAAATGCAATGCATTTGGTGTGAGTTATAAACAATAGTTAGTCTAATCTGTGGCCTCAAAATCCATTTTTCGCGGCTACCCCTCCCTTATAACTAAATCTAGTCTCTTGAACGAACGTTGTGGTTTTGTATTAAATGGCTTTATTAAAAGATCTTCAATTGTGCTTTTACCTATTTTGAATATATTTTTTATTAAAATCACAATGTTTTTACATTTAAATATATATTATAAAATTAAATTCTATGTAAATGTTTTTAACATTCACTTTGAATACTTGTTTTATTAATTGTCTCAATTATAATATATATATATATTCTTATAAATTTATTAGGCTAGATTAGCTTAAAATAGAGTAGGCAAAGGTAGGCTAGGCTAGGGTAGGCTAAGTATGTACTTTAGGCTAGTAGGCTAGGCTAGGGTAGAGTAGGCTAGTAGGCTAGAGTAGGCTAAGCAATGCTAGGCTAGGTTAGGCTAAAGTAGACTCAGTTTAGTTAGGCTAGAGTGAACTAGTGGGCTAGAGTAGGCTAAGCTAAGTTATGGTAGAGTAGGCTAAGCTAGGTTAGAGTAGGCTATGTTAGGCTAGAATAAGCTAGGCTAGGCTAGAGTAGGGTGATGTAGGATAGGCTACACTAGGATATGATAGAATAGAGTAGGCTAAGGTAGGCTAGCCTAGGCTAGAGTAGCGTAGTAGGCTAGAGTAGAGTAGGATAAGCTAAGCTAGGGTAGAGTAGGGTAGGGTAGGAAAGGCTAGAGTAGAGTAGGATAGAATAGGATAGGATATGATAGAGTAGCCTAAGGTAGGCTAGGCTACGGTAGAGTAGAGTATGGTAAGCTAGGTTAGCCTAGAGTAGGCTAAACTAGAATAGGCTAGGCTAGAGTAGGCTAAGCTAGAGTCGGTTAGACTAGAGTAGGATAGAGTAGGCTAGGCTATGCTAGAGCAGGTTAGAGTAAAATAGGGTATGATAGGCTAGGTTAGATTAGGCTAGAGTAGTGTTGGTTAGCCCAGGATAGAGTAGGCTAGGATAGGGTAAGATAGGATAGAGTAGGTTAGATTAAAATAGGGTACGATAGGCTAGGCTAGTGTAGGCTACAATAGTCTAGGCTAGGCTAGGATAGGATAAGGTATGATAGAGTAGGTTAAGTTAGGCTAGGGTAGGGTAGCGTAGAGTAGGCTAGGCTAGGCTAGAGTAGAGTAAGCTAAGCTAGGCTAGGTTAAAGCGGGTTAGACTAGGATAGAGTAGGCTAGGATAGGGTAAGATAAGATAGAGTAGGTTAAGTTAGGCTAGGCTAGGGCAGCGTAGAGTAGGCTAGGCTAGGCTAGAGTAGTGTAAGCTAAGCTAGGCTAGGTTAAAGCAGGTTAGACTAGAATAGGCTAGCCTACAGTAGGCTAATCTAGGCCAGAGTAAGATAGACTAAGCTAGGTTATGCTAGGCTAGGCTAGGGTATCCTAGTAGGGTAGAGTAGAGTAGGCTAAGGTAGGCTAGGATACAGTAGGTTAGACTAGAATAGGATAGGCTACTATAGGATAAGCTAGAATAGCTTAGACTAGGGTAGGATAAAGTAGGGTAGGCTAGGCTAGAGTAGGTTAGAGTAGAATATGATATGATAGGATATAAATGGCTAGGATAGAGTAGGTTAGAGTAGAGTAGACTAAGCTAGGCTAGAGTAGGCTAGTAGGGTAGAGTAGGGTAGGGTAAGTTAGGATAGATTAGGCTAGGATAAGTAAGCTAGGCTAAGATAGGATAGCATAGAGTAGGTTAAGGTAGGCTAGCCTAGGGTAGGCTAAAGTATGATAGGCTAGGATGGAGTAGCCTTGTCGGCTAGCGTAGAGTAAGCTAAGCTAGGCGAGGTTAGAGTAGAATAGGCTAAGTTAGGCGAGGCTAGAATAGGTTAGACTCTAATACGATAAGCTAGAGTATACTAAGCTATGTTAGAGTAGGATATAGTGGGTTAGGCGAGGCTAGAGTAATTTGGAGTAGAATAGGATAGGCTAGACTCTTCTAGGCTAAAGTAGGTTATGCTAGGCTAGATTAGGCTAGTAGGTTAGAGTAGACTAGGGTAGGATAGGATAAAGCATGCTAGGATAGGCTAGGCTAGGATAAGATAGGCTAAATTAAGGTGGGCTAGTCTAGAGTAGCCTAGTATTATAAAGTAGTGTAGGCTAAGCTAGACTAGCCTAAATTAGGTTAATTTGAGCTAGAATAGGATAGAACATGCTAAGGTAGGTTAGGCCACGCAAGGCTAAAGTAGGCTAGGCTAGACTAAAGTATCCTAGTAGTCTAGAGTATAGTAGGCTAAGCTATGCTACACAAGAGTAGGTAATACTAGAATAGGCCAGGTTAGTGTAAGCTAGGCTACAGAAGGATAGGTAAAAAAGGATAGGCTAGGCAAGGCTACACAAAAGTAGGCTAACTTAGGATAGGTTAGGTTAGGCTAGAGTAGGCTAGGATAGGATAGAGTATGCTCGAGTAGGCTTGGATAAACTAGGATACAATATGTTAGGTTAGGCTAGAGTAAGATAGAGTTGGTTGGGATAGTCCAGAGTAGCCTAGAGTAGGCTGGGCTAGGCTAGGCTAAGTTAGGGGAGAGTAAGCTAGGCTATATTATAGTAGACTAGGCTAGAGTAAGAGATATTTGGCTAGGATAGTATAGGATAAAGTAGTCTAGGCTAGGCTAGACTAAGTTAGGCCAGAGTAGGCTGGGCTACATTATAGTAGGAGGATAGGTTGGAGTAAATTAGGCTACAGTAAGCTAGGTTAGATTAGGATAGAGTACGATAAAGTAGAATAGAATAGGCTAGAGTAGGCTAGGCTAGAGTAGGGTAAAGTAGGCTAGGCAAGGCAAGGTAATGCCAGGAAAGGCTAGGAAATAGTAGGCTAGGCTAGAGTAGGATAAAGTAGGTTAGCGTGAGCTTGATTAGACTAGTAGGATAGAGTAGAGTAGGCTAAGTTAGGCTAGCCTAGAGTAGTTTAGACTATAGTATACTAGGTTAGAGTATGATATGCTAGGATAGAGTAGGCTAGAGTAGGCTAGGATAGGCTATAGTAGGTTAGAGTAGAATAATGTAGGCTAGACTAGGCTAGGCTAGAACATGTTAGAGTAGAGTAAGCTAGCTTAGGCTAACTTAGAGTGGGTTAGTAGGCTAGGCTAACTTTAGATCCCCCCCAACAAGAAGGTTATCTTCTTGGTCGTCCCCAATGCTATCTTTTGAGGTTTCCCAGCATATTTCCTTGTCCTTATAATGGTTGGGGGAGTATATGTTGTAGATGCTGACTATCCTGCGAGTTTCAACATTCTCCAATTTAGTGTTTATCCAGTGGTCTATCTTCGTGTGCTGTTGCAGTTTCCATTTCCCTTTTTTCCAGATAGTGCTTATTCCTCCTGAAGCTCCAGTAGCTGATATTGCTTATCCTTCATAGATCCTAGATTTTTCTGATCACATCCATTTCTTGACTACTTAGCTTTGTCTCTTGAATTAAGAGGATGTCAGGTTTTTCACTTTTTATCGGGTCTTTTAAAAAGTTAATTTTGGAGGGGTGACCCAACCCTCTACAATTCAAAGAGACAACTATCATTATTTATTATTTGGGGTTGTTGTAGGACCCCTCCCTTTGTTTGCTTGCTGTACTTTTTCTTTATTCTTTGGTCCTTTTTCTAGAAAATTCTCCAATCCCTGTTGTGTTCCCAATGAGATATCTTTGGCTACTTCTTCATCTCTTATTTCTTTGTTCAATCTCCTTCCAAATTTTTTTATATTCTCAATATTTTGAGGGGTTTATTTTGTTTGGTTTCTTGTGAGGATTCGGTCCGAATTTAGGAGGAGAGGCTTGTCCAGCTGAGCAGGGGAACCAAGAGGGGTAGGAATGGGAGATGAGAGGAGGGTGTGAATGGGGGAGGAGGTGATGATCAAGTCAGATGGGATGAGAGAAGATGAGAGGATGTCAAATGGATTTGTCCCCATGAGGGAGGTTGGTTGAGAGGGGAGGGGAGATCCTAGCGGGTTTAGATGAAGTATTTTTCATTTTTACTTATTTCCATTTTGAATCTGATGTTTCTTCAATGTTTTTTTCAGGTTCCTCTCCTTTACTACATCTATTGGAAAAACGACCGTCTTCCTAACATACCTTACATTTGAAGGGGATTTGTTCATAGTCCAGCTATTGAATGTGGATCCAGTTGTCCACTGTTTTAGTTTCCTAGAGATAGCCTTGAGTTGTGAAAGACCAGTGCCTAGGACATCTTATATATAGCAAGGAGCATAATGTATAACAGAGGAAGTTATCAATAAAAGGATCTCATGCTATCTCCTGAAAACAAGGAATGTTAATTTTGAATGGGACCAAGACCCTCAAAAAATGACACAGAGAAGGGAGTATTGTAGAGGCAATGTGAAAAACTCTAATATAAAAGCAACAGAAAATTCAGAGACAACTTAGTGTAAAGAGGGCCAGTTCAGAAATACCTCACAGAAATAAATTATCAGAAGGTGTTTGCTGTGAATGAAAGATTGAGAGGATACTAGTTGAAAATAAGCTGATATCCAGATACACAATATCACCATGTAATGGGCTTGCCAATTTAAGAATCCATACATGAAAATAGCATTTTAAAAATAACCTCCCAAAGAAACTAATATAGCAGAAGTATGGTTTGAGTGAATAGTGAAACAATATATCATGTCTGAGCCATATTTAAAGCGCTTGACTAATCCGAGCATGGGTATCAACTAGGATAAATCCATACCAAAAATCAGTGAGCCACTCGCATTCCAGAAACATGATACGAGAAAGATGAATGAAATGAAATGATCTATTAAAGTAACACATATAAGAGAAAGTTACAAACTCCTCCTCACTGAGACCCTCCGGGCTTTGAGCCTTCATACAAGAGTTCACAAAATGTATACAAAAATTCCTTTCACTGCATAATTTTCTGATAAAATATGGAACCCTAAATCATCTGTTCTTTGGGAGCCTTATAGGAGAAAAAGAAAGCTCGAAAAGGGAGTAGGTGATGAAAATTTAATTTTCCTCATTAAGACAAGATGGTGGAAACGTGCACGCCCATATTGCTGGATGACTCTGTAGCGCTGTATGTACTCTGCTACCTGCTTACTGAAATAAATGCACTGGGTAGAAGTCTCTTCAGGAACACGGCAAAGAAGTAAAATCACATAGACATTCCATCCTTTCCTGAAAGAAAATGGTGCTAAAAAGAAAGCTTTAAGGTATTGTTTTCTGCGAATGGTACCCTCTATCTTCTAAACCCTGAATTACGGTTTGCGTTCTTCAATGCTGAACATTGAATTCCTCAATCATTCACTGATATTTCTGCGCTGCTCCATTAATATCTCCATCTGCGCAATCTGTGCTTTGAATCACTCGAGAGGGTTTGATAGATTTTAACCCTGCTTATTTAATGGAAGTCTTGTCGACATAACTTCCCAGGCCTTTCTCCATAATCACAGCCTCTGAAAAATGGTCATTTGATGCGCTCTCTATTACAATAATAGAGACTGTAAGTCATGGTAGTTTTCTGCCACTGTAACCTTGCAAAACCCACAAACTCGTTAGGAAAACCAGGCATGGGGATGATGAACATGGCGGGATCATTGAAAATGGTTGTGCGGACATGGCGAAATGATGGAACAATGCAGGGTGGCGATTAAAACACAGTGAAACGATGGAGGATGGACTGGTGGAGGTTTCTAACATAAACATTGAAATTTGACTAAAGAATGAAATGTATAATGGTAGAGGAAAAATATGACAAACACGTGGAACGGTGACGGGGCGGAGGACACGTGTCGATGGTGGGAAGGCAAGCAATCTAGACCATCCGATCTCAGGAGGAGATCGATGGCTGAAGATGCATCGGAGGGTGACGGATTAGCGGGCCAGGGGTACGGATACCTTGGGTTAAATCGTGCGCATCTTCGGGGTACGATGACCATTGGATGGAGAGCCCTAGATGGGACGGTTGATATGAATATCACGTTGGGTCAAATTTCGAACGATAATGCCCAATGGGGGGGCAGTTTTGAAATAGTGACGGAGCCACGTGTCGTGCGATGAATGGAATCGCTCCAAAATTGAAAATACCGCCCGCCCTCCAATGGCGGTGCGATGGATACCACCAGTTTTTGAAAAGTGCTTTTGGGCATGGGGACCACAAGGGCGAGTGAGTTGCTGACCGTTGATTTACAGATTGATCAGATGGTGGACATGCGATTGGAGAGGTAAATGGGTTGGGCCACGGGTGCGACGCTGATCAATGAAGGCCGTCCGATCTGTACAGATCGACGGATAATACTGCACCCGATATCCGCCTGGGATAAGCACTCTCCAGGATAGCGCTTGGTCTAGCACCCAGGTTACGCGGAGAAAAAGGTTGAGGGGCTAGGGCCGAAAGGTGCTAAACCTTATATATTTTCAAATGTGGGTTTTCGGCCCTTTTTAATGCAATCTGGGGCTGGGAAAGAGTAACGATAAGGGGAATGAGGGGTTTTTTAAACCAAACAAGGTTGTGAGTATGGTTTAAAGGGGATTTTTGGATAGTTTAGAAGTATTAGGGGGAGGAATTTTGGGGTAAAAAGGGAGGTTATGAAAAAGAGGAAGAGGGGATGAAATGGAGAAATCTGCAGGGGCACAAGGGGCAAATGAAGGCCTCTTGGGGCAAAATTTTTCATAATCAATGAGGCTTATTGACCTAAGAACAGTAGAGGGAAATAATTAAAGGGCAGAGGACCTGAAGAGGCTTTCAAGGATGATGTGAATTCAGAGGGAAAGCATTCCCTGAAAGTTTAGAGACAGTTTGACCCCCTGTTTGCTTGTCAAAATTTAATAGGGGGCTAACATGATCAACATTGGCTCCACCTGGGGATGGCACGTTCATCCTTGGGTGTGTCGAGAACTTCACAGACCACCTACATCATCAATTTTTACAGACAGGAAAAATAAACCTATTCTACTCCTACCCTTATTACTCCATGAGACCAGATTTCACTATTGGTCTCACATTTTCTCTACCTAAACTACATCTGTTAGGATTAAACTCTCTAGCAGATTTCTTCCCTACATTCTAAAATAGAAATTGAAAAACAACCAAGCCATGATTAGACTGTCTGGCTTGCTGGACCTTGCAGAAATTAAAACAACTAAATACATGCTCACAGGCTAAGCTTTATTTCAGTCTTCCTACCTACTATAATCTAACCTTGAAATCTCTGATGTTCTAGGTGATACAATAATGCCAATGCAACCAGTTAAGCAGTACCAAAAAAGGATAGTAGCAATAACTTCCTGTCAAAGATAACCACAGGGTGTTCTTCTGGTGGTCCTTCAAAACTAAGGTCACCATCAGTGGTGACCACTCTTGATGAATCTGGCCCTTGCGAAGGATCGATGCTGGAGCATTTGGACTGATCAGGGCCTCCATGTACTCTTCCATAGGATCGAAGAACATATGGTGTAAGCTTTCTTCTTTTAGGCCTGCCATGACTGGTAGGTTGTCTGCAACCTGGGCAACTTTTATTATTGCATCTTCCACTGCATCTTCAATGTGGCTCTTGAAATTCCAATCACCTTATTCTTGTATTTCGAAAGGCAGTGGGATCTCTTCTTTTTTAGGAGGAGTGAGACATTCCAAAAAGGCTTTGGGGTCTCCGAACTGATATGATTTTTCTTGTGAATTTAGAAATTCAACCTTGGCTTCATATCTTTCAACCACCAATTCTAGAAATATTTTCTTAGGCACGAGTTTAGAACTTATGCTGGGAAGAAGAATAGCCCGTCGAAGTTCCTCCACTTCCTGTTTTTCCAAGGCACGTGACATTTCATCTCGACACTCTGCTACGAAACATGGATGCATTTTTTCAAACTGCTCAGAGTCTTACATTGGTGAAGTGGCTTGGTCTTCAGCACGAATGATGCTGTACTGTGACATGATCTCCCAGTGGAGTCTCGTAAAACCAAGATAATCAGCGGCCTACTGATCACCAGTGGCGTATTTTAATGATTTAGGAACTGTGGAGTCACCAAGGTGAGGGATCTACAACTCTCAACTCTTCATGCTCACCTTTCTAAAGATTGAATTAGGTTTTGTCGAGGCCCAGGGATTTAGATTTTCCAAACTTCGCTCACCAACAACGGCGCCAAAAAGATGTTGTAGTTCCTAGAGACAGCCTTGAGTTGTGAAATACCAGTGCCTAGGACATCTTATATATAGCAAGGAGCATAATGTATTAAAGAGGAAGATATCAATAAAAGGCTCTCATGCTATCTCCTGAAAACAGGGAATGTTAATTTTGAATGGGACCAAGACTCTCAGAAACTGACACAGAGAAGGGAGTACTGTAGAGGCAACGTGCAAAAATATAATACAAAAGAAATAGACAATTCAGAGACAACTTACTGTAAAGAGGGCCAGTTCAAAAATACCTCACAGAAATAAATTATCAAAAGGTGTTTTCTATGAATGAAAGATTGAGACGATACTAGTTGTCAATGAGCTGATATCTAGATACACAATATCACCATGTAATGGGCTTACCAATTTAAGAATTGATACATGACAATAGCGTTTTAAAAATAACCTCCCAAAGAAACTAATATAGAAGAAGTATGGTTTGAGTGAATAGTGAAACAATATATCATGCCTGAGCCATCTTTAAAGCGCTTGACTAATCTGAGCATGGGTATCAACTAGGATAAATCCATACCAAAAATCAGTTAGCCACTCGCATTCCAGAAACATGATACGAGAAATATGGATGAAATGAAATGATCTATTAAAGTAACACATATAAGAGAAAGTTACGAACTGTGAAATACCAAAGACCAGAATCCTCTTAACAGATGGAACTCATCCTCGCTGAGACCCTATGGGCTTTGAGCCTTCATACAAGAGTTCACAAAATGTATACAAAAAAACCTTTCACTGCATAATTTTCTGATAAAATCTAGAACCCTAAATCATCTGTTCTTTGGGAGCTTTATAGGAGAAGAGGTGATGAACATTCAATTTTCCTCATTAAGACAAGATGGCGAAAATGTGCATGCCCATATTGCTGGATGACTCTGTAGCACTGTATGTACTTTGCTTCCTGCTTACTGAAATAAATGCATTGGGTAGAAGTCTCTTTAGGAACACAAAAAAGAAGTAAAATTACATAGACATTCCTTCATTTCCTGAAAGAAAATGGTGCTGAAAAGAAAGCTTTAAGGTATTGTTTTCTGTGAATGGTACCCTCTGCATTCTAAACCCTGAATTACAGATTAAGTTATTCAATGCTGAACATTGAATTCCTCGATAATTTACTGATATTTCTCCACTGCTCCATTAATATCTCCATCTGCACAATCTGTTCTTTGAATGACTCGGGAGGGTTTGACGGATTTTAACCCTGCTTCTTTAATGGAAGTCTTGTTGACATACCTTCCCAGGCCTTTCTCCGTAATCACAGCCTCTGAAAAATGGTCCTTTGATGTGCTCTCTATTACAGTAATAGAGACTGTAAGTCATGGCAGTTTTCTGCCGTTGTAACCCTGCAAAACCCACAAACTTGTTAGGAAAACCAGGCATGGGGATGATGGACGTTGCAGGATCAATGAAAATGGTTGTGCGGACATGGCGAAATCATGGAACAATGCAGGGTGGTGATTAAAACACAGTGAAATGATGGAGGATGGACTGGTGGAGGTTTTTAACGTAAACATTGAAATTTGACTAACAAATGAAATGTATAATGGCGGAGGAAAAATACGACAAACACGTGGAACGGTGACTGGGTGGAGGACACTTGTCGATGGTGGGGAGGTAAGAAATCTGGACCGTCCGATCTCAAGAGGAATTCGACAACTGAAGACACGTCGGAGGGCGACAGATTGGCGAGCCAGGGGTACGGATACCTTAGGTTAAATCCCGTGCATCTTCGGGGTGCGATGACCGTTGGATGGAGAGCCCCAGATTGGACGGTTGATATGAATATCGTGCTGGGTCACATGTCAAATGATAACACGCGATGGGGGGGTAGTTTTGAAATAGTGATGGACCCACGTGTCGTGCGATGAGTGGAATCACTCCGAAATGGAAAATAACGCCCGCCCTCCAAAGGTTGTGCGATGGATACCACTAGTTTTTGAGCAGTGCTTTTGGGCGCGGGGACCACAAGGGTGGTTGAGCTGCTGACCGTTGATTTACAGATTGATCGGATGGTGGATAGGCGATCAAAGCGGTAAACGAGTTGGGCCACGAGCGCGACGCTGATCAATGAAGGTCGTCTGATCTGTACAAATCGACGGATAATACTGCGCCCAGTATCTGCCTGGGATAAGCACTCTCCAGGCTAGCGCTTGGTCTAGCGCCCAGGTTACGTGGAGCAAAAGGTTGAGGGGTTAGGGCTAAAAGGTGATAAACCTTATATATTTTCAAATGTGGGCTTTCGGCCTTTTTTAATGCAATTTAGGGCTGGGAAAGAGAAACCATAAGGGTAGTGAGGGGTTTTTTAAGCCAAAAAAGGGTGTGAGTATGGTTTAAAGGGGATTTTGGGATGGTTTAGAAGGATTAGGGTGAGCGATTTTGGGGTAGAAATGGAGGTTATGAAAAAGAGGAAGAGGGGATGAAATGGAGAAATACGCAGGGACACAAGGGGCAAATGAAGGCCTCTTGGGGCATAATTTTTCACAATCAATGAGGCTTATTGACTTAAGAAATGCAAAGGGAAATATTTAAAGGGTAGAGGAGCTGAAGAGGCTTTCAAGGATGATGCGAATTTAGAGGGAAATCATTCCTCGAAAGTTTAGAGACAGTTTGGCCCCTTGTTTGCTTGTCAAAATTTAATAGGGGGCTAACATGATCAACATCCACCTTGATTTTGACCGCTTCCGGGAGGCCCTTTCCTAGATCAACCTCAACACAGATTCATGTGCATGCTTGCATGTTATCTTTGGGTTCACTTCTGTCGATGTATTTTCCCACTCCATTTCCTATTGCATGAATTGAGTCATCACTCCACCAGTGTAGAGGGAGGTGCGGCAATCTTACCCATATTGGTACTGCACTGGGAACATCTAGTTCTGGATCAAAATCCAGAGTCTAGAGTCTCAAAATGAAAGGTATACCATCCCCAGCCACAGAATATTATGGTGATTTTCCCTTGTATAAACTGGATCCAGTTCCTCTCAACCCATTTCTGCACTGTTTTGGGTGAGCTCCATAATCATATAAATTGACAAACTAGTCCTTTTTCCGCCAGAGATATTTCGGCTTTCCTTGGCACCGATGGAGGTAGGGAGATTTCTGGAATGGATTTCAGCTTTTTAACAAAATTTGTGGCGGCTTCTCTAGTTTTTTGGGTTCCCAAAGAGCTTATGAGAGAGGAAAAAATAGCTGAATCTTCATCTGGTTGCTGGTTGTTCGATGTTGCAACTGTGAAAGCACGACATCGGCTAGGGCATGAACGCAAAACAGGTAGCCTTACCAACCAAAGTATGTTCAATTCTACATATAATTAAAAATATATTAATAATAATAGTAAATACAAGTTTAATGTGAGATAATAAAATGGCTCAATGCATGTGTTATGTAATCCCTATAACATTTAAAAATACGATTTAAATAATAAGAAAATACACATTATTTTTTTGCACTCTAAAATAAGTTTGAACTTAAAGAAATTTGATCCTTCTCTACTCATGTTACATCCATGCTTAATATGGATCCATGTTTGTATATTCTAACTACTCATATATACCACAGCCTTACTTTAGATGTGTAATAAATTTATGACACCAAGATTGTTATTTGGCATCAGATTTGTTTAATTTTAAAATAGAGTCTCCTTACCTTCAATTATTAATCAAGTAATAGTTACTTCTTTCATTGATAGTTATTTAGTTGAGATTTATTTGACATCACATTTGTTTGATTTGAAAATAAAGTTCCCTTACCTTAAATTATTAATCATGTAGTAACTACTTCTTTTTTTTATGTTTATTTAGATGAGATGGTATTTTCATTGATCCATAATCATGTTTACCCTATCATCCACTTTATCAACCTTTCCTAAAACAATTTCAACTTTATATCTTGTGGGATGAAATCCTAATGAGTGGAGCCAATAAGTGAGTTTTTCAATTAAATTCAATAAGAAATTATCACCAACATATTAGGAGGAATAGGTCTTTCTTTTTTAGTAGAATCATTAAGTGATCTATGTTTTTTTTAAAAATTGTCATCAACATTGTGTTAAGCAACTTGGGTAATTTTTCAAAATTAAGAAAAATAATGGTCAATCAAAGTTAATATAAATTGACAAAAAAAAACATAAATCAAAATTAAATTTTTTTTTGAAATACAATGAACACAAAAACATAAACATAAATCAAAATTAAAAGAAAAGAAAAGAAACCGAAATTTTTTGTCTTTTTAAGATGTAGACACAAAAAGCATAAATCCAAAAAAAAAAAAAAGTGTGTGTGTGTGTGTGTTGTTCAATTAAAAACATTAAAAGAAAAATTACATATATAGATATTGTTGCAAAATATCTTTGATACAAAAATAGAAATATTTTATTAATATCTAAACATGTATATCCATAAAATGAGCTAATTCACTATTTCGAAAACAAGTAATACAAAATAGTTAGCTATAACTTACAAACTATACTTGAAAAGTAATTTCCTAATTTTTCACTCATTTATAGCAGAAGTTGGAGAAATGTCTATGAAAAGGGTACTAAAAAAAATAGGTCGATATATCCATCAAAGAAAAAATAAGAGATATGTATGTGAAACGGTTATTAAAAAAATAGGCCAGTATATCCGTTAAAGAAACATATACTAACCAGTGTGACAATTCCATTTCTAATGTCTTAAAATTTTGGGTTTGGTTGGTTCTATTCCGCCTAGGTCATATGAAAATTATTCTAACTTTAAAAAAATAATGTCAAATGAAAGATCATAAAATAAAACACTAATAATGTGAAATGAAAGATCATAAAATAATAGTTTTTGCATGCGACAAGACAACAACATTAATATTAGTTGTGAATAGAAATAGGATTAAAAAAATCATATATTTTATTCATCTATAATCTGATTATGATCTAACATGTGAAAAAACTATTTTATGCATAGCTCAATTGAGTCAATATATTCTCATGATTATACAAATATTAACCTTAAAATTAAATGTTGATAATAAAAGAGAATATGCACAATTTACAAACTAACATACTTAATTGAGAAATCAGATTCTATTACTAGTGATTCAAACTTCTTATGATTATTTAGATAGTAATGTCACTTAACTCCCTTTAACCTTAAAATTAAATGTTGATAATAAAAGAGAATATGCACAATTTACAAACTAACATACTTAATTGAGAAATCAGATTCTATTACTAGTGATTCAAACTTCTTATGATTATTTAGATAGTAATGTCACTTAACTCCCTTTAGATCTAACACGTTTTAGATCTAACTCTCTTATCATAAGTTAGACAATCATGTCACCTAACGTCTACACCCTCTCAAGATAAAAATACAAACTTTCTTTATGAATTTATAATACGTAAATAGATATCTAGAATAGTTAATAAGTAACATTATATTTTGTCTATAATATTTTATATTATATAAAATAACAAATCATATAACAACATTACAAAAATGAATGAGATACCCTTCATCATATTTTTTTTCTTGAGGATCATTTTCTATATCATTAAAGTCTTTAAATATTACTTGTGTACTCATTTTTCTACACTTCAAAATATCAAGTGTGTTTTTCATGGATTTTTTTTCTATGACCACTCATATTAGACACATGGTGGATTTATTTTTCCAGCCTTGAATAATATTCTCTTCCTTGTTATTTACTTGACTTTCTTTATAAATTGAAGTGTTTCTTCCATGGATACACCTTCATATTAATATTTAGGATTAAGAACCATTTCAAAAACTCTTACATCTCTATATGAAAAAATTGCATGGAATTTTTATTACTATTATAAAACTTAGGAAAATCATTCCATCTAAAGGATTTCTCATGCCTGATCAATTTTAAAAGATACTCATTGAATTATTGATGGGATAGGCTCATTCTAAAGCCCACTGTGAAGGCTATGTGTAAGTATGTTTGTCTCTTTTAAAATAAAATATTCTATGAATATGAAAATAATATGTGCTATAATAGAAAATAAAAATAAAATATGCTTTGCATATTTAATTAGTTGTCCATATGATTAAATATAATTTCATAAAACATATATGAGTAAGATGTTTAAACTTTATATTTTTCAAAAATATATCAACTTCATATATATTTCTATATATAAACATGCTAAAATAACATACTCTACTGTTGTATAGAATAAAATATCAAATGTGAGTTTTGAGTAAAATATTTTAAAATAAATCAATATTGACATATAATTAAAAATATATTAATAATAATAGTAAATACAAGTTTAATGTGAGCTATTAAAATGGTTCAATTCACATGTTATGTAATCTCTATAACATTTCAAAATAAGATTTAAATAATAATAAAATACACATTATTTTTTTGCATTCTAAAAAAAGTTTGAAATTACAGAAATTTGATCTTTCTCTGCTCATGTTACATCCACAGTTAATATGGATCCATGTGGTATATTCCAACTACTCAAATATACCATGGCCTTACCTTAGATTTGTAATACATTTATGACACCGAGATTGTTATTTGGAATCAGATTTGAAAATAGAGTCTCCATACCTTAAATTATTAATCAAGTAATAATTACTTTTTTCACTGATATCTATTTGACATCGCATTTGTTTGATTTGAAAATAGAGTTCCCTTACCTTAAATTATTAATTAATTTAGTAATTACTTCTTTTATTGATGTTTATTCAGTTGAGAATGTCTATAATAAATAAAAAAATGATTTACGTGAATCCATAATCATGTTTACCTTTCCTAAAAAAAAATTCAACTTTATATCTCGTGGGATGAAATCCTAATGGGTGGAGCCAATAAGTGAGTTTTTCAATTCAATTCAATAAGAAATTATCACTAATATATTAGGGGGAATTGGTCTTTTCCTTTTGGTTGAATCATTAAGTGATCTATGTTTTAAAGAATTTTCAGCTACATTGTGTTAAACAACTTGGATTATTTTTCAAAATAAAAAAAAATAATGGTCAATCAAAGTAAATATAAATTGAAAACAAAAAACATAAATCAAAATTAAATGTTATTTTGAAATACAATGAACAAAAACATAAATTAAAATTTAAAAAAAAAAAAAAAACATGGAAATTTTTTTTGCTTTTTTATTTTTAGAATGTGGACACAAAAAGCATAAATCAAAATTAAAAGAAAAGGAAAGCATGTTAACTTTTTTCTGGCTGCATTTTTGAAGAAGGTGGACTAAAACTTATTTTTTTGGTTGTGTTTTAAAAGAAAGTTGAATAAAACCTTTTTTTGGCTGCTTTTTTAAAGAAGGTGGACTAAACCAATTATATATATATATATATAGAGAGAGAGAGAGAGAGAGAGAGAGAGAGAGAGAGAGAGAGAGGATGTAAAGGTAGACTAAACCTATTATATATATATATATATATATATATATATATATATATATATAAGATGTGAAGGTGGACTAATGCAATTTTATTTAAAATTATATATATATAATGTTTGATTAAAGACATTAAAAGAAACGTTTATATATATAGATATATTTATTTATTTATTTATTGTTATAGAAATTCTCTATACAAAAATAGCAATATTTTATTAATATCTAAACCTGTATATCCATAAAATGAGCTATTTCAAAAACAAGTAATACAAAATAGTTAATTATAATTTACAAACTATAGTTAAAAATTAATTTCTTAATTTTTCACTCTAGGAGAAATATTCAAGAAAATAGGTCGATATATTTGTTAAAGAAACTTATGCTAACCAGTCTGACATGTTAGCCACCTATAATATTTTTTTATACCAAAAGGTGGCTAAGATCTTTTTTGAGCCTCCAAGAAACAAATTTTACCACTAAAAATTGTTGGCTCTTGAAGTCTCTTTAAGGCTTCATGCCTCTGTCCCAAATCCTCATTTACTGCCCCATTTTATACTCAGAAAAATCTGTTGATTTCGTATAACAAACTGCTGAAGAAACCATCATTTTATTCCCTTTTTTCTCCATATTATTCCTTTACTTTTCATAACTCCTCTTCTTTCCATTTATGAAAAATTCCCCTTTCATAGTTAAAAACTCACTTTTTAACTATTCCGAAACCCCCAAATCCATTTAAAACTTTGAAACTTTTCATGGAAAACAAGTTTTATTGCTATGGACCTAAGCCCCTTTGGGATAAAGTCCTAAACCACTTCCCCCCACATGCCCATATGTTAAAACCAAACGCCAAAGCTTTTCTGCGCTAATCGCAATCGGAAACAACACAAATGGGTTGATCGGAAAGACCAGGCTCAATGGCCCGATTGCAATTGGCCCTTGTCTCTATACTCCCGGGCATATTACATTCCGTGAAAACCACCGGCCCCGCAATCGGGCGCCTTTTTCCCTTTAACTTATACATTTTCTGCCCGAGCCATTATAACTTGTTTTTATTGCAAAACTTTGGTTTTCATATGTTTAAAGGTTTTTCCGCCGGTGCATAGGTCGAAGCAATCCTGACCGTTGATCTAGTCCTTCGATCCAACGGTCCACGCACAATCGCATCGCGACTTCTCCCTGTTGCGTAATCGCATGCCCATCTCTGCGACCTCCGATTGCGATCCCTCCGATTCATTCCCCGCCGTTGATCTGGTCCTCAGATCAACGGCCAACGCTCAATCGCAAGTTTCTAATCGCATGCATTTTTGTTTCATCCACGATTGCGATGGCTCCGATTTAATCCTAGCCTTCCATCCTCCCGAAGATCCAACGGTCCTTATTCCCTCCGATCACAAGTCTTGCCCCCGTTTCGAAAACCCTCCAATTCATCTTACACCGTCGATCTGATCTGCAGATCAACGGCCTGCGCTCAATCGCATCGCAAACTCTCAATCGCATGCCTTCTATTTGTGCTCCGACCACCGATCCCCAATTCAATCTCGGCCGTTCATCTGTTTCGAAATCCAACGGCCATCGCACACCCTTGCGATCCCTCTGATTCATTCCCTGCCGTCGATCTGGTTCTCAGATCAACGGCCAGCGCTCAATCGCAAAGTTTCAATCGCATGTTGTTTTGTGACCTCCCCAATTGTGATCCTCCGATTAAATCTGGGTCATCCATTTCCCGCCTATCCAACGGCCCTTATTCCCTCCGATCGCAAGTCCTACCGCCATTTCAAAACCCGCTGATTCATTTTCCGCCGTCGATCTGATCTGTAGATCAACGGCCAGCGCTTAATCGCACTGGACGTTCAATCGCATCCCCTTTTCTGCCACCCCCGATTGAGACCCTCCGATTAAATCTGGACCGTCCACGTGTCCAGATCGGACGGTCCAAAACTACTCCTCCTTATTCTTCTCCCGCTATCCTTTTTGCCTTTCTATGCAGATCTCCACCGTTGGTTGCCTTCATCCAACAGCTACGCTCCTCCCCCGCCATCTGAAGCAGTTTAAACCCATTTCGCAGGATTTCTTAATTGTTTTTGTTTTATGCAGGTGTTTTCGATGGTTTTCCATTGTATAACGAAGAAATGCCAAGGGCTGGGAATGACGATTCTCACGCCCTCGTTTCATTACAGAGAAGCCATTCACGGGGCTCTATTCCATGTTTCGTCAGTACTCTATGAGTATTGATGCCGTAAAGCCCAGTGCAGGTCTGCACATCGACAAGACACGGTTTTAATTCAAACACAGTTAAAGAGTATCAGTTTGAAGACAGAGCACAGCATATGAAGATTTAAGACGGTTTTTATGGGGATTACGGCTAAGACCGTTATCAAAATCCTAATCCCCAATATAAAACACAGTTTAAAGGAAAAACCTAAAGTGTTTCATCAGACAGAAGGCTTCCACCGTTTCAAACTAAAGGCGAATTGATTCCTCAGCTACCACCGAGCCACCTGGTGCCTCAAACCATTCAAACCAAAGGCCGAGTTATTGAAGAAAATCAGATATCCGCCTCCAGCACAGCCAAAGAGTTACTTCTGCAAGGAAACCAATGAATAAATATCTGCAGAGTTACTCCAAAACGCAGCATATGAGCCTCAAAGTCAAATAAAACTCACTTCAAGTTTAAAATCGTAAATGTAACAGTTAATGCAGCACTTCCCCTTGTAATTTCTCCAATCGATGCCTCTCAAAGGGCCGAGAAGTCTTCACTCTGCATTAACTGTCCTTGAGATATTTTGTTAAAATCTCACCTCCTCATCTTCCTATAAATACTTCTACAAAAGAGGAGAAATTGTTGGTTGCAGAACTTTGAAATACACTTGAGCTTGAGACTTCTATTTGTACATAGTATTCACTGGCCCTTGAAGCTCTCTTTGTGCTAGAGTAGTTAGGTTGAATAGTGAAGATGATTGCTGAACTGAAACATTGGACTTGAAGTTTGTAGCTGGTTTGACATCAATATAAAAGTTGTTTCATGGGATCCTGATCTATATTGACGGTGATGTTATTCTCATTTGTAACTTGTTTTTTATTTCTGTTTTCATGTTGTTTCATTTTCCACTGTAAAGAACAGTTTAAACAGGGTTAGGACCTGCTGTATATCAGTAACCTTCTCTGGCTGAGAAATCTTTATTTGAATGTTTTCTTCCAATCTGTGTTATTTAGGAATGACTTAATTCAGTTTTAGGCATGAGAATGCTGGTGTTCCCTCATTTTATCCTCCTAGCTGAATATTATTTCTGAATGTTATTTTCAGTATGTGTTATGTGATGATGAACTAAAGGAAGATATGGTTAGCCCTGGTCCTAGACTTGTCTGTATAACTAACAGATTGTTTCCCTTGGAATGTGTTAAAAGCTGGCTAGTTTAGAAGCACTTGCTAGATCTTAGACCATTCTGTGTTATCTTTGTGTTTCCCCTTGTTTTGTATGTTTTCTATTGGAAGTGTGTCAAAGGCTGGTTGGTTTAAAAGCACTTACCAGATCCTAGTATGCTTTCGTGTCCTCCTTAAGTGTTTGCCAAAGGCTGACCGGTTTAAAAGTACTTATCAGATCCTAGGCTGCTCTTCGTTCTGCATCTGTTTAATTCCCCTTCTTAGTGTATCACTCCATTCCATAAATCAAAATTTAAAGAAATCCTTAGACATAGATGACTTTCCCCTTGGATCACACTTGATGTCGTTGTTCAATTAAAGCCCAGATATGACTCCATAGCCCAATGGACTAAAAACCAGCGTTATATCTATCTGTCTGCCAAATCTGTTCTATTTGCTTGCAACTTCTCACTTTTGAAACTTTTTGCATTTAGGATTTTCCCCTCAAGTAACATTTCATGCTCAACCATCCAAAACAAAACAAAACCCGTGGCCTTCATAACTAGCCTAATATCATTACCCTAAACTTCAAAGACAATATCCATATTTGTACATATTGGAGAGATCCCTCTCCGGATTCAGGAGGGCTAGATCCTAGAATCCCAAAGTTGGTTGAAATGATGTTAACTCTGTGATTGGACTCTCCCAATCTTGCTAATAAATTACAAAGACCTAACATTTCTGGCGACTCCACTGGGGACATCGAACCCAGAATCATTTTCATTTAAAGATAATCATATGACGTCAGAGATTTGGTTCATAGAGCATTTGCTTTATTAACCAGAGTAAAAAGCAGCCTTTTCAAGCACTACCTATTATATGTAATCATGATGGAACTTGTTTGAATCAGTGACAAACTAGGTAAACCCTAGGTTTCTCTTAAGACTTCATCTAAACCTTGAAAAATCAGCTGGCTTAGCCATAAGAGTAGACTGCCTTTGTCTCGCAACCTTAGCTAAGTTTTGAAACAAAGTTAGGATATTCCTAACAACCACAAAACTGAAAAATGACTTAGAAAAACCTAAAAATGTTTCAGATTGGAATTAAATAAACATGGTGGTGGACCATAAGACCTTTTACCTCTGAAAGGGGCTAAAAATTTCCACTTGGCGACTCCACAATCCTAGCAGACCTTAAGACTCCACTGGGAAGAACCCTTATCATTAATAAAACCATTCAAACTCACTTAGAGGACTGTGGGATTTAAAATTGTAAAAACAGATTGGTTAACCTCTCCAAGATTGTCATATCTGGTTGAACTTTTCTTGTTTCAGGTCTAAACAACATAGCATAGTGGCTTCTAAAAAGATTCACACTAGAGCCCACCCAGACCCTAACCCACCTGAGATAGTTGATAATCCATAAGGTATCTTTTGGAAGTCTCCTAAGGTTAAATTATTAACTGTTTTCAGATCACCCTTGAGAGCTAAATCAGTCCCTGAAAATCTTTCAGCTCTGCAACAATCACAAAATGACTTAGTGAACCCATTTAGGACTAGGTCATTTGATGATATAATCCAGTTAGACTCTGAATCTTCACTTTCATCTCCTGAAACAAGTGAACATCCTGGTAGCAGGGAAACAACACCTCCTGATTTACATTTCCTTCACAATCTAGGTGTCTCCCATCCAAGATCATCTCAACAGTCTACTCCTGGTCCATCCACTTCTACTCACCCTACATCCATTGTTCAAACAACTTCACCTCAGCCCACTTTCCCTTCTGTAAATCCACCTCCACCTCCTGCCATGGCAACATGGTATGCTCCCTTAGCCCTTAATATACCACTAGTCAATCTTCCACCGGACTATCAGTCCAAAATTCCATTATATGATGCTAATAATGCTACAACTGCATCACAACATTTGGATAAGATGAATGACTATTTTGATCGAAATGAAATTGATGATGATTCTATCAAGCTCAAACTGTTTGCTTAGAGCTTAGGGGGAGAAGTAAGAAAATGGTTTAAAGGTTTAGCCCCCCGTAGTATAAATGACCTCCAAGGCTTCCATCAGACATTCTTAAATAAGTGGGAAGTGAGAAAGAATCCTCTCCAAGTCCTTGCCGACTATAACAATCTCCATAGGAACCCTGGGGAAAGTGTATAATCTTATTGTACCAGATTTAACAGCGTCTATAATGCACTTTCCCCCGAACTAAAACCTCCTCAGGGCTCAGCTTTAAACAAATTTCCTGAAGGGTTTGATCCAGACATGACATATTCACTTAGAGAAAGAGTTTTTGCAACCCTTGAAGACATGCAGAGGGGTGCTCTTTCTATGGAAGTAAACTTGATGGAGAAAAGAGCAAGAATGAAGAGCGAGAAGAGAGTATCTTTTAGAGAGGAATCAACCCCTTCCACTTCAAGCTCAAAGATAGAGAGAATGATGGAAGAAATGATGAAAGAGATGAGCATAATTAAGAGAGCACAAGCAAATCAAAATCAAAATACTCCTCAAAATAGGAACCAAAATCAGAATGTTAGAAGGAACCAACCTCCAAACAGACCCAGGGATGATGATCAACAGATCACTCCTCCCTTTCATCAAAACTATGTAAGTGAGGTTGAAGAAACAGAAGACATAACAGGGGGAGACGATATCAACATGTTTGGGGAAGAGGATGATGACTTTGAGGTTCATTATGATAAAAAATAGGGTCTTTACACACCTTACGACGACAAAAGAGATGATAATGGAAATTATTATCAGGACATGGAAAATGTCGTCATAGAACCTCAAAGAGAATATGACCTTAGAAGCAAGACCAGTCAACAAGCCCCCAACACCAAAACCTCTGACAAATCCTCTCAAAGCAGCACCACAGCTAAACCCAAAACAGCCAAACAAAAAGACAAAACAGTGGCTGTTAATTCTGATAAGGATAAGGAGAAAAACACTCAAAATTCTGAAAAACAGAGTGAAGACATCAACATTACTAACGCTTCAGCTAGTACTCCTTCTACAACAGTTGTGTCAAGTAAAACAAATCAGCAAGCTGTGATTGTTGATAGAGTGACAGCTAATAAGGTTGAAACAAGTGCTTCAAAGAATCAAACCCCTTTCAGCTTTGAACAGGAAATCTTAAAGATCAAAATCTCTATTCCATTAACTGAGTTAGTTGCCTAACATGTATATAGGAACCAAATTTTGAAGGCTTTAAATATAGAGGAAAATGAAGATACAGTTAATCTTAGTGGTGACCTACCAGAGTTGATTTTTGGCCCTAAGATTGAAGGGAAGTTTCAAGAAGGACCAGTTCCTCCCTTTTATGTGAGTTTGAACATTCATGACAAAACTCTACACAACGCTATGCATGATTCCGGGGCTTCTCATAATTTTATGCCTAAAGCTGTGATGGAGAGCCTTGGTTTAGAAATCACCAGACCCTACAAAGACCTATACTCCTTTGACTCAAATAGAGTAAAATGTGTAGGATTGATCAAAGACCTCTGTGTTAACCTAGCCCAGATTCCAGCCAAATGTTTACTCATGGACATTGTCGTGGCTGATGTTCCCCCAAAGTATTGAATGTTATTATCAAGATCCTGGGGAGCTAAGTTACAGGGGACTATGCAGATGGACATGACATATGCGACCATCCTGGTTTTCAATCAGACTAGAAGACTTTACAGGGAGTCTCATATGCAATACACGGTTACAAGTCAAGACAGACCACGAAACTCTCCTAAATATTCTGTCAATACAGGCCTTGATTCTTTTATCATGTTTAACAATGAAACTCCTAGTGAACAAGTCACTTTAACAGAATTAAAGGCTGACAGGGAAGAAGAGTATAATAACGCAGAAGTGTCCAAACAGTTTGCCACATGTGAAAACATTAGTAAACAAAGCATAGGTCTTGATTTACCGGTTATGATTCCATTGTTTTTAGGACTTAACAACCCAGAAAATACCCCTAACGTTTCTGGCATAATCCCTCGATCTATTGAAGAATTTGAGGAGTCAAAACAAATTCAATTGGGTGCTGCTAACCATGAACAGTCAGAAGGCACCATAGTTAAAAAGGACAATCGCCAAACAGACGAAACCAAAGACAGTCCTTTATGGAGTATGTATTTTGATGGGTCATGCACTAGAAATAATGTTGGTGCAGGGGTTTGGATCATTAACACTGAAAACAACCACATAGAATGCATCTCATGCAAATTAAACTTTCAGTGTTCCAACAACATAGCAGAATATGAATCCCTTCTCTTAGGCTTGCATCTCTTGAAGAAATTAGGAGCCAGAAGAATTAATGTGTACGGGTATTCTGAGTTAATCATTAGGAAATTCAATGGGGAGTATAATGCGAATCATCCCAGACTTAGAGCCTATCGGAATGATGTCATGGATCTGTTGACAACATTTGAGGAGTCAAACCTGAGTTTCATCCCAAGGAAAAACAACATTATGGCTCACAATTTAGCTTTTGCGGCCAGAACATGTCTAACGCCATATGAGACTGGAGACAACACAACTCCGATAAAATTTAGACTGGCAGTGCCTGATAACGAAAAATATTGGCAAGTGTTTGACAATGACAAACAAATAGAAGACTTCATGCAATTCAGAAATGAGTTCGAACTGCACAGTTCAGATTCATATTATGATACAGACTGCAGTGAAGAAAACTTTCTTGGTGAAGAAGAATCGTCTCCTCAACCTGCCAATATTAACCTATTGTCTAGCGAACTTAGGAGCAAAACAGAATTAACTGCAGAGTTAGAAACAGAAGAATTACAAACTTTGCATTCTAAAGATGAAAATCTGCCAAGTGGTCTAACGCCTTTAGAGGATTTGTTCGATTTTAACGATGTGGCCAATAAACCAAAACTGGAACCTGTAGAAACTGAAGTAGAGGAGTGCAATATAGGCAGTGAGGAAAAACTGAAAATGATCAAGTTGTCCAAAACTTTGCCAGCTCACATTAAACTCAAATACTTAGAGTTGTTCAAAGAATTTTCTGATGTTTTTTCTTGGAGTTACGAAGATCTCAAATCCTATGACACTGAAATAATACAGCACAAAATCCCTCTTAAAGAGAACCAAAAACCATTCAAACAGAAACTGCGCAGAATAAACCCTGTCGAGTTGCCATTGGTTAAGAAGGAAATCATGAAGATGCACGATGCTGGCATTATTGTCCCTATTAAATATTCTGAGTGGGTATCTAATCTGGTGTCCGTTAGGAAGAAGACTGGAGAAATCAGGCTTTGTATAGACTTTAGAGACTTAAACAAAGCTTCGTTAAAAGACAACTACCCTTTACCAAAAATGGATCACATTTTACAAAGGGTGGTGGGGTCTAAAAGGATTTTGTTGCTTGATGGCTATTCAGGGTATAATTAGATTTTAGTTCACCCTGCTGATCAATTAAAGACAGCTTTCACTACTCCATGGGGCACTTTCATGTATGTGAAGATGCCTTTTGGTCTAATGAACGCTGGAGCAACCTTTCAGAGAGCCATGGACATAGCATTCTCGGAAGAATTGGGCTTCTTCATCATTATCTATCTAGATGATGTCACCGTGTTTTCAAAAACAGATGAAGAACATTTAGAACATTTAAGAAAAGTTTTCGAGAAGTGCAAAAGGTTTGGAATATCTTTAAACCCTAAGAAGACACTATTCGGTCTCCAAGAAGGTAAGCTTCTTGGACACATTATTTCAGAAGAGGGTATAAAGATAGATCCAAAGAGGATTGAGGCTATATTGCAAATCTCTCATCCTCGAAATATCAGAGAGTTGCAGTCTTTCATTGGAAAGATTAACTTTTTAAGAAGGTTCATCCCTAATTTGGCAGAGCTCCTTAGAAATATCACAAACATGTTGAAGAAGGACCAAGGGATAAAATGGACCTTGGAAGCAAAGACATCCTTTGAGCTGGTGAAACAAGCATTAACCAAAACACCGGTTCTCATAAGCCCTGATTTTTCGAAAGATTTTTATATCTTCTCATTTGCATCAGAACATACCATTACTGCTGTCCTTTTACAGAAAAATCCACAAGGACAAGAGCAGCCTATTGCATTCTTTAGCAAGGCATTGAGGGATGCCCCTTTGAAGTATAATATTATGGAAAAGCAAGCTTTTGCTTTGGTTAAAGCATTAAAAGACTTCAGAGTATACGTCCTTCACTCACACATCATTGCCTTTGTCCCAAATTCAGTTGTAAAAGATATTCTAACACAGGACCCTGATGGTAAGAGAGGTAAGTGGATTGCTGTTATTCTCGAATATGATTTAGAGATAAAACCCACTAAACTCATCAAAGGCCAAGGTCTAGCTAGATTAATGGCTGAATCCAATTTTGAAGTTCTTGATATTAATGTGATTAATGCTTTGGACAGCCAAGAAGAATTCTCAACTCCTATTATTGAAAACCATTTTCTGAATTCTCCTTGGTATGCTGATATCGTTTATGTTTTGCTTAATTTAAACACGCCTCCTGGTTTATCGAAAACGAAGGCAAGGTTTTTAAAGCTGAAAGCAGTAAACTATTGCATTGTAGATAGGTGTCTTTATTGGAAAAATGCTAGTGGTATATTGCTTAAATGTTTGCCTGAGTTTGATGCAGAGAAGATTAAGCAGGAATTTCATGAAGGAGAGTGTGGAGGCCATTTGTACTGGAAGTCAACAACCAACAAAATTTTGAGGGTTGGTTTCTTTTGGCCCACCCTTTTTCCTGATGTTCACAAAATGACAACTACTTGCCATAAATGCCAATTGTTTGAGGGCAAGAGAAAATTATTACCCCTTCCTCTGCATCCAATCACTGTTGAAGCTCCTTTTCAACAGTGGGGACTTGACTTCATAGGTGAAATCAATCCCTCATCTTCTGCCCAGCATAGATGGATCCTTACTGCCACAGACTATTTCACTAAATGGATAGAAGCCATTCCTTGTAGGCAAGCCAATGATTCAGTTATTATAAAGTTCATAGAAACCAATATCCTTTCTAGATTTGGCTGCCCTACCAAGATCATCACGGATAATGCAGCAGCATTTAGAAGCAAGAAAATGGTGGAATTCTGTCACAAGTACCAGATAACATTGGGACACTCCACAGCCTATTATCCTCAGGGTAATGGACTCACAGAGTCTTCCAACAAAAGCTTAGTGAACATAATAAAGAAACTGTTGGAAGACAACAAGAAGTCTTGGCACACAAAGCTGATCCATGCACTTTGGGCTGACAGATTAACTTTGAAGAAATCCATTGGTATGTCACCTTCCCAGCTTGTATATGGTACATATGCAATTTTTCCTAACAGCCTGGGTGTACCAGTTATGAAGTTAATTCAAGAGTTGCAGACTGAGGATAATGACATGATCAGAAGAATAAATCAGACCATTCATCTTCAGCAAATCAGAGAGGAAGTGTACAACAAAACATTGCAGAAACATGATAGCATTAAGAAGCTTTTTGACAGAAGAACAAAGGCCAGCAATTTCAAGATTGGGGACAAAGTTTTAAAGTGGGATTCAAAGAGAGAAGATAAGGGAAAGCATGGTAAATTTGACAATCTATGGCTTGGCCCTTACTCTATCCATTCAGTTGCTGGAAACAATGCATTCTTCTTACAAGAGCTGGATGGAACAGATTTGTTTGGGGGTCCTGTCAATGGCAGGATGCTCAAGCATTACTTATCTTGATTCATGATATGTTTTTAAGCCTTCTTTTTTCTTTTTTCCATTGTAAACATTTCATCCATCATTGCATTCAAAGTTATGAAAAATCAAAAAATACAAAAACAAAGAAAAATAGAAAGAGGGCAGAAATGAAAACAAGAAAGGCAAAGCCCCATGCCAAAAAGAGAAATAAATTCTGAAAGTGTGCAATCTCAAATGCCACTCCTCAGAAACACACTTCTAGTTAGTCAAACTGTTTAAACTTGACTAATTAGCTTTAAATTTTCTGCTGATAGGTTAGTGAATTTGATTTTCCAAATTGTTTAAACTTGGCTCATCAGTAGATAGATTAGGATAGAAACTAAGGTTCAAACATGTTCAAAATCTGAACCAAAGTTTCCAGAGAGAGATGACTCAAAACTGTTTTATTTTTCTGAGTCATAAAAGAGAAAAACTGGTTCTAATTTGCCCAAAATCTGAACCAGAAAAAAGAGACAGCTCAAAACAAAATTAAAAATAGAGCTGTAAACAAAAAGAAGGCCATAATAAGAAACTTTCAGATCTTAAGCCTTCCATTTTTTATTTAATTTTCTGCAAATAATAATCTATGTGCAACTTGTTTTTATGCCATAGATCACAGCAAGTCAAACAACTTAATCTTGACTTAGCTGTTTTTAAATTTCTGTTATGGAATTTAGAGAATGAAAGTCTGTTGGACTGCTTAATCCCAACAGACAGTAGACTAGGTAGAGAAATATCTGAGCTCAACTGTTTAATCTGGGTTCAGGGAGAAATAAGGAGTAGAAGTAGATTAGATTTCCTGTTTTTAAAAGAATAAAATGTTGTGAATAGAGTTTGCCAATCCAAGTGCACTCTAAGAAGAAAAAATGTTAGATCTGTAGGATTGGGTAGGTAGCAAGCTTGTCGATAAAGGTCCACTGTTTTCATGGCTGCCAAATATGTTTTTAGAGAAGATCATTCAATCACAGAAACACAGCCCAATGGATGAGGCAACTAATCAGCCTCCCAGAAATCAAGTCTGAATTCTTGATGCCTTCAAGAAGGCACCATCCCCAAGTGGAGCCACTGTTAGCCACCTATAATATTTTTTTATACCAAAAGGTGGCTAAGATCTTTTTTGAGCCTCCAAGAAACAAATTTTACCACTAAAAATTGTTGGCTCTTGAATTCTCTTTAAGGCTTCATGCCTCTGTCCCAAATCCTCATTTGCTGCCCCATTTTATACTCAGAAAAATCTGCTGATTTCATATAACAAACTGCTGAAGAAACCATCATTTTCTTCCCTTTTTTCTCCATATTATTTCTTTACTTTTCATAACTCCTCTTCTTTCCGTTTGTGAAAAATTCCCCTTTCATAGTTAAAAACTCACTTTTTAACTATTCCGAAACCCCCAAATCCATTTAAAACTTTGAAACTTTTCATGGAAAACAAGTTTTATTGCTATGGACCTAAGCCCCTTTGGGCTAAAGTCCTAAACCACTTCCCCCCACATGCCCATACATTAAAACCAAACGCCAAAGCTTTTTGACACTAATCGCAATCGGAAACAACACAAATGGGTTGATCGGAAAGACCAGGCTCAATGGCCCGATTGCGATTGGCCCTTGTCTCTATACTCTCGGGCATATTACATTCCGTGAAAACCACCGGCCCTGCAATCGGGCGCCTTTTTCCCTTTAACTTATACATTTTCTGCCCGAGCCATTATAACTTGTTTTTATTGCAAAACTTTGGTTTTCATATGTTTAAAGGTTTTTCCGCCGGTGCATAGGTCGAAGCAATCCTGACCGTTGATCTAGTCCTTCGATCCAACGGTCCGCGCACAATCGCATCGCGACTTCTCCCTGTTGCGCAATCGCATGCCCATCTCTACGACCTCCGATTGCGATCCCTCCGATTCATTCCCCGCCGTTGATCTAGTCCTCAGATCAACGGCCAGCGCTCAATCGCAAGTTTCTAATCGCATGGGTTTTTGTTTCATCCCCGATTGCGATCCTCCGATTAAATCTAGGTCATCCATTTCCCGCCTATCCAACGGCCCTTATTCCCTCCGATCGCAAGTCCTACCGCCATTTCAAAACCCGCCGATTCGTTTTCCGTCGTCGATCTGATCTGCAGATCAACGGCCAGCGCTTAATCGCACTGGAAGTTCAATCGCATCCCCTTTTCTGCCACCCCCGATTGAGACCCTCCGATTAGATCTGGACCGTCC
Organism: Pinus albicaulis; assembly: GCA_034641835.2. Taxonomy (NCBI): domain Eukaryota; kingdom Viridiplantae; phylum Streptophyta; class Pinopsida; order Pinales; family Pinaceae; genus Pinus; species Pinus albicaulis. The sequence goes on along the minus strand of CM076575.1, from coordinate 1,532,430,271 downwards.
ACGTGTCCAGATCGGACGGTCCAAAACTGCTCCTCCTTATTCTTCTCCCGCTATCCTTTTTGCCTTTCTATGCAGATCTCCACCGTTGGTTGCCTTCATCCGACGGCTTCGCTCCTCCCCCGCCATCTGAAGCAGTTTTAACCTATTTCCGCAGGATTTCTTAACTATTTTTGTGTTTTGCAGGGATTTTAATGGTTTTCCATTGTTTAATGAAAGAAAGCCGAGGGTTGGGAAAGACGTTTCCTGCGCCTTCGAGCTGTTAAAGAGAACCATCTGCGGGGTTTCGCTCCATTGTTTTCTCAATGCTGCATGGGCATTGATGCCTTTAAAAAGCCCAGTGCGGCCTGCACATCGACAAGACACTGTTTTAATTCAAAAACAGTTAAAGAGTATCAGTTTGAAGACAGAGCACAGCAGATGAAGATTTAAGACGGTTTTTATGGGGATTACGGCTAAGACCGTTATCAAAAGCCTAATCCCCAATCTAAAACACAGTTTAAAGGAAAAACCTAAAGTGTTTCATCAGACAGAAGGCTTCCACCGTTTCAAACTAAAGGCGAATTGATTCCTCAGCTACCACCGAGCCACCTGGTGCCTCAAACCATTCAAACCAAAGGCTGAGTTATTGAAGAAAATCAGATATCCGCCTCCAGCACAGCCAAGGAGTTACTTCTGCAAGGAAACCAATGAATAAATATCTGCAGAGTTACTCCAAAACGCAGCATATGAGCCTCAAAGTCAAATAAAACTCACTTCGAGTTTTAAATCGTAAATGTAAAAGTTAATGCAGCACTTCCACCTGTAATTTCTCCAATCGATGCCTCTCAAAGGGCCGAGAAGTCTTCACTCTGCATTAACTGTCCTTGAGATATTTTGTTAAAATCTCACCTCCTCATCTTCCTATAAATACTTCTACAGAAGAGGAGAAATTGTTGGTTGCAGAACTTTGAAATACACTTGAGCTTGAGACTTATATTTGTACATAGTATTCACTGGCCCTTGAAGCTCTGTTTGTGCTAGAGTAGTTAGGTTGAATAGTGAAGATGATTGCTGAACTGAAACATTGGACTTGAAGTTTGTAGCTGGTTTGACATCAATATAAAAGCTGTTTCATGGGATCCCGATCTATATTGACGGTGATGTTATTCTCATTTGTAACTTGTTGTTTTATTTCTGTTTTCATGTTGTTTCATTCTCCACTGTAAAGAACAGTTTAAACAGGGTTAGGACCTGCTGTATATCAGTAACCTTCTCTGGCTGAGAAATCTTTATTTGAATGTTTTCTTCCAATCTGTGTTATTTAGGAATGACTTAATTCAGCTTTAGGCATGAGAATGCTGGTGTTCCCTCATTTTATCGTCCTAGCTGAATATTATTTCTGAATTTTACTTTCAGTATGTGTTATGTGATGATGAACTGAAGGAAGATATGGTTAGCCCTGGTCCCAGACTTGTCTGCATAACTAACAGATTGTTTCCCTTGGAATGTGTTAAAAGATGGCTAGTTTAGAAGCACTTGCTAGATCTTAGACCATTCTGTGTTATCTTTGTGTTTCCCCTTGTTTTGCATGTTTTCTATTGGAAGTGTGTCAAAGGCTGGTTGGTTTAAAAGCACTTACCAGATCCTAGTCTGCTTTCGTGTCCTCCTTAAGTGTTTGCCAAAGGCTGACTGGTTTAAAAGTACTTATCAGATCCTAGGCTGCTCTTTGTTTTGCATCTGTTTAATTCCCCTTCTTAGTGTATCACTCCATTCCATAAATCAAAATTTAAAGAAATCCTTAGACATAGAGGACTTGCCCCTTGGATCACACTTGATTTTGTTGTTCAATTAAAGCCCAGATATGACTCCATAGCCCAATGGACTAAAAAGCAGCGTTATATCTATCTGTCTGCCAAATCTGTTCTATTTTCTTGCAACTTCTCACTTTTGAAACTTTTTTGCATTTAGGATTTTCCCCTCAAGTAACATTTCATGCTCAACCATCCAAAACAAAACAAAACTCGTGGCCTTCATAACTAGCCTAATATCATTACCCTAAACTTCAAAGACAATATCCATCTTTGTACATACTGGAGAGATCCCTCTCCGGATTCAGGAGGGCTAGATCCTAGAATCCCAAAGTTGGTTGAAATGATGTTAACTCTGTGATTGGACTCTCCCAATCTTGCTAATAAATTACAGATACCTAACATGACAATTGAAATGTATTAAAATTTTGGGTTAGGTTGGTTCGATTGTGCCCAGGGCATATGAAATTATTCTAACTTTAAAAAAAATAATGTCAAATAAGACATCATAAAATAAAACACTAATAATGTCCGATGAAAAATCATAAAATAAAACACTGTAATTAAAACAAAGTGAAAAACAAAAAGCATGAATCTAAATTAAAGGAGAAAAAGCATGGACTAAATTAAAGGAGAAAAAGCATGAATCTAAATTAAAGGACGGTGGAGTGGACCAATTTTAAATTCTCCCTCATTTGTGGAAGAGACGAGACACGGGATTTGTCTCTGATTCAAATAAAAAAGGCCAATATATCGGTTGAAAAAATCCTACATATATCTTTCGAAGGTTGCAGAAATTTCCCACTTCGTCATGTACCTCTGGTCTGGTCCGATATTTCTATGTGTGCTCTGATATGTCTGTGGTTGGGCGTCTGTGTATGTGTGATGAGGGGTCAGATTCATGCAAAGTCGATCATGTCATTTGTGACACGCGATGGGAGGAGGTGCAAAACAATCAAACGAAAGGACTACTCGTACCGAACACTCACTGCTAGGTAAGATTCGTTGTATTGCTTGCTGCATAAATGCCCGTTCTTGCGTGTCCCACCAGTCCTAAAATGCTCTACTCTTAGGTAGATTCGTGAATTAATTTCTTTGCTATTTTTGTTTTTTTTTTGTAATTTTAGTTCCAGTTTGACATGATAATTATAAAAGGAAAATTTGCATGATAATTTAAAAATGATTAAATAAAGAAAGCTTAGTTAGATTTGTCCTGTCATTTAATCACAGCTCGAGAAATATTTTCTCATTTACTATTTTCTCGTCATTTCATTATTGGTTAAATAAAATATGGTTAGATTTTTCTTTATCTTGTTGCTTTTCCATACATTTTAGTACCTTAGGGCAAGAAATCCAAGAGACCAGCTGCATTTATTTATTTGTGTGCTGGCGGTTGCGTGCAGCACATAGAGAAGCCTAATTCCACCCTAATGAAGTCACTATTTTCTACCCTAATGGTTGTCTACGAGACATCGCTGGGCAGTTTGGTTAGGAATTACTCTCCTCTTCGCTTTCTTGGGGAGTAAACGAGAAACCCTCATCACCTGTTAATCCAATGTACGTTTAAGCTCTCCAATGCGTTCAACTTTAGTTTCTCCTCTGTTGTAGTTTCCGCGGAATTACTTCATAGTTTAGTTTTAGTTTGGTGTCACTTATAAAATTATTTGGTGTAATCTATGGCTCCAAAATAGACATTTCAATGCTGCCCTTCTCTTCCAATTAAATCTAATTTTTGGAACGATGTGATTTTATATTAAACGGCAATATCCAAACATTTTGAATTAAGATACGTTACATTATATGATATATAAATTTATATGTTGAATTTTGTGTTTCAACACATATATAGTTTATTTTATATCTTTAAATTATTTTTATTATTTTTAACTTTTTAAAAATATTATATATTTTAGTCTATATATCTTTAAATTATTTTTATTATTTTTAACTTTTTAAAAATATTATATATTTTAGTTTTAAAAGTGGTAATTGACTAATCACCTCAGTTCAATACCCTATCAGTTTCTTTTAACATTTTAAAAATATTATATATTTTAGTTTTAAAAGTGGTAATTGACTAAATCACCTCAGTTCAATACCCTATCAGCTTCTTTCAATAAGCCAGATAAATCTCATAAACACGAATTATATTTTTACTTCTTTTATTTTGAAATTCCACATACGATATCGTTGGGAAATTTAAGTAATTAACAATTACTTACACAGGTTGTTGTTTGCCGGGACATGAGGTAGTTGCATCATGTCCTTGCATGCAATAGAAATAACTCTCATCCACCCGTTTTGTTTTTCTGTTGATGATCAATGAATTAATCTTTCAGTTTTCCAATAGTGTACTGTGGTGTACGGTCCGTGTAATTATTTTTGTATACTTTAGATTTATTTAAATTAAATGCAATGCATTTGGTGTGAGTTATAAACAATAGTTAGTCTAATTTGTGGCCTCAAAATCCATTTTTCGCGGCTACCCCTCCCTTATAACTAAATCTAGTCTCTTGAACGAACGTTGTGGTTTTGTATTAAATGGCTTTATTAAAAGATCTCCAATTGTGCTTTTACCTATTTTGAATATATTTTTTATTAAAATCACAATGTTTTTACAGTTAAATATATATTATGAAATTAAATTCTATGTAAATGTTTTTAACATTCACTTTGAATACTTTTTTTATTAATTGTCTCAATTATAATATATATATATATATATTCTTATAAATTTATTAGGCTAGATTAGCTTAGAATAGAGTAGGAAAAGGTAGGCTAGGCTAGGGTAGGCTAAAGTAGGCTAGGCTAGACTAGAGTAGTCTAGTAGGCTAGAGTAGAGTAAGCTAAGGTAAGCTAGGCTAGAGTAGGCTAGAGTAAGAGTAGAATATGATAGGCTAGAGTAGAGTAGGCTAGGCTAGGGTGAGTTAGAGTAGGTTAGTAGGCTAGGGTAGAGTAGGCTAGTAGGCTAGAGTAAGCTAAGCAATGCTAGTCTAGGTTAGGCTAAAGTAGACTCGGTTTAGCTAGGCTAGAGTAAACTAGTGGGCTAAAGTAGGCTAAGCTAATTTATGGTAGAGTAGGCTAAGCTAGGGTAGAGTAGGCTATGTTAGGCTAGAATAAGCTAGGCTAGGCTAGAGTAGGGTAGTGTAGGATAGGCTAGACTAGAATATGATAGAATAGAGTAGGCTAAGGTAGCCTAGCCTACTGTTGAGGAGGTAAATCCCCTGTGCGGACAGAGGCGATCCCTACTAGCCTAGCAGGGGTCTAGCAACAATCATCAAATGCTACAGTGCAAGTTCCTAATTGCGAATAAATAAAGCCAACAATGGAGGCCTACCTGGAGTCCAATGCTATGATTCGTAGAAGAGACAGCGTTCCCGTTCCTCACCCTCGGCAGATCACGATCCCCACGATATCCGTGAATGGACACCTGCACATGCAAGAAACAACACGAATACAAGCATAAAATCCAGAATGTGCAACTATATATCAGTCAGAAAGGATATAACTCATTATTAACATAAGTGAAAAACAGAGTGGAACCATAACCGGTAGTCATTCATTAATAAGCAATCGAAAGAGAGTACAACCAATGTTCTGACGCCGTGGTCTCCTTCGGAAGGGTCCCTAGTCGTTCACGTCTCACAAAGCTCGCCAGGGAAAGGGAAAGCCTCTCTAGAGTCTCTCGACGATAGTCTCCTTACTTGAGTCGGCCTTAAGGAAAGAAAGAGGGCTCTTACAGCACAAAGGCTCTTGGGAATTTGGAGATTCAAAGCTTAGGCACTTCAAGACTAGCTTACAATGGCAATAGGCAAGCTTTTATAGATGAGGAAGGAGGGATTTGGGATCCCTATTATTGTGGGATTGGCCCTATCATCAGGGAAGGTTCCATGAAAGGTGGCAAACCACTTCCCTTCCATAGAACTCCCGTAGCCAAACCTCCCAACTCAAGATAGGCAATGGTTTCTGAGTCTGTTGAAACACAACTTCCGCCATCTTTATTTAAAAAACACTCCCTAAATTGGCTGGCGCGACTGTGACTCTGGGACAGAGCGCCAGTTGGCGCGGCCTCTTTGCAGGATTTTCCCCATTGGCGCGAGTGATGAACTGTCTGCTCGTGCCAATGCAAAAGGAGATGTTTTCATGGTTTTTTGCAAGGAGATGTCTTTAGGGCAATTGAAGCTCATGCTTAGAGGAATGCAATGATGATGGTTTCAAGGCATGACATTGCTCACAGGTCACATAATGGGTCCTCCATTGTGCGGGACGGGGAATGGTAGGGACAGTGACAAATTACTGTGTAACAGATGCCCCCTAAAGTATAAGGCCCGAGAGAGAGAGGGGGGTGAAATGCTTTATGAGATCATGTTCAACTGAAGCCCTGCCGTCGGAAAACCTGCGTAGAAAAATACAACTGATATCTCAAGTACATGATGTATATGCGGTATGGGCGCAGCCATCCGAAACAGAGTACACTGTAATCTGGATCCAGGGTATGGGCGCAGCCATCCAGCAAGGATCAAAATAAATAGACTCAGGTATGGTCATAGCCGTCCAATCAGTGAGTCATGTACAAAATGATAATAATCCACAATCGCAGCTTGGATTACAACAGACACAATCCAGGGGCTTGCGCTCCATCTCGACCCAAATAAAGTACAAGTTCAAGCATGCGAATATGTGAGCTGAAGTCGAACATGCAAGAACATCGTCTGATTACCAGCCAATGTTGAGAGCTGTTAACAGACGCGAGAGGAACCACCAATAATGACAATGGCCCTCAAGGTACTACAGGTACAATCTACGGTGTGTGAATCAATGAGCTGGCGTCGAACACCCATAGAATCACTCGATCGGAGGCCAATAATGAAAACCCCACGTCGAATGCGACAAACCTGCCATTGAGGCATGCATGCTCCAAGGTACCATAAAGGAATCTCTAGATCAACTTCCTGGATAATGAGCTGAAGTCGATAGGAAGTGACCTTGATCGAAGGTGGGCCATAATGTTCCCACATCATCGACACGAGACAGAGGAACATGATGTTTTGTTGTGAATTAGGATCGTATGAGAATCAGAGGAAAGGTTGATATTCGCAGAGGCCAACTTCTCTTGAACATGTAATGGCACTAATAGTGGTTTTGGCAGTATTTGACATCAATGGATCAGAGGTCATGGTGACAAGGTAATGAGCAGAGGAGAGGTAAAAAAGGATTACCCAAACCCACGGAAGCAAGTGAAAAAATGAGATGAGATGTCCCCAACCTGACACGAATGCAGACAAGTGCCATGTTCAAGAGCGACATACTGCCGACACGACAATGATTACAGTTCCATTTTTCCCCCACCATTTCTGGTAAGTACCCCAATTATTTTTGATAACAAGCTTGAAGGGGATAGCATATTCTTGTAATGTAAGTCCGCCCTTCGGGCGAATCCATCCTAGTACATTTAACGAGCCCTAGGAAGGAGGAACTAGGAGAACGTCATTTCGACTGAATCCGATGTCATCAGGGTTTAACAAGTCTGACAAAGGAAGAACTTGGCGTCTTTTCATGTTTAGAGAGTTTGAAAAGACAGCAGAAAAGTAAACTCCACAGGTCCCTTTTCATAAATAGTTCCTCATATCCGCAAAGGTAGAAAACAATATCCGAGAAAACCTCCTAGTTGCGATAGGCCAGGGTATTCCTTTTGCGTAATCAATCTATCCGGCCAAAAATTGACGTATGCGGGGTAGATGTCGATTCGTGTCCATTTTAACGAGATCGAAACGACAAGGGCCTCGGCGATCTTTTCATGTTTAGAGAGTCAGAAAAGAGCTGAAAGATGACTCCAAAGTGACTTTTTCGTGTATTTACCGAGTTCGAAAAAGTATAAAATACAACTCGTTTCCACCGTTAAAGTCGCAAAAAACCTGCTGCTGCACATTACAAGCAAGCGTAAAACCCATTTTTGACATAACATATTAAAATATTTGATAAAAATAACTTTTAAAACTCATCCTATGTCGAAAAAGTTATAAATATGCAAAAATGGTAAAAAAAAAATTACATTTACTATTGACCTTGGTAAAAAGCAGCAGTGGTTCATTTTGGAGTGCAAACTTCTGATGGGGATTGCGACAGATCCGGTTGACCATTCAGATTCTCGTCTGTGACAGGTAAGAGGCGCTTCCCTGTTCTTCATTTCAATCCATTTTTTAATAGTTTTCCCTCATGTATCAGCCCTCTGTGGCCACTCTTTGAATTTTTAGGGCTGCGCTCATTGGCGCGGGTATCGGGCACGGACCCGCGCCAATGGGCTTTTCTATGTAAAGGGCTCGCGCCAGCGGTGGAACCCAAATTTCCGCCTAGAAATTTGAAGTTTTAACCAAATTGAATGAAATTTTAAGCCTACCAGAGATCTAATTAAGGGTTTCTGACCATGTGAATGCAGGAAATCAAGCAAAATGGTGATTGAGTGGAAAGAAAGAGAGCATGGAGAAGAGGATGAACAGGCCATAGAAAGTGAGGCTTGAATGAATGCCCTCAGAAACTATGGGCTAAAGAAGTTCTTCCTTACACCTTGTTTATGAGCTCAGCCCAAGCTCCTCCAGTATCTGATCAGTATTTGGGACGAACAGGAACAAGTGTTCAAGTTGCGAGACCAGGTATTGGAACTGGAGGTTTCCGATGTGTATTTCATAACCGGACTGTCTCGCAGAGGACCGGTACCCATCCTGACTGGGAGAAGACCATCTAGCGAGAAGATGGAAGAAGTGATGGCACGAGTGTGCCCAGACGCACAAATGGGATCAGGGAGTAAAAAGGTGGATATCCACACCATCCCCGACCTGGCATTGAGATTTGTCCTACATACCATCACGCGGGCTGCAGGATCGCAGGCACCTGCAGGCCCTGGAGAGCCAGCTCACACCAAGAGGTGGAGTACATGGGTCATATTGTTGAGCGGGCTACGGCGGTAACAGTAAATGTGAAGAGACAAATCTCACAAAGTAAACAAGCTTAGCAAAAATATGATTTTGTGCAGTTCCATCATGGTATCGTTTATTCTGGAACGATTACCAATATTCCAAGGCCAAGGGTCCATTGTAGCTGAGCTGATTCCACGAGAGCCAAGAATGGCTCACTGGGCAGCACTAATGCCCAGACCCGGAGGAGGCCAACGGATGTCGTGGAGGGCGGATTTTTTTGGGTGGTTATGGTGCCAGTTGATTGTAGTGGAGGACTGGCCATATGCAGGAACCTATTTCACCGGAGACCCAAATCTCCCACTGCCAGAAGGAGATGACTGGGACGAGGAGTTGGGTATGACCTCATCTCTTTTGATTTTTATGTTTTATGTTTTTTTTTGTTAATACACATTCGTCCTAGCACATTTTATATGTATGCAGATGTGGGCCCCGAGAGACCATCCGGTATGTCTCCAATCGCGTGGAGGACCCTTCACGCCCCTGATCCTCAGGCAGAGGGCACAGGAGGGGAGGATTTGATCCAGAATCTCGAGGGTATTGCCCGAGGGATCCCGGACTATGCTCAACTGGCGGATGTACCGATGGCGTACCAGCGACATATGGTGGGAGTACCTAGTCGAATCCACCGACTTCTGAGATGCTTAGTGCGTGCAGTTACATGTTATCATGAGCACCATGCGGATTAGACTGTTAGGGCTTTCACCACACATATTTTTTGAGAGACATGTCGTCTCCGGATGTACTTAAGACGATTATGTATATTTTTGACTTTATGTGACACAATCTATGTAAACATTTCGATATATATATATGCATATCTATTTCTGGATGGATCTTTCGTTACATGTGATGATGATCTACAAATTGCGCAAATGTTTGTCTAATACCAAATTTGCTACTGCATCTGTTAATGTATTCAAATGCCTGGGTATATGTTGATATGTAATGTAGTCAAAATTCATTTCCAGTAATCGAATACATAGATACAGATGTAAAATGGACGGTTTTCTTACCGAATAGTGTCCGTTCAGCTGTAACACAACAAGTTGCGAATCTAGATACACGAGCAATTCACGGATACCAAGGTTAACTGCCTTGGTTAATAATTCTAACACAGCACTATATTCCACGATGTTGTTCGTAGTACGTCCTAGACACACACCTTGCAGGTTGACCAACTCACCAGCAGGATCATAGATTACCCAGGTTGCTGAAGACAGATTCCTGGTACTGTGGGAGGCACCATCCACGAAACCAACAAATGGATGAATAGACATCTGCACAATCAGGAAGACCCGATCAGCAGAAATATGTTTACAAGGAACACCACACTATACATGCACACAAATGAAAAAAACACATGTATGTACACACACCACACCAAGAAATCACTTCAGGCATAGTACTTTTTAAGGTACATCCCATTCCTGGGCTGCGCCAGCGGAACTCCTTCATAATCTATAAGCTCGTAGGCCCCATTTTTCAAAATGCGCTTTACTATATAGGGCCCATGCCACATAGTTTGGAACTTACCGGCTCCAAGCTTGTCATGTGCTTGATCGTATAGGAGGACGAGGTCTCCTTCGATAAAGGAACGGGGGGAAACAAATTGATCAAAATGAGTTTTGACCCTCTTCTTTTGTGCTTCAATGATTAAAGCAGCCAGACGACGGGTTTCATCTAACCGGTCCAGATACAGAAGACGTTCTTCCTCTGCAGAAGTATCAGGTAGAAGTTCCACAGCTAATTTTAGAGAAGGAATCTCGCATTCAACCGGAAGAGTTGCTTCCAGACCATACACCAATTGAAATGGTGTGAATCCAGTTGCACTCTTAGCAGATGTTCGATATGCCCAGAGACCTGAGAACAGTTGGAGATGCCAATTGGATTTGTGAATACCAACTGTTCGTTGAAGCATAGTGACCAGAACCTTGTTCACTGCTTCAACCTAACCATTTGCCTGAGGGTAATATGGTGTTGAGCTGTCATGACGCAAGCCCAACTTTGAAGTCAGCTCCGCCATCATATAATCTCGGAAATGAGTATCGTGATCAGTGACGATGGCTTGAGGAACCCCGAACCATGCAATAACGTGGTTGAATATAAATTGAGCAGGCGTTTTATCGTCAGAAGCTAGTGTAGACATCGCCTTGGCCCACTTGGTGAAGTATTCGACGGCGAGAATTATATACACATGCCCCCCGGCCGAGTGAGGGTTACACGTCATAAAATCCACGCCCCATTTTGCAAAAGGGCCGATGGTAATAGTGGGATGCAAAGGGAGAGGCGGCGCGCGGATCTTGTGCTGAAATATCTGGCACGCATGACATTCTAGAAATGCAGTAATACAGTCTTTGAATATGGAAGGCCAGAAATAACCTGCCCGCAGAATCTTCTGGGCAGTAGCATACCCGGACATATGTCCACCACAGGCGCCACTGTGGCAGTCATTTAGGACCTTTTCAGCCTCTTCCAAGGTTAGGCACCGCCGGAGCACCGAATCTACTCCAATGCGGTATAAGGTATCTCCTACTATACGGTAGGGCTGGGACTGATGCTGAATCTGTCGGCGAGCAGCTTTATCCAACTCAGACCGAAATGTCGAGGTCTGAAGATACATAATTATATCACCGTACCAAGGGTCACGAGTACTGATGAGGAAAAGCGTTTTGTCCGGTATATGGTCTTCAGAGTGTGAGGGAGCAGAGTCTGTAGGGAGAGAACATATAAGATCCGTGAAAACCAATGATTTCGTTGAATTAGCGGTAGTGAACTCTAAGTCAAAATCCTGCAGGATAACAATCCATTTGGAGTACTTGCCCCCTAGTAATTGTCTAGAGATAATATACGTCATAGGGTTGCAGTCTGAAACCACTGTTATCGTACGCAAAAGGATGTAATGGCGAAAGCGCTGCACAACGTGTACTGCTGCTAACACCAACTTCTCGACATGAGCATAACGCATTTCTGGATCGAGAAGGTTCCATGACAGATAATAAACAACATGCTCATTACTGTCATCGTCATCCTGCACCAATACCATGGCTATGGTGCTAAATGCGGCGGCGAGATATAAAGTGAATTCACAGTGGTAGTCCGGAGGACGAAGCAACAGAGCATTGACAAGAAACGTCTTCAGCTTCTCAAAGGATTGCTGAGCGATTTCGTCCCAGTGGAAGGGAACGTTCTACTTTAATAGACGAGTGAATCCTTTGGCCACCTCGGCATAATTCGGGATAAAGCGCCGAAGAAAATTAGCTTTCCCTTGCAGACTCTGTAACTGATACAAGGAGGAGGGTGATGGGAGATTAATAATGGCCTCAACCTTTAAAGGGTCAAGGTGAATCCCGTCTTTTGAGACTATGAATCCCAAAAGACGGCCAGAATCCACGTCGAAGACGCACTTATGAGGATGAAGCCTAATGTTGTAGCGTTTGCAACGAAGAAAGATCTGCCGGAGATGTTCAGGATGGTCCTCTCGCTTAGCTGAATGAGCTGGCAAGTCGTCCAGATAGGGCTGAACGATGTGGCGAATGTCATAAAAAGCGTAGGACATCGCACCCTGAAAAGTGGCTCCAGCATTCTTCAAGCCGAACGTGAGCTTTTTATACGTGAAAGTACCCCACGGATAGATGAATATGGTCTTGTGCTGATCCTCAGGTGCAATATTGATCTGATTATACCCTGAGAAACCGTCCATTAGGGAGTAGATCTCACTTCCAGCACATTCGGCGATGATCTGGTCTATGAATGGAGTGGGATAATTATCCTTTGGACAGGCATGATTGATGTCGCGATAATCAACACAGACTCTAATCGTATTGTGCTTTTTATCGACAGGGACAATGTTAGACACCCATTCTGTGAGGGGGATGAGATAAATAAAGCTCGCGTTCAGAAGTTTTTCAACTTCTACCTTGATGGCGGCAGCTTTCCGAGGATGCATGGGGCGTAAGCGTTGGCGCACGAGCTTCGCACCAGGGTAGGTTGGAATCTCATGCACTACAATACTGGGATCAATCCCCGGCATTTCCTCGTAGGACTACGCGAAAACATCTCTGAATTCCTTAAAAAGCTCAGTATAGACTTGAATCTCATCGGGAGAACAAGTCACACCCACATGAATATTCTCAACGATCCACGGTTTAACGGAGATGTTGATCGGGATGGTTTGAGTGATGTTTCCCAGGTTACCCTCCGAAAAAACCTCGTGCGTCAAGATGGGCGTTTGAAGAGGAGGGGTAGGGACCTGAGTAGCATAACGCTCCAGACAGTCAGTTATTGCCCCCAAGCTGGGCATAAACGAGGAGCGATGATGTCCATCACCCCAAGGCAGCTCCTCAAGAGACATAGTTTCAATGATGGCCTCATCGGAAGGAAAAGTCTCTTTGAGAGGATCAGGTGAATCGGCCTGACCAAGCCAGGGGGATTGAGAGTAGACGTCGAGAGCCATGCTCAAAGGAGCATGCTGAGGAGGTGGAGGATCAGATGCGGCAACAATTTCATAGTAGCTGATCTCTACTGGAGTCAAAGGCATTGATTCTCCAAACTCATACACCTGCTCAGGTGTAGAAATAAGCCAGGGGTCATCGGACCTGGAAATCATGTTAACTTGAGCGGTGTGCGGTGGTGGGGTGGGGAAAATACCCATGAGGACTGGGTCTTTGAAGAGACTAGGTCCTACACTGTCTGGGGGATTTGGAATCTGATCCATGTATGGCACGTTGTTCTCAGAGATAGAGGTGAAAAATGACAACTGATCCACCGTGACAATTTTTCCCTCGTGAGGGAACTTAATGAATCGAAAGACAGTGGACGGCATGCATAGCATGGCATGGGTCCAGCTGCGGCCAAGAAGTATATTGTAGTTGAGTTTGGCATCAACCACTTCTATTTCCACGTTGACAATCTTCCCCTTTAATGTGATCGCTAGACTCTCGAGAACACCCAGGGGTTTAGATTCCCGACCATCAAATGCCTCAAGGGCATTGGGAGATGACGAAAGGGCTGGAGAGCCAATGGCCTTCCAGCAAGCGGATGACATAATGCAAGTAGAAGCACCTTCATCTACTACGGCCCTATGGATGTTCAGACCGTTAATCCTGACTTGAATGACAAGAGCGATTTGATGAGGAAGCCGGGGAGTGAAATTCTCCAAATCGAAGGTGAGAAGACTAGAGTCGGTGGGATCAATGCCACCAATTGCAGACAGTAAATCCTTCCGTTGTGAAGGAAAACTTTGAAGAACCTCAAGCGCAGACATAGCAGACGGCGCCTGTGCCAAATCCTCAACAATGTTGTAATGTTGAGCGGCACGAGCGTTTGGATTATAAGAAGATCTTCGAAGAACACCCTTAGAAGGTGGCTTCACAACGGGTTCAGGAGTAGGCTTCTCGATTTCCAACGAACCGGAGGCATGTGGGGGAGGCGGTCCATCCGCAACTGCCTTCCCGGGTGCCTGCCGCGATTCATTGTAATCCTTCGACCGCGTAGCGACAGAGATAGGTGAAACACTCTTCACCATGAAAACTTGGGACCCAAATGGTACAGATGGTGACGGCTGTTCGACCATCTGGGTCTGCTGACATGGGAATTACTCTTTTAGAACCGCCGGAGGTCCTTTTGAGCCCTTGAGAAGTTGACTAACTTTGGATCGTCGTGGACAATCCTTAGTATAATGGTCCTCTTCACAAATGAGGCAAGGGTACTTCGGTTTACGTTGGGAGCCATCCTCAGTGCGAGATTTAGATTCTGGCCTCAGGGCATCAGATTTAGATTTACCTTTGCCCTTCTTCTTCCCCTTGGAGGATTTCTCCATAGGATTGGCCTGAACGGCATTCACCTCCGCGGTTTTGCCAGAATCGGACGGTGCGGGATTAGTAGAAGTATTGTTGGAAGAATTGGACTTCTGCTTCCCATTCGAAGATTTCTTCGAATTCTGAGAGACAGAACCAATGACACCATCCACCGCAGGGGTAGGTGGAGCTTTAGAGGTTCCGAGCCGTGGAGCATCAGTCAAGATATCGTAAAGCGTGCCAAACTGAGAATATACAAGATCCAGATATTGGGCATGCGCAATGGCTTGTTCCTCTGTCACACACGCTCCCATCACAATATCTTGAGCGATTTTATTCACGAAGGAGGTGGTGAACCAGTGAGTCAGTATCTGATCAGGTATGTGAAACTTAATCAGTCTACGACGGCGCCGCCACTCATGAATTTGATCAGAGATTTGAGTGGCTTTATCCTGCTTCAGAGAATTCAAGAGGTGCGTCGTGGCTTCATAGCGAACCGGTAACTGAAAGTGCGTGAGGAAAGCCATGGCTAAAGAATTGAAATCTTGGAAAATGCCACGGGGTAACTCTATGTACCACTTAGCAGAAGCTCCAGTTAAAGTACGCTAGAAGAGGTGCAAACGGATCGAATCGTTGACCCAAGAGTTAGACGAACACCAAAGATGATACGTCATCACATGCGCCTGGGGGTCCTCTCCAGCTTTTCCCTCAAACTTGGGGCAATCACCAGGTATCTTGGAGGGAACCGGAGGCCAATATGGATTATGTAAAATCGGATCATTGGTCAATTTTGAAACATCCGGCAACTCCAAGGTAGCCAGGAACGGCAATGGTGGATTAACCGCCATGCCAGGCCCAGGATGAGGTCTGGTACCCATACTCCACAATGGTTGTGAATAGCCTTGCCCCCATGGGTTTGTCCTGCAGGATTTTGACCGTAGGGGGAATAGGTCGTACAACCAGACTGATTTGGATGGTGGTAACCAGAGTGTGGAGCTTGATAACCAGGGTACGGACCCTGATTATGTGTCGGCCCTGTATAAGCAGCATTTGGATTTGGCTGCTGAGTGTAGGTAAAACCCGGTGGAGGAGGATAATACTGAGAGCCTCTGGGGTGGTTATAGTTCGGTTGAGACTGACCATGAGGATAATAACCACCCTGAGGATAAGTAGGCTGCTGAAAAGTGGAACCCTGCGGAGCTTGATACGTAGGGCGCGGCTATTGATTTGGCTGTAGCATCGAATGAACTGGCTGCTGTGCAGGGTTGATGGAATGGGCGGGCTGCCCTAAGTGAACAGGTTGACCCGACTGAGAGGGCTGACCTGAGTGACTAGGTTGACCCGGATAGACAGGCTGCACCGGTTGCACAGGCTGACCTGGTTGTAAAGGAGCCCCAGGTTGTACCGGATGGACCGGTTGGCCTGGAGGCGGAATAGGGCCAGGTGCTTGCTGGAAATCAGTTTGACCTGAAGCGGAACCATAGGATGGTCCTGGCTGATATGCAACGTTAGAAACAACAGGATACTGCGTTTGCATTGGTGGAGAAGGCTGGATTTGCCCCCCAGGACCATAGACCGGTCCCGGTTGGTACCCCGGCTGAGGCTGGACAGGTTGACCGGAAGGGCTGTAATACTGTCCTTGCGGACCGTACGATGGCCCTTGTTGGCCCGCATGATAGCCCTGGATGGGCTGCCCCTGTGGGTCATAAGGATAGCCAGGTTGGCCCGAAGGTTGGCCTTGGAAAGGTTGCCCTTGTGGGTTATAAGCCTGGTGATGAGGTAAACCTTGAGCATGGAGGAAATCCTCAGGAGCGGGAAGACGTAAAATGTCCCCGTGCTCATCATACTGACCTGGAAAAGCATACACGGGTGTACCATCCTGTGCATAGTGCGAAAAGTAAGAGCGGTAGGGATCTTGGGAGGATGGTCCAACCTCGGGGTTCGACTGTTGCAGAGACAACTGATACTCCTCCAGAGAGATGTTCTCCGTTATAGCAGTCGCTAGATAGATATCTTCTGGAGTTGGCATAGCCCTGGCAGAGGGTGCTGTGACAACAGGAGAAGAGGCGGCCACACAAACAGTGGGCCGAACGGGTACAGAGGTAACGGGCATCTGAGGAGACACCTCGGGTGTAGGAGTAGCTGGCGTCAGAGAAGGAGCTGACACTCCCATAGAGGCTGCGGCAGAAATGATCTGACCCAAAGACCTGTATCCCGGCGGTAAAGAGGGACTGGCTGTTGACATGTCAGCTAGTTCAGAGTTGTCTCCCGGAAACAATCTTCGTGGGAAGAGCTGATAGTCTTCACCAGACATTGGGATTTCCTCACCAGAATCACTCATCGTTGATCCTACCGTTAGATATCGTAAGAGACGGCAAGGACTAGGAGGAAAAACAGCAGCAACAAAAAGTGAACCTGATGTAAGAGAAAGGAAATCAGCTCCTAATCTCAATTCAGATACAGGGTCCGAAAAGGGCCAATCGAACTCAACTGGTCCCCCAAAGGGTTGCTTAGAAAGAACCGGTCCCCCATCAGGAAACTCAGAAACAATAGGCTGCTGTGGTTCAGCAGAGGATTGGGAAACTTCTGATGAATCGTCCGTGTAAGGACTACCAGTAGATCAAACCGAGGGTTCCGCCACTGTGGCAAACAAAAAGAGAAGAAAAAAAAACAAACACACACACGGGCTAAAAAAGAGTCAAGACACACGATTAAACAGGGCGTGTAATCGTGGGTGATTAATTTTTTACCACATTGAAAAGTAACAAACTTTACCGTTTCATGTTTTAAGAGTCGAGAAACGACAAAAGATGACTCTATCTCTTTCAGATTTGACACAAGCGTGAAAAGACAAGCACTTGGCGATATTTTCAAGTTTAAGGAGTCAGAAAAGATCAAATGACTGCTTAGGAATACTAGGCACGAAGGGTGTACCAAATAACCGTGAACTGCAATATACACCTTGTTTTCAATAATGAAACAGAAATCGACCAAGGGCTTTCTGTACGTGCAGGAAATCTCCCCGAATGCTGTGTTCGGTGTATCACGGGTATAGGGTGGTAGACTCGGCTTCCTATGGATAAAGGATTGAAAACCTAGAGGGGTCTCCCTTTATATACGTGACGGTATGGGGAGCACAAGTCCATACTAGTGCTGTCTAAAGCCAAAAGGCGAGCAACAGCTGCTTGGTTTAAAGACGCCGGAACACGTCTCTAGCCTAGACCTATAAATGTGTTTCATTACATTTCAATGCTGCCTTAGGTTAATTGAATAAATTTTATGGTTGATCTTCAATTAGGTTTCAGTTCTCAGGCCCTACCGTATGTACTTTCTTAAAAGACTCCTAAATGCAAAGCTACATGCCACAGTACATCACTTTGTTCGATGAAAACTAGCTACATAAGAGTTGAGAGCTTTTACACAAACAAAATGATCAGAAGACAAACAATGATATCTTTAATGCAACTAATGAAATTTAAAACTTTTCATTCAAATCACTAATCACTAGTAAAATCGAAAAGATTACAATTTGCACTAATCAACCAAAAGCAAAAGAGATTTTTTTTTTTAAATTTTCAATGTTTGATAGCTAGATGCCCTAAACAAACTGAAAACAAACGGAACAACTTGAGAAATGATATTAAGAGAGCAAAACAAACCAGTGTCACTCAATGACACAACAATCAGATCTCAAATCGACCAAAGTCTCTCAAAACCAAGAAAAAGACTCAAAGGTTCCAATGGACCGTGTGATCTGGGTCCAAAGCAAGACCAAACGAAATTTGAATGAAGAAACGAGAAATCACCCAAAAATCGCAACAAAACAGTGAAAAACTACTAAGAGAATGTGGAGGAGAAATCAGAGAGCTGACTGGATAGACGAAACACCAAAACTCCCAAGGAGGGCTCGATACACAAATCCACTAGATGCCCTAGGGCTTAAAACGTGAAATCGATGGAGAAAAGAAAACAACCAAAGGACGAAGGTAGATTCCCAATCAAACAGGACTCCAACACACTCAGGTAGTCAAAAAATCAAGAAGAAAAACACTGACCAGACCTAGAGAGCTCAAAACTGAGCAAACTCAAATACCCTACAGGAGTGGCGCGACTGTAAGGCTGCAACTGGTGCCAGAAAGAAATTGGCGTGGGAAATACAAATGCAACATGTGCCAATTGGCGTGACTTTCAGGCTAAAAGGCGCACAAGTCGAGTTTCTCAGCCAAAAAAAAAAAGAACTACTCCAGAAGCAGATCAATGTAAACTAAGCAAACCAAGAAACAAAAACAGCAAAAGAACCCAACCCAGAAGGCTAACCAAGCAAGGAAAATCATAAAACAATCAAAACGAGACAGTGAAAACTAGAAGATCCCCAGTATGGTCGCCAAATTGTTGAGGAGGTAAATCCCCTCTCCGGACAGAGGCAATCCCTACTAGCCCAGCAGGGGTCTAGCAACAATCATCAAATGCTACAGCGCAAGTTCCTAATTGCGAATAAATAAGCCAACAATGGAGGCCTACCTGGAGTCCAGTGCTATGATTCGTAGAAGAGACAGCGTTCCTGTTCCTCAGCCTCAACAGATCACAATCCCCATGATCTCCGTGAATGGACACCTTCACATGCAAGAAACAACACGAATACAAGCATAAAATCCACAATGCGCAACTATATATCAGTCAGAAAGGATATAACTCATTATTAGCATAAGTGAAAAACAGAGTGGAACCATAACCGATATTCATTCATTAATAAGCAATCAAAAGAGAGTACAACCAATGTTCTGATGCCGTGGTCTCCTTCAGAAGGGTCCCCAGTCGTTCACGTCTTGCAAAGCTCGCCAGGGAAAGGGCAAGCCTCTCTAGAGTCTCTCAACGATAGTCTCCTTACTTGAGTCAGCCTTAAGGAAAGAAAGAGGGCTCTTACAGCACAAAGGCTATTGGGCATTTGTAAATTCAAAGCTTAGGCACTTCAATACTAGCTTACAATGGCAATAGGCAAGCTTTTATAGATGAGGAAGGAGGGAGTTGGGATCCTTATTATTGTGGGATTGGCCCTATCATCAAGGAAGGTTCCATGAAAGGTGGCAAACCACTTCCCTTCCATGGAACTCCCGTAGCCAAACCTCCCAACTCAAGATAGGCAATGGTTTCTGAGTTTTTTGAAACACAACTTATGCCATATTTATTCAAAAAACACTCCTTAAATTGGCTGGCGCGACTACGACTATGGGACAGAGCACCAGTTGGTGCGGCTTCTTTGCAGGATTTTCCCCATTGGCGCGAGTGATGAACTAGCTTCCCGCGCCAATGTAAAAAGGGATGTTTTTATGGTTTTTTGCAAGGAGATGTCTTTAGGGAAATTGAAGCTCATGTTTAGAGGAATGCAATGATGATGGTTTCAAGGCATGACATTGCTCACAGGTCACATAACGGGCCCTCCAATGTGCGGGACGGGGAATGGTAGGGACAGTGACAAATTACTGTGTAACACCCTCTAACAATTGGTTTTTACATTCACTTATGCTTCTTTATCTCTCCTTTCTCTCTACTGATGGCAGAACCCCACAATGGTGGATTTGGTTTCATTTTATCCAAGTTCTCCAAAATCCCCATATGGTTGTGAAACTATCATTTAGTTTCCAATATAGTTTATTCAACTTATTCAACTAAATTCTCGACTAAACCTAAATTAACCATTCTTTTATTATGAAAATTACATTGGTTGAGTTAGCCCAAATTAAACTTTAAAAAAATACTTTAAAAGCAAAGAGAAACAAAGTCTTCAAATTCTTAGGATTGCTAGCCCTCTTTCCAAGCCACAACATGTGACCAACTTTGTCACATTGTTGGTTCTATGTTAATGCTCCTGCATCATATAGCAATAAGATAAAACTATTAGTTATTAAAAATTCCATATATATATATATATATATGTGTGTGTGTGTGTGTGTGTGTGTGTGTGTGTGTGTGTGTATATATATGTGTGTGTGTGTATATATATATATATATATATATATATATATGAATAGATATAAAATTAATTTTAAATATATTCGATTACCAATTAAGCTGCATTCCATAAACTAATATATATTTAAATATATAAATATACTTTTAAAATAAATAATAAAACATTATTGAATCACATCGAACCTAAAATTCATAGGATTAAAGTTCACAACTCATAAATGTACAAGTTTAAGATATATTATATGTAACTCTGAAATCTAAGGCAATATTTAAAACATTTTAAAAATAATATATAATGCGACTAAACTCCACACTGCATAAGCTAGATATATATTTATAATGATATGATTTAAATCTTGATATGGGTAAAGAATGTGTGGGTCCTGCTTTCTCTTTATATTCCTTTAAAATGGGTGAAGGGAAGCTCTACTATTTCATTTATGGTTCTTGATTACGTATTTTCTACTCCCAAGATTTCAAATTTTGAACCCACTTTCAGATTTCAGATTTCATACTTTCATACTTCTTGATTTCAGGTTTCAGATTTCATTCTTCTTGATTTTGGATCCTCTGGTATTAAGTCATGTAGAGAATGGAAGAGATAAAGCAGAAGCTTGTGGAATCTGGAGTTATCCCACGCGTTATCGATGATTTCAATCCTCGTATGGGGATCATTCTATTCTAAAATGATACACAAATCAACATAGGTGATGAAGTAACCTTTGATGAAGTGCAATGCCAAACTATTTATGTTGAACGTGGTACCATTCGTTCTGATGTAGAGTTACACGAAACCTCCACGCACCTATGTTTAGTAGGATGGGTAAGTTTACTTCACAATTTAATCAATATTTTACTAAATATATTTCTTTATTTATTTGTATTCCTTCAAATTGAAAGCCATATTATTAATTTTTTCATAAAACCATCGTCAGATTATGACGGATCGTGATGCTTTGGAGGCAAATATCTGCACTTGTTTATAATCTGGCTGAAATCAGACCAAATTTCGATAAAATGGCATGCACAATATGCTAATTAATTTCATAATAACATTATTAATCGCTACGTTTTGTAGGTTAAGTGTGCGATTAATTTCTACTGAAAATGATCTATGTATCATGACTGCGTTCCTTTTTTTACCTTGAAATTTACCGACACATAGTTGTAATGCCAACTCTGATGAATATGTTTGTTTCTGTGTGTGCAATATTAGGTGTTCATCTGACCTTCTTGGTTGCCTATGAACCTCCTAACCCCCCAACACCCCCCACCCAACACTTTGTGTTCCAAGGATCAACACCCCATCCAACCCTGCTGATGGGAAAAGCCAAGGGGGCAGCATCACACACCCATAATATCCATATAGAATTTGACACATTGTATTCCTCCTATGTTGCATCTCAGAAGGGAGGTTATCTTGATGAAAAATAAAACACATAAATTTTTTATTGATGCCTAAAAGTTAATTTATACATTTTTTCATCTTGGATCTATAATGTTAATAAATATATCATTAGACTTGTGAATGACCCATAAATCTTACCATCATCTCAAAACCCTAGTTTGTCATGTTTTGCATGAACATTCAATTGTTTCCAACTGCTTATATGTTGCCTTCACTGATCTGAAATGATTGTATTAGTTTTGTTGCACTAAGTGTCTTTTCAGTTAATAAACATGTGCATACTTGTCTTATTATTTTTCTTAAGGATTGAGGATTTTAACCATGAAATGTAGATGATTTTAATGAATTAGAAGCATGAAATAAGCACCAATAACACTGAACAATAGTGTAAAATAGAGAATAAGTCACCACATAACATTTACATAGCAGGCAGGATGAAGCAGTTCACCCCTCCTGGGCTACATCTGCTTGTCCAGCTCTGAATGGCATGTCCATCATTCATTATACTCAAAATTTTGCAAATACATGTAGTTACCAGCCTCTAATGGATGTTTCCTCTACACCAATGGCTCCAGAATGCTCTGATTAGTCAATAATGACTCTTCATTCATTCTGAATGGCCGAAAATTGAGTCTGATACTCATTTTCCTAGTTACACCTAGAAAAGCTCCAATAAATGTGGAGGACTCCACTTAACTAGAGTCAAAATAGTGGATTCCGCCTAAATTTTGGTGCACTCTAAAAGTCCACCGGATTTAACTGTCACAATAAATGTTAGTGGTTGGGTGGCCACATTCCAACCCAAACCACACAATGACATTAAATAGTGGAGCGAAACTATAGGCATAAACCCTAGTTACAAGGCAAAACTCTATTTTAAATGTTGTTAGCACTGACCGTAACTGTCAGAGATAGCATTACTCGTGTGGGGTTTGTTAACATGTGGTAAGGTTTAACATAAACTATCGAAATGGTTGTGATTATAGGTTACATATGTTGCGACGATTTACGTTATATCATGTTACCATATCATGGGACCGTTGGTGGGTTGGGACTGTTGGTGCTCCCCACCCCCAAATGCCAACATATTACACTTTAAAAATTAGCCAAGGACTATAATGGTTGAGATTCATTGCATAGTGCGGGAGGTGTGGTGGGTGGTTGCTCTGCTGGAGGTCGCGAGGTCGAGCCCTATGGACATCTATAAAAATTTCAATACATTACTAAGGGGAAATGTGGCGGCCTCAGGGCTAGCCACGTGTCACCCTCCAATTGGCCCATAAAAACAACATACAACCTATCCAACAAATAAAATCATGCCACTTGTCAACCTCAGATTGGTTTTGAGGAAGGAATATTCCTCAGAGTATTCCTTTTTCTGACTGTGCATCCACCATGCTGATTGGGCATCCCAGTCAACCTTGTCACAAAATTTATTTGTTTTAGATTTCGATCAAAACATGACCTCTCCCTCATACTACATCTAGTTTTGAACCATTTTCAGCACCAGAATCAGGAAGAAAATATATACTCAAGCACCCTTGTTTCAACCCAATCCCGTAACTTTCCATTTTTGAAAAATTTATGAAATCCTGATCACTCCTCCCCATTCGGAAGCTTTTGGACCCCAAAATACTAGATTACCTGTTTATTAGATGAGGGTACAACTCCCTCACCTTTCCAACCTCCATCCACTTTTCCTTGCTTGGATTAGTGCCTTTGAGCCCAACTCGAAGGTAGTCAACATTTCTCCTCTTGGATGCTCTTGTCTTCCTGTCAAGTATTGTATGTTCGTTGAGCTCATCCAGAAATTATAGTAAGAAATATTCAATAGAAGGTAGTTGAACATCACTTCCTTGATCATCGATCAAAGGTGGCTCATACAAATGTAAGTTTTCAACATTAACAACTAAATACATTTGTGTTGACGGGAAAATTTCTCCGGCCAATAGTGGGGATCTCCCTGGTAGAAAGTCCCAATTAGACCTTGAACCATTTGGAATAGGGATCCCATCCGGGGTGTGGGTCCAGCTACTGCTTAAGTCACCTTCCCTTTGGTCTCAAAAGATCTCAATCGAACCTGCGGACACACACTTATTCACATGATACAAGATACATGGTTGATGCATTCAAAATGTATATAAAATTATACGTAGCGAGACAAATAATAAAGCATACACACTGAAGCAGGTGTCGTTAACAATACATATTTAGGGTTATGCTTGTAGGCTATTCTGACCGCAAAAGAAATAGTTCTTTATGGCGAGATGCCCTTTTACTTCCTGAAAGATAAAACGAAATGCTAATAAGTGAAGTCATTAACATTCATCAAGAAAGTATCAAATTGAACATCATTAACACAAGTACAGGAAACCATAATGTATAAATGATGCCATTAAGAGTGTAGTTTCATTAATCAAAAGATGTTTGAAACTGTATAGAAATACTCATAGTGTTCGCACAACAAAACACATCATTCCAAAAGGAGTTTCAACAAGTATCTGTATTCAAATTTAAAAAGAGATTTTTCTTTCAATACAATGTTGTATAGCTCTTGAGTCCCAAAAAAAGAGAAGCTCCTTTAAATTTTCTCGGAGGGGGTTTTATAGATCAAAACTTGCCCTTTGGGCTTCCTGAATCTTTGCCTACCCGCCTGCTGAGTTGCCTTGCGACCTAGGAGGGAACTGCAACCTATGACCTGGCTGGTGAGTGCGACCTGTGACCTGGCTGGGCAGTGCGACCTACGACCTGCCTCTAAGTGCTACCCGCGACCTACTGCCACTGGGTTATGAAGATGAGCTCGCGATTGAGAGTTCAGGGGCATCAATCTGATTTCCTTTGAGGAATTCTTGCCAGGTCTGATACTCTGCTGCTATGGGAGAAACTAGAGGGACCTCCTCTTTCAACCGATGCATGCACTCCAAAGCATTTGGGACTAGAGTTTCTTTCTTCTGTGAGATCAGGTTTGAAAGAGAGGTGAGCTTGGTGTAAATCCATACTGGTGTGACAAGAAACTGGCCAAGGTTTTCTCGTGATGCTGCAAGATCGGGAGTGGCAGCAACTTGCCTAATGGGCTGCATAAATGATTGGATCTCTTGATCTAACTGATCCCAGGTTTTCGCCTCGTCCAGTGCCCCCAGCGAAGGGATGTGGTGAAGGATGTGCATCGAGTCAATGTCACTGATTAGGTGTTTGTATGTAGCCATTACTTTGTCTAAATCCTTGGATAGCTTATCCTTGGACTGCATTTTCATCTGGATTTGGACTTTGGCATCTTGCATATGAATCCAATCCTTCTTTGGCAAATGCTCAGGGGCCTGAGGGTACCGTGCTGTCCAGTCCATCATTCGATCGAAGGCAGTCGAGGCCTCCTTCAGCTGCTCGTGCTTCTGCTTAGTCTCCGCTTGCGCTCTTACCAATGGGGCGACTGTTTGTTTTATGGTGAAAATTTCCCCATACACTTGCCTCATGGTCGCCTCTAATGTTTCGAACTCCTTTAGAATGGAAATCAGAACTTCATTGACAGGGGAAGCTTTGTTTTGGAGTTGTTGAACCTCCTCTCTTAATTCTGTCCTTTCCTGTTCTGCCCTTTTTTTCCCGCTGCTCTGCTTCTTGTATTCTGTTTTGTAGAGAAATGATCTCTCTACTCATTCTAGTCACATTTTCTTCCGTTTCCATAACGAAAGCTATGCTATCCGATGCTATCATCATGGGATTAGTCCTAGTATCAAGGACTATGTCTTTTCCGGTTGCGACTGTGGATGCAGCGGAAGGATTTTGTGCCAGGCATCTTCTCTTCTCCTGCCAGATTTTGAAAGAGAACTGAACAAATGTGAGCCTGGTGAGGTCGAATACATCCTCCTCTTGCCCCTAGGGGGAACTGATATCGAAGAGCGAGGCTCGTGTACTTCCCAGAGGTACCTCAACGGGAGATACCTCGATGTCCTCCAGCATTTCATCCTCTTCTCGTTTCTTCTTATTTTCCTCCTCTTCCCTTTGTCAACGTTCGACTTCTGCCTTCTCATGTTCTTTCCTCTGTCTGAGCTCCGCTTCTGCCGCTACTTCTAATTCGGCCTTCCTTTTCTGCTCAGCTACTGTGGCTTGCTCAGCTTCCACTTTGTCTAGCTCTTTCTTGAGTTCCTGCTCTGCTGCAACCTCCGCCTCTTTTTTCTCTTTTTCGTTATTGGCCTCCTCGGCCTGCTTCTTCTTCTATTCTGCCCTTAGGCTCTTCTTGTGCTTATCCTCATCCTCTTTCATTTTCTTTTCTCTCTCTTGCTGGGATTTGGCCTCTATTTCTTTATGTTGGGTAGAGGTACTTTGTCCTGTATTGGTCCGAGGGTTCTTAGCTAGAGAGGAAGAAGCACCTCCTAATTCGTGACTCCTTGCTTCCAAGGTTTGGGCATCCGGATCTTCTTGGCCAGAGTCCACCCCCAGAGCAAGTTATCTATCTACATTGTACCAGTTCCTTCTTTCATCCTCTCCCGTGTGTTCAGTATGCTGATAGTTCCATTTGAATTTAGCCTTCTTGCAATGTTCAGGAACTATCCTCTCTGGGTCATATGTTCGGTATTCTAAAGCCCCAAAAGTGATAACTTTTCATCTCTTCTCCTTCTGCCTCTACCTCTCTGAAGTCTTTAACTCTGTATGCACTGATAGTGAGGGGTAGAGCGGGCCACAACTTCTTCTTACCTTTGGAAAGTACCCTAGAGAAACCTGACGACATTTGGAAACAGAACTCCTGAATGAGCATTTTGTCTGTAACAAAACGAGGCATAGCATGTGGTGCCTTGAACGAGCCAAAGACTCGGATGAATGTATATTCGGCAAAAGGGAACCAATGCACCACTTTGCTTAGCATCTCCATGGCTCGCCAAGACATGCAAGGAGAATCTTGGCCGAATAATTTTCTGTATAGAGTGGGGATGAATACTTGGGAGATCGGCTCTATGTCCTGTTTATACCTGGATTCCCAAAACACCTTGATTTGTAGATGAATGGCACGGGTCTGTTTGGGATCCTAGTTACATACCCATCCCTCAAAGTGCAATCTCGAACAGACAAAATCCAATAAATAAGAGGCCATATAGAACTCGAAAGGCATTCCTTCATCTATTAATAATGTCGAGGATAAAGTTGTATGAATGGAGGTCATCAATATGCTAACCCAGTTGAAACGGGTGTCGTGCACTATGACCTACTCCATGAGAGTTTCCCATGTGCCATTGAAGGTAGTGGCATCTATGCACCCGTACAATCTACAAAGCATGGCAACCACTAATTTATATACTTTCCTGAGGCTCACCACTGGGTATTCCTAGTCTTTCTTGACATTAAAATTTTCGGGCTCCTCCCACAGTTTTCTTATAGTGTCAACTATAGGAACTGCATGAGCAATGGCCCAGCCTTCTGTGAAATCTTCTTCCCGCTCTGGAAAAGAGTAATAAACATGGGCATCTGAGCCTTTTAGCATTGCGAAAGCTTTGCCTTCGCTATCTCTGATCATGAAATTCTTGGGATCTGTTTTCTGTATGATCCAATCCATCATCTCTGGGCATGGGAATATTGCCGGATGAGCACCTGCGAGATGGATCTTGGACCTTTTAACCTTTAAGTATATCTCCCGATTGGGGAGGTCTTCCGCGAATTTCGTTTTGGCGAACTCTTGGTACACTTGGTACCATCGCATGCTGTCCCCTTTGGCAAATGTGCAAAGGGTATCTCTGTATATCGGGGGTGAGGACATTGGCATGTCCATCTCCATATCTTCCACTGCCAAGTGCTTGTCTTTCTTCCAGGACATTGGAGGTCCCATATCGCTAGAATTTGAGAGGACAGGTATACACTCCAAGTCTGCTTCAAGTTCACCTGTCATATTCATGAAAGAATCTCAAGATAAGAAGGACGCCATGATGATACAAGAACGATTACAGTTTATCAATTACTTCAACTGGGACATAGGAAGAACTGAATAAGTGGCCTACAGGGTCGCGGGTTGTGATAAAATGATGGAAATGCAACCTTGCGACCTAGCAACTAGGTCGAGGGGTCGCAAAGTGCGGAAAAAAAGTGAAAGTGTGACCTTGCGACCTTGCGACTGGGTCGCAGGGTCGCGAGGTCGCAACTTGTGGAAAATGGAAGGGATGCGACCTTGCGACCTTGCGACTGGGTCGCAGGGTCGCAAGGTCGCAAGTTGCGGAAAATGGAAGGGATGTGACCTTGCGACCTGGCGACTAGGTCGCTGGGTCGCGGGGTTGCAAATTGTGAAAAATGGAGAGAATGCAACCTTGCGACCTAGCAACTAGGTCGCGGGGTCGCAAGTTGTGCTAGGGCTTGCCGGGGTTTTGAGCGCACACGGCGTAGAGTTTTTTCTTGATTTAAATAGAAAAAAAAAAGGCTAAAGGGTTCCAGACATAGCCAAGGGATAGCTTTTGGAGCAAGGTATAGGCCATGAGGGGCTGGATGAGAAACTGTGATGAGTTGGGTAAGTGGGATGGAAACTCGAATCAGAAGAAAACCCTAAGCAAGAAATGAAAGCAATGGATGAGGTGAAGGACAATTTAAAGGTTCAGGAATGTAGAGATTTGCCAAGAATAATAAAAAAGGAAACAACAGGAGGAAAACGACAACTTACCCGAGAAAATCGCGCTCCAGTCGACCTGTCAGAGCCGTTTTTTTCTATCCGCTGCATATGCAAAATGCAACCTAGCGACCTCCCATATATAAAAAGGTCGCACGTGTGGGCCATTAATGAGGTCACAAGGTCACATGGTGAGGTGGTGTGAGGGGAGTGCGATCCCGCGACCTTGCGACCTTGCAACCTCAAGGTTGCGGTGTCGCAAGGTCGCGGAGTCGCGGTTTCCACAAATTTTGAGATTTGCGACTCGATGACTTAGTCTTCCTGATTTTCTACTTAACTTTTCTTTGTACTCAAGGGGCTCCAAATTTTTTTAAAAGTGGGGGTTTTTTGGAGGGTGTTGTAGAGGCTACAAAAAATGGTGATTAATTGGTCGAATTTGGAGTCTCTGTTGATGGTTAGCCTTGGAGGGGGGAGGGAGGGGCCTTCACTAGCTATTCCCTTTACCTTAAGGTCAACACTGCCTTGCCTTTGCACCTTGCGGGGTTTCTTGGCTCGCTAGCTTGTTTGGGTGCTACTTAACCAAATTTCATTCCTTCAGGTATCCGGACCAAAAGGGTTGGAGAACTCTAGGCGGCTACAGGGTCTGGTACGATTATTTTGTTCTCATCGTGTTGCTCCACTACTAGCGAACCTCTCGGTCCCGACGGAGTCACTGCCTAGGAGTCATGAACGTTGCTCTGTTTCCAGTGAGCCTGGTCAGTACCCCAACGGAGTCGTTACATCACCTCTCTGCGCAGGAAGCCTTTCTCAATCCTTTACCCTTTATTAGTGTGCTATTGCACTTATTTTGAATGTGCCTGGGATACTTATTTAGATGTGCTCGTGGCACTTATTTGAGATGGGAAATTGTTTTTTGCCTGGGAAGATGAGGGATCCCAACTTATTTTACTTGCAGAGAGGTTGCTCCTGGTGTGATATGAGGAATTTTGTTTTACCCGGATGCCCTGATGTAACATGGATTACCTCTGTTCCCTTCCGATCTAGTTACCACTGTATCACGCTTTCCTTTTGCAGACACCCTCTCAAACTTGCTAGGTGGGCTCCTCCCGCTTGATGGCTTGAGCTAGGTCATGTACTAAATTTAGGTGCCAATAACAAGCAATATTTTAACACCTTAAGGCCTTCCATCAGCATAGAACCTGTTTCATTGTGCCAATTGCGTAGCTCTGACAAGTCCTTCCATTTTTATAATAATTTTTTTTTATCTTTTTTTTTTACAAAAGGAATGAAAACGGAAACTATGGTACAAGGATAAGATATCCCTCTACGGGCTGCTAAGTGAAGTAATGTTTGAGGTCATGTCCGTTTACCAGGATGACCTCGACTCTTCCCTCAAGAGTTTGCAGTCTAAACGTGTGGGAACCTAATTTCTCTTTAACTTGGAAAGGACCTGTCCACAGTGCTTGGAACTTGGAATGTTTTCCCTTTTCTTCGTGAGCTTTATCCCACTTCAGGACCAGGTCTCCTACCTCAAAGTTTTTATTCCCTACATATTTTCTATCAAACCATCTCTTGATTTGGCTTTGGTGGATGGTAAAATTTTCCCAGTTTTTTTGTCTTTCTTCCTCCAACTTCAGTAGGGTGCCGATCCGAGTCTGCAAGGTGGGGCATGGGGTACCATGACATTCTTGGGACAGCTGAAGGGTAGGGAGAGATAAATGGGAAGGAAGAAAAACTTCTTTTCCATACACAAGAAAATACAGAGAGGTGCCTAGGGAGGACTTGGGCGTGACACGGTTGGCCCAAAGTGCGTTGTGAAGGGCGTTGTGCCAGTTGCACTGGTGGGACAACAGGGTCTTCTTAATGATGTGGATAAGATTTTTATTGGTTGAATCAGATAACCTGTTTCCTTGAGGATAATAATTTGCAGAATGTTTAAGAACAATGTCGTTTTCCAGAGAAAAATCATACAATTTGAAAGATGAAAAGTAAGTTGCATTATAAAAAACCAAGGAAGTTGGAACACCAAACTTGGTGATGATGGAATGAGTGACGAATTCTATTACCTATTGATCATTGATTTTATAATCGGTAGTAGTAAGAATGTACCGGTGTTGCTTGGAAGAGTGAGGTATGATTTTCCAATCACGTCCAAACCCCACTGTTGAAAAGGTTCTTCCACCGCTACTAATAGTAAAGGGGCGACTGGCTGCACTTCCTAATTTGCAAATTTCTGGCACTGAGTGCACTTCTGGACATATGCATGCACATCTCTGCAAGGGGTTGGCCAATAGTATCCTACGCGCATTATCTTATGGGCAGTGGTATCGCCTGTAAAATGACCTCCAGTTGGTCCATTGTGCAGCTCGGTCAAGATTTTTTGTGCTTCATCATGTTCCAAACAGCGTAGCATGACTCCATTGTAATTTTTCTTGAAAATCTTACCCTGGAACAGCTGGTAAGATGCAGCTTTGAGTCTTATCACATGTTTCTGTCAGGCAGTTAGAGCAGGGTCCAGGACGCCCTGGGTTAAGTATCCTGAAATGTCAGAGTACTAAGAAGGGCTTATCTGCTGATGCACATGGTCACTCTGATACATGTCGATTTCCTGTTCCCAACACTCTTCTTCAACTCCATGTGAACTTGCGGCCTCCAGAGCCATTTGGCACAATCCTTGTCTTTTAACGGTGTGTGCTGGTTTAAACTCTAAATCATACTCTTGCAGGCATGCCACCCATTTTCGTCACCTCTCTCTTAGCTCTTGCTGCACAAACAATGAGCGAACAGTTGGGTGGGGGACGAAAATAGTGACATTGTTTTTCAAGATGTAGAGCCTGAAATGCTTGACTACTTTGTAAATCGCATAGGCTTGCTTTTCGATTTCTTGGTAGTTCAGTTCAGCGCCTTGTAAACCATTACTCATGAAGGAAATAGGCTGTTCATCATTTTTGCCATCTTTCTGCATGAGGACAGCTGGAAGTGATGAATCTGAAGCGAACGTATACAAGATAAAGCCTCTGCTAAAATCTGGACTTTGGAGGGATGGCACTTCAACTATAGCCTACTTTATTTCGTCGAAGGCCTCCTTCTCTGGCAGATTCCATTTGAACACCGCATTATTTTTTATCATCCCCTACAAAGGCCTGACTATCTGGGTGAAATCCGATATGAATTTACGAAAAAAAATTGATTTTCCCCAGGAAAGATTGCATTGCTTTCTTACTGCTCGGGGGGGGGGGGGGATTTGGGAAATGGCTTTCGCCCGCTCTGGATCTACAAAAATTCCTTGCTTATTTATAATGTGGCCCAACAAATTTCCTTCCGCCACAGCGAAAACACTCTTCTTCGGGTTAAGTGAAATCCCGTACTTCCTGCACCTTTCGAAGATTTTCTTGAGGTGGCGTAAATGATCGCCCCGGTGTTTTGAAAACACGGTGATGTCATCCAAATATACTACCATGCTCTGCCCTATCAAACCACGGAAAGCTATATCCATGGCCCGTTGGAAAGTTGCCCCCGTGTTTATCAATCCAAAAGGCATGCGCCTGAAAGCGAACGTTCCCCATTTGGTCTGAAAGGTAGTTTTCAATCTGTCCGACTCAGCTACCAGCACCTGGTTATAACCAGAGAACCGATCCAATAAGGAGAACATCTCGAATCTAGACACAACTTGCAATATTTTTTCCATAGGTGGCACCGGGTAATTGTCTTTATTTGAGGCCCGATTCAAATTACGGAAATCCACACATAAGCGGATCTCGCTAGACTTCTTCCATACCGGGACCAAATTTGACACCCATGTGGAGTGACGGACTTTGAAGATGATGTGTGAATCCAAAAGCTTCTTAATTTCTTTCAGAATCATCGGTTCCAAAGTAGGATGCACTTTTCTGGGCTTATGTTGGAATGGCTTCACGCCTTCCTTCATGGGTATCACGTGCTGAATAATCCGAGTATTGTACGTACTTAAATCATCATACGTCCAAGCAAATACGTCTCGATACTTCCAAAATAGTTGGGTGAAGGCCCATGTCTCTTCGTCATTACAGTCTTTTCCAAGGTTAATGAACTTCGGGTTCTCATCCAATCCCAAGTTCACTTGCCGATGTGCCAAGATGGAACTTTGTACTTTGGTATTTGGGGGGCCGTGGAATCGGCTTTGCAGATCAAGGAGATTTTCAAGTGACACTATCCCCTTGGGCATGGGGTTCTCCTTGCGTTTTTCATGCTCTTCCTGCAAAGATTGGTAGTGATCCGCCTCATCAATTGCTGCATCTTTGAATACTTCACTGTTGAGCGTAAATTCCAATATTTGTTGATCATCATCAAAAACGCGTAAATTAGTAATATTATCTGGCATGGAGGGTCTATATATAACTTCAATAGAAAATCCATCCCTCAAAGGGGTGAATCTAGCAGCAGCATTAGCCAAAGTATCAGCTGCTGCATTGTGCATTCTAAGAACAGATTTGATTCTAAACGCATCGAAAGTAGAAATAAGACGCCATACCTCTTGTTAATAAGCTTTTAAATGTTGAGACAAACAATGAATGGTATTGCATACCTGCCGAGTAATGATATTAGAGTCTCCAATGACTTGTAAGCACCTTACCTTTAAATCCAATGCCTTCTTGAGTCCGAGGATTAGAGCTTCATATTCAGTAGTATTGTTGTTGCACTGGAAATCAAGCCGACACGAAATCAAGAATTTGTTCTTTTGAGGGTCCAGCAAGATGCAACCCGTGCCAGCTCCATCATGGGTTTTGGAACTGTCATAGTACAGGGTCCAAACGTCATTTTCTGGCTCCTTTGGGGTTGTAGGTTGGGGCAGGAATTCGATTTGGTGTGAGACGGGAGTGGCTTGGTCTTCCGCGATGAGTGTTAGTTCAGACTAGATCTCGGGGTCTACTGGAGACTGAGGAGGATGATAACATCTGAAAATGGCTTCCATGAAGCACATTCCAAGCTCCTCCTGTGCAAAACTGATGGGTTCATTAGTAGCATCCAAATCAGTCATAGTATATTTCATATATGGTTCTCTTTCAACTATGATTTGGTTATTGCGGCCCTTGTACGGAAGCCACAGGTGGGACCAGTCGGTGGAAAAATATCCTTGCAGCTTACTAGACCAGTCTCTACTAAGTAATAGGTCGTAGGCTTTTGGAATGTCAACAACCACAATGTCAATACATTGGTGGACTCTAGAATCGGACGAGAGGTGGATGATGATGTTATTCATTTCTCCTACAACTGGCACCTGCGATCTGTCAAGTTGAATGATCTTCGCGTTAGTTTTCTCTGGGCGGATGTTTAGCTTCTTACAAACAGATAGGGGCATGACGTTTGTGGATGCGTCGGAGTCAACTGGAAAGTTATGGACGTTGAAGTTAAAAATCTCAAAAGATAACAGGAAGCGAGGAGTAGATCCCCTGGATTTTGCATTGATGGCGTTCACAATAGACTGAACACTCGGACTGTCTTGTGCAGACGTATTGCTCATAAGCTTAGTAGTTGAGGTATTGGCGAAGGCCTTAAGAATGAGTTCTCGTCGGTTCGTGATGCGGGCAAGCTCGTAGAGGGAGATTTTAGTTCTAGTTTTCTTCATGTCCTCTACAATGTTATAAGCAGAATCAGATTGAGGACAGGGCTCGGTAGTGGTTTTGGGGGACCGCACCGAGAGCTTGCTCTTTTGATTTTCTCGGGTGTTGTTATTGGTGGGCTTCTCAGGGGAATCTTGTTGTTCATTCCCCGGGGGGAGGATTTTCCTTAAGAAAGCCCTTTTCTTCTCCTCAAAGGATGGTTCGGGGACCAGTCCTTTGCTCCTAAGGCTGTAGTTTCTTACGGGTTGGGCCTTAGGATTGTCTGCCATGTTGATATCAATGACGGTAAGATTGTTTTCCCCACAGATAATATCAAATTCAAGAACCGAGGACCCTGGTTCTTCATCCGGGGGCAAATCCTCATCATGGTCAGAAGCATCATCCTCCCTCGCATCCCCTGGGGTTTGATCATCCAGAAGCTGATTTACCACTGCCGTCATGCTGCCAATCCATTGTGGGCATGTTTTTTTAGAGTGGGAAGCCTGGTGGAAATAACATAAATTATCTTTTCCTATTTCTTCCACATTAAGAACAATGATCGGGTTAGACAGAGGTCGGCTGGTGTTGGGGTTGCTCTTTCTGAAAAAGGGCTTAGGTGCCTTGGTGCTAGTCGTGGATTCTATACCCTTCCTCTTCAGGTGGGAGACTTCATTTGTCAATAGCTTGAGGGTCTTTGATATACTCTCGAAGTCGAAAGCATCCTTATCCTTATCCATGGTTTTGTTTGTGGAGGACTGACCCTTTTTCGTGATTGGTTTGTGGTCATCTCTCCCCTTGTGATCGATGGATCCTATAGAAAACATGTCTCTTTCTACAGCGAGGGTGGCTGCATAGTTTGCAGCAAGGGTGGGCCAAGCTTCGCGTTTTACGAATACGGCGATATCCCTGGGGAGAGCTTTTGTATTATACTCTATGGTAATCGAGTCGTCCAACACCAGGTTTGGGGGAAACTTTTGCAGTATGGTGGCAAAGCGCTGATTGAAGTCTCTAACCTTCTCTTTCTTATGGCACTTAATGGTACTTAACTCCGCGAGGAGCATGGAAGGGATTTTGTCTTCTAAAAATTTCTGCAAGAATGCATGACGAAACTGGTCCCATGACGTAATGGAGGCACTTGGGAGGGAGCGGTACCAGGTGGCCACTTTGTTTTTAAGAGTGTGTGGAAACAAGCGGCAAGAAAAGTCATTTGTTTGAACCCTCATGATTTGCAGGGAGTGATACAAGCTGCTTATATGATCCTCGGCCAAGGTGCCTTTCTCGGGATGAAACTTGGGGAGATGCTTCTCAGGGTGCCTAGGCAGGTCGTGGAGGGGGTCCAAAAGATCTAATGAGGACTGGGCCATCCAGGCAAGTGGTTGCACTCTCCTATCCTGCTGGTGGTGTCTGATCTCAGGCTCAGATTCACTCCCTGTACCTGACACCGATGCTTCTCCCTCATGGCGAGAGTGTTCATCTTGATATCTCTCACGGTTGGCCATGTCTCTGAAATATCCCCAATTGTGGACAGGCAGCCTATTTGGGTTTGGGCAGCGGTGGTTGGAATGGTGTCCTTGGCCATGGCCTCTATCTCCTCTACCTCCAATCCCGCGGCCTCTATTCCCTTCACCTTCATTCCTGCGAGCTCTATTTCCCTCGCCTTCGTTTCTGTGGGCTCTATTCCCCTCACCTTCATTCTTGTGGGCTCTATTTCCCTCGGCCTCTATCTCCATCACCTCCCCCAGGTGGGGGGTGTGCCTGGTTGTTGTTCAGTTAGGCTTGGTTGGGCTGAGGGTCCGGGAAAGGTTCAGTTGTACCAAATTCCTCCTCTTCGCCCCCTTGGAGCTTGGGAATCGGTTCGTCACCCTGAATAGTGGTGGCGAGGTCTTCAACCATGAGATTCACTAAATGGGGTATGGTACTCACCAGGGCACCATTACGAGTGATGTTTTTAGCTGGGTCCTAGTGTGGGTCAAGAAACTCATGATTGGGGCATATCGCAAATCCCCGATGAGATTGCGGGCAGCTGGGCGCAAGGATCTTAACTGATCTCTGGTAATTTCATAATATGCAACCTCCTCCCCTGGAATGTCTTCCAACGGAGGAGGGGTAGTACCATCGTTTATGACATCCCCATGGGGAGTTTGTGATGGAATTTTGGTTGTGTGTTTGGAGGATGCCATTCAAGCCCTCCTTCTAGTGCCAATTCTGTTGATGGGAAAATTTGTCCGGCCAACAGTGGGGATCTTCCCGGTAGAAAGTCCCAATTAGACCTTGAACTGTTTGGAATAGGGATCCCGTCCGGGGTGTGGGTCCAACTACCGCTTAAGTCACCTTCCCTTTGGTCTCAAAAGATCTCGATCGAACCTATGGACACACAATTATTCACATGATACAAGATACATGGTTGATGCATTAAAAACATATATAACACTTTGCGTAGTGAGAAAAATAATAAAGCATACACGCCGAAGGAGGTGTTGTTAACAACACATCTTTGGGGTTATGGTTGTAGGCTATTCTGACCACAAAATAAATAGTTCTTTATGGCGAGATGCCCCTTTACTTCCTGAAAGATAAAACGAAATGCTAATAAGCGAAGTCATTAACATTCATTAAGAAAGTATCAAACTGAACAACATTAACACAAGTACAGAAAACCATACTGTATAAATGATGCCATTAAGAGTTCAGTTTCATTAATCAAAATATGTTTGAAATTGTATAGAAATACTCATGGTGTTCGCACATCAAAACACATCATTCCAAAAGGAGTTTCAACAAGTATCTGTATTCAAATGAAAAAAGAGAGTTGTCTTTCAATACAATGTTGTATAGCTCTTGAGTCCCAAAAAAAGATAAGATTCTTTACATTTTCCCAGAGGGAGTTTTATAGATCAAAACTTTCCCTTTGGGCCTCCTAACTCTTCTTCTACCCACCTGTTGAGTTTCCTTGCGACCTGGGAGGGAACTGCGATCTGTGACCTGGCTGGTGAGTGCGACCTATGACCTGGCTGGGCGGTGCGACTTGCGACCTGATTCTAAGAGCTACCCGCAACCTACTGCCACTGGGTTATGAATATGAGCGCATGATTGAGAGGTCAGGGGCATCAATCTGCTTTTCTTTGAGAAATTCTTGCCAGGTCTGATACTTTGCTGCTATGGGAGAAACTAGAGGGACCTCCTCTTTCAACCGATGCATGCACTCCAAAGCATTTGGGACTAGAGTTTCTTTCTTCTGTGAGATCAAGTTTGAAAGAGAGGTGAGCTTGGTGTAAATCCATACTGGCGTGACAAGAAACTGGCCCAGGTTTTCTCATGACGATGCAAGATCAGGAGTGGCAGTAGCTTGCCTAATGGGCTGCAGAAATGACTGGATCTCTTGATCTAACTGATCCCAGGTTTTTGCCTCATCCAGTGCCCCGAGTGAAGGGATGTGGTGAAGGATGTGCATCGAGTCGATGCCGCTGATCAGGTGTTCGT
Source organism: Pinus albicaulis (assembly GCA_034641835.2). NCBI lineage: Eukaryota > Viridiplantae > Streptophyta > Pinopsida > Pinales > Pinaceae > Pinus > Pinus albicaulis. Next base: position 1,532,392,701 of record CM076575.1, on the reverse strand, counting down.
ATGCAGCCATTACTTTGTCTAAATCCTTGGATATCTTATCCTTGGACTGCATTTTCATCCGGATTTCGACTTTGTCATCTTGTGTATGAATCCAATCCTTCTTTGGAAAATGCTCAGGGGCCTGAGGGTACCGTGCTATCTAGTCCATCATTTGATCCAAGGCAGTCGAGGCCTCCTTCAGCTACTCGTGCTTCTGCTTAGTCTCCGCTTGCGCTCTTACCAATGGGGCGACTGTTTGTTTTATGGTGAACATTTCCCCATACACTTGCCTCATCGTCGCCTCTAATGCGTCAAACTCCTTTAGAATGGCAAGCAGAACTTCATTGATAGGGGAAGCTTTGTTTTGGATTTTTTGAACCTCCTCTCTTAATTCTGTCCTTTCCTGTTCTGCCCTTTTTTTCCCGCTGCTCTGCTTCTTGTATTCTATTTTGTAGAGAAATGATCTCTCTACTCATTCTAGTCACATTTTCTTCCGTGACCGCAACGAAAGCTATGCCAGCCGATGCTATCATCATGGGATTAGTCCTAGTATCAAGGACTATGTCTTTTCTGGTTGTTACTGTGGATGTGGCGGAAGGATCTTGCACCAGGCATCTTCTCTTCTCTTGCCAGATTTTGAAAGAGAACTGATCAAATGTGAGCCTGGTGAGGTCGAATAACTCCTCCTCTTGCCCCTGGGGGGAACTGACATCGGAGAGCGAGGCTCGTGTACTGCCCAGAGGTACCTGAAGGGGAGATACCTCGATGTCCTCCAGCATTCCATCCTCTTCTCGTTTCTTCTTCTTTTCCTCCTCTTCCCTTTGTCGACATTTGGCTTCTGCCTTCTAGTGTTCTTTCCTCTACCTGAGCTCTGCTTCTGCCGCTGCTTCTAATTCGGCCTTCCTTTTCTGCTTAGCTGCTGCGGCTTGCTCAAATTCCACTTTGTCTAGCTCTTTCTTGAGTTCTTGTTCTACTGCAGCCTCCGCCTCTTTTTTATCTTTTTCCTTCTTGGCCTCCTCGTCCTGCTTCTTCTTCTGTTCTGCCCTTAGGCTCTTCTTGCACTTATCCTCATCCTCTTTCAGTTTCTTTTCTCTCTCTTCCTGGGTTTTGGCCTCTATTTTTTTCTGTTGGGTAGAGGTACTTTGCCCTGTACTGGTCCAAGGCTTCTTAGCTAGAGAGGAAGAAGCACCTCCTAATTCGTGACTCCTTGCTTCCAAGGTTTGGTCATCCGGATCTCCTTGGGCAGAGTCCACCCCCAGAGAAAGTTGTCTATCTGCATTGTACCAGTTCCTTCTTTCATCCTCTCCCAGGCGTTCAGTATGCTAATAGTTCCATTTGAATTTAGCCTTCTTGCAATGTTCAGGAACTATCCTCTCCAGGTCGTATGTTTGGTATTCTAAAGCCCCAAAGTGATAAATTTTCATCTCTTCTCCTTCTCCCTCTACCTCTCTGAAGTCTTTAACTATGTATGCGCCGATAGTGAGGGGTAGAGTGGGCCACGACTTCTTCTTACCTTTGGACAGTACCCTGGAGAAACCTGACGAAATTTGGAAACATACCTCCTGCATGAGCATTATGTCTGTAACAAAACGAGGCATAGTATGTGGTGCCCTGAATGAGCCAAAGAATCAGATGAATGTATATTCAGTGAAAGGGAACCAATGTGAAACTTTTCTTAGCGTCTCCATGTCTCGCCAAGACATGCAAGGAGCGTCTTGGCCAAATAATTTTCTGTATAGAGCGGGGATGAATACTTGGGAGATCGGCTCTATGTCCTATTTATACCTAGATTCCCAAAACACCTTGGTTTGTAGATCAATGGCACGGGTCTGTTTGGGATCCCAGTTGTTGCACATCTTAGCCCCTTCATCTAAATTTTTGGCCATTAGCCCCTCCATTCCAGTTTTTGGGCTTACAGTTCCTTTTAAATCTGTTTCGAACCCCTTTCGTGGCCTAAAATCTTCCCATCCTACCTCTCGCTATCTTTTCTGCCCACGAAATGCATTGAAAAAAAGGCTAAAATTTGTGCCTAAAATTATATCAGGCCTAGCCCCTTTGGTCTTAACCCCGGCACCTATTCCTTCCATACAACCTAGCCCTGAGACCAAACGCCAAATCCTAAGGCGCTTGCTGTATACGGCTATTGGGCACGCTCTCAGCCGTCAGATTAAACTGAGATCAATGGTCCACTGCCTATTGCCCTAGTGGTCCCCACTCCATGTCCATCACTAAAAACAAGGCCTATTTTCATTGCACTGCCTTTCACCGGCGAGCGGTATTCTCTGAATCGGAGCGATTCCATTAAGCGCCCGCCACGCGTCCCGGTGTACGACGACAATACCACCCTCCATCGTGAATTATCTCTCGATCAAAGTCGTGCAGCGATATTAACTCTGGTCGTCCGATTCGAAGAGCTCCATCCAACGATGATTATTCCCCAAATTTGTGCAGCCTTTAACTCCCGTCTATATCATCCGTGGCCCATCGTCTCACCACCACCCGACATGATATTAGCCGTCGATCCCGTTTTTGATCGTATGGCCCAGGATTGTTCGCACACCCCGTCGGTTGACTGAGTCCACCTCCATGTCACCCCTTCCGTGTAGTCTATCGTACGCCCACATGTCATTCGCATCCGTCTCCACCATTTACATGCATCGTTTACGTGTCTACGTTGTTTGTCTCCGCCTCTTCCACACAGCTTCATCCCATTGTGTTTCTCGTCATCACCCTCCATTCCTCCATCACCCTGCTTCTCCTCATCGTTTCACTCAGTCCATATCACCACCCTGTGGTCACTGCCTCATCCATTACCCTGGCACCTGGTTTTATTTAACCATTTTGTGAGTTTTGCAGGTTTACAATGGTGAAGAATTATCGTAATTTTACCGCCTCTATCACAGAAGCCGAGAACACATGACAGGACCTTGTTTCAGGAGCAAGATTTGCGAAGAAAGATCTGGGAGCCGCTATGACATGACCAACATTAAATGAAGCAAGGGTTAAAATCTGTTGAAGCCTCCAGAGAAATTCAAGATGAAGATGTTACAGATGGAGATATTAATTATCATGGCAAACAACGTCAATGAAAGATCCAAGAAATGCAGTACCTGGCATTGGAGAATTTAAATTTCAATTTGGCCTGCAGAAGGCGGAAAGTACCAGTACATAAAAATCATATCCTCCAGGTTTTACTTCAACATATTTTTCTCTTTAGAGGAGTACAGAATGTTATATATATTTTATTCTTCATACCTTACCCCTGAAGAGATTTGCACCTACTGCATTTATGTTATGGAGAAACCACAGAGTACTTACAACGTTCTTACACCGTCAAACACTTTGGGCAGGCATTTTCTCACCATTTTGTTTCAATGAAATAGTTAATTGTTTCACCTACTTATTTTATGAGTTTTATCTCCTCCTTCCTCTATAAAAGAGGAGAATAAAAACACTGTAAGGGTTCAAGACTTTTATCAAAAAATTGTGATGTGAAAGGAATTTTTGTATACATTTCGTAAAGCTTTTGTATCGAGGCTCAGAGCCCGTAGGGTCTCAGTGACGAGGAGTTCTATCTGTAATGAGGATTCTGGTCTTTGGTATTTCACAGTATGTACTTTTCCTTATGTGTTTAATACAATATTCCATTTCATACATCTTCTTGTATCATGTTACTGGAATGTGAGTGGCTCACTGATTTTAGATAAGGATTCATCCTAGTTGATGCCCATATTTGGATCAGTCAAGCACTTTAAATAGGCTCAGGCATGATATACTGTTTCATATTCATCTCATCCACTTTTCTGCTATATTAGTTGCTTTGGGAGGGTGCTTTTAAAACGTCATTGGCATGTATGGATTCTTAGAATGATAAGCCCATATGTGGTTCTGTTGTGTATCTGGGTATCAGACCAAAGTTAACTAATATCCTCTTATATTTCTTTCTCTACATGCACTCTCTGATATTTTATTTCTATGACATATAATTTGAATCGGCCCTCTTTGTAGTAAATTGTCTCTTAGCTGTCTGATGCTTTTATATTGGAGCTTTGCATTGTGTCACTGCAACATTACTTTCCCCGTGATAGTTTATGTGATTGTTGGTCCCATTTTAAATCAATTTCCTTGTTTAACAAGAGATAGTAGGAGAGATTTTGGATTGAAAACCCAGCTTTATTACATGCCTCCTGCTATGCTAAGATGTCCTAGGCACTAGTATATGGCAGCTCTAGACTGTCTCTAGGGTAGACAACAATTTTCAACAACACCAGTTATGTACCCATCCCTCAAAGTGAAATCTCGAACAGACGACATCCAATAAATAAGAGGCCATATAGAACTCGGAAGGCATTCCTTCATCTGGTACTAATTTCGAGGATAAATTTGTATGAATGGAGGTCATCAATATGCTAGCCCAGTTGAAATGGGTGTCGTGCACTGTGACATACTCCATGAGAGTTGCCCATGCGCCGTTGAAGGTAGTGGCATCTGGGTGCCTATACAGTATGCAAAGTATGGCAGCCACTAATTTATATACTTTCCTGAGGCTCGCCACTGGGTATTCCTAGTCTTTCTTGTCCTTAAAATTTTCGGGCTCCTCCCACCATTGCCTTATAGTGTCAACTACAAGAACTGCATGAGAAATGGCCCATTCTTCTAGCAAATCTTCTTCCCGCTCCAGCAAAGAGTAATAAACATGGGCGTCTGAGCCTCTTAGCGTTGCGAAAGCTTTTCCTTCGCTATCTCTGATCACGAATTTCTTGGGATCTGTTTTCTGTATGATCCAATCCATCATCTCTGGGCATGGGAATATTGCTGGATGAGCACCTGCGAGATGGAGCTTGGACCTTTTAACCTTTAAGTATATCTCCCGATCGGGGAGGTGTTCCGGGAATTCCGTTTTGGCAAAATCTTGGTACACTTGGTACCATCGCATGCTGTTCCCTTTGGCAAATGTGCAAAGGGTATCTCTGTATATCTGGGGTGGGGACATTGGCATGTCCAGCTCCGTTCCTTCCACTGCCAAGTGCTTGTCTTTCTTCCGGGACACTAGGGGTCCCATATCCCCGGAATCTGAGAGGACAGGTATACACTCCAAGTCTACTTCAATTTAACCTGTCATATTCATGAAAGAATCCCAAGATAAGAAGGACGCCATGATGATACAAGACCAATTACAGTTTATCAATTAATTCAACTGGGACACAGGAAGAACTGAATAAGTGGCCTACAGGGTCGCGGGGTCGCAGATTGTAAGAAAACGGCCAAGGTGCGACCTTGTGACCTTGCGACTAGGTCACAGGGTCGTGGGGTTGTGGGTTGCGAGAAAATGACGGAAATGCGACCTTGTGACCTTGCGACTAGGTTGTGGGGTCACAAAGTGTTGAAAAAAGTGAAAGTGCGACCTTGCGACCTTGCGACTGGGTCACAGGGTCGCGAGGTCGCAAGTTGTGGAAAATGGAAGGGATGTGACCTTGCGACCTCGCGACTAGGTCGCAGGGTCGCGGGGTCACAAATTGCAAAAAATGGAGAGAACGCGACCTTGCGACCTAGCGACTAGGTCGCGGGGTCGCAAGTCACACTAGACCTTGCCGGGGTTTTGAGTGTGCGCGGCGTAGAGTTGTTTCTCCCTTTAACTGGAAAAACACAAGGCTAAAGGGGTCCAGACAGAGCCAAGGGATAGCTTTTGGAGCAGGGTACAGGCCATGAGGGGCTGGATGAGAAACTGTGATGAGTTGGGTAAGTGGGGTGGAAACTGGAATCAAAAGAAAACCCTAAGCAAGAAATGAAAGCAATGGCTGAGGTGAAGGACAATTTAAAGGCTGAGGAATGTAGGGATTTGGAAAGAATAATAAAAAAGGAAACAACACGAGGAAAACGACAACTTACCCGGGAAAATCGCCCTCCAATCGACCTATCAGAGCCATTTTTTTCTATTCGTTGCATATGCAAAATGCGACCTAGTGACCTCCCATATATAAAAAGGTTGCACGTGCGGGCCATTAATGAGGTCGCAAGGTCGCATGGCAAGGTGGTGTGAGGGGAGTGTGAACCCATGACCTTGCGACCATGCGACCTCAGGGTCGTGGGGTCACAAGGTCACGGAGTTGCGGTTTCCACAAATTTTTAGATTTGTGACTTAACGAATTAGTCTTCCTGATTTTCTACTTAACTTTTCTTTGTGCTCAAGGGCCTCCAAATTTTTTTGAAAGTGGGGGTTTTTTGAGGGTGTTGTAGAGGCTACAACAATTTGCATATACCAAGGCAAGTCAAGTTGAAATGCATTATTACCAACTTTCTTTATGACCTTGATTGGACCATAGCGAATGGGTTTGAGCTTTTTACCTTCCCCTTGCATCCTTTCTTTTCTAATGTGCAACCATACCTCATATTCCTCTTGAAACTTGTGATCAACTCTATGTTTTTCATGCCTCTCCTTGTATTTTCTTTGAATTTTCTCAAGCTGTTCTTGAAATTGTTGATGTATAATCTAAGTTTGTTCAATGAACTTTTGAGCCTTGTCAATGTCACTATTTCCATCTATTGTAACATCCTTCCCAAAGATGAAGTATAATGGTGATTTTGGAAAATACCCAAAGCATACTTCAAAAGTTGATGTTTGAGTTGAAGAGTGCTTTGCCCGGTTGTAAGCGTGTTGAATGTAATGCAGTTGCTCATCCCACAACTTAGGATGTTTGTTGCAATATCCTCTCAATAGATGCACACTGGTTTTATTCACCAACTGGATTTGTCCATCGATTTCAGGATGAAAAGAAGTACTCTTTTTCAACTTTTTTCCCATCATACTCCATATATTCGACCAAAAATTCCCAATGAACCCGGAATCCCTGTCACTACAATAGAAGTTGACATTCCATAGTGAACCCATACATGTTGAAAATAAATTTCAGTAGTTTGTTTAGCAATAATGGTTTTCTTACACGACAGAAGTAAACACATTTGATTTAATCTATCCACAACTACATAAAGATAATCATGTTGTTTTATTAACATAGGTAAACCTCAAAAAATTCCATTGAGACACTCTCCCATGGCCTTTATGGTACCCGTAGTGGCCTGTACAACCCAAGCTTCCTATTACTAGGCTTTCTTGTTGCACACATAGAATAACCTCTTATAAAATGCGACACACTATCTACCATGTGAGGCCAATAGCAATACCTTTGTAGATGCGCCACTGCTTTTCTTACCCCAAAGTGGCCAACAATAACAGATGAATGAGCTTCTCTCATGATACTTAGCCTCTATCCTTGTAGTATACATAACTTTCCCAAATGAAATAACAAATTTTTATGCATGTGATTATATTTTTCTTCAACTTGATTCCCTTCACTCAAAATATAATAAACATCTTGAAAATCAACATCATGTGCATATTGTTCTATGTAAATGTCATGTACAATAGAATCAATTTTGAGTAAAGTAGATGCATTAATAATAGGTCTTGAATGCATATCAACAAATTTATTTAAAAAAACTTTCTTGTACCTTATAACCAAGTGAAATTGTTGAAGAAATCCCATGCACCTGAAATGTCTTGATTGTTGCAATTTTATTTGTGACTACAAGTACTATAATGGTTAGTGATTGGTATGCACAATAGTCTCTTTACCCATCAAGTAGTGTTTCCACTTCTTGACGCTTTGCAACAATGCATATAGTTCTTTTTCATATGTAGGCGTTGACTGGGGAAAATGTCCAGCCAACAATAAGGGATCTGCCCGTTAAAAGGTCTTGATTAGACTCTACACCATTTGTGATAAGGATCCCGTTCGGGGTGTGGGTTTAGATACCACTGAATACTCCTTTTCTCAGACACAAATGAGCCCTACAGAACTATGAACATACAATTATCGGATGATACAAGACAAATTATTGATGATTCTCAATGAGCATAAAACACTACAAATAACAAGATGAATTAAAACACACAGCCGAAGGAAATGTTGTTAGCAGCACATCATTAGGGTCATGCTTGTAAAAGCTGTTCAAACCATAGAAGAAACAATTCTGCCTGGTGAGAACACCCTTCACTTCCTTAAGCGGTTTCATAGATAAGATAGATGTCAGTAATCAAGTTTCAAACATCTCCTAAGCAAACAACCTACCATCATTAACACATTTAGTGAGCTGAAATGCATAAATGATATAAGAAAAAAACGTAGATCATAAGATATTAGACATATAAGAGAAAATATTCATAGTGTTAACACATTTATCCTCATCAGATCCAAAAGTGGATTTAAAACAAATGCTTGTATTCATTCACATAAAGGTCTATTCAATGCCTTACAACTCTCATTTCTCCTTTGGAATCCAAAAAAAATCCCTTTTACAAGTCCTCGAAGGGAGTCTTTATATGAAAAAAATGACCCTCGGGTGCCCCAACTTTTCTTCTTCCTGACTATTAGCATACTTCGTGACCCGAAAGGAAACTGCGACTTGCGACCCTGTGCTTGGCTACGACCTACCACTCCTCCAGTAGGCTGTGACCCATGACCTGATTATGGGAGAATTTGAGTGATTGTGAGGTCAGAAACATCTACTTATTGCTCTTTGAGGAAATTTCACCATTCCTGATAATTGGCAGCAACCAGGGAGATTAGAGGGGTATCTTCTCTTAACCTGTGCAGGCATTCGAGAGCATTTGGGATCAAATTTTCCCTTTTGATCGTGATTTGGTTAGAGAGGGAAGCTAGCTTGGTATAAATCCGGACTTGTGTCACGATGAACTGAACCAGGTTTGGAGAAGCGGCGGCTTGCCTGATAGATTACATAAATGCTTGAATGTCTTGGACCACCTGTTCCCACATTTTTTTTCTTCCCCCAATGTACCTAGAGATGGAATGTGGTGTAATTCAGCCATTGATTCAATGCCACTAATCAGATGTTCATAAGTGGCCATTACCTTTTCTAGGTCTTTGAATAGCTTCTCCTTGGATTGCATCTTCATGCGTATTTGAACCTTGCTGTTCTGGGTGTGAATCCAGTCTTCTCTAGGCAAAGTATCTGGAGCCTTCAGATACCTATTTACCCAATATAGCATTCTTTCCAAGGTTGCAGAAGCTTCTCTTAGTTGCTCGTTCCTTTTCTTGGTTTCTGCTTGAGCTCTTAGTAGAGGTGCAAATGTCTGCTTTATTGTAAACAATTCTTCATATATTTGTCTCATGGTGGCATCCAAGGTTACCAGCTCCCTTTGAATGGTGTGTGGTACTTCATTATTAAGGGAATTCCTACCCTGAAGCTGTTGAAATTCTTCTTCTAGTGCCCTTTTCTCTTGATCCGATCTAGCTATCTTTTGTTTGGAGGCTTCTAATCTATTCTGCAGGGATAGAATTTCCCTACTTATTTTTCTCACATTTTCTTCCGTGGCTGCGGTGAAAGCAGTGCCAGCTGATGCTATCATAACTGGATTGGTCCTGGTATCCAGGACTATATACCTCTTTGTTATGGTCGTGAGGGGTGCAGCAGAATTCTGTGCTAATCATCTTCTCTTCTACTACCTGATTTTGTTTGTGAACTGGTCATAGGTGAGGCTTGTCAGGGAAAACACTTATTCCTCTTGCTCCTCAGAGGTACCCAGTTCCGAGAGCGCAAAATGAATATTGGTTTCAAGATTTGTTTGAGGCACTTCGATGGCTGGCAGCTCTGTTTGTATCCCTATCATAGGAGGAGGTGTCTTACTGCCTTCGGCTTCTTTGGAGGAATTTTCATTCGACCTTTGACTTTCTTCCTCCCTTCTCTTTTGCTCCGCTTCTGCCCTATCTTGTTCTTCTTTTAATTAGCATTCAACTTATACCTTTTCTAGTTCTATTTTTAGCTGGTGCTCAACTTTTGCTTTTTATTCCTCCTCTTCCTTTCTCTTGTGGGCATTCTCTGCCTGCTTCTTTCTTTGTTTTGCCTCTAGTTGTTTCTTGCCTTTATCCTCCTCCTCTTTTGCTCTCTCCTCAGCTTCCTATTGAGTTTTTGCTTCCCTTTATTTTCACTGGGTCGAAGAGTTATGGCCTGTGTTGGCTCTTGGCTTCTTGGTTTGAGAAGATGAGGCTCCTCCTAGCTCGTGGATTATTTCTTCTAAATTTTAATCATCTTGATCTTCCTGATCGGTTAACTCCTCTCGAGAAATCTCCCTGTCTTTTTTGTACCATTTTTTTACTCCATCTTCAGCTGGGAATTTAGTATGTTGGTAGCTCCATTTAAATTTGGCCCGTCTACAATGGGCAAGAATAATCCTCTCAGGATGGTACGTCCAGTGGGCCAAGGGAGGCAGACAGAATCCCTTGATTTTCTCAGCTCCGCCTCTACTTCTCTAAAATCCTTTACCATATAAGCACTGATAGTGCATGGCAGAGTGGGCCATGGATTCTTCTTGCCTTTAGTAAGAACCTTTGAAAAGAATACTATCATTTGGAAACACGTTTCCTGAAGTAGTAGTCTTTCAGTGACGAATCGGGGCAGTGCATGGGGAGCCTTGAGTGAATCGAAGACTTAGATGAAGGTGCCTTATACAAAAGGAAACCAGTGTGCCACCTTGGTTATTTTTTCCATCGCCCGCTAGGACATGCACGAGGTATCTTTACCAAAAAAATTTCTGTAGAGTGCAGGGATGAAACTGTGTGAGATCGGCTCCATATCCTGCTTATATTTGGAGTCCCAGAATACCTGCAACTCCTTGTGAATCAAACGGGCATGCTCCTGATCCCAGTTGTGTACCCACCCCTCAAAATGGCACCTCGCACGTACTTCGTCCAACATATAGGAGGCCATGTAAAATTTTGATGCATACTCTTCCTTGAGCGCTAGTGCTGAAGATATGTTCGTTTTGAAGGCTGCTATTAATAAGTTGGCCCAATTGAAGTGGGTGTCATATACGGTGACTAAGTACATAAGAGATAACCAAGAGCCATTGAAAGTGGTGGCATCTGGACAACCATACATCCTACACAACAGGACAACCATACATCCTACACAGCATAGCTGCCACAAGCTTGTAGACTTTCTTAAGACCTGCTACCTGATACTCCTGGTCCTTCTTGACCTTGAAATTTTCTAGTTCTTCCCACCATCCTCTCAAGGTTTAAGATATGGGGACTGCATGAGTAGTGGCCCATTCCTCAGTGAATATCTGCTCTTGGGTGGGAAGTGCGTAATAGAACTCCGCATCCTGTCCCTTCAGAATTTCAAATGCTTTCCCTTCATGATCCATGTTAGTGTCTGTATTTGCATACTTCCACGAGGGATCAAAAAACATTTTCATGTGCATATTAGGTGTCCCATTCTGAAGAAATTTTCAATCATTCCATTAGGTCATGATATAAAATTATTCCACTGGTGGTTGTCTTCATCAGGTCTGAGTTTCAAAGGTGTTTTCCATAGGATTTTCAGTATAAATCACATTTTAAGTATGTTCATAAGAAAGAGCCCGGAAAGAGATTTCCAGTGATATATCATGCTCCCAAAACTTAATTCTGGATTGGACGATATGCCTAACTGAATAAAATCCCCCAAAAGCCTAACTTTACCCTTCTTTCTCATTTGGTCCTTTAAAATTTATAATTTCTACCTTTTCATATGATTTTAAAATCTTCATTGCAAAGGTCCCTTTGTATTCTCATTGCCATATCCTACAAACCTCCGATGTGATTGACCTTGATACCTCCGATCTGATCACACCATCGCATCACATAGTCTCGATTGACCGACCCTCGATTGCATGAGGACCATCGATCTTCTCAACGATCCGACGGCCCACAGTCCATCGGATCGTAGGTCCAATCGCTCATCGCAACCCCCTTTCTTAGACCACACCATCGCATCACAAATTTGCAGTCCTTAAGCATTTGACCCTGCTCTTCCGATTTCCCGATGCGATTAATCACATATCTCCCATCACATCACACGTTTTTCATTGCATCACTCCATTACGACATACACCCTCCCCTTTCGCTACAATTTGCGATTGTGATTTCCCCCGGTCCCACCAAAGCTTCCCGCCCATCGCACCATCGGCCTCCCATCGCATCGCTCCATTACGATGTGCTCCCTCCCCCCTTCTGATGCTGATTTACGATTGAGATTTAGGCCCACCATCCTTTCATTTCGCTCTTTTTCAATAAAGAAGGGGCTTTTCTTCATTAAAATGACAAATTCGATTTTCATTGGTTTCAAAGGCATTTTTTCTTCGGCAAAGGGTTTTTCTTCAAAGAGTAAAGATAGAGATATTGGTCAAAGTCATGAGCCAATTAAAAACACATAATTATTTTGGCCTCCTCAGTAGCGATTAAAAAGGGATCGGCTCTTCAAATTTATTCTTCTCATTTGTTGGATATAAACAAAAAAATCTTCCAGATAGTCAAATATATTGTTTCCCCTGTTTTTGGGGGCATATTGTTGGTTTATTTTATATGTTTATATTTTTGTTCCAAAGTTAGTGAAACAACTCCTCCTTCTATGGATCTGCCCCCTTGAAACTGATCTTTTTAATATAGTTTTCCATCATTTGTAAAGGGGGGAAAAAGGTGGAATAAGTTGGAGTCATTGAGGACGCTCTGCACTCCATTTTTGTAACAGTTTGGCAGGGAATTAATAAAGAAATGCAGCACTCATTTATGGGATCCCTGTGGTATGGATTTTATCACTGTTATTTCCTTTGTGATCATTTGTTAATTATTATGTTTGTCATTCATTCATTCATATTCCTGTTTGGATTTTTTTCAAGATAGATAGGTATAATCCATTGTATAATGCTCTGCCTTGGGAAACTCACTCAATACTTTATGTTTTCTGCTGTTTGAAGAGGATCCATCTTCTATGCCCTTTTCAGCTTCTCACCAGTCTTAAACATTCCATCATTATTAAAAACAAAGTTGGTAAAATTCCTGCCTACCTTGCCCCATATAATACCCTGTATCTCTGATTTAATTCCCCAGATTCAAACTGCCCAACCCAATCTGATCCATACAACCCAGAAAATTGATAAAACATTTCGAGCTACTATACTTAGCCTAAAATAAATTTGAGGTTATATTTCATTGAACATTTTTCACAGAGAGAGCCCTCTCCTGACCTTGTAGGGCTAGCTACAAGGCTGATTGTGGTTTGAGGTTACCTGATTTTCCTTCCTTCAGCTCGAGGTTCAAAATTAGGTGCTAACATTCCTGGCGACCATATTGGGGACAAATCTAACGAAAGGACAGATATTCCCCCGTAAATAATGACAAAGTATCATATGTAAATGCTGATGGTGAACAATAGTTGGATAAATATGAAGGCTGAATCATTCACCTGGCGACTCCATTCACTGAAATATCTAGAAAATAAATCCTTCATGGTGACTCCATTGCAGGAAGATCAGTAGATTTAAGAGATGGCAAGTGTTGCAAGAAGGTATTCTCCCATGAGCCGAGATCACATTCCAGGTTTCCCAAATAAAATGCCTAAGGGAGGTTGGCAAAGGAATTTTCCTATGTTAAAAAATGTGGAAGGTAATAATGCTTCTCTTCATTTGGTGAGATTTCACATGCATGTGCATAGATAAAGATTGATTTTCCTAAATATTGCTTGATGAAGATATTCATGGCCACTTTGGAAAATGAAGCTCGATCTTGGTATGAGAGTTTGCCACCTGCTTGTATTTATTGTTTAAAATGTTTCAATACCATATTCTTTGAAAGGTACAAAGAATATTGTCCATCTTTAATATTAGTGTAGAATTGTTGTAAACATGTTAATAGTTTCATTGAAAATATCGAGAATTTTTATGGAGATGATGAATTCATGGACGAAGAAATCATGGAAGCCCTGTATGAAAATCCTTTTCAACAGTGTACAAAAATCTTAGAGGATACTTATCAAGATCAGCAGGCTGAAAATATTTGTACAGTTGAAAATGATGGAAGACAAGGTTTTATTTCAGATCTGATTGAAAAAAACGATGGTATGCAGGAAAATGATGTCCCAATCTCAGATAGTGATAGAGTCAAACCAGATCTAGAGTTAAAATGCGATGACAAAGAGTATGTTGTTCTAGATCCCATGAACGATATTTATATTGTTGAGGTCACCTCAAATGAAAAAAACATAGTCCTAGACCTAAGTGCTCTCATCCTATCAGAACAAAATATTCACCAAGAGGTAATCCATTCCCTCTATGAAAAACAAGATGAGATCTTTATTCAAGTAAGTGAAAAAGTTTCTTTGGATGAATATTTGGTAGATGATAGAAATGTCGGTTTTGGATTTCAAGAACCATCTGAAGTGTTTTCTCTTATGACTGATGAATGTGATAAGAAACATGATAATATGGTTTCCATTTCATATGAAAATTATCAGACTACAGAGGACCAAAGCATTGAGAACTGCCATTCGGATTTTTCTTCCCATGTCTCATGCTTTGAAATGTTTTTTCAGGAAGAAATCTGCTCACTTACTTGTTCGAAATTTTTTGAAGACCAGGAACACACTTTTGCTGAGGTACATTATGAAGAGAGATCAGAATCAAGTGAAAAAGGTACCTTGTTTCTTCTATATCAGCAAGATGTAAATCTTCATGTTTTTCAGGATCCAATGGCAGATCTATTGTAGTCAACAGTAAAGGTAATTATTGCAATATTTAGTGATGAAGGAGATTATGGTCAACTATGTTTTGGACGCCCAGTTTTAAATATCTATTGTTGTCCAGAGGATCTGATCAGGAGAATCAATCAAGGAGGCACTTGCTTCATTGGTTACACTAGAATTTTGATATCGCCTGATGGTACATTTTCTTGCAAGAAACATAGGTGGTTGTCATCAGGATTTCAATCCCTCAAGTCTTAGTGATGTACTTCCATCAAGATTCAAGTTTTGTCTTAGTTAGCTTTGAGTCACTTTTGGGTTAGTTTGTCGAGTCAAGTTTCTTTTAGTTTTCAGTTTAGTTTTCAGCTATTGACCCCATTGCCCAATGGATAAGGCTACTAGGTCTATGGTGTTCTTGGCAACTCCAAGGAGCTACCATCCCCATTGGAGCCAATGTTAGTGTTAGTATTTTCATAATTCCACTAGGGATCAAAACACATTTGCATGTGCATCTTAGGTGTCCCATTTTGAAGAAATTTTTAATCATTCCATTAGGTCATGATATAAAATTATTCCACTGGTGGTTGCCTTTTTCAGGTCTGAGTTTCAAAGGTGTTTTCCATAGGATTTTCAATATAAATCACATTTTAAGTATGTTCATTAGAAAGAGTTCGGAAAGAGCTTTCGAGTGATAGATCATGCTCCCAAAACTGACTTCTGGATTGGATGATATGCCTAAGTGAATAAAAGCCCCCAAAAGCCTAACCTTACCCTTCTTTCTCATTTGGTCCTTTAAACTGTATAATTTATACCTTTTCATATGATTTTAAAATATTCATTGCAAAGGTCCCTTTGTATTTTCATTGCTGTCTCCTACAAACCTCCGATGCGATTGACCTGCATACCTCTGATCCGATCACACCATCACATCGCATAGTCCCGATTGACCCACCCCCATTTGCATGAGGATCGTCGATCTTCTTAACGATCCAACAACCCACAGTCCATCACATCGCAGGTCCAATCGCTCATCGCAACCCCCTTGCTCTGACCACACCATCACATCGTAACTTCGCAGTCCTTAACCATTTGACCGCGCTCTTTCGATTTCTCGATGCGATTAATCGCATATCTCCCATCGCATCGCAAGTTTTTCATCGCATCGCTCCATTACGACATATGCCTGCCCCTTTTGCTGCGATTTGCGATTGCGATTTCCCCTGGTCCCACCAAAGCTTTCCGCCCATCGCACCATCGGCCTCCCATCGCATCGCTCCATTATGATGTGCTCCCTCCCCCCTTCTGATGTCGATTTGCGATTGCGACTTGGGCCCACCATCCTTTCCTTTTTCTCTTTTTCAATAAAAAAAGGGGCTTTTATTCATTAAAATGACAAATTAAATTTTCATTGGTTTCAAAGTCATTTTTTCTTCGGCAAAGGGTTTTTCTTCAAAGAGTAAAGACAGAGATATTGGTCAAATTCGTGAGCTAATTACAAATGTAGAATTATTTTGGCCTCCTCAGTAGCGATAAAAAAGGGATCGACTCTTCAAATTAATTCTTCTCATTTGGTGGATATAAACAAAAAAATATTCCAGATAGTCAAATATATTGTTTCCCCTCTTTTCAGGGGCATATTGTTGGTTTATTTTATATGTTTATATTTCTGTTCTAAAGTTAGTGAAACAAATCCTCCTTCTGTGGATCTACCCCCTTGAAACTGATATATTTAATATAGTTTTCCATCATTTGTAAAGGGGGGGAAACGGTGGAATAAGTTGGAATCATTGAGGATGCTCTGCGCTCCATTTTTGTAACAGTTTGGAAATGAATTAATAAAGAAATGCAACACTGATTTATGGGATCCTTATGGTATGGATTTTAGCAATGTTCTTTCCTTTAGGATCATTTGTTAATTGTTATGTTTGTCATTCATTCATTCATATTCCCGTTTGGATTTTTTTCAATATAGATAGGTAGAATCCATTTTATAATGCTCTTCCTTGGGAGAATCATTCAATACTTTATGTTTTCTGCTGTTTGAAGAGGATCCATCTCCTATTCCCTTTTTAACTTCTCACCAGTCTTAAACATTCCATCATTATTAAAAGAAAAGTTTTTAAAATCCCTGCATACCTTGCCCCATAGAATACCCTGTATCTCTGATTTAATTCTCCAGATTCGAACTGCCCAACCCCATCTGATCCATACAACCCAGAAAATTGATAAAATATTTCGAGCTACTATACCTAGCCTAAAATCAATTTGCGGTTATATTTCATTGAACATTTTTCACAGAGAGAGCCCTCTCCTGACCTTGTAGGACTAGCTACAAGGCTGAGCGTGGTTTGAGGTTACCTTGATTTGCCTTCCTTCAGCCTGAGGTTCAAATTAGGTGCTAACAATCACGAATAACCTAGAACTTGGGGTGGACCTTTTGCAAGATCTATTCAATTAGCTCTGTGCATGGAAATATAGGTGGACGTGCCCCTGCATAGTGAATATTTGATCTCTTGACTTGAACATATACCTGCCGATCTGGGAGGTCTTCCAGAAATTCAGGTTTCACAAATTCTTGGTACACTTGATACCAACTCATGCTCTCCCCTTTGTTGAATATGCATGTAGTATCTCTATAGGTAGGGGGAGGAGACATAGGTATTTAATCCTCCAAGATTTATATCTCTGGACTCTTGTTCTTTCTGTGAACCGATGGAGGCCCCATATCACTCAAGGCTAAGGAGATGGAAATGGAATCTAGCTCTGCTTCGAGGTTCCATGAGAAAAACGCGCTCCAGTTGGCTTGTCAGAGGTGTTTTCTTTCTCCATTGCGTAGGTTGAATGCAACCTATGCAACCCTTCTCTATATAAAGAGGTTGCGCGTGCAGGAAATAAATGAGGTTGCAAGGTCACAGTGGGGCTGTATTGATGAGATGTGCGACCTCGCGACCCTACAACTTTGTGACATAGGGGTCACTGGGTCGAAGGGTCGAAGGGTTGTGATTGTTTAGTTTTGTGTGTGATACGTGAATTCCTGACTTGGCGACTTGATGGGTCACAAGGTCACAAGGTTGTACATTTGGGGAGTTGACCTATTGTACGACTTAGTGACTCAAGGCATTTGAAGGATCGAACTTTAGGTTTGACTCTATTTTTCAATGTTTACGGGTTCAAAAATTTGAAAGGGTGAAATTTTGGGGGGTGTTGTAGCAGCTACAACAGTAGGATAATTAGTTACAACATGATTGAATGTTTCATAATGAAAAGAGATAGGCCTACCATGCTGTAAAAGAACTGCGCCCATGGAGTAATCACTAGCATCGGTTTGAATCTTAAATGGCTGCCTCAAATTTGGTAATGTAAGGATTGGAGTTGAACTGATCTTGTATTTTTAAAGCTTCGAAATATTGCTATTTTTTTCCTCCCCATTGAAAGCCTTTATTCACACTTGTCACTGCATGCATAGGAGCTGCGATGGCTGAAAAGTTAGCAATAAAATTTCTCCAATACTAAGCTGCACCTATGAAACTTCTTACCTATGTTAATTTGTTGGGTGTGGGCCAATTCACAATGGCTTCCACTTTAGAAGGATCAATTCTCAACTATCCTCTTCCTATAATGTGTCCCAAATAAACCAAAGAAGTCTTTCCAAACTCACACTTTGATATATTAAGGAACAATTTCTCTTTCTTCAAAACATCAAGCACTCTATTCACATTCAAGACATGTTCTTCTCTTGTTTTGCTAAAAACCAATATTTCGTATAACTACACAATCACAAATTCATCAAGGAATTGACGCAAAAAATTATCCATAACACACATGAAAGTTTTCGGTTCATTACACAAACCAAATGGCATAACTAACCACTCAAAGAGTCCTTGTTTGGTTTTGAATGCATTTTTCCATATGTCACTTTCTACAATTCTTAATTGATGATATCCACTTCGTAAATATAAGTTAGTGAAAAACTTTTCTTCTTTCAGCTGATCAATCAAATAATCTATCCTTAGGAATGGGTAATGATTCTTTACTGTAATCTTGTTCAAAGCTCTGAAATCTACACACATGTGCCAAGTCCCATCTTTATTTGGTACCATGACTATGGGTTAACCGCATGGTGAGGTACTTGGCCTTATGATTCCTTTTTCCAACATCTCTTTGATTTGCCTCTTTATTTCAACATTCTCCATTATCGACATGTGATACCTACCGATGATTGGAAGAAGACAATCTTGCTGCGACTAAATCTCATGTTGAATCTCTCTTTTTGGAGGAAATATTGTTTGCTCCTGAAACATCTCATGATGTGCATCAACTACATCATATAAATCTTCGTTAAACTTAGGATCACATCCCTCAAATGATTCATGATTAACATTGGCTTTAGGCTTAATCATTAAAAGAACAAAATTATTACTTGAATTCACTAGCCTCTTTACCTGTCCAGCATTTACCATAGCAATGATTATCTTCTTGTGATGTGCTCTAACAATGTACTCCTTTCCATATTTGAATAAATGATATCTATTCTCAAGGTGATGGAAGATTTATTTCCTATCATACAAGTAAGGAATCCCCAACACAATACCTGTTATGTCAAGCGAAACCACATATAATTCAATTGTGTCAAAAAAATGTGCAATGATTGCAAACTACAATATGCATTTCTTTGAAACCTGTAAATTTGCATCCTTACAAATCCAACCAAGTGGATATGGTTTTGGATGTGGTATGGTCTCAAGGTTAAGTTTCTTGACCCAGTCTTCAGAGATTAAGTTTTCTTGTGACCCACTATCAAAAAATGTGTCAATATTGGTATTCTTGGATATGACTCTCACATGAAACAATTCAATTCTTTCTTCTTCATTTTGAGCATGTATGTGACAATTTGATGTAGTAGTACTGAGTTTAGTTTCAATTTATTTTCCCTTCATGTTATTCAATCCCATGGATGTAATCTTATATTCATTACCCGAATCATCTCCTAAATCATGTTGAGTTCTAGCTGTATTTTTCTATTTCCCTTTGTTATTGTATTTATTGGGCCTCATTTCATGATGTAATTTCCAATAGTGAGTTTCATCATGGTATTGTTTTGAACAATTTTTACAGGACAATTTTTCTCTCTCTTTTCTAACAAATACATTCTTTTTTCTTTTACCTTTTGAGGTCTTCTCTTTTTTTTTTTTACCATTAAAAAGTTTCTTTATACCCTCTTTATAAATGTTTTTCCTTATAGCTTCTAGATGTGTGGCCTGAACACATACTTCATCTATACATGTGGAGTTAAACATGAGAATAGTATGTTTAAGGTAGCTATGTAAGCCTCCTATTTACTTGAGAAAAGTATCTTGGCTTTACAAATCTACCCCTAATAAGAGAACTCTTCTCCTAAATTCTTGGGTGTATTCTCGCACATTCTGTCCCTTCAATTGCCTAAAGTTTTTCCAGTTTATTATGGCTTTCTGCATATGAGCTAATGTATAGAACTGTTGTTTTATTGCAGTAATGAAATCAGTCCACGATAGAATAATCTTACCATGCTTCTTGATTTCCTCCTTTGTCTTGGATTCCCACCAAACAAGTATTGCACCTTCCATTCTCAATGAAGCTAGTTGTATTTTGGTATCATCATATTGAAGGTTCTAGATTCTCAAATAGACCTCCAATTTCCTAATCCAATTATTAAGCTTTTCTGCATTGACTTCACCATTAAACATTGGCAATTCAAACTTAACATCAAGTTTTAAAAAATGAATTTTACCAGTTTTCTTTGACTTGTGTGGCTGATGTAGTGAAGATGAAGTAGAAGATGATGATGATGAGGGTGAGGATGTTGGCTCTCCATTTCATCCATTTCCTCCATTTCCCTTCTTTGACTTATCTTCATCATTGTGACCTCCTAAATATCCTTGTCCTTCCTTGTGAAGTTTGGATCCTTCTCCTTCTAGTATCTCATTCCTTTCTTGATAAACAATTATAACCATCTTAGTCATGTCAATGAATGCTTTCTTGAACACTCTTTCTTCCTCTTTGGGATCAACTTCTTCATGGATTTATACTTCTCTATGAAACATGATTAATGTAGATTCTTCTTCCTTAGGAGGTGAACTAGGTGGTGGAGATTGTGGAAATATCTCTCCTTTTCTTTGGATCTCCTTGAGACCCCTCTGCTCCCACTAAATTGCCTTCTCCTCTTTTGAGCTTAAGCCTAGTAAGCATCTAAAAACTTGCAAACAATTAAAAAAAAATTTGCACAAAAAAACACTAAAGAATAAACTCTAGCTCTGATACCAATTTGACCTGAAAGGACTGTATTAGTTTTGTTGTGCTAAGTTTATTTTTATTTAATAAACATGTGCATACTTGTCTTATTAGTTTTCTTAAGGATTGGGGATTTTAACCATGAAATATAGATGATTTTAGTTAATTAGAAGCATGAAATAAGCACAAATAACACTGAGCAACATTGTAAAACAGAGAAATAAGTCACCACATAACATTTACACAGCAGACATGATGAAGCAGTTCACCCCTCCTAGGTTACATTTGCTAGTCCAGCTCCCAATGGCATGTCCATCATTCATTATACTCAAAAAATTTCAAATACATGTAGTTACAGGCCTCTAATGGTTGTTCTCCCCGCACCAATGGCTCCATAATTCTCCAATTAGTAAAGAATGAATCTTCATTCGCTCTAAATGGGAAAAAATTGAGTCTCCTACTCATTTTCCCAGTGACACCTAGAAAAGCTCCAGTAAATATGCAAGACTACACTTAACTAGAGTCAAAATAGTGGATTCCACCTAAATTTGGGCACGCTCTAAAAGTCCGCAGGATTTAGCTGTTACAATAAATGTTAGTGGTTGGGTGGCCATATGCCAACCCAAACTACGTGGTGACATTAAACAGTGGAGCGGAACTATAGGCATAAACCCCGATTACAAGGCATAACTCCAATTTAAATGTTGTTAGCACTGACCGTAACTCTCGGAGATAGCATTACCCGAGTGGGTTTTGTTAACATGTGATAATTTTTAACATAAACTGAGGAAACGTTGCAGTTGGAGGTTACATATGTTGTGACGGTTTACGTTATATCATGTGACCATATCATGGGACCGCTCGTGGGTTGGGATCACTAGCGGTCTCCACCCCCAAATGCCAACATATTACACTTTAAAAATAAGCCAAGGACTATAATGGTTAAGATTCATTGCGTAGCATGGGTGGTGTGGCAAGTGGTTGCTCTATCGAAAGTCGTGGGGTTGAAACCTGCGAGCCTCTATAAAATTTTTAATACAACACTAAGGGGACACGTGGTGGCCTCAGGGCTGGCCACGTGTCACCCTCCGATTGGCCCATAAAAACAACATACAACCCATTCATCAAATAAAATCATGCCACTTGTTAGCCTGGGATTAGTTCTCAGGAAGGAATATTCCTAAGAATATTCCTTTTGCTGACTGTGCATCCACCATGGTCACTATGCATCCCAGTCAACCATGTCGCAAAATTTAGTTGTTTGGGATTTTGATCAGAACACGATATCCCCGTCATATGACATCGGTTTTTCGAACCGTTCACAACACCAAAATCAGGAAGACGAGATCTAAGCAACCATCCTAGTTTCAACTCAATCCTGTAACTTTAAATTTTGAGAAAAAATTATGAACTCCTGATCATTCACTTCAGCTATGCCATTTTTTGAAACTTCACAGTAGAACAATTAATGGAGCTATTAGTAAAAAATGCAACCAGTCATTTATATTAAATCACATAATGCAAATTCAAGGCAAGCACCTTCCAACCACACATGAAAAATTGCAATGTGTGGAGAAGTAGAATATAAGTCACACAATGCATGACAAGAACACACTAATAAAAATGTAATGACCTAAAAAAGACATTGCCGACTAGAGAACCTAACTACTTTTGAAAGGAATGAAAATGATTAATTCACTATAACATAGTCTCTTTGTAATTCAAGCAGTAAGCTCCTAAAATTGAAACCGCAAGTGGAACCCTCTAGAGCTCCGTTCTGCTTCAATGAATCTTATCCGAATGGTGGTTCTCTTCTCTTCGTTCGGATTAGAAACTAGTATCCACAAGTACCTAAAATCGAAACAGTTGAATTTTTGAAAATTTTCCCTTTGTTAGAGGATGCAAGGAAGCCATGGCATGTATCCACCCGAGTCGAGGCGAGTGCTGCAAGATGCGCAGAAGGCATGGCATGCATCTACCAGAGTCATTTGTGTGGATGGACAACTTATGATAGAATTTTCAAAGAGGGGGCATCAATATTATCTAAATAATCAACCTTTTGGAAATAAAATAAAATTATTATTTTTATGAAATTTTATTTATAAATTTTAAGATTTTTAAGAGTATCTAAATAATCAAATTTTTGAGAAAGCATTCTAACCTATATAACTTTTAACTTAAAAAAATGAAACTCACCATAAATAGAGTGATGTAAATGCTCCATATGGAAACAAGGGGCCTGCAGGTCAACAAGTCCCTGCCTTGATCGGGGCTTGAAGATAGCTAATTGACTTGGTGGCCTATAGGATGTAATAGCCTGTAGGTTTTCAAATATGATCGATGTTCCTACAAGATCATTTACATCATAACGCTCTTTATGAGGAATACTTAACAAAATGGCAAACAGAGTATCTCGCTCTTTGTCAGGGAAAACTTAACAAACTGGAAAACAAAGATTCACAATCGAATGTGACAGGCTAGACAATAATTTTTCATTTTGGCCTTCGTGAGTGGCTTAAGCTAATCTCTACTCACAACTAACTTGAGCTACTTTCATGACTTATACATGGAAATAATAGCTCATGAGTCAATCAACGACGAACCAACCTGCAAACACATTGGTCTATATAAGTGACATCCAATTTCCAAAAGTCACTGTTTGAAATACAATTGCCAAAAGTCTAACATTTGAAATATGAGCAATGGGGATTAATAACTTGCATCTTGCAGAGATTTTGGTTCAAATTGAACATTTTCCACGTAAAGTGTGAAAAAACCAAGTGTATCATCCACGTCGTCATCTTAAAGATCAATAGGAAACAAACCAGATAGTGACATTAACATCAACTATTGAAGCCAAAGTTAAAATCAACACATAATATAAAGCTGCAAAACAATTGAGGAAATCCAGCCTCAATGATTAAAATGAAAAAGAGAAAAGGACTAAATATTTCTGAAAAATAAAATAAAATTGGTTCAACGCGTAATATAAAGTTGCAAAACAAGAGGAAATAAGGAAACCTTGCCTCCATGAATCATTAATATGAAGAAAGAGAAAAGGAATAAATAAGTTTTTTTTAATGTTGGTTGCCTCGTTTATGCTATGGGATAATCATAAGTATTACATTTTAAATAACTTAGAATACACCCGTTGAAAACTAAGAAATACTGAATCAAAATGTATATTGAAAAAATTAAATCAAGTTGTTAGGCCAAATTTACTAGTAACATGGCCGAATCACACATGAACTAATACGAAAGACACAAATAACTAACAAGGAAAGATGGAAAGGAGAACAACATCAACAGCTTAATACGAAAAAATTCATACGAAAAATTCAGATGATGCATTTTAATCCCTTCGGATACAAGGGTGGAATTTCCTCCACAACCATTTAGATACAAGGGTGGACTTGCCCCACAACCATAGAGAGAAAAGCAGAGATAGAGAGAGACTTTGACTCAATTAAAACACATTTATATTGTTAGTGACACACCAATCATAACTTCTGAAATATACTTGAATTCCCCTCTTAACTTCTGAAATATACTTGAATGATTTCTGTACTATGGTTTTTATTTAGTCATCATTCATGATATTGTAGTTGGAACTGCGCGTTGTTTGGCATGGATGGCCATAAAGTTCCTCGGGAACTTGTAACTAAAGCTGGAGAGATATTTAAAATATTTTTAGAAGAGGTATATATCAACTTCTAAGGTGACTATAAGGCAACTGCACAGTGAATGAATATTTCCTTCGATTCCTCAAATCAGAATTTAAAGTTCGCCGCAGATAGTATTTAAGGTGAAAGGTGAACTACACATTGGTGAAGGCCTCTGAACCTGAAATTGGAATTTAGAATGTATTTTTCCTTGTTGTCTGTTGCATAGAAACAAAAAAATTTAATAGCTTTGTATTAGTTTGTAATATATATATATATATATATATATATATATATATATATATATATATATATATATATAGTGTGTGTGTATGTTTCTAGAATTTATGATGCTGGAAACAATGCAGCTGATTAACCGGCTACCTCTAGCTCTCTCTACATGCATTATTACAAATATATATGCAAAGACTATAATATATTGATGCAATGTATATGGAAATATAGTTATCAAAATAGTGGATTGTTATGGTATCTTAAGAGGTTGGGATTTTTGACAATTTGAAACCGTCTATTTTGTTAATGATACTCATAGTTCGAATGGATTGCATGCCATTTATCTCTATCATGTTTGCAGTGAAATTCAGAAGAGTAGGAAGAGCTTTTCCTCAAGCAAAGACATGCACATCAGCACTCAGGTGTGCACATCAGCACTAAGGTGTTGAAACCAGACTTCTATCTTTGGCATCTGAATCCCCACTCTGCAATTCAGCATAGAAAAAATACAAAATTTGTTCTTCAAAATCAAAATTATTCTTTCACATCATACAATACAAATAAAACATAATTTTCATTTAGAAAAATATTCTAAAAACCAAAGATTTTATATTCTAATTCTATATGTCTATCCTCTATCTTAACTTTATCAGAAATTTCTCATTGTCCACATTCGCCACCTGCAGTATTCGTTGCATGAACTTCTGAGGAGTCTCTATGGAAAGAATCCTACATAACAGAGTTTAAACACCTAGCAGATGATTAACATGATCCTTAAAGAATTCAAAGTGAAAACGATTCATACAGATAAATTTGAGTACAAATGTGTAGCCTTATATTATAACCTTAACCTCGCTAATACATGTAGCGAAAGACACCACAATTTGTAGAGCATGAAACTAATAAATTCAACATTAGTCAATTTCATTGATGGAGATCAAGGATTCTCAATATTTTTAGTAAAATTAGTCATAAATAGGTTAGTGACTCAACACTGATAATGACTAGCATAATCGCTTACACTGAGATTGTCTAACTAGTAGTTGAGTGTCCCCAATTTAGCCATCTTTCCCAGGGAGAGATTTGAGTGAAAATATGTAATTTTATATTATAACTGCTACACTCATAGATACATTCAACAAAATAATAAACTATTCACGGGGCATGCAACCAAGAAATTTAATATTGGTAAATTACATCATGACTTGAAAAATTAGAATTAAGGACTCTCAAATACACCAACATTGGCTTATCAGAAATTGGCTACTTTGAATAAACCTGGATGGTACAAGAAGGAATGCAAGTAATAAATTTAGAAATAGAAGGGACCCTGGGCGAGATGGCGGTGGTGGGAACCTTACTCTAGGCCTGGATCCCTAATTGGGACTGAAAGGGATGTATCACATGCATAATTATATGTGACTTCAGAGTAAATCAATAATTATATGTGACAACAAAAACCTACCCATAACTACTAATTACAAACATAAATTCCCACCCATAAACCATTACGAGAAATATTTATGGGTGTATACATTGTACATCATTCTTTGAGACATTCATTAATATATTATTGAGTTTGTTTCCAGATTGTGTGTCTTACAGTGGGCGAAATATTTATGGGTTTACACATTGTACATCATTCTTTAACACATTCATTAATATATTGTTGAGTTTGTTTCCAGTTTCTATGTCTTACAGTGGTATCAAAACACTGGTTCAAGGAGTATAAGAATACAGTTTATCTACTCTGTTGAAATCGAATGAGTCATTAGTTTTATGACCATTGATATTTGCGCCAGGGTGAATGGTGCCACTCTGAATATTGAAGGATGAGCCAAAGTATTTGAGACTATTGTTGTCATCAGTTTCAATAAGTGTTGATCAAAGGGTACCGAATGAAACACAAATTAAGTGCTCAAATCCAAACGTTTTGCTTAATGATCTATTGGAATTTTTTTTCGTTGAGTGGCTATTTTTGATGGGCGGGCATAGAGTGCCTTTAAAAAAACCATAGTATTATTTCTTTAGCATTAAAATTGAAATGACCTTGGGATTTTGGTGGAAGGATTGATTTTTACCTTTGATTTCATCCTTTTTCTTAAACCATCTTCTGCTTAGAGTGCATTCCCATTTTTCGTTTTTCATATCCAACGACGGAGGGTTTGATTTCTTTGATATCAAGAGTTTTCCCTTCCTTGTGGCTTGATTGTGTTATATAAGCTTTATATATCGAGGTTTTACTGTTGCTTGTTTTTCTACCATAAGTCCTCGTCTATTATTTAATTTTTTTTGGAGTTGCCACTTTATAGAAGTTGTGAGTACAAATTGATATTTAAAAAAAGGGAGTTTAAAATCAAAATTTGACTGCATCGAGAATATGAAATCCAATTCAATGTTTTGGTATTGGTTCAACCACCGCTAAAGAGGATTTGAAATGCAGAACCCTCCATTCTCATTTGCATTCACCAGGGGAATTAGTTTGAACCTCTGCATAAAAATCTGTAAACCGAAATATTGTTGTACTGGAGGCCAAGCAGCATTGAGTAACGAAACTGAATATCAAGATGTAGTACTTGGCCCAATACAACAACAAAGCTAGATCCAAAGTGGAACACATTGAAATTACAAATCCAATTTTTTTATAATATTTTCTGCATTCGTTTGAAAGATGTTTTCACCGGTTTACTGTGTTAAATATTTGAAGTCTTGCCAAATTTTAATCAGAATTGAAGGATCGAAGACATTATCCACTTGATATTCGAAAACGTAGAGGTCATCTTCACAACTGCTCCGTTCTCATTCGTTTTGTGTTGTGTAAATTCACAATTGGAGAAGTTCTGAAACACAGTTAAATTAGAGGTAGTTAATTTTGATGCATGGAAATGTGAGCAAGCCAAGAATGAGTGTTTTATTGCCATACCAATGCATTTTAATGTGCTTTCATGGATATAAGCATAGAGTGATGCGGGAAGTTCATAAATTGTGATTAAATGTGAAATAACCTGACCAATTTAAGATGCTGACTTGGAACTATTGTTCATGCAAAATTTTGTCTGTGGTTTTGTGACCAGTTTAAGTTTATGACTTGGAACTGTTGTTCGTGCAAAATTGTGTCTGTGGTTTTGGGGAATCAAGTAGAAAAAGTCTGCAAGTGTTGATCAACAGGAGGTCACAGAATTGTAGTTGTGTGTTTTTTTGTCGATAGTAAAGTCCGACGAAGTATAAGGTTAATTTTATTGAATGCATTAATTAATTCATTGACACCATTTCCCATACTAATTGAATAGGAATCCCGTCCTTTCCTTTTTTGAAGTTTGTCCCTTTTAATTCAAGTCCTGAAAAAATCAATAAAGGAATTTTAAAATTATTCGAATTTAAAAGTCAACTATGTTAAGATTTAATGAAGTTTTATTTAAAAATAAAACTTTTGAGTTATTTTAATTGTAACATGAAAAACCTTGACATTATATTGTTGGAGGGATAATAAAATTGACATATTTCAAAGTGGGTTGGAGTATAGAATTTTTAATGTATATATTTGTGTTGGCTCATGACATATTTAAAAGTGGGTTGGAGTATAAAATTTGCAATGCATATATATTGTTGGTCTCAGAAGACTCGCTGCTACCAGAATAAAGTTTTGAAGTTTTCTGTTACAATCTAAGACTTGCGTTTTTTATGGTTGCATGATCGGTTGAAACCCACACCTAGTTAATTCATTGAAAATTTTGTGTTAGGTGTGTTTTAAGTGGTAGCTGACACCCTTTTTTCAAAGTTGATTACTGGAGAAAATGGCCAAACTAAATGATTTGGTATAGTTATTAAGAAATTTAATTCTATCTACTATCCATAACGATGTCCAAGTCAGCAAAGACATGCTCTTTGACATCCAAACATGTTTGCAAAATGCTAAAAACAAAATTGAATTCTTGGAGCTAGAGTCCCAGTTTTAGTGAGATGAACTACATGCATTACAGAAGAACAATTTTGAACCTATTCTTGTTCAGAACAAAATTTTGTTTGAATCTGATCATCAGTTAGGGAATGATCAGAAAAATGAAGTGTTTTCAGAAGAAAATTTGGATGTCGTTAGAAGTTCTAATCTGAAACATATTATAAGACCATGGGAAGAGATTACACACAATAAAAATAGAGTTGGTCTTAGTTATAACAATGACGTATCTTTTCACATTCCATATTTCGCTAAACCTATAAAATTTAAAAGTGCGGGATTTCTGGAGGGTGTAGTTCCAGAAAAGGTTGATAGATTCCAATAGTGTAACAAAGTTGGCATGTGAAAGATCGATGTTTTTATCTTCACCCGTGTGAGAATTATGGAAGGCACAATCACCATTCAAAGAGATGTTCCAAAAAGAAGAGTATTGCAAGAGACAAGCCAAATTTCAGATGGATTGCTTCTTGGGAATGGTCGAAAGCATCCAAGAAGATCTACACATCATATCGCAGGATTTGTTCGAGAGTGTTGACAAAGCTTGCAGTGATGAATAATACTTCTCAACCTATATCTGAAAAGGGGGGAATTTTTTGGTAGTCTGGTACTGGTTCGAGTTTGAGATGCCAAGCTAGCCTGAGTCAGTGATCCAAATATTGAGCGACAACTTCAGTTGATTGAGTTGTTTCTGAGCGAGAACTTCCAGATTCGGAATTGTTCGAGGAACTGTTGTGATAGTTCCAAAGTCTGTGGTCATATTAAAACCACATTTTTTGTTCTAAGAACTACTATGTTAGGTTCCAGAATTAGTGTTGGTTGATACATTGAATTCTCCCATTTTCGGTTTGTGGTAATCCTTAAAAACCATTTCTCACTGACATACAACTCTTGGTTGAGATGAATTTCTGCATTTTAAGCTCTCATTCTTGGAATTTGGTATATCCCTTCAGATTAAGGGAGGAATGTTAGACTACTAATTCTCAGGTTAGTTTGTTTTAGGTAATTGGTTATTATATCCCAAGAAACCTGAGGAACCGATTTGATAGTTTCTTGATATATTTATATGTGTACACATTGTACATCATTCTTTGAGACATTCATTAATATATTTGTGAGTTTGTTTCTAGTTTACTTGTCTTACATACTTAGAAGCCAAAGTGACATAAAGATGTAAAATCATGAGGATTGCAACTGAAAATACCAACTCTATAAATAAGATAAATAATTAAATATATACATGGCCAATAATTATAATAGATTAGAATCTAATACTTCTCACAGAAGATTTCCATACCGAACTTTAGCTGTAGGATTTCTCTCCCATTGCTTCTGCAAGCGATATGGAAAAGCTTTTTTCAAGGCTTGTACCAAACTGGAAAGTTTGTTTGAATTGTGTAAAACAAATATTGAGACATTTGTTGAGCATATCAAGAATATTTATCGGGAAAACAACACAATTTTTTTTGGGTCTATAGGTATTGCAAGAAGTTGAATTTTTTTGAATGGGGAGAATAAGAAAAGAAAGATTGAGAAACTAAAAAGAAATACATAACCTAGAATTCCCCACTCTAAATTTAGAATGACTGATGTTCGCATCTTAATTCAAAAGAAATAATTTCTTTTCAAGGAAAAAATGAAAGTTGTATCAATAACCAAGCTCATTCCTCGCGTGCTTAGGAATTTGATTACCTTTTTACCATGATGCTTTTCTTGGGCACACAATCAAGCCAGTGGGTCCATAACTGTTGGTTATGGCCCGGGCCCATAGCCAATTTCCTGAAGAGGGGGCAAGGATAACCAAATATTGAGAAATGAGGTCAAAATCCAATTAGACCTTTTTTATAATAACATGTTACTCGCTAAGCCTAGTCTTCCCCTAAACCTCCACAACTTCATCGCATATTTCAAAAAAGGTTGTTCGGTGGAGGGGCGCAACGAAGATACGACTGAGCACGGGTGGAACTCATATGGTAGAACCATCAAGACAAACCCTATACTAAAAAATGACCCTAAGAACCTATCGTTCCACACAAATATAACCCGTCGAAAAAACACATCCATCCATTCAACAATAAAACGTGAAAAAATAGTAACAGGTGAGAATCACGAATAAGGGGCTCTGCATGCACTGTTATCCCTCAATTTGTTGACAGTTCCTCCCAAATGGGACCCCAGCTCTATAATAGTTAACCATCAAAAAACAAATTAGTTTGAATTATAGCTAGTTATGATAGGGTGGGAAACAACCCCTTACCAGTACATAGTACTCAACATCCCAACCTAATGCATCAGGTTATGGTTTTCTCTCTAGCGCAACCCGAATGAAACTATATGAGAAGAAAAGTTCTTGACATGAGGGCCGACAGATTGAAATCCATAGTCTATAAAATAATGTTATTTCCCACTTGTCATAATAATAAAAAATATAAAATCAAAATTGAATATAGTCGCATGAAAATATAAATGTTGAAGAGTAACAATGAGACTCTTGCATGTAACCCACATGATTTCTTTGGTAATTCCCGCCCAACATAGAAAATCTATCGCTACCACTCATAATTCCAGGGCTCCACTAAATCTATAATGGTCCAGTGTAATGAGAAAGAACCAAATGAACAATTCTTTTAGTGTAGACTTTCATCTTAGAGAGAATCGACAGGGCTAGTTGGATGAGAGAACCCAAGAAGGAAAGCAGGGTTGGGACCTTCCATCCTTCTTCTGATAAATTGGAGAGGCTCTGTTCTATGCTGACAAGTGAAACCTCACCATCCTGTCTCTGGTTTGACCATAAAGAGAAGGGAGAAGTCAAGTTGGTGTGCTTGCTTCAGCCACTTAAGAAGGAGATCCTTCAGGTCTAAACAACAGAGGAGTGTAATGTATCGAAAATTATTTTCAAGTAACTTAAAAAAAACTGTTTTTATTCCTTGAATTACAGATGTGGTTTATAGAAAATGGGGACGATGGGTGATAACCTTCCAAGAAAAAATTGAAAAACTATGGATGAGGTAAAAATGTGTGTCTTCTTAGACATAGCTTTGAAATTAAATAAATATTAACATTCTAGAAAACATATGGAATGTTGTGGATGAGGTAAAAATGTGTGTCTTTTCAAAAATGTCTTTGAAATTAAATAAAAACCAATATTTCTTATGTTGGTATGTTTTTACATATTTGAAGTTTTAATGTTAGGTGGGTGTGTTTATTCTGAAAGTTTATGGGCTCCATATGTTGCATATTATTTTAAAAATTCATTGTAATCACTTGTTGGATTGCAGTTGTTAGAAACATAAACCCTTCAATTGGGTTCTTGCAGGCGAGAAGAGTATTGGAATAGTGGAGGGTTATGAACGTTTTCTTGAAACTTCAAGAAGTATAATGAAAGGAAAAATGCCCAAACAACAACAACAAGTAGTTGTGAGACATGTATTTCTTTCTATGCTACCTCTAGGTGCACCTAAAAGACTAAGCCATCCTATAATTTTTTATTATTGTTCTCAATACCTTAATCAGGGATATTTTATATATTCCCCAATGTACGAGACTACTATTCCAATTTTCACTTATGACATCAAGTAAAGCTTCACTAAAGCATTAAACTAGACTTTTCTTGCAAATAAAATATTTATCATTAAATAATGGTGAAGAATTTATTTATGTGTGGAACAATTACCCAATAGGGCATTTTCTCGAGAGATTTTGTGACCTATGAGTTCTTTGGTAGGATCACTGATTTCTACAATATATTCATTTTCTGGTGGGGCCTAAAAGATGAAATCATACCTCACTCGGTGTTAGGGCAGAGTCTAGACCTGGACAACAATTCTGTTGGTACACAATGCATAGATGTATGCCCATATATATGTGGAATTGGCATAAAACATGTGTAAATTCAATGAAAGAAATTCAATCTATCCACTCTAATGAATTCAAAATATTTCAATTGAATTTATGCTTATATAAATTTTACTAACCTTAACAAGTTTTCAGTAAATGTAAGCTTCTTAACCTCGATAACAAGGTTTTACTAAAATGTAGGCTTCTTAACCTGGATATTTCTTTGTTGAAGATAGTCTTTCAATTTAATTTTGTACTTAAATGAATTTTTAGCTTCATTTGTCACTTTTTTAGGTAATTATGTGCTTACCAAGAATCGTGATATTACAAATTAGGATATAAGTGAGCGCCAACAATAATATTTTTCATTTCTAGCAAGTTGGAAATTAAGGCCTCTTGTTGAGCTCCATTGTTTGGATGGAGCTTGCAACTATAGTACCGAGAATTAATCTCCAGTTGGAAATAGCCCCTTTAGGGCTCAGGAAGGGTAAGGTTGGGCTCTTGACTTAACTCGAAGGTTCACTGCCTCCTCAGTGCTTTTTGATAACTCTGTACTTTGATAACCGGAAGGGAAGCATCCTCAGTGACATTGCTTTCATGAGGTGCTATTTTGTGCCATGCACACAACCAACCTGTCTTTAGAGAGGAGAGAGTGTAGTTTTGCATGCACTCACCACTTGGTTGCACCAAGAGGTGCATTCTACAACCCAGTATGACCCTGATGTGTAAGTATGTCAGAAGCCAAAAAAAAGAACTAAATAAAATTTAAACGATAAATTATAAATAATGTCGGCTTAAACAATAAATTTAAACAATATAAATTTAAAATATGAATAGGTTTACCAACACTCAAGAAAAGATATGGTAAATAAAGAAATATATAAATAAACTAGAGGTATGGTAAATAAATAAAACCTTTTTTTTATATATATTTACTCCATAAATCTCTATATTTACAAACACTGAAAAAAGAGGTTTTATTTTGCTGAATCCTATGGGCCAAATGCCATGGGACAAATACCATGGGCCAAATACCATATTTATAGAAGAGGTATAAAGAGGTAAGGTAAATAACCAAAAATATATCAAATAGTATTAGAAATCAACATCTAATTATATATGAAGTATATGGTCCAAATACCATGGAACAAATTATTATTAGTACCATGAAAAAAAAATATTATTAACCCTAACATTAATATTAAATTATTATCATTATCATTATTGTTAAATCTAATATTCATATTAATATAGTATAATATTAATATTATTTAATTTAATAACTTTAGATTAATACAATATTAAATTTGTTATATAATAATATATATTAATATATCATGATATATATATAAACTCTAGATATATAAGGGAGGGAAGGAGAGAGGCATATGATAGAGGTGGGGAAATAGAGGGAGTGACAAGGGAGAGATGGAGATAAGCTAAAGGAGAGGGGAGAGGAGGAATGAAGAGAGAGGCATAGAGAGGAGTGAGAGAGGTAGAGAAAGGTAACAGAGGGAGATAGACATAAATATGGAGGTGGGAGAGAGAGGAGAGGGAAGGGAGAGGGAGGTAGGAGAGAAAGGGAGAGAGAGGAAGGATGAAAGGAGGAGGAGAGAGGAAGGATGAGAGGAGGAGGAGATAGGGAGGGAAGAAGAAATACATAGAGAGTAGGAATTTGAGAGAGAGGGAGAGATGAAGAGAGAGTGTGTATTTTTAGGGGTAAGATAAAGAGACATAGGAGTGATGGTGATAATGGGGGAGAGAAGGAGAAAGGGAGGGATATAGTAACATAGTTGGAGAGAGAGATAGAGTGATGGGAGACGAGAGAGGATTGGATGGCAGAGAGAGAGAGAGAGAGAGAATGGGGGGGGCACAAAGAGGGAGGTGGGAGATAAAGGGAGAGAGAGGACTTGAGAGAGAGAGGAAGAGAGTGATGGGGGAAGAGAGAGAATTTTAGGGAGGAGAGAGAGAGAGATAGAGTGAGTGAAGGGGGAAGAGAGAGGGAGGTAGAAGCGAAAGGGAGAGAGAGGAAGTAAAAGAGAGGGTACTTGAAAGAGAGGAGGAGAGAGGGAGGGATAAAAATATGAGTTGGATGGGGAGAGAGGGAGGGATAGAGAGATGGAGTTGGATGGGGAGAGAATTAGAGAAGAAGAAATAAATAGAGAGCGAGTAGTGGAGAGGGAGAGGGAGTGACAAGGGAGAGATGGAGAGAGAGTGTGTATGTTTGGGGGTTTGATAAATAGACAAACAAGGAAATATGGAGAGGAGGAGGGAGAGATGGAGAGGGAGAGAGAGAGGTAAGAATAAAAACACAGAGAGCGAAAGGTGGAGAGAGATAGAGAGGGAGTGATAAGGAAGATGGGGAGAGAGGGAGAGAGGATAGCATGAGGGAGAGGGAGAGGAGAAGGGGTTGATAGATAGATATATTGGAGAAAGAGAGTGTATGTTTTGGGCTTGATATAGATAGACAGAGGGAGATAGAGATATAGACAGAAGGTGAAAAGAAGGAAGATATTGATGGAGACAACGAAGGGACAAAGATATTTATAGATATGGAGTGAGAGAGCGTGTGTGTTTTGTGGGATGTGATAAAGAGATAAAGAAGGATACATGGAGGGAGGACAGAGGGAAGGAGATTTATTGCACTAGATGCATTGATTTCACTGTAAATGGTGATTCCTAATCCTATTTGATTGTTTGCACTAGATGCATTGATTTTAGTGTAGATTTTGATTTCTAATGATATTTGATTAATTCCACTAGATGCATTGATTTCAATGTAAATGATTTCTAATCCTATTTGATTTACTGCACTAAATGCATTGATTTCAGTGTAGATGTTGATTTCTAGTTATATTTCATTTCTTGCACTAGATGCGTTAATTTCAATGTAGATGTTGATTTCTAATTATATTTTATTGCTTCCACTAGATGCATTGATTTCAATGTAGATGATTTCTAGTCCTATTTGATTTCTTGAACTAAATGCATTGATTTCAGTGTAGATGGTGATTTCTAATCCTATTTGATTTCTTGCACTAGAAACATTGATTTCAGTGTAGATGTTGGTTTTTAATCCTATTTTCCTCCTTGCACTAGATGCCTTGATTTGAGTGTAGATGTTGATTTATAATCCTATTTGATTACTTGCATTAGATGCATTGATTTTATTGTAGATATTGTTTTCTAATCTTATTTTATTTATTGCATTAGATGCATTCATTTCAGTGTATATGTTGATATATGATTTGATGTAATTGGA
The DNA here is from genome assembly GCA_034641835.2 of Pinus albicaulis. Taxonomy (NCBI): domain Eukaryota; kingdom Viridiplantae; phylum Streptophyta; class Pinopsida; order Pinales; family Pinaceae; genus Pinus; species Pinus albicaulis. The sequence goes on along the minus strand of CM076575.1, from coordinate 1,532,356,934 downwards.
TGTATGATGGTACATTAATTTTAAAATCATTGGATTAATAGTGACCATTGATTTCAGTGTAAGCACAAAAACTTATTGATAATGTATATTGATTTTTTTGTTATAGTAATTAAATATATTAGTATTGGAGAGCAAGAGACACAAAGTATGATGTTTACTACAATAGTTTGAGTTAAATATTTAAATAGTTTATGATTTGATCCGTCCTTTTCTTATAATCGATATGAAGAGATGAAAAAACTAAAATGAGTGACATTAAGAATAGTAGAAGAACATAGTTTGAGATTGATCACAATGAAGAATATTTGTAATTGACTACATTTTTACTATTCACATTTTCTATCATTCAATACTATTACATTGTCACTTTGCTTTCAAAATTTTTATTTCATCATTTTTCATCATTAAAGTTATTTTACAATATTTATCATCTCAACAAACTCAGGTAACTAAGAAAATTTAAACTAAGAAAATTTAAAATTAAAATGACTGATAAATCTCCGACATATTTAGCGTATTTAGAATGGTTATATTAATATTATATGTATTTACATATTATTGATCAAATTAATCATATGTTTTTCATATTGTTCATAGATTTTCCTTGGTCACACATGACTGAAACTAGCCTAGATCCATCTTAACTCCAGATCTATCAAGCGCCTAAATCCATCTTAACTCCGGAACTATCAAGCACCGAAAGAGATCAAATATCTCAGGGTGCAAACGTTTTCTCATGTTTTACACTAAAAAAAGACGTTTGGACCTCAAGATATTTGATCCCTCTAAGCGCTTGATAGATCCGGAGTTAAAATGGACCTAGGCTGATAAACTACCATTCAGAAATCTATCATAACATAGCATAAAGATGACTAACCAAATAACATAGCATTTTGATACCTCTAAACTAACGCTATCATTAGTTTACACTTCCAAAATACAAACTAAATAAATTCAACATAATACATGGCTTTTTCCTGTTGACCTAGAGAGGCGGCCAAATAATATTATGAAATAAAATGTAGTATGGTCAATACATCACGGAGGCACAGGGTTAGAAGCGTTAGGCTAATTGTGACATGAACTACACTCAGTAAGGCTTACTATAGCTTGCATGCGAGACTGTAGGAACTAAAAATTGAACCTCACAGAATGTCCCAACACACCATAGAAAGCCCACGTCATCAAAATTGGCCACCAATAAAGAACCAAATCATGGGATCTATAATGTCATCATTTTTTAAAAAATATGGTAAATTTTAAAAATATTCCGATCAATTATTTAACTTCTATTCATCACATTTCTAAAATTGTAAATGTCTCATATAACACAACCGTGCTGAGCCACTTCATCAAAATTAGCCACCGGTAAAGGCCAATCTTGTATCTTTAAACTCAGTTATCTTAGGTTGACTGTAAATTCTGAAACATTCTGTAAAAAATATGATTATTTTAGGTTGAATGTAAATTCTGAAATACTCTAAAAATGATAAGATTGAATTTAATTATTTGACTTTTATTCGTCATCGTATTATTAGAATATTAGTGTTTTAGTCACACTCTAGTAATACAAATTTTTTCAAAGCAAAATTGTACTTTTTAATGGTTTAAAATATTGTTTTTAGGTTGAGTGGAAATTTTGAAATATTTTTCATTATTTAACTTTTATTCATCATATTATTAAAATATTAGTATTTTAGTCAGAATTTAATAATACAATTTTTTTCTAATTAAAATTGTATTTTTTAACTGTTTAAAATATTCAGACACTTAAAAAAAACTTTTAGACACTAAATCTTTATAAATTAAACAACTTCAATTTATAATTTTAAAAAATTTATATTAAATTAAAAAAAAAATTAAAGAGAAAATGTATTAAAAAAAACCATAGACTAAAATATTTTCAAATCCACAATGAAATTACACTATTTTACACTCTCCCATCTTATGACACGACTATACAACTTAGACAAGGCTGACATTGATGAGGTCTGGTGTTCCCTGTGAGAAAATCCGCATCTTGTATGAACTGAAACTAGAAGAATTTTATAGATACTGTTTTTTTCAGCTAAAAAAATCGTATCTGGAATAATTTTTAGACATGATATTGCCGAGAATTATACCATCACACCTATGTACGAAACTCCCACCGTTTGACCAAATCCTGGGGACATGATACGAAATATATTATCCTGGAAATTAAGGTAGGCATGTGCATAGACGTTCAAATCAAAATCAGACACGCTGCTATACGTGTTTAGGATTTCGATGATCAATTTAAAACTGCTATGTCCATCGAAGACTGTGGTCGATGCCGCAACGGTGGGGCAGACTAAGTGGAGTCCAGATTGCCAACCATGCATTCTGCTGAATATTATTAAAAAATAAATATATAAGGAAATCGGGATGGATAATGAGATCCATCCATTCCGCTGAATATCCAAAAATAGCCAAGGGTTTGGTTTATGTGATGTGCCCTTGTTATATCTACATTGACTAATCCCTCCAAGAAAAATATAAATTTTGACATTTACATTTAATTATCTGAAATTTATTTCCACGCAACCAATTTTAAAAAGTCTTACAAAGAAGACACAGAATTTAAAGAAAAATCATTATTTATCAAATTTATAAAGATGGGTGCCCTGTCTCGAAATGATTCCACTACTTCCACGGTATCAGTAGCACAAATAACAATATTTTGAATCACAATTATATATATATATATATATATATATATATATATATATATATAACTTTAATTATAATTAATTTAGATATTATCAAATTTCTTATTGTTTATTTTTTTTTGGCTTTTTGGTTTTCTAATTAAATTTGGAGATATTTTATCCTTCTTTGATAGATCTAGAGCATAGAGACAAAAATCACTGAGTAAAAAAAATGTGTGGTCCAACATAACCATACAAATTATGATATCTACCATATAGATTATCTATGTAACTAGAACTAGTTTTCATAATTAACTTATAGGTATAAATTTAGTTAAAGTTTAAATATTTAAATTATTTAACACATAATTGACAAATCAAGCTCAACCGATGCTAATCAAGACCACTATCAATTTAAAAAAAAATCAAAATATATATAAGGATTCAAATTCTTGAGATTGCATTACTCTAAGGACAAATTTATTTTGATTTTTTCCAATTGTTTTGTTTGGGGTTGAGTCTGATCAAATCACTCATTCAAATCTCATGAGGAAGGGTTGAGGATAGGAGCCACATTTGGGATAAATAAATTATGACAGGGGGCATAGTCACTCATTCCAATCTCATGGGGAGGGGTTGAGGATAGGAGCCACATTTGGGATAAATAAACTATCCCAAGGGGCATAGAAGCTTAAAGGAGCTAGCCCAGCCTAAACTCAACCTAGTTCCAAAAAAAAAGAAAACACTATATTCCACATGAATACCATGGGTCAATATCATGAGTTCTCATAAACCTCTTTTACCAATAATAACCTTTGGGAGTTCACTTAGAAAGTCAATGGAAATGCAATGTAACTTCAAGGTCGCAAATTCAAATTCTTGGGTACTTAGCCATGGGCCAAGTGCTGAGTGATTGTGTGGTTCACCTAGGAGTATAGTGGTAGCCATGGATCTATGTCATGTAAATACGAGAACAAACCAATTTCTAATTCACACACACACACACACACACACATATATAAACATAATTTTATAATCAATTAGATATAAAATTACATATTATTGATACATGTCTCGCATGTATTCATAAGTATAGGTCTAAAAGTTGATTTTATGAAAATAAGGTTTTTGATTTACATAAAGGAATTATTTCTTTATCATGTAAATGAGCATATAGATTAATTGAAAAACGAAGGTGAAGAGTTCAATATCAATAATATTCATGTATGAAGGCAGTTCTAACAATCTGGGTATTTGGTATTCATGTATGAAGGTAGTTGTAATAGTCTAGGTTATTTTTCCATTTGTGAAACACAGTGTAAATATTTTATGTAAATAATTGACCAAAAAAAAATTGGGCTGAGTCTAAGGGACAAAGATTCTAGGGATTGAGGAACGTTACTTCTTTGCGATGGTCAAGGTTACTGGGTGCAAGAAAAAATGTGGATGGTGTTGACAAATATTAATGGATGGTTGGTATGTTTAATGGACTCATATGTCTAAATTAAAGGATCAATATGTAACAAACCCGAGTTTAAAGTTCATATAATAAAGTTAATAAAGGTAAAATAAGACCAAGGTCATGGGACAAGCATTCCAAGTTCAATGTTGGGAAAAACATCCTAGTGTGGTTGTTCATTTAGTTTATTATGACTAAAATATATTAGCAAAGACAATGAAAAAGGATTTTAAAAGGAAAGAGAAATTAATTGGCATTTTATTGATATGAAAATAAACGAAATTAGGAGAAAAGGAAGGTGAAAGGTCATAGGTTCCATGTGAGGAAGAAAATTAAGGAATATAATGGAAAATGAAGGAAATAGAGGCCTCACTGATAAAAAGGCTTCTAAGGATTAGTACACAACTTTTGACAGTTCATTTTTGGAGCTCTCTGTCTATTCTCTATCTCTCATACTCTTACACACATAGAGTTTTCTTGGAGCACTCTAGCATCGGATCAAGGAAGGAAAAGGAAGATAAAACAAGGAAAAGGGGAACAAAGATCAAGCAAGGAATATTTCGATCCAATGGCTACAATGAGATTAATTGGAGGCATCGAGTTGCATCTGTGATTTCCTTGATATATTTGGCATGCTTCGTATATGCATGTGTGTATTCAGTTTTCTTGTTGTCATTGGCATGGATTTTTCTAGGTGTAACAAAGGTTTTCAGCCTTGTTATTTTTGGATAGCCATGGTGTGACGGGATTTCTCTTACTTGATTTAGATCATTGTCAGATGGTTTCGAAACTGAGTGGGGTGGTCTTAAGAAGAAACAAAACGCATAGGAATTTTTATAGTGGTGAAGGTGGGATAGCAGTAAATATTGATTGTGTAGACCCTCGTTGGGCCTAGGAATCCTCGACCTGTGAATGCCGAGATATACGGTATATCATATATGGTTGATATGGATAAATTCCTCATGGTTTAGGAGGACAAATTTGGAGGCATCCATGTTTGTATAGGCCTCGCAATCCCTGGACCAGTATGTGTTGGGATTGCGGTAATCTTGGTAGTGTATATTTCTCGTTTGAGGATAGGAATCCCTTGGAGGGATTGCGGTAAAGCATGGTGGAATAGATGAGGACTTGGGCCTAAGAATGGATTGTGGTGAATCCCAAGGAAGTCATGGTTGTTTTTTTTATAAGTTCCACATTCATGCTTGGAATACGGTACAATTTTGATTGGCGGAAAGAAATATTTGGTTCAGCCCAATATATGGTTAGTTAGTACATGGAAGTCCCTGCTCTGGTTACATTTTGAATGTGTTAATAAGAGCTCTTTTCCTCTTGTGTATTATGTGTAAATATTTTTGTTATATGTGATTATAATGGTTTTTCTATATTTTTTTGATTTGTTTGTTATATGCTATTTATAAGAATGCTTTATGACAAACTTGAGTTATGGATCTCATCATGTTTTGTTTAGTAAATGAAATTTTAATGAACACATGACCCAATAGATGATATTATTGCTATTGTGATAGGGCATCAAACCTTCTTTATGATTCTGAAATAAGTATGAATTCCTTATGCTCAGATGTGTTTATATGACCTGTAGATTACCTATTCATGATGTGTTTGACACAATGTATGTCATGTCTAGGCCTTGTTAGTTTAGGTCCATGTTCAAGTTTTGAATTAGAGGCCTTGTCATATTATTATTTATCATTTCTGAGAATTTCATCAAATTTTGGGTAAAGGCCTGAGTCCTAGCCCTAAAAAAGTGGCTCAGAAATTGGGGTCACTAACACAGAGCCACCTAAAAAATTATGCATTCACATGGATGTCCTTTTTATGCATGCGAATAAAGGGGTTTAGACACAATGAGGGATTTTTCGTGGGTGTGGTTGGGGTCTAGTTCAATCAGAAAGTAGGTTAAATCAGGGGTTTGGCACATGGAGTGGTTGGTTATCCCTTGGGGGTCCTTTAGCTCTTGAGGAAGGTCAGTTTGGTTTTGGTTTGATGCTTCCACTTCCAAAACTATACTTAGAGACTTGAAGCATATCATAGTATCCCTTTGTCACATGTTTACCTTGGTGGACTGACTAACTTGGGTAAATGTGGGAAGTGGGTGTTACAAAGTGGTATTATAACATGTTTAACCCCTTGGACTAGATGGGAAGAATGTGTTTTCCATGTATACATGTCAGTTTCATATGAAGTCATTATGCTTGTGGTCTATGGGTTTGTTATGTATCCATGGAGGTGGTCATTGTTACAATTTTGTTGTCACGTAGAGGTTGATGTTTCTTTTGTTGGAATGTATTTGTCATGAATGCATGTTGGTTGAATATGCATTCATTGTTAATGTATGTTGTCCATGTGGATGTGTGCATGCATTTTCATGGCTATTTTTTTTGTGCATGAGGTCATGGAATGCAGTTGGTATTTTCATGTATGATAACTAGATAATGGTTGAGATGATATTGTTACATTGATTATGATTATGATTATACATGTATCGTGATAATCCAGTTAATCTCACAGACGAGATATCATCCCATGAACTATATTGAGGTATGTTGGTTATGTTTATATTTTGGTTTAGATGACATGCTATGTTTGCAGGAGGAAGATCAAAAAATTACTAGCAAGATGGTAGAATACAATTCAAAATATTTTTCCTATAGATTCGATGAGGAGGATGGTGATAGGTACTCTCCTAATATAGCAGACACTTTGCTAAGTTTGAAGAAATAAATAAGAATCTGTAAGGAATATAATGACATGATCATTTCGGCATAAGAGAAACAAGAATAAATTAATGCAATCATTCTTCAAATTTTGTCAAATTTGGAGAAAAGAATACTGGTTAGGATCAGTCATGGACAAGAGGACATGACTAATGAAGCATATGGCACTTGGTCTCACGGTGGTCACATTCCAGATAAATATGACACGATCAGGGATGGAAGGTTCTTTGACACACCAGATATGATAGGTACTGGACACATGTTTTATTGTAGTTCTAGTTCTGACAGGTATCATGTCGATCAATGTTATCATCCTTACAAAAGGAGTGATAGGTGATATTTTCCAGATGAGTTCAAGAAAGCCAAGCCAGCTACATTTGATGGATATTTGAAGAATATGGAAGATGTAGAGACATGATTACTTGGGATGAAGAAATTATTTAAGTTGCATGATTATACAAAGAACATGAAGGCTAGAATAACTATCCTCAATCTCAAATGGAAAGCATACATTTGTTGAGAAGATGTGAAGCATGTCAGAGACATTAGGACAGAGGAGTTGAGTTGACATGAATTCAAGAGACTCTCTAAGAAGAAGTACATGTCAAAGAAGTACTATGATAGTAAGGTGAAGGAGTTATATGAGCTAAAGATGGGATTGATGATAGATGAGGAGTACACAACTAATTTCTTGGAGTTATTGAGGTATGCACCATATCTTAAGGATGAGAAGGAGAAATTTCACATATGTTCTAGTGGATTAACATTAGAATTTAGAGATTAGATTGAGTATGATGAGCCTCAATCACTTGAAGAAGTCATTAGTAAGTTGAAGCACTATTATGATCAATCAAAGCATAAGGAAGAATCTCAAAAAGGTTGGAAAGGGAAAGACCGTGACTATAGGTAAATGGAAGCCGAAAATTAGAATACCCCAGGATGCAAGTGAGAAAGAGAATGTTACACCTTACAATAATTTTAGAGGACCTCAGACCGGAGAAAAACAGAACAAAGGTGATGGTAGGAGACAGTTGCAATGTTGGACAAGTGGTAAGGAGAATCTCAAGAAGGACTGTCTGTAGTATCATAATGGTAGACCTCATATTTATAGTGCATAGGAAGCGTAGACTATTGGGGATGTTTGGAAGAGAATTCCTCAGATCTATGTAGCATTAGATAACATGCAGGAAAATCACCAGGCATCTATGATCGAGATGGATAGTTGATCCAAATTTATGTAGGAATGCAAAAAAATACACATACAACCATAAATATAAAGATGCAGTGGAAATAAAACTTCATTTCATTAATATCAAAGAACTAAAATTTTCTTATAGACAAAATGGAAATAAACTAGCTAGGGCGCTGGTAGCTTATCTCTGAGAAGAGATGTGGCAGCTACAGGCCTCTGAACTGAGTTACAATGAGGCTCAAGGGCCTATCTATTATTTAGAAGCAATGGAAAATCCTAAACATCCAAAAACCTAACCCTAGGAGATGAAGCACCAAAACTATGGTCCTCGTTTGGGTAAATTGGTGTTTCAACTTCACGGGGACGTAACTTTGGCATATTATCTCCATTTGACGCACATGATACATCGTTAGAAATATCTATTCGAGGACTAAAACTATTGCCACAAATATTTATTCTAGAAAGGAATCATGTTTGCTAGACAAACGATGCCCAAAAAATGTTGTTTAGGCCCTCAAAATGGATATGGAAGTTCAGGACCCGAAAAACTGCTAAAAATAGTAATTTATGCCGAAACTGAAAAACTAAAAGAGACAATGGTGGGGCCCCAAGTGGAATAGGCATTTGGCCACCAATATTAACCTGGATCATTCCTCCCCCCTTAGGAAGCAATGGTTCCCATTGTGTTGAGTTCCTCCATGAGATGAGGAAACTTCTGCTGAACTTGGTCCTTGGTGAACCACTTGCCTTGGTGTAGGAGTTGGCCAGCTTTGAAAACCCAATATAGTTGGATCTTCTATTAGTGAGGGTTCTTGATTTGCATGTCCATGATACAATTTTTGGTGGCCTATTCCATGCAGTCTGGGTTTAACTCTTTTGGTGTGAGTTCTTCTACAATGTCAAAGGTGTCCAGCAGAGGTGGGAAGTAAGGATGAAGGCAGTCTACATTGAATAATAGGTGCAGACCAAGGAATGGTGGAATATTGAGCTCGAAGGGCTTATTACCTATAGCCTTGGTGATGGTGTACAACCCATATCGGAGCGGGTGAAGCTTGCAGTGGGGTTCAGTGAGGTACTCCTTTTGCAAATGTAGCCACACTTTTTCGCTCACCTGGAATTTGTGTAGCACCCGATGGTTATCATGTCATTGCTTGTACTTAGCATTGGCTCTATCCAATATTTCACGAACCTGTTGGCGGATGTGCTGAATGCACTTCATGAAGTGGTTCGCTTTTTCAGACTCAGACTGGACATGAGCCGAATCAGCTTGAGTAGCCACAAATGGCATGGCTACATCAATGGGACATAGTGGCTGGAATCCCAAGCCCACCTGAAAGGGGCTGTGGTCGGTTGAGATGTGGAAAGCCCGGTTATAACTGTGTTTTACATAGCGGAGGCTCTCATCCCCATGTGCATGGATTCTTTTAATTATACATGCGTAGAATGTGTACAATCATCATGTTGACGACCTCTATCTAGTCATCAGTTTGGGGATGGAAAGATGTGGACTTGGTGAGCTTGGTGTCTAACATTGACCAGAGGCTGGACCAAAATGTGCTGAGGAACCTACAGTCATGATATGATATGATATACTGTGGGATCCCAAAGTGCACCCACACTCGTTCAGAGAAGAGTTTAGCAGTGGCTTCTACTGTGATATTCTTCTTGCAGGCTGCCATAATGGCCATCTTCGAGAATCTGTCGACGACCATGAAAAAGTCATTTCCATGGTTAGTAGAAGGAAGGCCTGACATGTAATCCATGGAGATGGACTCCCAAGTTCGACTATGGGTAGGTAGCAGAGTATAAAGCCCTTGCTTCTTGATGGCCGGTTTGGCAATGGCGCAAGCAGTGCAAGATCTTATGTACTTCCTGAAATCCTATTGAAGGTTTGGCCAATAGAAATACTTCTACAGTACTGCCACTATTTTATTGACCCCAAAATTCCCAGCGACTCGACTATAGTGTACCTCCCATATCATCTTGGCACACTCACTTGACGGAACAAAAAGGTGTCCCAGGTGACATAACAATACATCTTGGAGTTGAAAATTTGGAACTGGCGTACCCCCCAAGAGTGCCTGATATGTGTGGCTAAATTCTAGATCGCTCTTGTAGAGAAGCAACCAATTGAAATTATTGTGCCCAAAAGAGTTGAGAATGGTGGTTATGGCCATGATCGGTGGTCAGTTGAGGCAATCTGCAACATTATTGGTGCTACCCTTATTTTACTTAATGTTCAAATGGAATTGTTGGAAATATGTGGACCACTTTTGATGGTGATCATTCTGCAACTTCCCTTGTTTATGTATGAACTGCAGGGGTTGGTGGTGTGTGTGGATGATTTTCTCCTTCCCCAAAATGTAATGCTTCCATTGTCGGCAAGCCTACACAATGGAATAATTTTCTTTGTCATAAGTGGGATACTTTTGAATTGTGTCAGAAAATGTCCCACTATGATATGCCACTGGATTCCACTATTGAGTAAGAACTGCCCCAATAGCATAGTCAGAGAAATCTGTCTCGATATCAAATGGTTGTTGCAATTCTAGTAATGTGAGCACTGGGGCAGAACAAAGGCGATGTTTCAATTCTACGAACACCTTCTGTTGAGATTCCGACCAATTTTTTTTTTCTTGCGCTCCTCCCTTGGTGACCTAACTCAAGGGCCAAGTGATATGAGAGAATCCCAACACATACATGCAGTACAAATTAGCAAGACCTAGAAAGCTGCGAAGCTCTATTAGAGTGGTTGGGGCTAGCCAATCCTGAATGACTTGGATCTTGGCTGGATCTACATGCACCCCCCATTCATCAATAGTGTATCTGAGATATTGAACTTGGGTCATGCCAAAAGTGCACTTCTAAAAATTGGCACACAACTTGTGTTGCCGTAGTGTTTGGAGGACTTCTCGGATGTGGTGGAGGTGATCTTCTGAAGTCTGGCTGAAGATCAGAATGTCATCTAAGTACACCACTACAAATGAGTTGGTGAATGGATGCAAGATGTCATCCATCAACCTCATGAAGGTTGTGGGAGCATTCATCAACCCATAGGCATGACGAGCCATTTGAAAAGGCCCTCCTTGGCTTTGAAGGAAGTCTTCCACACATCAAAGGGTTCAATTGGTACCTGGTGATAACGAAACTTCAAGTCGATCTTGCTAAAATATTTTTCCCCTTTGAGTTGGTCCAGGAGGTCATCAATCTATGGGATTAGGTCTTATTCTGGACAGTGACCTTATTCAACACCTGATAGTCAATACAGAGTCTCTATGTCCCATCCTTCTTCTGTACCAACACGATCGGGCTTCCACAGGGTGATGAACTTGGTCGGATGTGACCGTTTGCAGCAGATCTTGAATCTGCCTCTTGATTTCATCATTATCCAAAACAGAGTGCCTATAGATCGGTCCATTGGGTAGCGACACACCTGGGGTCAGGTCAATGGGGTGCTTGACCTGACAATGCAGAGGCATCCCTATGGGTGAGGTGAAGATGTCCCCGTACTCCTCCACAACCTTGTCCATTTATTGTTGTCATGTAGAGGAGCCATGTCTTGAGGTCATTACCACAGTATTCTTCTTTCCCTAGGGGCGGATCATTAGGAAAACAAATTTCCCAGTTTCGGAAATGAGCTTACTACATTGTTTTGTAGTATCCAAAGAGATAGTGGGAGGTGGTGGTACTTCTGGTATCCTGTACAACTTATTTCCCAAAGTAACAATAACAGTGTGAGGTCGGGACTCATACACAACATGTCACTTCCACAAGTATGGTTGGCTTAATAATACATCAGAAACATCAATAAGAGTAGTTTCACACAATACCTCATCCGTGAAGGGCTTGATGCTATAGGGAAGGTGACACTGTTGGCTGACGCGGAGATCCCATCCTTGGCGAAGCCACCAGATGGTGTATGGTTGCGGGTGCATTGTGGTCGGCAAGCCCAACCACTTCACAACATCTACTGGAATGAGGTTCTTTTGGCTCCCATTATCAACAATGAGCTATAGCAGGGAACCCTTTACCCACATCTAGGAGTGGAAGAGACGCTCTTCCTCCTTTGGATCTTATGGTTCCTCCTTCTATATCTTCATAGTGGCAATAGTGGCATTGGGCTCCGCATCAATAATATGCTCCCATTTTTCATTCACCTTGTCAGGTTTTGATTTAGAGTTAGAGCATGCATCTGATTCAGAAGCCCTCATCTCAGCCACCAGTGACTACTTAGCCTGACACTCACTTTTTTTGTGAGTGGAGCTCTTATGGAACTCACACCAATTTCCCATGTCCTTCTTTGCCTTCGTGGTGTTGTTATTTTCTTGTGGATTTGGCAGGTTGTCTTGGGCCGCCATGCCTTGGCTTTTTCCTTTGTTCTGCGGTTTGGGGGCACCTTTCCATCACTTTTGATTTGCAGATCCAAAGTATCACTTCTTATTTTTGAATTTCTGCTCAATATTGGCAGCATATCAGTATGTTGTACGAAGCGAGGAGATGTCAAGGAACTCCATTTCCTCCTGAATGTATCTGTGCAGACAACTGTGATACGTTAGCACCAATTTTTTCTCTAAATCTTTCATACCCAACTTTGTGCATAGGGTATGGAACAGATTCGTCATCTCATGAACATCTTGATCCCTTTGTTGCCACAATGTGGTCCATTGTATGTACTTGTCCTCATAGCTCCCCACCGGATAGTATTGTTCCTTGATGGCATCTCAGAAATAATTCCAAGTGGGTACGAATGAGAACAGAGAGGATTCTGTCTCATCCTTTTTCTCACAGTAAGTTTCCCATTAGTCCTTGACATGGGGGGTGGCTTTGAGGAGTGCAAAAATAATCTTCTCTTGGTCAGAAAACTCATGAAACGAGAAATATCCTTCTAATATATTCAAAAATCTATCTACGACATCTGCATCTATTTGACCCTCAAATATCAGAATTTCAAAGTTTACTTGTACCTTAAAGGGAGTCGCACCTCTAGAGTGGCTGCTGGATGCAGATGCGTCGTCGGTGGGTAGTCGTTGAAGGATCTGGGAAATGTTATCCATCATCACATTCCTTTATTTTTTGAGGGCCTCCTCGAGCAATATTTTGATAGGATATTTTTCTCCCTCATCTTTTTTTTCATCCCCCATGGGCATCCACCGGGGTTTGTGAGGCTGATCTTGCAAAGGTTCCACCAGATGAAGCCCTAACTCCTTATACCCCGACCTCGTTGGGGACATGCAAAGAAGGATCAAGAAAAAATCAGACCACTCTGATACCACTGATATAGATGTATGTAGGAACGCAAAAAAATACACATATAACCATAAATACAAATATGCAGTGGAAATAACACTTCATTTCATTAATATCAAAGAACTAAAATTTTCTTACAGACAGAATGGAAATAAACTAGCTAGGGTGGTGGTAGCTTATCTCTGAGAAGATATGTGGCGGCTACATGCCTCTGAACTAAGTTAAAATGAGGATCCAGGACCTATTTATTATTTAAAGGCAATGGAAAATGCTAAACGTCGAAAAACATAACCCTAGGAGATGAAGCGCCAAAACTATGGACCCCGTTTCGGTAAATTGGTGTTTCAACTTCCCGGGTACGTAACTTTGGCATACTATCTCTATTTGTCACACATGATAAATCGTTAGAAATATCTATCCGAGGACTAAAACTATTGCCATGAATATCAATTCCAGAATGGAATCAATTGTGTTGGACAAACAATGCCCAAAACACATCGTTTAGGGCCTTAAAATGGCTCCGGAAGTTCAGGACCCGAAAAAATACTAAAAATAGTAAGTTTTGCTGAAACTGAAAAATTGAAAGAGACAATGGTGGGGCCCCAAGTGGAATAGGCGGGTGGCCACCAATATCCACTTGGATCAACAGTATGATTTGTGATCTATTTTTTTCTATTTTAATTGACCTTGGATATAATTAGAGTTATTTTAACCCTAAGTTAGTGATAAGTGCGGTTTTAGTAAAGAAGTGTAGGAAAAATATTATTTAGTGTAATTTGTTATAGGTACAAAGAAAAGAGTTCATCATTGGATAAGGGCTTGTGCATTTTGAGTGAATGGTGTACCTACCTCAGCGCATATGAATGTGCTTCCATTGGGATCATACAATATGCTTCTGGGTATGTATTGGTCATATCTTCACAGGATTAAGGTGGATGATTATGATAAGTCTATTGATTTCTTCAATGAAAATGGAGAACAAGGGATATTGTAGGGCAAGAAAAAATCTACATCAGTTAGAATGGTGACAACTATGCAGGGAAAATGTAGTTGAAATAAAGGGTACTTGTTATTTGCAGCACATATTTCCAGTGATAAAGGTAAGGATGTTGAAGATGCAGATGTATTGATCAAGTACCTATTTTTACAGTGGTTTCAAGATATATTTCTCACGGATATATTATAGTTTATGCCTCATAGGGAAGTGTATTTTTCTATTGAGTTGGTATGAGGGGCACCACCCACATCGAAGGCATTGTATAGGATGAGCACTATAGAGTTGGTGGAATTGAAGTGGGAGCTGAAGGAAATGACTAATAAGGGATACATTACGGGTGCACCAATATTGTTTGTTAAGAAGAAGGATGTTATTCTCAAGATATGCATTGATTATAGGCAGTTGAATAAGGTAACCATCAAGAAAATATATTTGTTGTCGAGGATCAATGACTTTTTTGATCAATTGAAGGGATAAACTATTTTCTTGAAGATTTATTTGAGAACAGGATACCATCAGGTACGTATCAAAGAATATAATATCTATAAGACCACTTTATGGAATAGGTATGGGAATCATGAGTTTATTGTAGTTCCATTTGGTTTGACAAATGCTCCAACTACTTTTATGTTCTTGATGAATAGTGTGCTGCATCCTTATCTGGAAAAATTTGTTATTGTGTTCATTGATAAGATATTGATATATTCTATGAATGACGAAGATCATGTCAAACACTTAGCAGTAGTGTTGGGATTACTAAGAGAGCATTAGTTGTATTCCAATCTTAGAAAATGTTTTTTTTTCACACAAAGGTACATTACTTGGGGCATGTTGTCTCCAAGGAAGGCATAACATTAGATCCAGAAAATATAAGGGCTATCATGGAGTGGGAAGCTACTAGGAATGTGGATGAGGTAAGGTCATTTATGGGGTTGGAAGGTTGCTACATGAGGTTCATCAAGAAATTTTCATGTATTTCCTATCCTATCACCTCATTGCAAAGGAGAGGTAGGAAATTTGAAAGGATAGAGTAATGTGCACCAAGTTTTGAGTAGTTGAAGCAGTTGTTGACAAATGCTCCAGTTCTCAATATTGAAAATCCAGATAAAGAGTTTTTGGTGTGCATTGATGCTTTCAAGAGAGGGTTTGGTGGAGTCCTTATGCAGGACGGAAATGTGGTATGTAATTAATCAAGGAAACTGAATGAGCATGAGTAGAATTATGTGACTCATGATCATGAGTTGGAAACAATCATCCATGCTTTGATGACGTAGAGACATTATCATCTTTGCATGAGGTTTGTATTTATGAGTAGTAATAGTGGATTGTGATACCTATTTAACTAACTAAATATGAATTCCATACAAGCTAGATCATGGTTGGAAACCATGATTTAGTTTGACTTCAGTATCAAGTACATTAAGGGAAAAGAAAATACAATAAAAAATTCTCTTAGCAGACGGTTACAGGTAAATCATATAGAAACTATGAGTTCTTCTGGGATAGACATACATGATTGGATATTTTCAGGTAGGAAAATAGGATGGTAGGTATAGGGAGCTTAGGCACAAGTTCAACATGGGCACAAGTGATCATCATGTGGACTATCCTCTCACAATAGATGATTTGGTCATATTTAGGGATAAGGTCTATGTGTCGGACAATAGCGTGCTCTATAAGCTTATCTTGAGAGAATTTCATGTTAAGTCATATTCAAGTAATTCAGGATAGTAGAATACATTGATAGTGGTGAATAAGTTCTAATATTGGCTGAATTTGAAGAGGGCAGTGGCAGATTTTGTGGCTAGATGTTTGGATTGTCAACATGTGAAAGAAGGGTGTAACAATACATGTGGTTTACTACAGTCAGTCTCGATACCAGAGTGGAAATGGGAGATCATTTCTACATAGTTCATTACAGGATTGTCGAGGACATCTACATAGGATGATTCCATCATCATTGTGGTGGACATGTTGAAAAAGGTAACACGCATAATTCTAGTGACATCTACTTATTTAGATAATGATGTAGCACAAGTATTCATCATAGATGTAGTGAGGTTGCATAGTTTACCTAAGAATATTATGGCAGGCATAGTTGTTAATTTCACTTCCAAGTTTTAGAAGGCATTATTTGCAGGTTTGGGCATAAATTTGGCCTTTAGAAAAAACTATAATCTGCAAAAAATGGACAGACAAAGAGGGTCAACAGGATGTTGGAGGACATGTTGAGAATGTATGTCATGCATCAGGAGCAGAAGTGGTAAGAGAATATTCCACTCATTGATTTTGCGTAAAACAATGGGTATTAAGAGTCATTGAGGATGAGTCTATTTGAGGAATTATATGGACGTAATTGTAATACTCCCATCAGTTGTAGTGATCCAGTGAACAAGGTATTTATATAGTGAGAAATTTTGGAAGGAATGGAATAGGAAATGTAGGTAATCAAAATGAATATAAAGAAAGCACATAATAGGCAGAATGTTATGCAGGAAAACATGGGGAGTTTAATGAGTTTCATGTTGGAGACCGTGTGTAATTGTGGATCAAGCCCAACAAGAGATCTTTGAGGATTGGGTCATGTGTAAAGCCGATACCTCGTTATTGCAATCTTTTCAATATCCTTGAGAGGATTGGAATAGTGGCTTATAGAATTG
Source organism: Pinus albicaulis (assembly GCA_034641835.2). Taxonomy (NCBI): domain Eukaryota; kingdom Viridiplantae; phylum Streptophyta; class Pinopsida; order Pinales; family Pinaceae; genus Pinus; species Pinus albicaulis. The sequence continues at coordinate 1,532,339,975 of CM076575.1, read as the reverse complement.
GAATACCTCTGATAGTGAAATTTCATGATGTTTTACATGTTTCATTACTTAAAATATATGTAAAGGTTGTTGATAATGTTATTGATGGTTCTATATTGCACAAACCAGAAGGGGAATTCCAACTGGAACCTCGATGTATTTTGTAGAGAAATATGCCCATAGTATGGAACCAAGCAATCGAGCATGTTAAGGTGCAGTGGAAGCACTTTGGGCTTGATGAATCTAGATGGGATGTGGATGATCAGATGTGGTCTATGTATCCTTCCTTATTTTTCAGCTGAGGAAAATTAGTTTTGGTATATGTATATATGTATATGGATGTAATACCGCCATGAGCTATGTTATAAAGATTTAATAAGCGGTATGGTTATCATGTTGGTTATGTTTCTCAACAGGTTTTTCATTGTAAATACTACATTGAGCTAAGTTAGAAATATCCATGGGAATTATTTTTTCTTTTGAGTGGTTTTGTTGGTTGTAGGTGTCATTAAACATTGAGGATGGTGTTCCATTAAGGGAGAGGGGTCTGTAACAACCTAGGGTTAAAATTTCATATAATAAAGTCAATAAAGGTAAAATAAGACTAAGGTCATGGGACACATTTTCCAAGATAAATGATGGGAAAAAAATCATATTGTGGATGTTTATTTATTTTATTATGGCTAAAGGAAATTGGAAAAGGAAATGGCAAAGGCTTTGAAAAGGAAAGAGGCATTAATTGGAATTTTATTTATGAAAATATAGGAAATTAGGAGAAAAGGAAGGTGAAAGATCATCGGTTCCATGTGAGGAGGAAAATGAAGGAAAATAATCGAAAATGAAGAAAATAGAGACCTCAATGATAAAACGGCTTCTGAGGACTAGTACACAACTTTTGATAGTTTAGTTTTGGAACTCTCTCCCTCTTTATTCTCTATCTCTCATATTATTACACACTTAGAGTTTTCTTGGAGCACTCTAGAATTAGATTAAGGAAGGAAAACTAAGGAAAAATAAGGCAAAGGGAAGAAAATATAAAGAAAGGAAGATTTGGATCTAGCCTCTATAACAGGATTACATGTAGGTATCAAGTTGAATGTGTGATTTAATTTCTAGTTTTGGCATGAATTTAATATGCATGTGTGTATTTGGTTCTCTTGCTGTAATTGGCATTGGTTTTCCATGTGTGACAACGTTTTTTAACCTTGGATTTCCATTTCCGTATAACTATGGTGTGATGGGGCTTCTCTTACTTGGTTGAGATGGATTTCCAGATGGTTTCGAAATTGAGTTGGGTGGTCTCAAGAATAAACACAAGACCTAGGAATCCCTAGACTAGTGAAGGTGGGATTGTGGTAAGTCTTCATTTTCTACACCCTTGTTGGGCCTAGGAATCCTCTAACGATGAATGGAATGATATATGGTAAATATTTGAGGGTGGAGACGGAAAAATTCCTCATGGTTTAGGTGGAGACATCTGGAGGCATCCATGCTTGTATAGGCCAAGTTATCCCTAGATTGATATGTGGTGGGATTGCAGTAAAGCCTTAGAGTGTATGTTTCTCCTTTGAGCCTAGGAATCACTTGGTGGGATTTTAGTAAAGCCTAGTTCTATAGATGAGGGCTTGGGCCCAGTAATCCCTTGGTGGATTGTGGTAAAGCCCAAAGAACCCTTGGCTTTTTTTTGTAAGTCCTACATTCATTCTTGGAATATTTCATGGGGGTGATTGGCTGAAAGAAATATTTGGTTCAGCCCAATCTATGGTCGTGTGGTACGTGGAAGTCCCTGACCTAGTTCTATTTTTCATCTATTAATAAGAACTCTTTTCCTCTTGTCTATTACCTTTAAAGTTACTTGTTATTATGTGATTATAATGGTTGCTTTTTAATGTTGATCTATTGTTTATATGTTGATTATAGGCATGGTTTATGAAAGACTTGAGTTCTAGCTCTAATCATGTTTTTTTTAGTAAATAAAATGATAATGAATACATGACATAATAGATGATATTTCAGCTATTTTGAGATGGCATCAAACCTTGACAATTCACAAATGAATATGAATTCCCAATGCGTAGATGTGTTTATATGACCTGTAGATTACCTATTCATGATGTGTTTAATAGAATTTCATGGCTATGCATTTTCAGGTTAGGTCCTTGTTCAAGTTTTCCATTAGAGGCCTTCTAATGTTATTATTAATCATTTCTCATAATTTCATCAAGTTCTAGGTAGCTGCCTGAGTCCTAGCGATGAAAAAGTGGCTCAAAATTTTGGGGTAATTGGCACAGAACTGCCTGAAAAGCTATCTAGTCGCATGCATGTCCTTTCTTTACATGTGACTGGAGGGGTTTAGTCTCATGGGGAGCTTTTAGTGGGTTGAACTAAGGGTTTTGTTTAGTAAAAAATTAGGTTAACTTAAGGGTTTGGCACATCAAGTGGTTAGTTAGCCCCTTTGGTTCCTATAGCTCTTGAGGAAGGCCAGTTTGGTTTGGGTTTGATGATTCCAATTCCTTAACTCTACTTGGGGAGTTGAATCATATCATAGTAACTCTTGATCACATGTTTACACATACAAATTGGTTAGCTTCAGTAAATTTGGGAGGAGGCTGTTACACAACAACAGAAGGACACAAGCCCATTCTTGTTTATAAAATTATGCAATGGAATAAAGACAAGCAATTACAAGGGAAAACGTGACAGATGCCATCTTGTGAGCTACATTGGCCACTCACTACAACAAGCCAACCACCAAAACTAAATTTTATGTACATATGGATAGGTAGAAAAATTACAAAGGTTAGAAAGGTTGCAACAGGTAGAGGTCACTTTCATAAGGAGAATTATCATTCGAACACCTAAGGACAACACAAAAAACAAGGTAGGCGAGCTATTGAACTGTGGGACAGGTTTGAATAGTTGAGAAAGAAAGTAGAGGGAGAAGATAATGTCAAGGGAGATATGGAAAACATGAAAAATGTAGAGCAAGAAACAAGGGAGAAATAAAAAAGGAAAATAGAACACAAAATTACATAGGAAGTGGATTCTCAGTTGGCAAGAAATTAGGAGGAAATCACTTCGAAGTGAAGGACTATCTTCCTCTCGATTCCCTATTAACAAATGCAATGAGATGGGTTTTCTCTAATTTATTGAGGGATGGATGGAGGAATTGTTTGTGGAAATTCCTCGAGGATTTCTAGAGGATTTCTTGAGAATTCCTTGTTGTATCTTTGTTTCATTTTGGGTTTTGGAATCCCTAAGTTGGGTGGAGCCACAATCTTGAAATATGAATGGTGGAGACAACAAGTCTCTAGAATCCATATGAATTTTATTGATTGCAAATCACTTGGTGGGTAGAGGTGGGAGAGCCTCTATAATCCCTTGTTCAACTAGTAATTGAGTTTAATCCCTGAGAAAAAGGCCCCTCAATATCTGGAATCTAGCTCGGGGGTGAAAGCTACAAGTAAGGAGTGGTTTCACCTCATCTATGGTTTGGTGGAGATTTTTTGTCCTGGGCTCAATTTCCAAATGGATTTTGAGATAAGTATTTATGATGTTCTTCAAAAAAAATTAAAATATGGTTTCATTTCTTATTTGAATTGATGCTATTGATAAATGTAGCATGGTATGTAAATTGAGTGTTTACATGAATAAATGATATGTTGTTGAGACTATTTTAAAGGTACTATAACAATGTGTGGTTGTATTGTTTAGGTTGTGGTAGTGACTCAACACAATAACTCATTATTATTATAGTGGTAAAATATTTGATTTTACTAGAAGATCTTGTTAACGTTGTTCACATTTATGAGTAAGAATAATAAATACTACTCACTCACTGGAAATGTTTGTATGTTTACCTTGTATGGTTTCATTTTCAAGTGTTCTAGTGTACAACATTTAGGTTATTGGGTGTTGGGTGTAATAAACAACCTAACATTTAATTGTCAATCTGAGAGTTCATAAAATTATTGGCGCAACACTAGAAATGCTAGAGAAGGACTTTAGTAACCTGGAATATTTAATGCAATGACACCACATCATTCTTGAAACTGGATTCACTCAAAAAAATACTTTCCACAAAATTTGACATGAAAATTAAAGAGACTTTGAAATCAACTCCAAAGAAATATGGAAAATAAAGCAATAGATCCCTGTGATTAAGTTTCAATACTTTAAGAAACAGAAGGAATAATTCTAAGTATAGTTAAATCTGTCTCTATTATGAATGTTTTGTTCCTAGATTGAACCAACATTCCTGCACTGCAACATTTTTCCTGCATGGGAAGAGAGTTCCTACACTGGAATGATATTCCTAGACTAGAACTATGTTCATGTACCAGAAGTGTATTTTATTCCTGCACTGATTATTAACTTAGCACTAGAAATTTGCATTCCCACACTAGGGTGCACTGTCTATGTACCAGGATGTTGGTTCATGTACTAAGAACGATGTTCCTGTTCTTATGGAACCAACATTCCTACACTAAGTTTCCATGTTCCCAACCACTTTCATAAAATATTAAATCAGATGAAAGAAAATAAGAGCAATGGAAAGAATCATAAATTAACCATGTGGAATCAAAGAACTATTAAATAATTATTCATTCAAAAATAAAGGCGCTTCAAGAATCAAAAGAGTTTTCTATCGTAACAAAAGGTTTCTTCGTGTAAAGATAAGAATCTAATCTAAAAAACAAAGGATTCCCCCTTTCTCAAATGGCTTTCACCGCATAAACAAGATATGTGTCTTCCTAATTTGGATCATTAGGGGAATTTTGAGGTCTAAAATGGGCCTCCTAAGAAAAATTTACAACAAAAATAAACTTTATAAGAACCAATAGGATTCAAGATGATGATGTAAAACATGGGGATGATTCACCATTTTTTAAGTAAAATGGTAAAAAGATTTAAAAATAATAAAATAATAAAACTACTTTTTCAACTCGTATTGTCAACTTATCTCCCAAATTTTTTACTCAAATTTTGAGCAGGATCACTTGTTTGATGCAAAATTTAATTCCTCATCCAAGGATTACCCATGTTGAATACTTTCGATGGACCTTGCTACACAAAAAATGAGAAATACATAAAAAATGTGATTACAATCACGTGTTTCATGTATTTCACATTTTTCGTGTAGCAGGAGTCATTGGAAGTATGAAACATGGGTATTCCTTTGATGAGGAACTAAAATTTTCATCCAATGAGTACTCCCACTCGAAATTTGAGTAAAAACTTTGGGAGATAAGTTGAAAATATGAGTTGAAAAAGTACTTGATGATGTAATCACATATTATTTTATTATTCCACTATTATTTTGTAATTTCCTTAGGAGGTCCATTTTAGACCTCAAAATTCCCTTAATGAGGGTTCCTTCAATAGATTCTAGTCTCCAACCATGTTGTTCCCACAAGGAATTCGACATAGTTTCAGATCCTATGATGTGGACAGATTTTCATTAATACCCAGGAGATGTAAATAAACCAAACGAAGCAACCCTAAGTTAAACAGACTTGCTGAAAGTATTTGCAAACTTGTACTAGGAAATGGAACACGCTTTGCATAAAGGAAATGAAATAGAATTTTAGAATAAAAAATTCTTGTTGAACTCAAATAGGCTTGCATGACTAGAACATACTTGCGAATTTAAATTGAAACATAGATTTGCAGAAAGAGAAGGGAAATCACACGACGCATCAAAGGAAACAAAGGAAATGCAACAAGAACCTTGGATAGATACACACAACCACAATGTCAAACGTCGAATCCAAGAAGCATGCAATTCATGAAGGAAACATAAATCTAATAACTAAAATAGGCTTTTAGGATTAAAACATACTTGCGAATTTAAATTGAAACACACATTTGTAGAAAGAGAAGGGAAATCACTCGATGCATCAAAGGAAACAAAGGAAATGCTACAGGAACCTTGGATAGATACATGCAACCACAATGTCAAACGTCGGATCCAAGAAGCACAGAATTCATGAAGGAAACATAAATATGATAACTAGATACGTAAACGAAACACTTCTCCACTCTGAACCTGTATACAGGTATTTAGAATGCTTTAGAAGAAGAGGGAGAATGAGTTGGGTTGGCTCAACCCTATCCAACCAGCTTGTTTCCCTTTATGAAATATGGGGAATCAAATTCACAAGAAACTAATCACATAAGCCAATAACCCATAATATTAGAATTGACATTAGCTCCTTGTTTATTCAAAGTCTTATGCAAATATGCATTACAAAACAATGAATCCAGCCTCCACCTGATCATAGGGAAGGGTTGAGATCCCCCCTAAACTTGATCCAACATCGTGAACGTACAATGAATGTATTTATCCTCCTCATTCCAGGAACTGATAATACAGGCCATGGCTTATCCATTTATATGATTTACAAGGTAAACCAATCATTTTCCTTAATTCTAGAAAATTGCATATTGTTAACAAATTGGCCTCGAAAATATTGAAATATCTTCCTAACCGTGACGAATTTTCAATAAATAAATCTCTTTTATTTGTCTCATTCAGTTCCATATCCTCGGAAAGTGTTCCCGAAGTTCATTGTTTGACTCTTTTTGCAAGATTCTACAATTCTAGAAAAAATTATGTTTTTTTATGAAATGAGCATAAAGACCTGTGTGTAACTTTTGAGCCAAAGAGAATATTGAGAAATTGTTTTGGTTATAGAAAAATGTGCTATATTTTTTAAAAGCCCATTTTCTCATATTTTTCATATTCACCTCTAGCTGCACGGAAATCAAGGTAGAACTTGACAGTTTGGAAACTATGTAGATTTTGAGTAGATTTGTTGATTTGCTTCTAGACACACACACATGCGACATGGGTGCAATAAAAATCATGGGAATGTGTTAGAACATCATTTATGACAATAATCATCTTCGTTTTCCCATGAAAGCATGTCGAGATATCAAATCCCCAAATCGGTGCAGGAATGGTAGTGGAGGAGTGCTAGTGCAAGAACATAACTTGGTGCAACTAATTTTTTATGCATGTATATCTTTGATTGTGATTTAATACGCCTTCCTTAAATCACAAATCACGCCTTCCTTAAATCACACAAGCATCATCATCATTAATCATTTTTATGAAAATCTTATTGAAATAAAAGAAATATCCTAAATAATGAACAATTACATGATCATCCTCCAAGTTTAAGATACTAGCCCAAAAATTGAGCAAAATGATAGTAATAAAAATGAAAACCATGAGTAAGCATAGGGTGAGAATGTGAATTAAACATGAAAATTACGATGCCTAACATTGGGTCTGCATTGTGACTTTCTCAATGCTCGGGCATAAATAAGCCTTGCATTTATGTGTTATTGATGAGATTGTCTCATGATATTTGATAACTTGATTTCATGATTCCGAAAATGACATGATATTTTCCATATACCTGATGATATCTATTCCATCATTGATCACTACTCCCAAATATGTTTCTCAACACTATGGCAATAATAAAATTTGGGTTTTGTTCCTCTTCGTAGACTTGTGCTTAAGAATGTTGGCATGGAGTGTGTGCTATTATTTTGGTTAGAGGAAAATGATAGTCTTTGTAACATGTTAATAATGTTAATAAGTTGATTCTGAAGAGGGAGCTACATCTTCGCATCAATATCAATTTACAACAATGAGACTATATTATATGTGTATAATTGACAATATGATTCGTACAAGTGGAGTTAACATGGTTTCTCCATGCTCCCTAGTTGTGGAAAATTTTTTCATGGAAGCCTTTGAATATAATTCTTTAGCCTCAACTGCATTCCATCCCAAAATTTTGAGGAGGTTTTTAAATCATACATTTTTCATTTGGCCTCATGGGCGAGATAAGTTGGAGGTATTTTCTCAGCATATTAACAATAGATTGAACTCCATTAACTTTAATATGGAGCAAGAAGTTAATGGTATCATGCATTCCTTGATGTCATTATCTCTAAGAAAGATGATTGCTCATTCTCTCACTAAGTCTTTCCTCAGAAGACTCACAAAAAACAATATATTCATGTGAACTCCCATCATTATTCTTCTCAAAATATGGGGGTTCTCAACACTCTTGCTACTCATGATTTAAGGGTTTCTAAGGAAATTCACTTGGGTAATGCAAAAACCCATCTCCTCAAAGTTTCAAAAGAGAATGGATACAATAAGAAAAAAGTGTTTATGGGGTTAAAAAAATATAACCTTGGCCCTAGGAGAAATAAATACCCCTTCCATCTAATTTCTGGTGATCACATTCCCATTTTCCAAGGTTCCGCCGAAATGATTGCTCGGATCCTAAAGAAGCAAAAATTCACTTCCATATTTAGGGCCCTAAATAATTTTCATAGGTCCCTAAGATATTCCAAAGACCTGGTGGACCCTAAAGGTATGAAATGTGTTTATATGATCCCATGTTCCTGTGGGACACCCCGCATTGGAGAAACTAGTTTCTCAATTGATCAAAGATTCATGAACATGCAGCTGAGATTAGACATTGTAGGAATGATTCCTCAACTTTGGTGGAACATGAAGAAAAAATGAAACACCACATATGTCTAAAATAAGCCAAGGTCATTGCAAATATTGATCACTTCCATTACTGGAATTTTAGGGAGGCTATTGAGATTGAGAAAAGACACAATAGATTAAACAAAAACATTGTGTGGAAAAATAGTATTTGTTGGATCTGTTACCTTTCTTGTTAAGGGTCTTGATTCTATTCTTCTTCTTCTTTTTTATTTTCTTATCCATTTTCTATTAGGTAAATTTTTCTTTATCGTTCCTATTTGTTTGGTTCAATTTGTTTCTTTTATCCTCTTAGTTTAAATGCTCCATAAATTTTCTTAGGTTCTATAATTATTTGAGTAAATTAAACCCCCTATTTTTGCATATTACAGACATTATTTATTTTCTATATATATATATATATATATATATATGGTTTTCTTTGTTATTGTTATCAGTGTTGTTCCTTCTAATATTTAATTTTTGGCTCTAACATTATTCTCATTTGGTGTTTTAGTTATATTGGGATTTTTAATTTTTATAGAATCATTTGATCATAGCATTTAAGAGAAGTTATTTTTCACTTTCAGATGTTTAATAACTGTTATTATTGTTGGAATTAATGGATAAATCTAGTCTTTCCTATATTAATGTATTTGGTTAGGATTGAGATGCTATATCTAGGTCCTATATCCTATTATTTAGGGAGTGGTTCAAACCACCCAACTAATGTGTAAGTTTATATGTACAAGAATTTTATTAAATGAAAGTGTGCATTGAGTGCTTTGGCATTCTCCAGGTGACTCACCTAGAGAGCCTCTTGTTTTATCTCATATTCTGTCTCTCCTTGGAATTTTATCATGGTATCAATGCTTCAGGTGGAAGTTGGGTGAACCTGTGTATAAGTTGTGTCTTTCGTGCATTTAAACTAGTGAGATTCATGTAGACACTAGTGGTTCTTTCCATGTGATTGAAGGGAACTGTAAAAAGTGGATTTATGTAAGAAATATTGACGATCCGTTACACTGGTTGTGTGAGTAGAAAAATAACTTACCTGTAGAGACTGGAGTGCATGGATATTACTCACCAGATTCCACTACAACATGAACCTACTAAAGTGGCACTTCCAAATTCAAGGTGATTCTATCTTGATGATGGGTGGAGCATTGTAGTTTTTGTTTGATTTATTGACCCTTCTCAAGAGGAAACTAGAGGATTACACAACATCAGTTTTTTCCACACGAAATTTTGAGAGTCTTTCGCTCCCTAGATAGTGCCTATGGTTAGGAGCATTGTGGTGGAGATGAGAAACATAGGGTTAGAGAATTGATCTTGATATAGGGCGTTGGAATCACACATGAAAAAAATATCTTGAGGTTGATTACTGCATTTCAAACAAGTTCGAGCCTCAGAATAGTGATTTGTTGCATTTATCCACCAGGAGGTCGAGCTAGCGGTGTTGGAGGTGTTGGTTACTGCGTCATTGTTGCTATAATTTGTGTGATACATCACATGGTTCGGAAATATTATAGAACGATCTCGGTAGAAGTTGAAACATGTGAGAAATTCAGAAAATTAAATCCACGATTTAAGAGAATAACCACCACAAACCTACTAAAGTTGCTAAGGGAGCGATAGGAGCATGTGCATCGCCTATCCAATTTGTGAACTAGATGTGGGGAGAATTACATAAGAGGTGAGCTTAAGGTACAAGTTTTGGGCCACCATTACCAGGAAAATAGATTCTCACTTCGTGAAGAAGAGATGAGTTGGCATCGATGGAGGTTTAATGCATCTCTACGTGAGGACGACTAAGTTAACAGTAATCTCAGCATAACAGAAGTGTTGTTGCTGAGATCGTTGGTTCGATATGAATTTGATCTGCGTTGTGAATCAGTTATTTTTCCAGTTATGGTTCATGTCCTATGTTTGTTGGAATTTCTGATAATTCCAGAACAAAGGAATGAGACAATAATACTCTCCTTCTAACATAGAGAATCACTTAACAGAGATTGCAGAATAAAATTTTCTATTTCATTAACAAACAAAAGCTATTAAAACTTTCTTCTTCCACTGAAGTGGGATTACAAAAACACTTGACTTCTATAGACGCAGTGCTCAATATTCTTCTCTCCCTGTCTCTCAAAACGCACAAAACAATGCTCTCTGGTCTTCACTATTCTTTTTCTGCCTTCGGGCTTTCACAGTGATACAACACAAAAGTTACAATACAATGATATGCAATACAATAAGCCTATTGGCTTTTTACTTTTTATATGACGTGATGTAATAAAAAAATAAATGAAGAAACAAAATAATGATCGAAACACAAAATTTAACCTAAAAATTTCTTTACGTGATACAATAGTGGAGCCTACATCGCAATCGGTGATCAAGTGATCGAGGAAAACTTAAGTGAATGAACTTATAACTTTGTGGATTGCATAAAAGTATTAGTGACACTGATCGTAAGTGGATGAATGAGAAGAACGCATACAATAAACTTGTATTTGTGATTACGACAAGCAGCAAATGGCGAGCAATTACAGGGGAATGATCAGACGAATGATCGCAATGAAACATATAAGTGGAAAGAGCTGGTACAGCATTAAATTGAGACAATCACATCGCAAATTTTACAATGAAACTTTGGCGGTAAAACATCTTTGCGATATTGCGATTGCAATTGTGGTGGGACCACATCGCATCACAAAATCTCATTGAAACATATCATATGGTGGATGGTGTGGTTGGTGAATGTGATTGCGATTTGTGATAATCGCATTGAAAACTTTCAATCGATGATAACACTTTCGGATGGAGGAACATACATTGTTCCTTTCTGATTTGCGATTGCGATAATCACATTGCATCATAACACTTCATATCAACAAGACACTTAGTCAAAAACTTGTGATTGCAATCGGAAATGAAGTTGTGGGGACCACTATGACATATCTCATTCAAAACCTAAAAGGAATTTGAGCGTTTGAACAAAACTTCTTCATGTTTTTGGTTGTTGAGGGCTTAAAATCCCGAAGTGACTGTTTTCATTAAACCTCTTTTGTTGCGTGGTTTTGAACAATGAAAGTCTTCATTTCTTCTGCAAACACAGCTATGCCCATACAAACATAAATTCTCTTCTGCAAACTCGGCTGCAGCCATAAACATTAAATTCCATCCTTATGGTTTCTCCATTCCTCTTGAATGCACATAAGTGTACACTCAACGTCCTATTTTTGTTGCCCCTGTTATACTCTGTTTCTACCTGAACAGGTTACGTAGTTGACTTTAATATTTTCAACACTCCCCCTTAAATTCAGTTGCTGGGTTATCAGTCATACCCAAGCATTTTCTTAAGTATTCAAAACTCTTTTGCCCCAATGGCTTTGTCAAAATATCTACAATTTTCTCCTCTATTCTACAATGTTGTAAAACAATTTCTCTATTGTTCACCAATTCTCTGATATAGTGAAACTTTGCATCTATGTGCTTCGTTCTCTTTGTGAAACACTGAATTCTTTGATAATGAAATAGCTGAGCTATTGTCACAATATACCACTGTGCCCTTTACTTGTTCTTGACACAAATTCATCAACATTCTTCTCATACAAACTGCTTGACACGTTGCTGCTGTAGCTGCCACATACTCTGCCTCTGTTGTAGACAATGCTACAATAGGTTGTTTCTTAGAAGCCCACGAAATGGCTCCTAAACCAATATGAAATACATAACTATAAGTCATTTCCTGATCATCTACACTTCCATCCCAATCACTGTCAGTGTATCCAATTAACTCAGAATTTTCTGAAGTAGTATATAAAATACCATACTTTTTAGTTCCTTTCACATACCTCATAATTCTCTTTGCTACTTACCAATGTGCTTTTTTTGGCCTTTCAATAAATCTAGAGATCAAACTAACAACATGCATAGTATCTGGCCTAGTTGCAGTCAAATACATGAGGCTGCCAACTATGCTTTTGTAAAAACTTCGATCAAAATCCGTGTTGCTATCATCTTTACTCAACTTCAATCCCATTACTATGGGAGTAATTACTGCTTTGCACTCCTGCATATTAAATCTTTCCAATACTTCATTAACATACTTTTCTTGTGAGATAAAAATCACATTTTCATTTTTTTCTACTTCTATTCCTAAGAAGTATCTCAACAATCCCATATCAGTCATTTCAAATTCATCTTTCATGATTGTTTTAAAATTTTCACTGAGGTAATCATCATTACCTATGAATATCACATCATCAACATATAACACAACAATGAGCATCTTACCATCCTTTTCTTTGATGTATAATGTGGGTTCTCCATTACATTTTTCAAACCCATTTTCCAGTAGATAGGAATCTATGCTACTGTACCATGCTCTTGGTGCTTGCTTCAGCCCATAAAGAGATTTATTCAACTTGAAAACTTTGTGTTCTTGGCACTTTTTCTCATAGCCGAGAGGTTGTTCCACATAAACATCTTCCATTAAAACTCCATTTAAAAATGCTAATTTTACATCCATTTGGTATACTTTCCATTTGTTTTGTGCTACTATGGACATCACTGCTCTTACTGTTTCCATTCTTGCAACTGGTGCAAAATTTTCATCATAATCTCTTCCATGTTGTTTCTTATATCCCTTGACAACAAGTCTAGCCTTGTGCCTTTCTATCTTACCTTTAAAATTACTTTTGGTCTTGTAGGCCCATTTAACTCCAATGACTTCTTTACCTTCTGGGAGATCAACCAAATCCCATGTTTTGTTTTTCTCTATGGCATTAATTTCATCATCCATAGCTTATATCCATTTTCTATCTTTTATAGCATCTTCAAAATGAATAGGATCATAAACATGACAATACAAAGAAAATAAGGAGTTCATACCTTCATTTGTCACTTCCTTCTCATAGATTTCATTTAAATTTCTGAATCTGGTTCCTCTTTCATTTGGTGTAGTTGTGCTTGAAGAAGCACTCAAATCTGCTCCATGTGGTGTGCTTGGAGAAGCACTGTCATTTATTCTCAAGGTTTTTCTTACTCCTGCTTGAGGTGTCCCTTGATGTCCTTGTGTTCGTGGAGGTTGTGCTACCAATGAGGTGTTATTTACAGCCATATCTTCCTCATCTTCATCATGAGATAAATAGATTTTGACATTTATTGTTTTCTCAATGCTTCCATCCCATGCTTCCTCTTCAATGAACTGCACATCTCTGCTTATCACAAATTTCTTTGTGAATGGGTTATACAATCTATATCCTTTGGAATATTCACAATATCCAAGGAAGATGCACTTCTCCCCCTTACTATCAAAGTTTTTCCTCAGCTGATCAGGAATGTGTGCATATGCCACACATCCAAAAACTCTCATGTGGGTGACTCCTTGTTTTCTGCCACTCCACGCTTCTTCTGGAACTCTGTTCATTACGGATTTTCTTGGGAATCTATTTGAAATATACACAACATAATTTTCTTCTTTTTCCCAATACTGATTTGGCAAGTGCTTTTCCTTCAGCATACTTCTCACCATTTCCATTATGGTTCGATTCTTCCTTTCAACAACTCCATTTTGCTGCGGTGTGTACCTTGTAATAAATTGTTTGTGTATGCCATTCTCTCTGTAAAAATGCAAAAATTATTTTGAGATGTATTCACCTCCTCTGTCAATTCTTAGAAATTTGATATGTTGCCCACTTTGTTTCTCTACAAGAGCTTTAAAGTGGAAAATTTTCTCAAAGACTCCACTTTTATATTTAAGAAAATAAACCCACACTTTCCTTGTGAAGTCATCAATGAAGGTCAGCATGTAATTGCTACTCGAAACTGATGTTGTTTGCATCAGCCCACATAAATCTAAATGAATTATTTCTAGGGGTGCTTTCGCCCTTATGCTCTTTCCTGATGGGAAGTTTTCTCTATGTTTTTTTCCCAAGATGCAGCCTTCACATAGGCTGTCCAGTTTCTCAATCAATGGTAGACCTCTTACCATTCTTTTTCTGTGCAACAAATTTAATCCTTCGAAATTGAGATGTCCAAATCTCAAGTTGCATAACCAGTTCTCATCTTTCACTTCCTTCTGAAAGATGTCTTGAGTTACAGCCGCTACATTCTTTCCTTTTCCCTTCAATTCAGTATTGAGCTTGAGTGGAAACATTCTATTGATGGTCATTTGTATTTCAGCAATGATCTTATTGCTTGGAGGTATATCAATTATTGTGCATACATCATTCTTAAACAATACTTTGTAACCTTTGTTTATGAGCTGCCCAACACTCAAAAGATTACACTTTAAACCAGGAACATAATACACGTCTGGCACAAATTTCCGCTCTCCATTTCTTGCACGGATACTAATTCTACCTTTTCCCTTCACAGAAATCTTAGTATCAGTTCCTGTGGTTACTTTTGATTTATCTTCTTCATCAAGATTTGCAAACATTGCTATGTTTCCAGTCATGTGATTACTATATCCTGAATCTAAGAACCATACATCATCTTGTCTATCTTGTGCTACATTACATGTTAACAACACATTCTTTGGGTTCTTTTCTTGTTTTTCTACATTAGCATTCTGCCTATTATTCATGTCATTTTTATTTTCCCTACATTCATTGGCATAGTGCCCATATTTCTTGCAATAATGACATTGGACATTGGATTTTTCATACCTTTGTCCATGAGCATGTTGGTGTCCACCTTGCTGGCTGTTGCTTTGGTCGTGGTTTTGATTATGATTTTTTCTCCTTCCATGTGAATATGAAGGGTTGTTTCTTCCTCCTTTGTTTTGGCTTCTGCCTCTTCCTCTTCCAAAAGGCATCTGGGTCTTGAAGGCATGCTCTAGAGATGGGTTTATAGATCTTTCCAATATTTGTTCATGATTCATCAACGATGCATGAAATTCATCTATCGTGAACTTTAAGAGATCCTTAGTCTCTTCTATGGTGGTAACAATAACATCAAACCTTGAGGGTAGGCTCCTCAATAGTTTCTCCACAATCCTTATTTCTTCAAGTGTTTCTCCATGGGACCTTATTTGTGTGACCATCCCAATCACATGTGTGAAGAATGAGTCTATGTTATTAGACTCTTTCATACAGAGAGTTTCAAAATCTCTCCTCAGCAATTGTAGTTTTGTTGTCTTCACTTTCTCCATACCTTGATAGGATATCTTAAGAGTTTCCCATGCATCCTTGGATCTCTTAGTTGCTGCCATCCTTGGAAACACACTCTCATGTACTTCTTGATACAAATAAAAGAGGGCCTTAGAGTCCTTCTTTCTATTTCTCTTCAATAAATCCTTCTCTGCCTGTTTTAAGGAATTAGACGCCTGCTCATCAAATGGTTGATCAAAAACATCTTCAAAAAAATCCCATAAATCCTGTGAGGCAAACAGGGCTCTCATGGTAATGGCCCAATAATCATAGTTCTTCCCATTAAATTGTGGAATCTAAGCATTTCCAATGCTCATACTAGTGTTTGGTCTAGCCATTTCTTATAAACTGAAATCTAAACTAAACTTGACTGTGTTTTTCAAACAAATTGTCTTTCCTTCTTTAAAATACAAACTCTTTCTCTAAGGAATGCTCTTTTAAACAAAACAAAAATCAGTTTTTTTTTAGAAGTACTTGGACTTTAACTTCTCCTGAGCCTTCACGCTGCTGGAGAACTGCTGCAACAAATATTCTTCTTCCTTTAGCTTCTTTGAAACCTTCAAAGAGACTGGATTAGCTCTGATACCATGTTGGAATTTCTGATAATTCCAAAACAAAGGACTGAGAGAATAATACTCTCCTTCTAACACAGAGAATCACTTGACAGAGATTGCAGAATAAAATTTTCTATTTCATTAACAAACAAAAGGTATTACAACTTTCTTCTTCCACTGAAGTGGGTTTACAAAAATACTTGACTGCTACAGATGCAGTGCTCACTATTCTTCTCTCTCTGTCTCTCAAAACGCACAAAACAGTGCTCTATGGTCTTCACTCTGTTTTTTCTGCCTTCGGGCTTTCACAACGATACAACGCAAAAGTTACAATATAATGATATGCAATACAATAAGCCTACGGGCTTTTTAATTTTTATACGACGTGTTGTAATAAAAACATAAAATGAAATAAAATCAAAATACACTATCGGAACATAAAATTTAACCTAAAATGTCTTTGGCGCGATATACGAGTGGAGCCCACATCGCAATCGACAATGGGCGATCGGCTGAACAAAAAACTTGGCGGAATGAACTTTGCGATTGCGATGTGTGATTAGTGACATCGGCGATCGACGATGGAACAAGTGGAACGACTTGAATAAAAAACTTGTGATTTACGATTAGCGATGTGCGATGGCTCGATGAGTGATTGTGGCGGGATCACATCTCATCGGCACATCGCATCGGCACATCACATCGCAATGAAACATATAAGCAGAAAACATATTTGGATTTTGCGATTGTTTGCGACAATCACATTGCAAATATTACAATGAAACTGAGGTGGAAAAACATCTTTGCGATATTGCGATTGAGATTGTGGTGGGACCACATCGCATCGCAAACTTTCATTGGAACATATCATATGGCGGATGGTGCGGTTGGTGAATGCGATTGCAATTTGCGATAATCACATCGTAAGCTTTCAATCGGCGACAACACTTTCGGATGCTGGAACATACATCATTCCTTTGCGATTTGCGATTGCAATAATCGCATCACATCGGAACACTTCATATCAAGAAAACACTTACTCAAAAACTTGCGATTACGATCAGTGATGAAGTGGTGGGGACCACTATGACGTGTCTCATTCAAAACTTAAAAGGAATTTGCGCGTTTGAAAAAAACTTCTTCATGTTTTTGGTTGTTGAGGGCTTAAAAGCATGAAGTGACTGTTTTCATTAAACTCTATTTTTGCATGGTTTTGAACCACGAAAGTCTTCATTTCTTCTGCAAACATGGCTACGCCCATACAAACATAAATTCTCCTCTGCAAACTCGGTTGCGGCCATAAACATTAAATTTCATCCTTATGGTTTCTCCATTCCTCTTGAATGCACAGAAGTGTACACTCAACTTCCTGCTGCTACTGTCCCTGTTATACTCTGTTTCTACCTACACAAGGTACGCAGGTGACTTTAATATTTTCAACAGTGTTACTAGTGCGGTGAGCACTGTTCTAGATTCGTTAGCAGTTTTTATTTTGGTCTGATTAAGCATCAAGAGATCTATTTATTTCTTGGTGGACCAATTGAGTGGATTAGTTTTAGGAAAATATGTTGATGTGATTAAAAGTGGGTGTGATATGTTGCTAAAGTGATTCATGTTGTGGCTGAGGAGGTCGACCTGTTAAATTTAATCATCTATTTTTTTTAGCATTCGAATACTGTAGTTTGTTGGGATCAGTATTCTTCTCTTTAAAGAGCCAAGGTGAAACACAACATGCCTCCATTAGGCTCCAAGGTCTGTTTCATTTCCCTTTATGCCCTCACCCTCAAGAATCAACTTTATTGTTGGTGTGCTACTGGCTGGTTCTACAAATGTTGCTATCTGCAGAGATGGTTGTGCACACCAACAATGGAGTTACAACTTTGTTAAGCTTTGTGTGGTTATTATATCACTACTCGTGGAAGAGTGTTGAGCTATGTGAAAAGAAATTCATTGTAATCGAAGAGTATGAAAAGGGCGTGTTTGTTGAGTGTTTGAATTACTTGGAGAACATAGGTGGATGATGTTATGAGCTTGGAGTCAGTGTTGATCGTTGTTGAAGGTGTCAGTGTGCAGTGTCGAAGCTAAGGCGAATTCACTAATGGTTCAACAAAGGAGATTGAAACAGTCTCGAATAAAACTGAAAGAGGTGAGGAGAAAAAATTAAGAGATAGATTTGGAATTTGATGAAATCATTAAGAGGTTAATGTTGGATCTACCCTCCTTTTGAGGTATGAATTAGGAAATATTGGCAATGGAAATGAAAATAATATTATGGAAGTTAGATTTATTAAATTATGTTGAACATGATCTTGTTAAATGAAACCATGATATGATTAGAGATGCATAAAAACTACATCTTATAACATCTGCATTAGATGAAAATATCATGTTCAATATACTACATAAATATGGTAAGATTCAAAAAGAAATAGTTTTGTGGGATATTTTATAAATGAAGTATAGTGTGAATGAGGGAAAATATGATGAAGTATTGATCTTGACAATGTTGTTTGTGCTTTTAGTCCCATAATTGAGTATGAAACTGAATATTACGACATATAAGATGCAATGGTGGGTGATGAATTTGTGTTTGTAATTTCTCCATTAAGGGAGAGTGTTGGGATTAATGGAGAAATCTAGCCTTTCCTATATTAATGTATTTGGTTAGGATTGAGATCTCTATTTAGGTCCTAGATCTTATTATTTAGGAATTGGTTCAAACCACCCACCTAATGTGTAAATTTATATGTGTGATATTTTGATTGAATGAAAGTGTGTCTTGAGTTCTTTAGCATTCTCGAGGTGGCTCACCTAGAGAGCCTCTTGCTTTATCTCCTATTCTGTCTCTCCTAAATTTTATCAATTATTTTCCTCTTTCTTTTCTTTTCTTTCTTTTCTTCGATTTTTATATTTTCACTAATTACTTTTAATTCATTCTTCTATAATTCTTTATATATATGTGTCCAAAAAAATAAAAATTAAGAACCAAGAAAAGTCAAATAAAAAATATCAGCATAAATGTGTAAAAATAAATTAATACAAAAACTAACAAACAACATAATCAAAAGTTGAAAATTCAATTAAAAAAATGAAAGAGTAATAATTAAGAAAAATTAATCATAAAATCTGTTATAGATAAAAAAAAATTAAGTCAAACTAACTTAGAAGAGAACTACAATAAGTTATATATACTAAACTTAGTGTAGTTGTCTTCTAATTTGACTTATTTTTCCTTTTGTTCTCGATTTGATGATTAATTTTCCTTAATTATTTTTTATTTATTTATTGAGTTTTCAATTTTTTTATTATTTTATTTTTAGACCTTTTTATGATATTTCTTGTTTGAATTTTCTTAATTCTTATTTTTTTTGTATTTTATTTTTTATTTTTATTTTTTTTATTGCAATATTGTCTCTTTCTAAAAATGTTTCTTAATTTAAAATATTTTTATTTAATAATTAACGGTTATTTGATGTTACAGAAATTTAATAAATATTGATATTTAATTTTTCGTTTTGTATTAACTACTTGAATTTTTCTTTTCTCTCTCCAATATTTATTTGCATATTGATATTTAAATTACTGTTGGGTTTTAAACATTTGAAATTTTCTTTTCTCTCTACAATATTTATTTGCATGGCTTGATCAGAATGTCCATATCAGTCACGATGATGGGCCACAATTTAGTGTTCGAGACGTGTCGACGAAATTCTTTTGAATACAGTATTACCGAAAATAATTTCTTAAGAAAATACGAAGCACAAAAGCCTGAATTTAAAAGGTTTAATGCTAAACCTCTTTCCTTAAGGGTCATTGTTGTTATTCCTCCTCTCTAGTCACATTTGTAAAGATTAGGAATATTTCTACTGAACCGGGTCTTGAGGCATTGAGTGTAAATACTTTTGCAATTAATATATATTGATTTTGAAAGGAGTACAAAACCAAATGGTTGTTTTATTTATTCACATTCCTGAAAATCTTGTCAAACGAATAGATGCATGTAATAATCGAACAACCTAATCTCTATATTAATATATCTTGTATTGAAATACAACTTCAAGGGTTATTGCTTAAATGTTTCGGCGATGGCATGTTTCAATATTTGAAAGCATAGGAGAGATAGCCCCATACTGGGCAATGTAAAACCTAAAGGGAAACGACTGAGTCCTAGAGTGAGGCTTAATGTTCATAAAACGATCACAACCAAGGTGTAATCCAAGCCTCTCCACATGTGGCCTTTAACACAAAATGGAAATGGTTCCTTTAACACTACTACACGAAGAGCACTTTTAAGACATTATTTTAAGACAAAAGAAATATTTTGTCTTGAAAACTTACTTTTTGTTTTAGTTATTTTACACTAAAATTTAATATCAATTGAATTGTTTGAAACATAAATTTAGAGACAAAAAAAAAAATTGAGATAAGAATATTTTACGACAAGACTTTATATTTAAGACAAAAATAATTGGAGACAAAAGTATTTAAAGACAAAACATTATATTTGAGACAAAAAGAGTTTGAAAAAAAATATTTTAAGACAAAACTTTATATTTAATACAAAAAAGGTTTGACACAAAACTATTTTAAGAAAAAAAATTATATTTATGACTAAAACCATTTGAGACAAAAATATTTTAAGACAAAGCTTTATATTTAAGATTTGAGAAAAAATTATTTTAAGAAAAAACTTTATATTTAAGATTCGAGACAAAAATATTTTAAGGCAAAACTTTATATTTAAGACAATGGCCACTTAAAACAATGAAAATTAAGATGAAACTCATCTAAGATAGTTAACAATTAATACAAAACCATATCAATTTAAGACAATATTATCGAACACTTGCAAAATTGACTTTGACAGTGCATCCTAAGTCCACTAGCTTGCAGGCTACCATTGTCTCGCAGCTATAAAAAGGCTTCTATTTCACTTACCATTCACATTATCTTTTATAGTGACAATGATTTGTTGGTCTCTTCATTTTGTGGGGGTACCCAAACCTGAAAAGCACAACAACTTTTCCTGCCAAGATATCTCAGACATCAATTCATATTTTGTCCCTTCGATCTCTATTGATACGATTATAGAAAACTTGTCTTTCATTGCATTCGAGAAGTATGCACAGAGTTTTTTTTTAGCACTAAGTTTATACTTTCAAAAACAAGCAAAGCGGGCTTAAGTGTAAGACTAGGTAAAATTTTGGTGTGAAAAGGTGACACAAGAGTTTAAAAGCATGTTAAGAAAGTTGTTTATGTCATGCCATTTTTTTTACCCATGTCTTGCACTAATTGGATGTTAAAAATTGGTGGTGCAATGAAATATTTTTGTAGTGCACTACAAAATATTTTTATAGCGCTTGTAAAAGTTTGAAAAAAAAAATTATAGCTATCATTTGGGGCGTTTTAAATGATTTTAAAGTTTTTGATGAAATTCAACTTATGATATGAATTTATGTGATGATTTGAGGCATTTTAAAAATGTTAAAAAGGGTTTGGAGAGAAGGACATGTAAAAGTATAATTGTGTTTGTGTCAAAATCAACCATTTCCATCAAACCTAGTTGACTAATCGACAACAGACAATGAAATTGTTAGCAGTTTTTTACAACGCGTGGAAGAGTGCTCAGTTTTTCTCAGTTAAGGAATGTGAAATTCAGGCCATGTGAGATGATTTGAACTAGATGGAGTATGGTTCAAGGTATATGATTAAGTTGCATCTCTATTCAGAAATGCAAGATGAGAGTCGATTTTCCAATGGTTTGTTGATGGTTACAATTTGAGTTGCTGTTATGATTTTATTCACTCTTTTGATGACAACAGAGGTCATATAAGAGGAATGTAGTTTACAGTCATTGAAGATTCAATATCATAATCCATTGGGTTGCCTGACAAGGGTGAGAAGTTGTTCAATAAATGAATGATGCATAATGTAGATATTAACTTCTTCATAAAAAGAGAAAATAAAACCCTAATTGGAGCATGGGAATCCCTCAAAATATGTTGAAGACTAAATGGTATAAAATTATAAATATTTTGCAACCCTTTTTTACATGCGAAGGAAAGTATTCCAAAATCTACGTTTACCAAATGATTTTCTTATGTCATTTAGTTAGTTTTGGAAAGATGAGATTACCTTATTTATTACATCAAAGTTTGTTTAAAATGTCCATAGGGCTAAAGCCAAAGAAGAAATATTACCTCATGATATATGTCACCATGGCCTGATTAAGATAATATATATACATGAGTTAGATAAGCAAATAAAAAATGTGAGGAATAGAACATGGTGAAACCTTGCACCCAGAAGACCGAGAAATGGTAAGGCTAAAACTCATGTTGAAACCCTAGCCTTCAAAATAGAGGTTGGTTATAGTCATGTGCGCGTTGAGAAAAAACTTGTAAAGTTTAAGGTCTATGAAAAGAGAACAAGAAGACAAAAGACAAAAATGCTAGAAAAAGAGGAAGTAAAGCATCAACCAGAAAAAAGTGAGAAAGGAAAGCAGAGTATGGAATTAGGGGATGAAGGCACAAAAATATGGCCTAGGGTTTTCCATAGGAAACCCCATACTCGTCCTACAAATAAATTAAGACTGAGTTTTAAGGAAAATATTAATCCTAAGCTAAAAGAACCATTGATAATTGATGGAGAAGAGAATTTGAAGTCTTCAAAAAGAAAGACAAGGCTACAAAACAAGGGAAAACAAGGTATGCAGGTAGGAAAGGGAAATGAGCTTTAAACGCTAGCAGAACTTTACAAAAAGGAAACACAAGGATGACAAGAAGCCAATACAAGTTAAACCTCCTTTCTCAAGCTGCATAAGTTATGGAAGAATGATAAAGTTACCTTAGGAAATATATGAAACAATAATATTTTTGAAAAAACCTTAATTTTACATCAACATTTTAGCATGCTCCATTTTTTTTTTTTGACAGTTAGTTTATTTTTGACATGTTATGGTAATATTTCATAAAGTTTTTGTAGCTAAAGGACATCATAAATACAAGTTAACACAAGAAAGAAGGGCCTTAAAGAGTGTAAATAGTTACACAATACAGTTGCACAATTTCAAAAGATTTCAAAGGTTCATGTATCAATTTTTCTACAGAGGAATATGAGTTATAGTTCGAGAGATGAAGCCTACAAGGTTGTTAGTTGTTTCAGTCCTACACTTTAACTATGACTCGTCCTTTTCCCAGAAGAATAGCAGAGTATGTGTACAACAAATTTAAAATTCTTTAGCTAATGTTTAAATGTCAATAGAGATCTGAATAGCTATAAGGATATGTTTTTAATTATTCTTTGTAAATTAAACTCTCAAATATTGTAAATATTTTACATTTATGCTATGAGCTATTGTGGATCTTAACTTTCCAGTTTTATTTTTTGATTTTCATTAGTGCATTTTCAATTTGCAGTTTTCGTATGGACTTCAATGTGGTACAATTTACAGGTTACAGGGTTAGTGGTTGGGAGCCACCCAATGGATCAGGAACATGGTCAACGTGTTATTTACTGCCTCCTAGGGAGAGAATATGCCAATTGGAACCAACTGTTAGCACAAATTTTATACTTTAAAAAAAGAGTCAAAATGCTTTGAAAACCAGTTAAGAATTTTATTACAAGAAAAGTGGGCTTAAGTGTAGGACTAGGTAAAATTTTGGTGTGAAAAGGTGGCATAAGAGTTAAAAAAACATGTTAAAAATTTATTTTATGTCATGCCATTTTTTTTTACCAAATTCTTTCACCAATGAGATGCCAAAAACAAGTGATGCTATGAATATTTCAAACTTTTCCCTTCCAAGCACTTTGTTGAATATGTATGCAATCTATTCATTTGTGCAACAATGCCATAGGTGGATTATTTTTTCCTCAACATGATGTCGAATCAGATGGTATCTTTTATTGATGTGATTCTTTAGATCATAGAATTTTTGTTTCTTGGGCAACTTTATTGTAGAAATGTTTTCAATCAAAAGAGGAGTTGTAGTGCTTTTAATAAAAAGATGATTTGAAGTGTTCTCATTCAATAAAACAATTTTTACATCTATTTGATGTAATTTCCAACCATTTTGAGCTACCAAGGAAATGAGTGTCTGGATGGCATCCCATTTTTTTGTGGGGGGCGTTATCATTGAGTAATTTCTCAAGGTTAAAGAAATAACTGACCGAGGTAGCCACAGACCAAATTTAAACTCTAGGATCTAGGCTTCCTAGGATTCAAAGAGGGCTCTCTATGTAAGGTTTAACTTTGTTTTGATTATGAAATATTAGGCTAGTTATGATTGTGCAAATTGGTTTTGATTTCGTTTTGTTTTGTGGGAAAAATCACTTAATTATATGGATAGTGGGAAATATGTTTGTCCATTGGGTTAAGGAGTCAAAAGTCAAGCAAACAGAACTAGGATCAAGGTAAAAAAGTCAAATGTTTTCAGGGCAAGATAGATAAGCCTTTGAATATATTGGAATGTTTTTTGGTGAAGTGGTTTGATCGGGATAAATAGCAATGAAATGTTTTTTTATCTGGAAAAGGGAAGAAGTAGGCAGAGGTGAAACGAAAAGGGAGCAATTAATGGTTCCCTACTCTGGAAATTAGTAGAAAACATAGAAATCATAAATAGTAAAGACATGGTCCTTTTAAAAAATCCTAAAGTAATACTCCTGTTTACTCATTCAAATTTAGAATACATAATGGATGCTTGAAACAAAGAAGATAAACAATGACAAGTAGAAAATACTTCACTTCAATAGCTCATCACATGAATCCCGAAATATGATGGTAATTGATCTGATCCAGTCTTCTACTCGAAATTTTCAAAACAAAATCCTTCAAGTCCAACAAAAATGACTATAGAAATATTCAGCAATTTATTCCAGAATAATACTTCAAAGCATGAAGTATTTATACAAATTCTTAAACTAAAATATCTTGAAAAAATATCAAGATTGGTTTACAAATATATGAAACTGTTTTACATAAATAGAACTCAATAAAAGGATACTCCAAACTAATGAATCTATTTGGAACTAATTTTATGGATTTATGATGAAAAAGAGGAGAAATTTGAATTTGATATCAACTCTTAGTTGATGATGAGGCTTCCAAGTCACTAACTGTCTCCTTCCTTTGTGCATTTTGTTTCAAAAATTTTGAAAAAATGGGGTTCAATGATACTTTTGTAGTTCTCAATATGAAATAGATATATAAAAAAGTGAAAGAGTTTTTTCTCTAAAAATATTTTAGTACGATAAACCTCTCTTAGTTTCCCAAAATTAAGTTCCAGTGATTCACCATATGATCTGGAAAAAGATGTGTAAAACAGAACTTTGCACAGTCTGAAACATCAGTTGTAAAGATGTGCATGTATCTCTCATTCTGTAATACCTGTGCATAAAGTGAGATATTTTTTGTATATTAGAAGCTTAAGAACATAAAACTCCTCTAGTTTTGAAAAATTCATCATGGATTGGACATAATAGTTTCTGCAAAACTATCACTTAAATAGGAAATTTCTACAAAAATGTCCCTTCATGCTTTGTTTTCATCTTTTAACCTTACTTTCCTTTTAATTGTTTTTAATTTCACTTTGGATAAAATTCATTGTTGCTAGTGAAATTGTTTTCATCTCTGTTAACTATTACTGCCTCTGTATTTACTTTTACTCTTTTACCTTGACTTCTCTGTCACTTTTCTGATTTGACTTTCACTCTGACTTTCATCCGATACACTTTAACTTTGATGCTCTTTAACTGTTTTGTTTTCACTGTCACTGTGAATTATAATTTCAATTTTACCATTCACTATGTAATTTCATCATTTTGATCTCTCTCTGACTTTTATTTAATCCTTTCTTTTTATACAAACTATTTTTTCAATGAGGCTTTTGAATTGAAATCTGAGAATTTGAAGCAAACAATGTTGTCAACTAATATTGAAACTGTTGGCCCAATTTCATATTCTGATAATAATATGTAACAATCAAACAATTAGTTAATAAAACCCTAGTTTGAATGGAAGCCAATAAAGACTTTAGGGAACAGGGAATAGAGTGAAAGGAGTTTTGGCCATAGCAAGGGTTTTCTCATAATTTTGACCTTTAGGTCTTAGTAACTTTGTTTTTATTAGGGTTTTTGTACACTTCTATAAGTTTAGACTGTTTACAGAAGGTATTTTTGGTGTGACAAAGGTCTATTGAATAGTAATAGGCACAAAATGTCTTTGTTTTTGGTTTAAACCTTCAAATTTAGCTCTAAAACTGATCTTCAAATTCTTCACATATTCAGGAAAAGGTAGAATCAGGGTTTTCTTCTCTTCTTAGATAATCTGGACTAAAATGGTTCAATTCAAACACATAAGGATCATGAATATTTGCAAGGGTTTCTCTAGTCAATCAAAGGGCCTTTAAAGTCTATAAAAGGTTAAAATTGCTTCAATTTTGATTTAAATACATATTGTAGTATCAAAATATTAATTTTATCAGGGTTTAGCAATGAATTTGTTCTTTTGGGGGAAGATATAGGTCTTTCTGTGGGAAAAATAGACTTTACAAGGCTCAATTTTTCAGAAAATTGGTTCTTTTAAATGAAGGGAAGGTTATTTTTCTTCAAATAATACCTGTTTGTGTAGTTATTTTGTCTTTTAATGGTTTATTAGGCGTAAAACAGGCTTCTAAGGACTTTGAATATTTCTGGAAGTCGAACTGTAGCTTCCAGCAGTCTTTGAAATCAACTATGGTGGCTTTTGCAGGTTCTAAGGGTGCAAAACAATATATCGGCTTCATTTTCTGTAATCGAGAGGATAAATACAGTGAGATAGCGCAAAAAAGGGTATCAATGGAGTGATTTCGGGTTTTATTAGGCATTTTAGGTTTAAAATTACTTGCAATTAATGGCGGTTACATCGGGTAAGGTGAGGTTTTCGAGCTTCAAAGGAGAAAAACCAAGAGTGGTTATCACTTTTGTTTTGAGTGGTAAGTGGTTTCAGTTGGATCGGATGCGATCTAATGGAACTGGGCCACGTGGAGGAGAGAGGAAGGACCAAAAAAACCCATTTCTCATGGAAAGGAAATGTATTGTCATCACGCAACTAAAGATGCGATATGGTTAGTTGTTCGTTAGATCTTGAAGGGACAATGCGAACGGTCGCGATTGAATGTGAATATGCTCGGCGTTCAGAGGTGGGGTATGGGGTTTTGGTAATATGGAGGGATGGTTTTGAACCTTTATAAATATACATTTATACAGTCAAATATTTACGTTATATGATTTGGTGGGGGTTAAATATTTTTATGTTTTCAACTTAAAGCATTTAACAAATGTTTCGATGATATTGGCACGGGTATGTTTATTAGATGAAAAATAAAAAATTAATAAATGTTTTAATACCATAAGGGGGTGGGATATTTGTATTTTTAATATGTTTTAAACCCATGGGGAGAAAGGGCGGGTTTTATTTTCATCACATGGGATAATTTAACATAGGTTTAAACTTTAAAGAACAGGTTTTTGGGGTTATTTACTTATAAAGGATTTAATAATATACGGGAAGGGTATATTTTAGGGATTTAATAAAATAAGTTAGAAATTAATATGAAATGAAGGTGTAATGTATGAAATGAATTTAAATAACATATTTTAAGACTAAGTACAGTGTAAAAATAGGCAATAAAGCATATTTTGTCCCATTTTTTTATTCTTTACACATAAAATTAGGATAAAATGAATTTTATGGGTTTTTTGAGTGTTTCTGAATGAAGATGAAATTAATTATGTAGGGTTTTTACTTTTACTAAGAAAAAGGTATTTTACTTAGGAAAAGGGATCATAATCTTGGAAAATTGTGAATATGCTGATGAAATCTGTTTTATGTAGGGAATCCAATATTTTTAACCAATGAATTATTGAGCCTTGGGTTCAGTCCCAAGAGAAGTCAGAGAAATGATTTGAGCCTCTTTAACTGAAATTTTATAATACTAGATGATTGTGGGGGAGGGGAAATTAGTAATTATTTCCCAATGATGCTTTATTACATGTCTTGCACAACTGCTCTCTACCTACCCATAATTATTTCTAACATTTTTTACTTCATTTTCATGGGTGCATTTAAGCTTGCAACCCTAAATCCATTTTTCTTTCAAAACATAAAACTATCTAAGTCTAACCTTATTTCATCCAAGGGCTCAGATTAAACTGTTGAGCTCCTCATTTATTCTCTAACTATCTACTGATATGTCAAGTTTAAACTATTTGACATATTTTTATTCTCTATCTAAAACATAAAATTCAAAGCATGAAAAGTTAAGATTAAACTATTTAAATGGTCATGGATTATGGCGTTTATTGACAATCTACACATAATCATTATTCTTGCAATAAAAGTAAATAGTAGTGGCATTTTGACTTGCTCACTTTCATGTCTTTATTTTTATCTCTTTTTCTTTTGGGGTTTATTCTTTTTCTAAGTCCTTTGATCTTTCATTTAGGAATTTACCCTCTTTTCATTTTTTACTATTTTCAAAATATGGGAAAAGAACTTGTAGAAAGCGAGGAATGTACATATTTACAACACTTTATCAAATTCAATTAAAAAATTATGAACCTTATTATTATAGGACCCTAACAGTGGCTCCACATGGGGGTGGCATCTCCTTGTGAGATATCAAGAACATCATCTACTAGTATCTTGATCCATTGGTCCAATCCCAAACATGCATATTTTGTGATTGAAAAACTCTTGAACTCAATTTACACCTTATTCTGCAAACTAAAATCTGATCTGAGACTAAAAGGTGTTACAACCTTCAAACCAAACTACTAGATCATCAATATGTCTGGGCCTAATCCTTGGCTTTCAAATATTAATGAATTATTTCAAACTAGTTGAAAAATGAAAACTGAAATAAGCTGAAATCCTACCTACTTACTCTAATCGGTTGTCCAACTGCTGGTTAGGTAAAATGAAATATCCAATGAAACCATTCAAGCATTATGTACTTTGATAGATTTTGTTGCATTTTCTTGTTGATTATCAAAGCTGTAACTCTGCAACCTATTAGATACTTGTCAACAAATGAGATAATAAGGAAAAACTTGATTTCCTTTGTTGACTCTGGAAAATTTTCAAAAGGGTCTTCCAAGATATATACACTAATGTTTAACTGATCTAAACAACTATACATCTGTTCTGAATGGCCTCCTTGCCATGAAACTGAAATGTTATTTTCATCTTTATCTCCCTGTAAAATTTCAGATAAACTTTGTGATGATATTTCTACTGATGGAAATGTCTATTTGAGGAAACTTTTATCATCTTGATCTTGAAGTTCATATTTAATAAATCGAGAAAGGATTTGAATGTATTAATTATTTAACATATCTGCTATTGGATCATGAAAAACTTGGGAAAAATGTTGCAACCTATGGCATATAGGATTCCATGGGACTTCATAAACTTCAACAAGTTTCTCATCCTTTTCTTTAAAGATATTATACCACATTTCCTTTAAAATTTGAAATTATTCAAAACATAGTAATATAGAACTCTCATGTATAATTTGATCAGGTATTTCAATGGAATTTGATAACTGTAATTGTGAAACTGAAAAATCCTGATTAAGAGTTTCAATGTCTTCTTTGTTGTCAATCACAATTACTAAATATTGTTGATTATTGATGGAATGAAAGTTGTCTCTAATGAACTAAAATGAAGAAAAAAAAACAGGTAAAGAACCTTCACTTATTTCCAAATTTTGTGCTTTTTCTTCATTACTCTCATAACTTATTTGCAATAGCTGATTACTATCTTCAATTTTCTGAAATTGTATTTCTTCATCGTCCAAACTATCTCCTGATTTCTTTGTAAAGTTAGCTTGAATTTGGAGAGCATAATTGTCATCATACTGATCATAGTTGGGCACATCATTAAATGAATGAATGCCATAAAACATACACATTAAATCAGGAGATTCCTCTTCCACATATTGATTTGTAAATCCATTTTCTAATCTATGTTAATTGGAATTAGCAGGAATTTTTTCATGCCTATCAAGCTCTTCTATTTCTTCATGGTGATTTTGAACAAAAATTCATTTTTCATGGTGGTATTATGTATCATTTCTTATATTTTACTTACCAAAAGGCTGATTTTTATCTCTGCAATGTTTTTCTTCTCTTCTTCAGCTTTCAACTTTTCGTTTATGATTCGCAAATTAACTTCTACATCAATTGCAATGTTCTGCATTTGTACAAGTGTTTCTAGATCTCTTTCTCTTAACTGGAATTCTATTTCTAGATCAAAGGCACTTGGATAATGTAAGAGGGCTGAATCATGAGGAGGTATTATATTTTTTGGCATTGAATAAAAAACTTGATTAAATCTTTCAGAAAATTGTTGTATTGTTTCATTTGGATGTCTTTTTAACTGAATATATTCTTCTATGATCATAAAAAAATTAACTTTAATTATCCATTTGTCAAGAAATTTTTTGACAAACTGCTGGAAATTTGAGATGCTTGCATTAGGCAGATTCTTGAACCAACTCTTTATTCTATTTTGCAAATAAAGAGAAAAAATTTTGATTCTAACATCATCTTCATCAATCTCAAATAAATCCATATAATTTTCAAAACCTTGAATATGTTTTTGGGCAGTGATGTTATTATTTTCTCCATCAAACCTGGGAAGCAATTTGTAATAGTTATCAGGGAAATCATGGAGTTTAGGAGGTAAAATGAGGGGCTTATATCTATCAGGAACTTTACAAGGTACATGAATATGCACAGGGATTGTAAGATTCCTTTTGACTATTTGAGGCTTCTTTATTGGAAAATGATCATGATAATATTTCGAAGAAAGTTGCTTGAAGGGATTAGGTGAATTAGTATTTACAATATTTAAAGGAAAATAATTGAAAACTATTCTAAGATCTTCTCTAAAATAAAATATACATTGAAAACATTTCTTAATGAGAAAGAACATGATGTATTGGATTAAGATCGAAGTTGAGAGCTTGATCTTTCCATATTGTTCTTTTAGGTTCATTCGTCTAGTGGAGTCTTGATTGTGAAATTGATTTGGAGTCACCAGGTGGATGATTTTAACCTTTGTGTGTCTGATCATTGTCCACCATCATAGATCAGATCTGAAACTATAAAATATTTCTGAAGAAAATTTTTGTTGTCCCCAGTGGAGTCGCCATTATTTTATCACACAATAATTTCTCAAGGTCAAAGAAAGAACTCACCGAGGTAAACATAGACCAACTTTTAAACTCTAGGATCTAGCCTTCCTAGGATTCAGAGAGGGTTCTCTCTGTAAGATTTAACTTTTTATTATTATGAAATATTAGCCTAGTTATGATTGTGTAAATTTGCTTTCATTCGGTTTTTTTTGGTGGGGAAAATCACTTAATGAGATGCATAGTGGGAAATCTGATTGTCCATTGGGCTAAGGAGTCAAAAGTCAAGAAGACAGAAATAGGATCAAGGTCAAAAAGTCAAATTTTTTCAAGGCAAGATAGATAAGCCTTTGAAGATATTGGAAGGATTTTTGGTGAAGTGGTTTGATCAAGATAAAGGGAAATGAAGGTTTCTTTGATCCGGAAAAGGGAAGAAGTAGGCAGAGGTCAAACAAAAAAAAGGAGCAATTAAGGGTTCCCTACTCTAGAAATCAGTAGAAAACATAGAAATCATAAAAATTAAAGACGGGGTGATTTTAACAAATCCCGAAGTAATACTCCTATTTATTCATTCAAATTTAGAATACATAATGGATGCATGAAACAAAGATGATAAAAAATGAAAAGTAGAAATACTTCACTTCAATAGCTCATCACATGAATCCTGACATATGACGCTAATTGATCTCATCCAGTCGGCTACTAAAAATTTTCAACACAAAAGCCTTCAAGTCCAACAAAAATGACTATAGAAATCTTCAGAAATTTATTCCAGAATAATACTTCAAAGGATGAAGTATTTATACAAATTCTTAAACTAAAATATCTTGAAAAAATATCAAGATTGGTTTACAAATATCTCAAACTATTTTACATAAATTGAACACAATAAAAGGACACTAAAAACTAATGAATCTGTTTGGCAATTTTTTTTATGGATTGATGAGGACAAAGAGGAGAAATTTGAATTTGATATCAACTCTTAGTTGATGATGAGGCTTCCAAGCCAGTAACTGTCTCCTTCCTTTGTGCATTTTGTTCCAGAAATTCTGCAAAATTTGGGTCCAATGATACCTTTTTATTTCTCAATCCAAAATATATATGTAAAAAGTGAAAGAGGTTTTTGTATATCTATATGTTAGTAAGTTAAAACTCTCTTAGTTTCCCAAAATTCAGTTACAGCTTTTCACCATATGCTTTTCAAACAAATGTGTAAAATCGAACTCTGCACAGTCCGAAAAATAGGTTGTAAAGATGTGAATGTATCTCTCATTCTGTAATACCCATGAATAATGTGAGATATATTTTTTATATTAGAATCTTAGGAACATAAACCTCCTACTGTTTTGTAAAATTCATCTTGGATTGGACACAATAGTTTCTGCAAATCTATGACTTAAACATGAAATTTCTGCAAAAATGTCCCTTCATGCTCTTTTTTTCATCTTTTAACCTTATTGTCCTTTTAACTGTTTTTACTTTCACTTTGGAAAAACTTCATTGTTGCTGGTGAAAGTGTTTTCATATCTCTTTAACTATTACTACCTTTGTATTTAATTTTACTATTTTACCTTGACTGTTCTGTTATTTTTTTTTATTTGACTTTCATCTGATACACTTTAACTCTAATGCTCTTTGACAATTCTATTTTCATTGTCAATGTGAATTATTATTTCACTTGCAGCATTCACTATGTAATTTCATCATTCTAATCTCTCTTTGACTTTGCTTTAATCCTTTCTTTGTATACAAACTGCTTGTTCAATGAAGCTTTTGAATTGCAATCTGAGAATTTGGAGCAAACAATTTTGTCAACTTGTATTGAAACTGTTTTCCCAATTTCATATTTTGATAATAATCTGTAAAAATCAAACAATTCGTTAATAAAACCCTATTTTGAAGGGAAGCCAATAATGACTTTAGGGAACAGGGAATATAGTGAAAGGAGTTCTGGCCATAGCATGGGTTTTCTCATAATTTTTGACCTTCAGGTTTTAGTAACTTTGTCTTTTTTTAGGTTTTTTGTACACTTCTATAAGTTTAGACTATTTATAGAAGATATTTCTGGTGTGAAAGAGTTCTATTGAATAGTAATAGGCACAAAATGGTTTTGTTTTTGGTTTAAACCTTTAAATTCAGCTCTAAAACTGATCTTCAAATTCTTCACAAATTCAGGAAAAGGTAGAATCAGGGTTTTCTGCTCTTCATGAATAAACTGGACTAAAATGGTTTAATTCAGACACATAAGGATCCTGAATATTTGCAAGGGTTTATCTAGTCAATGAAAGGGTATTTAAAGTCTATAAAAGGTTAAAATTACTTCAATTTTGATTTAAATACAGATTGCAGTATCAAAATCGTAATTTTATCAGGGTTTAGCAGCAAATCTATTCTTTTGGGGGTAGATACAGGTCTTTCTGTGGGAAAAATAGGCTTTACAAGGCTCAATTTTTCAGAAAATTGGTTCTTTCAAATGAAGGGAAGGTTATTTTTATTCGAATAATACTTGTTTCCGCAGGTATTTGTTCTTTTAATGGTTTATTAGGTGTAAAACAGGCTTCTTAGGGCTTTAAAGGTTTTTGGAAGTCGAACTATAGCTTCCAGCAGTCTTTGAGAGCAACTATGGTGGCTTTTGCAGGTTCTCTAGGCACAAAACAATATATTGGCTTCGTTTTCTTTAATCGGGAGGATAAATACAATGAGATAGTGCAGAAAAAGGGATCAATGGAGCGATTTTGGGGTTTATTAGGCATTTTAGGTTTTAAATTACCTGCAATTAATGGCAGTCACATCGAGCAATGGGCGGTTTTCAAGCTTCAAAGGAGAAAAACCGCGAGTGGTTATCGCATTCGTTTTGAGTGGTAAGTGGTTTCAGTTGGAACAGATGCGATCCAATGGAACTGGGCCATGTGGAGGAGAGAGGAAGGACCAAAACAACCCATTTCACATGGAAAGGAAATGTATTATCATCTCGCAACTAAAAATGTGATATGTTCAGTTGATTGTTATATCTTCGAGGGACAATGTGAATGATTGTGATTGAATGTGAAGATGCTCGGCGTTCAGAGGTGGGGTATGGGGTTTTGGTAATACAGCATGATGGTTTTGAACCTTTATAAATATAAATTTATAAAGTCAAAACTTTACGTTATATGGTTGGGTGGGGGTTAAATCTTTTTATGTTTTCAACTTAAAACATTTAACAAATGTTTCAATGATATTGGCATGGGTATGTTTATTAGATGGAAAACAAAAAATTAATAAATGTTTTAATACCATAGGGGGGCGATATATTTTTATATTTGATATGTTTTAAACCTATGGGGAGAAAGCGCGGGTTTTTTTTCATCACATGGGATAATTTAACATAGGTTTAAACTTCAAATAATGGGTTTTTGGGGTTATTTACTTATAAAGGATTTAATAATATACGAGAAGGGTATAATTTATGGATTTAATAATGTAAGTTAGAAATTAGTATGAAATTAAGGTGTAATGTATCAAATGAATTTAAAATACATAATTTAAGACTAAGTGCAGTGTAAAAATAGGTAATAAAGCATAGTTTGTCACATTTTTTTATTCTTTACACATAAACTTAGGATAAAATGCATTTTATGGGTTTTTTGAGTGTTTCTGAATTAAGATGAAATTAATTGTGTAGGGTTTTTAATTTTACTAATAAAAAGGGTATTTTACTTAGGAAAAGGGATCATAACCTTGGAAAAGGGTGAATATGCTGATGAAATGGGTTTTATGTAGGGAATCCAGTATTTTTAACCAATCAGTTATTGAGCCTTGGGTCTGGACCCAAAAAAAGTCTCAGAAATGTTCTAAGCCTATTTAATTGAAGGTTTATAATACTGGATGGTTGTGGGAAAGGGGAAATTACTAACTATTTCTCGATGATGCTTTATTACATGTCTTTCACAACTGCTCTCTACTTACCTATCATTATTTATAACATTTTTTACTTCATTTTCATGGGTGCTTTTAAGCTTGCAACCCTAAATAATCCATTTTTCTTTCAAAACATAAAACTATCTAATTATAACCTTATTTCATTTGAGGGCTTAGATTAAGCTGTTGAGCTCCTCATTTATTCTCTAGCCATCTACTGATATGTCAAGTTTAAACTATTTGACATATTTGTATTCTCTATCTAAAACATGAAATTCAAAACATGAAAAGTTAAGATTAAACTGTTTAATTGATCATGGATTACGACATTTATTAACAATCTGCACATAATCATTATTCTTGCAATAAAAGTAAATAGTAGTGGAATTTTGACTTTCTCACTTTCATGTCTTTATTTTTATCTCTTTTTTATTTTGGGGTTTATTCTTTTTCTAAGTCCTTTGATCTTTCTTTTAGGACTTTTCCCTCTTTTCATTTTTTTATTATTTTAAAAACATGGGAAAACAACTTGTAGAATGAAAAGTATGTACATAGTTACAAGAATTTATCAAAGTCAATTAAAAAATTATGAACCCTATGATTATAGGACCCCAATAGTAGGAAATGTCTTCACATAAGAGACCCCTTCTTTCTATGCAACAAAAATTGCAACAAGCCTAGCTTTATGTCAAGTGAGCCATCTACTTTATACTTGTTCTTGAAGACCTAATTGCAACCTATTTGTTTGGTTCCCAATGGAGGATCAAATAGATTCCAAGTTCCATTCTTTATCAAAGCATCACATTCTTTCTGCAACGCTTCCTTCCATTCATCATGAGAAGTGAATTATTTGAAGGAAGTTGGCTCAAAATTTGTAGACAAATTTACTTCAAAATCATAAGAACCATACATATCAACAAGTGAATTAGGATCATCTACATCATGTCCATTCTATCTAGCTCAAATTATTGTTCTTGTCCTTCCAACCTCATAAGGAAGAGCAATTTCAAGTGTCTTTGTTGGGCATTTTGGAGGACCTTTTTGAGATCACACGAGATACTCAGTTGATTAAGATGGGGTTGATTCAAGATTTAGCCTACCATTTTTTTCAATCACATCACTCAAAGTGTCATCTTGATCAATCGTTGGAACTTCATGTGTGGGAGAGAGTGTGTCAGAAGAAGGTTCCACAGATTAATCTTAAGGGAATGATAAGAAATCTACATTTTATGGGTGTCAAAACAACATTTCGAAACATTTAATAGGATGTTGCGTGCAAATATATAACATGAAAGACACACATAAATTTCGTCTCTCTCCTAATGTGATATAGAAAAGTGTCCAAAAAGTACCAAGCCAACCCTCCAAAATCTGTCCACAAATTTTCTTTCAAATGTGCATAATGAACTTGATCAAGGTATTGAATTAGATTCGTACTAAGGCCAAATTTAGGCCTTCTTTACTATCCCAAAAATTTTGGTATTTACCACACAATAGACTCTGATTGCAACTTTGAATGGGCTCAGATATTATCACAAACAAGGTTTGAACTTCACCCTCAGAATGGGCTCAGAATTCATCACAAAACATGCTTAGACTTTATCTTAGATAATATTCGTGTTTACAATTTCCATATAGATGGTGTTCCACTCAAGGCTTGTTCAATTCTTGACCTAGTCACCACAAGGTTTCAAGGAAAGGTATAAAATGAGAAGAGCTATCATTTTTTGTGGGTGGAGAGAGCCAATATATTACCTCCAACTTGCATGAAAGCTATTCTTCTCAGTCAAACACCTCAACCTCTATGATGGCACCATCTATAGGGATACCTATGATATACACTACATCCCCTACTATAGGTGTCATCTTCCCCCCGAGAACACATATGCCACTTCTACAAAAAGAGAGTATTTAAGAAAAATTTTACGACAAAATAATCATTTTTTCCTAAAATCGTCATTTTGTATTAACTAGTTATTCCTATTTATTTATTTTGTTTTGTTATTTTTAATTATTTTAAATTAAAATGGTCTTGTTCGTGTAACTAAACCTCTATGCACTATGTGGCTTGGATTTATGTGTGAATTTTGCATAGAGAGAAGGATATATGTGGAAATTGAGCCCCAAATTTCCTTTCGGTGTATCTAGCCTAAATAATATGATGGAAATATTAGGAATCCACCCTCGATGTATCTAGGTTAAGAAATATGTTGGAGATATTGGGGATTCGACCTCCATATTTCAACATTGATGTTGTCATGGTCGATATCTGCGATAAAGTCATTCAAAATGACTGCAAGTTGTTGAAGATTTCCAAGGAGACCACAAAGATCAAACAAAATATCATTTCCATGATTTTAAGGGAAAAATGGGATGAATTGAAGCCCATTTATTCCGATGTGGTTAAGGTTCGCGGACATCAAACATTCATTCCCATACAAATAAGACAAAATCTAGCTACCATGTATGGAAATGGCACAAGAATATGATTCTTTACAATTAGGAAAAGGATTCTCACCTTGAGTACATAAATGGCAATGATTTCTAGCGCAACATGAAAATGTGAGGCTAAGAAGGAGGCCCAAAATTCATTTTTGTGGGAGTAGATGGAGAAAGTCAATCAGGTCAATGTTGGGATTTTTGCATAAACATTCATCTAGCCTCCAAGCATTGAATTGAAATGTTTATTTTGGACATGGACGTCTAGTAAGGATTTTTATATATGATGGGTCTATTTACTATTTGTTTCATGTCTATCTGCTAGGTTTTTCAATTGGAAGACGCTTTACATGGAAATTCTCCATGGAAATTGTTAAATAAAAGAAACCCTACTACTTAAACACCTGCAGTACAAGTATTTTCCTATGCTTGTAAGCTTAATTATCTCCATTGATCCTAAGGAGGAGAATATGGAGATTGAGAGTGTAATAAAGGTGATTTACAAAGATGTTTCTTTGTCCCAGATATGCTTTCTTCAGATGAAAATATGATGGATGCCTAGGGTATTGCCGAGGTGGATGATTTGGAGGATATACCACTAAAAAATCAATGCACTAGTTTTGGAGTGGAAACCCCCCAATTTCAATCTCAGGACACCACATCTTCTCCGAATGCATGTATGTATGATTTTGTATCATTATTTGGATTGTTTGGTTTTAAATTTAATGACATTTCTGATAAATGAGTTCCATGGCAAATTAGGTTCAAGTGGAGCATTTTTCAACAAAACGTTTTTGTGGAGAAAATTTTCTCGTTAAAACTATTAACATTCACAATTTATAATCCAGTTTCAACAAAAAATTCCTACCCTCTCTACAACCCTAGAAAATCATTTTGCACTTTTTATCCCTAAAATTTCAGTTTTAATGGCCCACCTTAGTTTCAATGGTTGTGCGTTTTTATACCTAGTGAAACTCAATATTGGTTATTCTAAATTTAAGTAGCATGTGTTCTTCTATCCTAAAAATTGTCTCTTTTTAAATAAAAATTTTAGTAGTGCTACACTGTTTAAAAGGCTTGCACCCTTTCCTACACCTTCTCCTACACTAGCATCATATTATGCTCCCGCAACACTCCCCTATAGACAAATTGACCCGTCTTACCCTACCACTATATTCAACCTTAAGTCACTGAAAAATGGAGAAATGGGTTCAATTTCTGAAACAACGATTTTAACAAAAAACACCTTTAATGATATGACAAGCATGTACACATAAATACATGTGGGAATTATTGAAAATATATCATGCTCCTCCCATGCATGACATTTTTTATGTCTCCTTTGGGCATAGTAGTGTAAT
The DNA here is from genome assembly GCA_034641835.2 of Pinus albicaulis. Lineage (NCBI taxonomy): Eukaryota > Viridiplantae > Streptophyta > Pinopsida > Pinales > Pinaceae > Pinus > Pinus albicaulis. The sequence goes on along the minus strand of CM076575.1, from coordinate 1,532,300,888 downwards.
GTTACTAAAATTGTTGATGTTACCTTTGGGCATATCATTTTAATATTACGGACCTAAGATAAACAACCATATTCTTTGATTTGATTACTGAAGTCTAAGGAGGTGTACATGCTCTACCTCACTCTTGAACCTGTAAAATATTATGAGGAAGCACTGGTTATTAACCATAGGCCAACTCAAAATATTTGAGATTTCTTATATGAACAAATGTGAAGATGTCTTCAAATAGGGAAAAATAAGTATGCAGGAAATATGCAATATCCCTTATTCAAGAGTTAAACAGGTGAAAAAACATGCAAAATTTGTTTCAACATGCAAGACTCATGCAACTCTTCTATAGGTTTGTATAACTAGTTAAATAAAATGCACTACTTTCACCATATAGTAATCCAAAACTTATTGTACTTTTATCATATTTCAAATAAATTTTTATTGTTATCCAATGTTCTACTTTAGGGTCTATGAGAAACCTGGATATGTAGTTGATTTCAAAACTCATACATGTCCCGATGATTGTAAGATAAATCAAACTTCCCACAAGTTGCATGTGAATTGACTCATTTTCCGATTTTGAGTCTACTTTAGCTTAAAGTTCAACATCTCCATATATGTATGTATTTTTACGATAAAAAATCTTGCATTTGTCTAATAGACCTTTTTCATGCTTAGTATGTAAAGTAAAAACACATTTGTTACTATTCCAAACTTCAACATCTAACCAATGTTAGAGAAGGCCTAAATTTGTAATTTCAAAAGTCAAATGTGATTCAATTTTACTTTGGTAATTGGTCTAGCCTCACTACCTATGATGACGATGTCATCTACATATATCATTAATATATCTATGCAGTATCCTCACTTTCAATGTGGAGATTCTAATCAGAAAAATATTATTTTCAATCTGTTATCCTACAATTTTTTGTCAATTTGATGTACCAAGCTATTGGTCCTTATTTGGGACCATAAAGAGCCTTAACCAATCTACATACCATATGTTCCTTTCCGGGAACCTAGAAACCTTGAGGTTGACACATATAAAAGTTTTCCTTCAAAATATCATTGAGGAAGGTGTTAGAATATAATGCTTACATGTGTAATAAGTCATATTAGTGACTTATGCTAAAAAAAATCCTTTTGGTTATCATTATCTTTTATATTTTTGGGAAAATAAAACCTCCCAAAATCTATATAATACAATTGAATCTTGTTGTAACTATATAAACTATTTTGATAATAAAATATTATGATTGGCATGTGAATGTACTCTATCTAGAGTTTCATCAGTAAGTGTGGTCAAATTCATTTTAAATATGGTATCAGAGTAGATGAGTACCATGCTCTAGCTACCATTTGAATTTATATGTCATTGGAGTAGAGAGATGCTTAAGAGTTGCAATTTTCACATTTACAAGACGCGATGTCCTTACAAGTATGAGCCACTATCATTTCATAATGGAGAAGAGCCAACAAGGAACATGTGTCAACGTTCTATGTGGTATTTAGGAATTTTATTAGAGGTGTTTCCATTTCATATTATGAAGGATTATGTTTCCACCATATGACGGTTCCGTGGAAAATTTCTAATTTGACATTGGAGTGGTCGAGCTAGTGTGCTTGCTGGCTCAAAAAAGATGGTGATAGGATAAGTGAGTGTTGGAAAAGTATCCTAAGTGGAATCCGCATCAATATGATTGGATGGAATGTTAATATATAACATTAAGATACCGAAAATGGAATTTCCACCATATGAAATATTAATTAGCCCCCTAAGGTATTGCAATCATGATACATAAGAAGTATCTACATATACCAAAATGGGGATAGAGGGCAAAGATATTTTTCTTCTTGATCATTTCTTCCATGGTGTAACAAGCTAAAAGTTCTCCCAATTAGAAGAGAAACATTTGAAGTGAATATAACACTCTACATAGAGGACAATGCTCCCAAAACACTAATATTGTTAAAATTCCATTCTTTCCCAAATGCATATGCACCTAGTTGGACCTTTCATGTCAGTTGAACTCTTCCATGTTTTGTATCTACATATAACTATATATAGATTGACTTTGCATATTCTATTACCATTTCCAAAATCTCTGCATTGTACACATACAAGTATTTGTATGCTTCCTTCCTACCACCCAAGGCAATCAATAGATTAAATGGACATTTGAAATTTTCTTCTTTTCCTAGTTGTTAAGCCTATTTCTTGTATTGGGAATATAGTCCTCTCATATACATGGACATCGGTGGTATATAGTTGAGATTCAAGTGTCACATTTGATCCATTTACAAATGTTACCAAGTTTGATACATGGACACCTTCTACAAATTCTTGAATCAAGGGGAGAACTTTGGAGTTTATAACATTGTTTTGGGAGTAGTATCATTTGAGTGGTTGTAAAAATGTATAGTGACGCGAAGTACATAGAATATGCTACAATGATTCCAATTTTAGAAAGGCAACTTTACCTACAAATGGAGATTTCCCTATTTTCTCAATGAAAGGAGTATGAGGTTGGGAACATATGTCAATTTACCAAAAATATAGATACTTTACAAGAACACTAATTGTAACAAAAACTCCCTCAAAAGGATGTTTATGTTGAGAAGGAAATGTTATTATCTTTGAAAAAAGGAGAATTGAACTTCAATTCCACCATCTGGAATTCATCTAAGCATCACAACAAATAATCATGATAAATAGTATTGGATTCACAAGTTGAAGAAAAATTTTAAACCAATGGTTGTCAAGAATTTCTTGGATATCAAAAACATTGCCTTGAACTACTATTTTTCTCATCTAAATAATGAATTTTAATATGTATAAGCACCTGTTGGTTATGTCCATAATGCATCTACTATTATGTCTATCAATAAATTACAACAAGTATATCTCAATATCCTTTCATCTAAATCATATGTCTAGATACTCTTTTTATAGCCCTAAAAAGACAATATTTTAGATAATAGAGCTTGTAAAATGACCATGGATGACCAAAGGTGGGTAATGGGATTTTAGGTAATGTGAAGTGCAATATATTAAGGGGGCGCACTAGGAATATATAGTCTATGTCTATGAAGTGACAGAGAGAAACATATACAAAAATTCTATATATATATATATATATATATATATATATATATATATATATATATATGTATATATATGTACTCTAACACAACTATAAGCAATTGAGGAATTTGCACATTGTTATAAATTATTATAATGCATCCCAATAGTTGTTTAAAAACATCATTTGAAGGACCCTCTGACTGCACTTGAATTCACCACTTAGTGGTTCTTATTAAATTTTCATACCATACTTGTGGTTGAAATTTTATGCCATATAAGGATTTAATGAGTTGTCACACTTTTATTATTATCCCTTCATAACTAAGCCTTTTGGTTGAGGTGTGATGATATTATTTTTCAAGTCTCTATCTAAGAAAGTACCTTTTACATCCTTTTGATGGTATTTCCATTTATTTTGTGTTTCCAAGGAAAAGAGAGTGTACATGGTGGCTCATTTTGTTGTGGATGAAAAATTATCCTCATAATAAATGCATTCTTTATATGCAATTAATTTTTCAATGAGCCTCGCTTTGCACTTTTTAAATGAGTCATCTAATTTTTACTTTTTTTTTGTAAACCCACTCGTAGCTAGTTGGTTTGGTTTCTAATGGAGGGTCCATAAAATTCCATGTTCCATTCTTCATGAGATCTAACATCACCCAAAGTGTCATGTTGACCATGATAGGGATATCCTTCCCCATATTCATGTACATACATGTTATATTTTAATATTTCTATCTCATGGTTTTGAACCGTAACCTTTACAATGAAATTACATTGGAAAACCCTCTTTTTCATGAATGAGGGCCTCCATTTCATTTTTTGTTCTCCTCTTCTGTCCTCTAGGTTGTATGAGGAAGAATAGCTACATAAAAAAATATTAAAATGTCAATACACATGACCAACGATAAAACTCTATTAATACCAACATCTAAACAATTCATTTCTAAATACTTACACCTCATAGCGCAAGGAAGAACTAGCCCTTGCGCTTTGTTTTTTTTTTTGGTGGGTAAAGAACATCACGTTTTTGAGTTCATTTTTTCTCCTCTAATAAATTCATGAACTTTATGTGAAGGATTTTTTTTATTTTTATCAATATTCATGTTCATTTCATATACTTCATACCGAACTAAATATTTACTAGAAAATAGGTTCTTGTCTTTAAGGTCTTGCACGAGAAGGCTCATGATAGTTTTCCATTTTCCTTGATTTCCCATTTTGTATCTTTGCCTACAAAAAATGTGGGAAAACATTAGTAAGAGAGCCATCCACATTAGCAAAATAACGGTATCTTCATTTTAATATTTTTAAATTTTTTGAAAATTTCTATTGCTTAATTTTGAGTTGAGTGGTGTTTGAGAAGATTTTTTATTTATAGTGAAGCACTTGTTTTAAAGAGAGTTTGCATGCATGATTTTACGCGTAAGAGCTCTAATATAGTCAAGGAAGGGGTGCCTTTCTTGAGGTATTTTTCTTTTTTTACACAACTTATCCTTGGTTATTTTATTCTCTATGAATCATACCATTTTAGAGGAAATAAAGGTTTATTCCCACACCTTGTATGTGAACCTCTTCTTGGAAACTCCTCATGATGCAATTTAACCTAGCCATATATGCAAGGATGATTTTCTTCATGAAGTGGAATTATACCTACTTTCATCCACACATGTTAATCATTACAACAATTAAGGAAAATATTAAGAGGTGATGTAGTCAAAAGGGATTATTATTCGCAGATTTCGTGTTTCAACCATTCAAACAGTGAACAGTCTAGGAGAGGGTGTGCTCAAGGAGGATAATTATACGAAATTTTTGTATTTCATTGATACAAATGATGATAATTAGATATATATATGGTTACTAAAGTTAAAAAAAAGTTATTACAAAGAGAGAACCATATTGAACTATTTCTAGTAGGTTGAAACTTCATAATAATAAAAAAATAGATATCGTGGAGAAGGAGTGCCATCATGTTTTGTTGACTTATCGTTCATACATTTAATGCATTATCATGAATATTACGTGCTAAAACAACACATATTTTAGAATACATGCACCTCTCTAAATATAATTTCAAGATATTTGTCAATTAAAGGAAAAACGTTAGTAAGAAGTGTTTTGAGAAGGTGCGTACTTTCAACAAACCTTGTTTTGAAAGAGAGAAAATTAACTAGAGAGGAATTGTGACATCCAAAATGATCTAGCACACAAGCCTTTAACCCATAATTTCATCCTCTTCGATTTCCTCGAATACATTATCTCTCCTCCTATTCTGTTCTATAAAGGAGAGGTGCAAGTCCTCATTCTAGAGGGTGGATTTACTTACAATGGTGTCAAGAGCTTCTCATCACCTACCCTCATCCATTATAGACTTGAGAGCACTTCCTCTACTCCATGTAAGAGCTTGCTAAGGTAGCCCATGGTACAATGTCTTTATGATTTACTTTATAACACTTCATTCACATATCAAATGGATTCTAATATGCTTATTTTATATCTCTTTGAGTTCATGTGGTTTCTTTGTATATATTATCATGTTACAAGGATTGTGTTGTCATTACAATGCACTTATTTAAATTTTACTTTCATATAGGGTGCATATTATTTGCTAATTTTTCATTTAATTACTACAGGTATTTTAATTAAGAAACTCATCACATCCCTCCATAATCTAATTTGTACTTTAATCTCTATCCTTTTTAGAGCAATCAAAGAAAACATTGTATGTTGGATTATTTTAGACTTAGACCTAAATTATGCACAAACATATTAAATTAATCCTCGTGAATAGAAAAAATTAGCAAGCCTCATTTATTAATAAAGTTACCTTGACTATTTATAAAGACAAGAAATGATTAAACAACCATAAAAATTATATCACTACTACACATAAAAATTATATCACTATTAAACATTTTCTTAAAGGCAAACTAATATTTTGTTTTAAAATCCTAAATTATTATTGTAGTTTAAAAAGTAAAACTATTTTAATTGTGGTAAATTAGAAATTAATAAAATACGTTCAATAAAGTTGGAAATAAAGACAATTCGTTCAAGTAGCAGTAGAAAAATTATGAAAAATAAGAGGGGGAGTAGACATAATAAGCATTGGAGATAGGTAATTGTTACAAGCAGGTCTAAAGAGGAGTGGGAGGTTGATTGTTCGACTCTTTAGACGAAGAATTGTTACATTGTTTTCCCTCTTGAATCCCAGTGACAGGGCCAACCTCTCCTCGAGTGACAGGGCCAACCTAGCCTCCTTTTGCATGGGTTTTGATAGGGCTAGCCTAACCTACATTTTCAGGGGGTTTTAGTCTCTTCGTTATACCTTTGGACTCTACCACTCTATCTAAAAAATTGTGGAGTGTAAGCTTTTAAGGAGGCAGTGCTAGGAACATGGTAATAAGCTTGGAGGAAAAGGAACTCTAGGAGATGAATGAAATGAATGTAGATAGCTGATGTGACCTGACGGATTAACTTTCCATTCCAGTGGGCCACCACTAATGGTTCGAAAGCCTACAATTAGGGCCAAATTTAAGCGAGAAAATAACGAGTGATGTGATAATATGTTGTTTCCATCTATTGCCAAAGGCTTAAGAAGATCTACTTGCCAGTTCCAAGGGAAGTGGATGGGGTTGATATCATGGAACTTTTCAAGAATTACAATATTTCAGAGATTATCCCCTTTGATTGGATGATTGCTGATGAGATGGCACTAGGAAATGCAACGACTCTTACATTTTTGTCTGTGGTAGGTTCTCAGAACATCAAGTGGACAATGGATTTAAAACACTGGGTCAGTCTTTTGATATTGGTTGCGATGTATGTATCACACAGGGATATAGCCCTAGCTGTGGCTTTTAGGTCGTTGATTTTTAATATCTTAAAGGTTCTGTGTGCAGTGAATTATGGAGAGAAATCACCGCACTTGCAATGTTTGTGGTGATTGATGTTGAGATTGTAATTATTGAGCCTGCTAGGGCAGAATTTCAAATGCATGAAGGAAGTATTGGGCTCTATTGGATATTGTAAAGTAATTCTGAGAGGGGTACAACCAGAAGCAACAAAGGTACATTTCACTTGGCATCACTTTCTCAATATTACTTGTTCATAAGTGATCCTATGAAACCAACATTCCGAATTATAGGTCAGTTAGTCTCTTTTTTCCTTGCATTCCGCACAAATTTCTTAATTTGCTTTTCCATGGATGATTATATGAAATTAATCATCACTATTAGCTGCACTTATTATTTGCATGAAGGTGGAGTGTCGGTTTTCTTGAGCGCTTCTCTAATTCCATGTTGAAAGGCTCAATCAAGTTGTTAACTAGTGAATTTCATATGTTATTTTGCTGGCCATAAAAAATTTATCAGTCAATGAAGATGTTTCCAAAGTGTTTTATATGGAAGGAGGCATTATTATTTTCATAGCCCTTGCCATGTCCCCTAAAATATGGGTTGCTGAGGAGGTTGCAGGGGACTGTCAAACTTATCTCTAGGAGAAGAGAACAAGGTGTTGACTATATTCTCTTTGTTTATTTTTGTGTATGTTGGTGGTGATGCCTGCTTTTTGTATGAATTGGAAGTGCATTGTAAATTATAGTTTTCATCATTAATTGGAAAAAATGAGATGTTGGACTAAATAATGCTTCATTTTTCTATGATCCAAAAAATAACAAGTTTTCGTCCTCCTTTCCAGAAAATACATGAAGCCGATGTTTGTTTTCTTTCATTGAGGGGCTATTGCAAAGGTAAGTGGCATAAGGAAATTGGTGGATCTTGTATTGAAATGGCATTCTAGAGGGAAAGGTGTTTTGGTAAGCTACAAACTTAGATTTCCAGAACTTGACACATAAAACGATGAATCTAACAATGCTTTGTATCTTTAATAGTTGCCTTTTCTGATAATAGAGCTGTGGGAAACCATTCTAATGGATAGATAAGCATTTTTTTGTCTCTGATTCACACAAAAAATGTACAAATAAACCTCATAGTCTCGAATTATGTCTTGATGTAAGACGAATTTGCTATACTTTTGTCTGAGAAACAAATATTACTTACTTAGTATATTATTCAATGTATAAATATATTTTGAAGAGAAATGAAGTAAGACAAACTATTTCAGTTCATTTTAGGGAAAAAATTTGCAGAATGTTCTGATCATTACTTCGTTAAGGTTTTGAATCATCAAGGATGGAATTCCCTTGTAAACTGGAGCAGGTCAATATGGTTGAAACCTAGGTTTTCTTGTTTTTGTAGTGTGCCATCTTTAAGGTGACTAAGCTACATGTGATGCATTTTTTGAATGGTGTGAGTCCAAAAATTTGAACTTGTTTTTATGCATTGATGATTGCTACCATTGATCCATGGAAATGTTTTTTATTTACCCACTTCTTGTGTTTTCTTAGCAGAATTGGTTTATCTTATATCTTCTTCTCATTTGTTCACTTTAGGAAGACCTTTTGTAGAATTTGCATATTGTTAGTCCTTTCATGCATTGAATCATCAAGGATTGGAGCCCCTGTAAGATAAAGCAGGTCAAGATGGTTGAAACCTAGGGTTTCTTGTTTTTGTATCATGCTTGGTTTAAGGTGACAAAGCTACATGTGGTGCATTTTTTGAATGGTGTGAGTCCAAAATTTTGTGTTTGTTTTTGTGCAATGATGATTGCTACCATTGATCAATGGCTGTGTTTTTTCAAGTGTCCCATTTGATCCATTTACAACTATTACCAATTTTTATACATGGACACTTTCTGATAATTCTTCAATCAAGGGGAGACAACTTTAGAGTTTATAACATTGTTTTGGAAGTATTATAGGGAAGCGAAGTGCATAGAAGATGAAACAATGATGCCAATTTTAAACATCAAGAAAAGAAACTTTACCTACAAAGGGAGGTTTACCAATTTTATTAATGAAAAGAGTCTAAGGTTGGGAATGTATGTCAATTTACCAAAAATATAGATACTTTTACAAGAAAACGGATGGTAACAACAACTCCCTCAAAAGGATGTTAATGTTGAGAAGGGAAGGTTGTTTTATCTGACAAAAGGAGAATTCACTTTCAGTTCCACCATCTGGAATTACCCAGTCCGCCCCACACCGAAACACCGCCATACTCGTTCAATTCCTCATAATCAAATGACCCTTGGGTAACCTTCCCTCAATCCCCTCCACTTCTAGATTCCTCTATCACACACCTAGTTTCCTCATGAAATGGGGCACATAATTTTAGAGCTTTGATACCATGTTGTTACATTTACTGGTCTCCTTGTTGCCTTGTCCAAAGGTTGGAAGAGCCATATAAATTTTCTCAAACATCACTGAGATTTCTTCCATCTTCATACACCACATCATCATCCTTCCATATTACTAGGTTAGCATTCTACACTTTCGTGACCGTTCACTTAGCCATCATTCCTTCCTTCACCAAAATATATTATTTCCTAGTGCATTCCCCAACCACCATAGTACTATAATGTTAGTGTGATATCATAAAATTCAAGTACCATGGCCTTGATAGAGCCATAATGCCTCCCCATAATACCAATTTTATCCTAAAGTCTGTTCCTTTTATTAGCCAAAATTTCTATCCTATAGTGTGAAATCATGACTTGATGCCTTAACCTATTGGTTTCCATCATCAATAATTCTCCTCCAGCCTCCTAGCACTTGGGGGGAAGCGATTCCTTAATGACCCTCCATAATAGGCCCTTTCTAGTATTTTTTGGATTATTGAATCAACCATACCCTTTCCCTGCATATGATTCTTGGGCTAACATCACCTTAATGTCATGCCCATGAAAATCGTCCATTGGTTTCTATGGTTGGCTTGGAAATCACCTATGAGAAAATATTCCTCAAGGGGGATATGACTATATTCACTTCCACATGATTCAATTTTTCAGTTGTATGACATCATGTTGATGTCACTAGATATTGAATATTTTAATTAACATTTACTCTTGGTTGATGTCACCATCTAATCAGGTCCAACTATCGACACTTGTCGATGGAGGGAGGAAAAATATTCCTCGAAGGGAATTTGTTATTGAAATTCATTGATGCCTTTCCATGCATTAACCCCCTGACAAAAAGAAATTTTAAATACTACATTGGGTCTAAAATCAAGGCCTCCTAACACTTAAATTATTTTTTTACTCCTTGGTAAACTCCCTTTCCACATGGCCACCATCTTCTTTTCCATATGGCACTACTATGTCATTGCATGACCCCTATTTTGGGTCCATGTGTTGTTTTCTACTTCTTCCATGCATCCTCTACTAACATCATCAATGGACACCATCCTTCCCATCAATATGGTATCATGCTTATCCATCACCATTTCCCATTGGTGTTTTCCATAAGCTAGGGGTAATGATTCTCTTAATGGACTACTCAATGGGTAAACTCCGCAATTTTGGAGGTAAAATTCAAAATCCTCACTAAAAGCCCTTTTCATTCATCATTGGGTTCAAAACCAAAAATTTTTCACACTTGATTAATTTATTTCCAATGTTTTCAATGCAACTCACGTGTCACACAACTACCCCTTACTCCACCACGTTGCACTCCATGTCACATCCTAGTACTAACATTAGGGCCACATATAAACCATATATCACTACCATGCATCTCCATTACTTGATATTTCTTAATGCGTTATCTCTAAACATAACCAATCCCATCAAGAAATATCACTAAAATAAAAAATACCAAATACCAACTATCACCCAAATATCACATTGGAGGAAGGGTAAGATAATACTTGAACTTTCTCCACATCCTTAAGAATATTATCCTTAAATAAGGGTCAATTGAATTTCCCAGATGATCCACCTTATTAATCATACTACTATGGAGGGAAGGTTTCTTGATCTTTCCTCTACATGAATCATGACCAAAGTTCTATATTTGAGGAAGGGTTGGTTAACCATTCCTCTTCATTTGCATCATTAAGTGTATTATCCTAGAGGATACATTACACTTATTTTTTTTGTGATCCACCTCCACAATAATACTATCCTAGATAAATGTTTGGTAGGCACTTCCTCGACATAGATCATCACATCAATACCATTTTGGAGGAGGGATCAACTAACCCTTATACCTTTTCTATCTCCTTGTGAATTTTATCTTGGAAGATGGGTTGGTCAACTCTTCCATGTTATCCACCTCAATTGATTGTACTATCTTAGGTGAAGGGTAATTTGACCCTTGATTTACATCAATCATGAGTAAAATCCAATATCTAAGAAATGGTTGTACAACCTTTCATTTGAGAAATTTTTGGATAACATTTCTTCTTCACCTACGTCCTTGAGATTACTATCCTATCTGAGAGGAGGGCCAATGCTAACTAGTGAGCCCTGATATTGCACCAAGAATGCTGCAACTCCTAGGGGCAACCCTACTTTACTTTATCAACCCAGGTTTCATACAAACTTTGAGGTGACAGTACTATATACAAAACAGATGCACTTTTGTCATGTTATCCTCTTCTGTTTTACGAAAGGGTACTATTTCTTAAACTATGATAAGAACTAGAAAGTAAATTACTGGAAGGAAATGAACGAAAGAAAACTAACTTAAATTGTAGAAAGGAAATGACGGAAATGAAAGTCATTTAATTTTTAGAAAGGAACTAACATAAATGAAAATAATTTGATTTGTAGAAAGGAAATGACGGAAATGAAATTAATTTAATTTTCAGAAAGGAAATGGCAGAAGGGAAGCTAATTTAAATTGCACTTAACTTGGCCAATCGGCTAGACACACCCTTCTCTATATATCATTCTCCTATCTATGCAGCTATTCATGAACTAATATAATTTGGAGAGGTGTTTCTTGCATTTTGGAGAAGAAAGGGGTAAAGGTGCTAATGGAGGGCTTAACCACATGAAACAAGGCTTAATGGAGTGAAAAAGAGGTTTAAAACATTATTAAAACTTTTAATATTGCAAAAAATGCTTTGGAGTGGGAGGCATTGAAAAATTCGATGGTGGAATTATGATGGAGGGAAAGAAGTGCAATATGCGATATGTGATATCACAATATCACAAGATTGGAGGAAAAGCAACAGGGCAGTTGGGAGGAAAGTGCGAAATGCGATATGGCTGAAATTGTGAAATGCAATATTCGATAGGTGACATGGCAACAGAGTACGATAATATTGCAATTGGTGTTTGGAGGTGGAACGTATTAACGGAAACCAATAGAAAATGTGATTTACGATTTCCAGCAAGTCTTTAAAGGAAAAAGGGAAAAGGTTTTGAAATGTGGTAGGTGACGTGGCAGTGGCGTACGTTAATATTGCAATCGGGGTTCATAGGCGGAAAGTATTAATGGAAACCAATAGAAAATGTGATTTGCGATTTGTGGCAAGTATTTAGAGGAAAAAGGGAAAAGGTTGTGAAATGCGGTGGTTGATGTGGTAGCGGAGTACTGTAATATTGCAATCAGGGTTTGAAGGCAGAAATTATTAATGGAAACAAATAGAAAATGAGATTTGCAATTTGTGGCAAGTCTTTAAAGTAAAAAGGGAAAAGGTTGCAAAATGTGATGGGTGACATGGCAGCAGAGTATGATAACATCAAAATCGAGGTTCGGAGGCAGAAATTATTAACAAAAACCAATAGAAAATGTGATTTGCGATAGAGTGAAGTATGGTAGCAGGAGTTTTGAGGAGGAAGAACAGAGGTCGAATTCTAATGCATTTGTAAGCAGTTTTTGGAATGAGAAGGGCGACGGCTGCAAAAAAGAGGAAAAGGAGGGAATGAAGGGCATAATAGCAGTGCTCAGGTTGTGAAGACAGAGATGGAAAATGAAGCAGGAAGGCACCACAGAGCTCCTCTAGGGCTTTAACACTAATTCCTGCATTCAACTGTGCTAACTTATGCACAAATAAACAGAAAAATGCATGAAAATATATTGGAAGAAAGACTGAAACTATTATTGCACTCTACTCTAATCTGAGAAGAAACGAATCATAAACATAAAGCATCTTTGGCCTGCAGGAAGGTCTACCCTCCTTGAGCTCTATTGACAGAGATAAGAGGGGAAGGATGCCTCACAATTTTATGGATTTCATCAAATATTCTACAGTGAAAATAAGTAGATTAAATATACAGCAACAAACTATAACAACAATGAAAATATCAGGAAAAAAAAAACTAGCTAAATGACAGAAAGAAAAGAATGATAACAATAGAGAAGTTGAGGCACATGGGTTGGGCCCTAACCCATGAGCCCAACTCTCAGGAACTAAATCAGTAAATTGGAGTTTGTATGCTCATTTCAAGAATAGAATAGCCTCATTACATTTCTGAAAGTTTAATCACTGATTACAATAATAAAAATCTTAATAGCTTTAAGAAAAATTTCTGAATGGAATCAAATCCTTCCTAGCTCTATCTCTAATGTATTTATTCTACATGGTAGCTACCAACAACTCCCTTTAAAATAGTGATCGAGTCCACTTGAGTCCAAGTAAACATAGATTGAGTGCACTTTGGTCTTTGAATTGCTTGGCTGCCTCTGGAATTCGAATTTTTGGAGAGAATCCTTGGGGATCCTTTGGCTACTTTCGAGAGTTAAGGAGGGTGGAAAACCCTCCTATAATTTCTTCTTGTTGTCTCCTTCAATTCTTTATGATAAAATCTTCAAAAATAATTCCAATTACTCATGATTTTCCACACTCAACCTAATATTAGGCACTTAGAGTATGTTAGCCTTAATCACCACCTATACTAGCATCATAAAACCAAATAACAATAAAAATGCAAGAAAAAAAGATTTGAGAAGGAAAACAGGTGACCATTAACCCCTCGAAATATGTCTAGTGATGGAGCTCATAATCACCCCCTACTGAATGGTTTCTCATCGTCTGAGCAACTAATCCTCCTCCTGAATTTTTCAAGGCTTTGACAGCCCCCTTGACTTGAGGAAGAAGTGTGGGAGCCCCCTCAAAGGGGTAAAACCCATTACTATGTTTTGCATTCTCCCATTCTCTATCATGTGCATCTGTATCCCTTTCATCATTTAGTCCCAGCAGCAAAGGTGAACTGAGCTTGATACCAAGCCATTGGATCTTCTTGGCCTACATGGCCCTCTTGTATAATGGTACTCTTTCCAAGTCACTCCTCAGTCTTTCTGGAGTATGGTACTCCCTGTTCTTGAGGCTGTGAGGGAGGTTGTTCCATCTCCTTTGGCTGGCCATAATGCACTCACCTTCTTTCTTCATAGAAAAATCATCAAAGTGGCCTATTACCTGTGTTTGAGTCTCGAGGTAGCTTTCAACTAGTGGAGGGTCCTTTTCAATCTCTCGGCGATTAAGGACGACTCCTCTTGGGCTAAAAAATTCCAGTCTGATATGTAAGGGTTCTCTATTTCTTCTTCTTATGAACCTCCATATTTGTTTTTCTCTAAACATTTACTGATCAAAAAAGTAACTGAACTGGTACCTACTCTTTTGAGGTAGCAAAAAAAAACAACTGATTTTGAAAAGTGTTGATTCAGAATCACAGTTTTTTTAGCATATTTTGGACACTTTGATTTTTTTATTTATGAAATATGAACATTTGTTCTAAAATGTTAGTGACTTTCATGGTAATTTTGAAAATTATTGATGCAGCATCAACCATTTTTTTTCAGAGTGGCAATTTTCATGTTGGTAATAAAACATAAAAATAAAATAAGAAAAACATGACTAAAATCTCAAATAAAAAAATATACAAATATAATTAAAAAACCAATAAAAATGTAAAAAAAAATAAAATAAAAAAATAGCTTGTAAAAAAATTAAAGAAAAAAAAATAAAACAAAATAAACAAAAGATATCAAAAATTATATAAAAAAGGGGGAAACTTTGAAAAAAAACATAGTTTACAGAAAAAACAAAATTGAACCAAAAAAATAAATAAGTTATTAAAAAACCATATAATTAAAAAAAATTAAAATAAAAATTTTAAAATTAAAGTTAAAATAGGAAGATTTAAATAATTTAAATTAAAAAAATTAATAAGAAATATAATTTTAAAATAATAAAAAATCAAATTAAAAAAAATAAATAAATAAATAATAAAAAATAAAAATAAAAATTTAAAAAGAAAATTAAAATAAAAAAATAAAGATTAAATTTTTTTTAATAAAAATAATAAAACATTTATTTATTTTTTTAAATTAAACCATTTTAAAATTGAAAAATGAAATAAATAAATAAATAAAACAAAATTAAAATATATTTTTGAAAATTAAAATTTAAAAATTTAATAATTAAATTTAAAATTTAAAATTTAAAAAATAATTCACCTAAAAATATTAAATTTTAAAACACATTGAAAACAAATTAAAAAAATAAAAATAAAAATAAGAATATATATATATATATATATAATTTTTTTTTTAATGAAAAAAAATTGAATTAAATTAAAAAAAAAATATTAAATATAATAATATCAGAAAAAATATAAAAAATTAGAATAAAATATTCAATTAAATAATAAAAAACAAATACTAAATTTAAATTAAAAAAGAATATTAAAAAAAACAAACATTATCAAAACTTAATAAAAAATAAAAAATAAATTGAATTACGAAAATATTAATTCAATTTCAAAATGCGAATGAGTGGTCCCGCCACCTTGCCGAGAGGTCGATTCAAGCAGCCCCCTTCCTTCCTAGCGGCGGCACCACCTGAGCGAGAGGTCGATTCTTGCAAGCAGCTCCCAGCTCGCCCAGCGGCCGACCCTCGCCAGCAACTGAGCGACGCCACTCATTTGCGTTTTGAAATTAAATTAAAATTTTTGTAATTCAATTCTTTTTTTCTTTTTTTTGGAAGACGACAAGAAGGTGGTGGATTCGAGGGTTTGGGATGGCGAAAGAAGTTTCTAGGGTTTGCATCTTTGCTCTTCTAGTTTGTGCCGGCTCGGCCTCTCAAAGAGTTGGCCGCCTTCTGCTCAAGAACCAGATTGCAGACTTGAATCTGCAGGATTGCAAGCTTCTGCACAGGGATTTTCACGGAATAGAAGACGCAGCCGTCTGGGCAGCTGCATTCCCTACAAATGATCCAGACGGCTTTGAAGCCGCCGCCTTTACAGCTGCTCACAATACAAATAATCCCCACTCTAGAGATTCCACAGATTTCACCTCAGCAGTTTGCCAGCAGTGGATCTGCCTCTCGAACCTGCCAGATCTGCCTACAGAGATACCAACACTGGAAATACACATCGACTGGGTTGCAGACTTGAATCCGCAGGTTAGCAAGCTTATACAAAGGGCTGTCCTTGGCATAGATAATGTCGTCGTCTGGGTAGCTGCATTCCTTGCAAATGATCCAGACGGCTTTAAAGCCATCACCTTTACAGTTACTCATGGTGCAAATAAGATCTGCCCTGAAGATCCCACAGATTTCTTCTCTGCCATAAGCAAGCAACGGATATGCTTCTCGAACCCGCCAGATATGCCTACAGAGGTACCAAGGCTGGCAGTACACATCGACTGCGATTGTGCTCCTCCTCTAGCTTTGATCAATGCTCAAAGCTTGGCGAATCTGGACATGGATCTGCCCACTGTTTGTTGGAAGTAGATTTCTTTCTTACATCTACCAGATCTGCCAGAAGAGGCACCTGCATTTCAGATCCAAGTCACATTCTCTAGCAAGACAATGATGCAATGGGTGCATGCAACAGATCTTGTGCAGGATCTTCTACAAAAACTAGAACTCTAGCTGGGGATCCCCTCCTCTTACTAGAGTTTTCTATATAAAGGTAAACAACTTATGGACCCCCTTCCCCTCTCCTTTTATAGTATTCAAAAGGACGCTACTATTGTGGTTACCTTTTGATTAAGAGGTGGTTCCTTTGGGCAAACCTCCTCTGCTCCTTCTTTCTCTTATAAAGATGCAGTCCGCAAAGATGCTGCCCACCCTCAGTCCTCTTCGAAAGCAGCTCAACCAAATATGGCTCCCAAGCCATTTTTGGTGGATAAATCAAAGGAAATTCCTTCTATCGAATTCTCTCATCCTGAGATTGACAATCACTACCAGAAATTTGCAGAATTCGCAATCATATGCAGATTTAATGGGCTTTGGCCTCACACAACAGATATATACCAATGGATCCATACCAACTGGACTAAAAGAAGCAAGATCTACTTATGTTCAAAAGGATTCTTCATTGTGGCTTTTGACTTAAACGAAGATTACCAGAAAGCCTTAACGAGAGGCCCTTGGTTCTGGGGTATGGCTGGGCTTTTCCTCACCCCTTGGTTTCCAGACTTTGACCCTTCTACAGCTGTCATCACCAAAATTCCCATTTGGGTCAGGCTCCCGAATCTTCCAGCGCATCTATGGCATGTCTCTATCTTCTTAGCCATTAGAGACACCTTAGGATGCTACCTAGCTACAGATTCCTCAAGAAAGGAGAATGAACTCTACACCTACGGCAAAACATGTGTAGAAATAGATATCAGCAAAGGACTATCGGATCAGATCAACCTCAAAATTGGAGATTTCCACTGGACACAAACCTTGCATTACAAAAATACAGCCTTCCGTTGTCGCCATTGTCATCAAATGGGGCACTTCCAGAATGCATGTTCCCAGTTCCTCGACAAAAAGAAGAATCTGAATCGCAAACCCAAATCCAAGAGCTGGAATCCCTGTGTTCCTCCCCCTCGCATGGATGATACAGATTCCTCCAGCTCAAATGAGGAAGAAATTGAAGCAGATGGGCAGAATTATGAGATTCCATTGGACGCTCCCTCAGCCAGTCCGGCAGTCCCCTCTGCCCCACCAATCTGTCAGAAACATTCTCATGTATATTCGTCCTCTGACTCTGATAAGGATAGACTGCCCCAGAGCAGAATGGTCTATAACTTTTTATGGCTCATCCAAACTCCACTGGCTGGGTCAAAGTAAGCAAGAAAAAAGGGAAAAAGTGTCGTTTGGCAGTGTCCACCCACACTGGGTAGATACCTTAGCTCAGATCTAGCTTATTTGAATTCTTGTGTTCTCTTTTGCTCATTCCTTGCTTGTCTTCCAGGAGCGAGGTTGATAGCCTATCACCTATGGCTCCCATGGTTTTCAGCTTCGCTTGCATGCAAGCTTGATTGTACTATATGTTTCTTATCTTAATAGAATTAGGCTTATTCCGAAAAATAAAATAAAATCTTTTTTTGATTTTTTATTAAATTTTAATAAATTTGGTTTGTTTTTCATTTTTTTTTTTTTTTTATTTCATGCTTGTTTCTATTATTTAATTGAATATTTTGTTGTAATTGTTAATTTTTTATTATTATTTAATTTTATATTACTTTCTTTTCTTAATTTAATTTAATAATGTTTAATAAAAATTATATATTTTTTAAATTTATTTAAATTAAATATTTGATTTTTTTTAATTTTGTTTTTTTTTTAATTTAATTTTTTTTCATTATATAAAATTAAATTTTAAATCAATTTTTTTTTTTAAATCCGAAGTTCTCTTAGGTCGGTTAAGGACCCAGTTTGCCCTAAATATAGTAAGGGTGTTTACTTGATTCCGTGTTTTTGTGGGACGCCATACATTGGTGAAACTAGTCGATCCATTAATCAAAGGATTCAGGAACATATCGTTGACCTCAGACATTGTAGATCTTGGTCCTCCACCTTAGCAGAGCATACTGATAAAACGAATCATCACATTTGTATTGAGAATGCTGAGGTTATTGCAAAGATTGACCATTTCCACCACCGCAAATTGAGGGAAGCCTTGGAGATCGAAAAGAGGCTAGTCAACCTTAATAGGGATGATGGGAGGAGTGTCAGTAGATGTTGGATTCTCGCCCTTCACTCTTAGTTGCCTTTTACTTTTTCCTTTTGTACTCCCTCTAGCTCCCATTTTCTTTCTATTTGTTTGCTCCTTTTGGTTTTTCTTTTATGATTTTCTTTTGGACGTATTTTATTTTTATTTTTATTTTATTTTATTTTATTTTATTTTATTTATATATATATATATGTGTTTTTTTTTTTTTTAGTCGCTTCCTTATTATTGTATGAATTTATTTAGCTATGAAATTAAATTATTTAATAATTTATTTATTATTTTTATATTCCTTTTTTACTATTTTAATTGATTATTATTTATTCTATTTAATTTGGTTTATTTTATTTTATTAAAATTTATTTTTCTTTTAGATTTTTAATTTTTGTTTTTATTTTATTTTATTTTTATTTTATATTTATTTATTTATTTATTTTCAAAGTATTAAAATAAAAAATAAAAAATTATTTTAACATTATATTTATTAGAAATCATTAATATTGAATTATATTTAAATTAAAACCTTAATATTAAAAATTTAATGGAAATCAAACATAATAAAATATAGTTTGATTTGATGGAAATTTAATTTATTTTATTAATTTACTCAAACTAGCCGTTATGTTACTAACGGCTAGTTGGAGCTTTCCTGTCTATTTAATCTGGTTTTTTGGTTCAGATTTCTCATCTTGTCTTCATGATGAGCCACACTGGCTGGTTCGAAACGCGTTGGCAAAAATTCCCTACATGTGATTTTCATCAAAAGAATTTCTTACACAATTTATTTATTTACTAATTTTTTTTTTTTAATTTTATTTGTTACACACACACACACACTCTCATATATATATATATATATATATATATATATATATATATATATATATATATATATATATATATATATATATATATATATATATATATATATATATATATATATATATATATATATATATATATATATATATATATCTATATCTATATCTATATCTATATCTATATATATATATATATATTTAATTTAATATATATATCTAATTTATTTTTTACAATTTATTTGTTCTTTTAATATTTTTTTTTAAAATTTAAAATTTTAATATTTTTATTTTTTCATATAAATTGTAAAAAATCTTCCGGTAATAATCAAACGCAATAGAACATTGTCGACGTGTTTTGAACCAACCAGCGTGGTTCATTGTCTTTTTTAATTTTAATTTTAATTTTTTAAATTTATTGAAATTTCACATATTTTTTAAATTTAATTTCTTATTTTAAAATTTATTTATTTATGGTTTTTAATTTAATAAAAAAATTTCATTTTATTTTTTAAATTTGATTTCTATATTTCCATTTCATTTTTATTTTTTTAAATTTATTTGTTTTTTTAAATTTAATATTTTTATTTTGGTTTATTTTTTATTTTTTAAATTCTTTTAAATTTTAATTTTTAAAATGTTTGTTATTTTTTTTCAATTTTATTATTATTTTTAATTTAAAAAAAAAAATTAAAATATAATGAATTTTGTTTTTTTTTAATTATTTTAAAATGTTTTTTTTTGAATTTTTATTTTTTATTTTTAATATAAATATTTATTATTCTAAAATTTTTGTTTGAACACTTTTCGTTTTCAAAGTGTTTTTTTCGCCAGAAAAATTGGCTTTTACTTCTATTTTTAAAAAATGTTGAAAATTTACTTTGAAAAAAAAAAGTGATTATTCCCCAATACAACCTTTCATTTTTGGGGTGTTTTTTGCACAAAAAAAAATTGGCTTTTACTTCCATTTTTAAAAACGTTGAAAATTTACCCCGAAAAAAAGAGAGCTTATTCCAAAATACAACTTTTTGTTTTTGGGTTTTTTTTCATGGATTTTTGATGTTTTTTTGTTAGAGTTCTTGATTTGAGGTAATAGCTCCTGTTTGATTGGTAACTATGTTTCTGGTGTCCTCATTCATCATCCAAGATACTAGAGCCATCAACTGCATATCCCCCATTGTAGAATTTGGGTCCCAAGTATCCAGATTTGTCAGCACAAGGCTATGCACATAAAAAATTGCTATCTTTTCCTAATCAACCATGTTAGCTTGCTTGTAGAAATCCTTGAAGTGCCTACAATCTTGGAAAGGAAGGGATCCATGGGAGTCTAGAGTTTTGATTTGAAATAGGAGCCATTTCTCCTTGACGTACACAACATATGAGTCAACAGGGAATATGTGCTAAAGGGCTTCTACGCACAAGTCTACCATGGTGGCTACTTGTTGCCCTTTTTTCTTCAATTGTTGCTTTAGTGCTATGTTCTCTTCCTGTGCCATCTACAACTTCTCCTTCAGAACTGTCTCTTTGATTCTTTCCTCCTCCCTTCGTGATTCTTCAATGGTGATGGGGCTCTTGGGAGGGGTTTCTATCTCTTTTTGAATTACCCTCTAACTCTTTTTAGTTCTAAAATACATAGAGGTTTACCTTTTCCTCTTTGTGCTTAGATAAGCTAAGGTAGAAACTTACTCTTGGTTTTGAGGGGATGTTGGGTCATGTTGTGAGTCTTCTTCTTTCTCACTTTCTGCTACCTTTATGACTTCTGTCTCCATTTCCATTTCTTCTATTTCTCCTTGGCCCTCTATCTCTTCCTCTTCTTCTTCTTGTTCCTCTTTTGGTTCTTCTTCTAGCTCTTCTTTTGGCTCTTGTTCTCCTTCTCCAAGGCTAGGAGTAGAATTCAGTCTTGTTTGGATTGCTATAAAAGCTTTCCTGGGTCCCTTTCTATTGTGTTTGATATGTGGTATAGTTTGGGAGGTTTCTTGACTACTGGCGATGTTGTTCTACTATTGTTGCTGCACATTGTTCAAATACACAATGCAAACTCGGTACTGCTACACTGTGGGCTCCCTTCGGTCTCTTTCCCTAAAAAATTCTCAATTCACTGGTTTGGATGAGATGAGATCTCTTTCGATTTGATTGTGCAACTAATTTTGGAGCGCTTATGTAACTCGGGCTCAGCAACAGTTTCCGTTAGATACCGTTTTTTCCTTCTATCTATTAATTCATGATGGACTACATATTTCCTCCTCTCATTCTCCTCTACTCCAATTGATTTAAACTAATTTTTTTTTACAGCCAAGATGGCGTGAAGTTGAAGTTCTCCCCAGTCATACTTCATGATGGTGGCCAAGCTAACTGGCCACCTTTCTTCCTTCTAAATTTCAAATATATTCATTTAATTATTTTTTTCTATTATGAATGCAGAACAAGGGGTGAAAGGATATACCTGAGCTTACCTATTGTTGTCAAGGTTTTTGCAAGAGCTGGGTTGAGGATACAAGCTTTTTAGATGATGTGTTCTTCACTACTTTCCTATATTTTGAGTGAGCAGCTTGCTGAATGAGCAACTGACCGAGTGATTTGTTGATATTTTCTTGTTGTTTCTTCCTACTATAGATGTTGCATGGGGTGCTTGAGATACCATGGGTGGCATTCTCGTTATCCCAGAGTCTGTTATCCCATTTTCCTTCTTGTTTTTCTTCGCAGTCCATGAACAATTTTTTTCTTGAAGGAACTCCCTCATGTTTGCAACAGTTTGTGGCTTGCTTTCTTTTGCTACATTGTGCTCAAGAATGGAGGAATATGGTTTATGGAGGTGATGGAAGGAGTTATGGAAATTAACGAAGTGAATGATGGGATGGATGGTAAAATAGAAGGGGAGAGAAGAATATGATTGCTTCCTTGTGTTTCCAGAAACCATTAACAACCTGAAAAAGAACAAACATAGAAAACACAGAGATTCATATGTATTTCTCTTTTTTTTTTTGTTGAAAGAAATTGGGCTACCTCCATCGAGGTTTTCAACCCACAAACTTGCCTTGAGCACCTTAGAGAGGTTTTCACCCATGGATCTTTATTCTCTTTTTTTTTCTCTTTTTTTTTCCACTTTCCTACTCTACTTGAAAAAATAAAACCTTTTTCAAGTATAGGAATAGTTCCAATGGAGCCATGTACACATCAAGATGACAAATAAAATCATGTGCACACTTGGAAAAAATTCTTTGATATGTACTTGAATATGGGAGATGAATTTCTTTAACTGGGATTCTATCAAGTACTGTTGGAGAAGAGCATGTCGTTGCAACTTAATGACTGTTTGGAACCATATGTCAATATAGTTGTGATGCCCCTGGTCCACTTACTGATTTGGATCACCTAGAATGTCCTCTTCTATTATGACATTCAAATTTTCCTCTTTTTCCTGATTGTTCTCTTGAACATGTGGAGGAAATGCTAGTAAACATGAGGAAACTTTCTCAACATATGATTCTAATGTCGGCTCTTCATCAAGTGCAGCCCTTGATATTTTGATCTCCTCATTTGGATCTTCTTATTCTTGATGGTGCCCTTCAATGACATTAAGAAAATATCTTCTTTGAAATACCTTTCTTGAACTAAGATGAATACCATATAGATTAAGAGGAGATGTTTGGAAGTGTTGTACCTTAGCATTGTAAGTGAGTTGAGATACTTCATTGTATGGGTTTGGAAATGGTGGTACAGGTAGTTGAGTGGGAGTGGATATATGAGATGGATGTGGTTGAGGCTCTATTTGTGGTGGAGGTCGATGGTAGGGATAGCATGGAGTTGGTTATGGAAGATATGGAGGGAAATATTGAGGATATTGTGGATCTCCCCAATAAGGTCATTACCAACCATGTTGCCAATATTGGTTTTAGGGTTGAGATGGCCAAGGATGCTAAGGAGGGAGTGTGTCCCAATTAGTTTGAGATGGATGTGAATAAGCTTCAAATTCTGAAGTGGGTCCCTGCATCATATCAGGTTGACTAGGCTACAAGGGTCCCCTTGGAGCTACATAACATATATTATTTGGTCATACCTTGCTCCATTATCTTCCTAGTAAGATTCTTTAAACCAGGGCAATGATGGACAACATTTAGTAGCATATGATTCTGCATGGATAGCAAAAATATCGGCATCTTATTTTTTCTAATTTTTCATTCTTAAAATTTCTACTTGTTCACTTAAATTGCTAATAATTTCCATTTTAAAGTTGTCAAGAAAATTTACAAGTTCATTTTGTCTTACCAACGTTGAGGCAGATTTACGTACTCTTTCCCTTCCTCTTGATATGCACTTGCATGTTTCACAAATTTCTTTAAATCAAAATTGGTATATATCTCCTCCACTCATTAGATTAAGGAGATCCATCCACTCATCCCCAATTGTTCTAAGTAAGAGGGTTTTTAGTGTATCAAATCCTAAATGATGAAATTTTTCCCTCTTAACATTAAACATTAACCTATCTATGAGATCCTCAAGGCTCTCATCCTCTTTTTAATTCATTCTAAAAATTTCTTCTTTAAGATAATGGTTTTTATATTTTCCTAAAAATATCTTTTGCGAAATGTGATGGGTGATGTGGTAGCAGAGTACAGTAATATCGCAATCGGGGTTTGGAGGTAGAAAGCATTAACAGAAACCAATATAAACTGTGATTTTCAATAGAACGAAGTATGGTAGCAAGAGTTTCGAGGAGAAATGGTGGAGGTCGAATTCTAATGCATTTGTAAGATTTTTTTGGAATCAGAAGGGCGACAGCTGCAAAAAAGAGGAAAAGGAGGGAGAAAAGGGCATAAGGACAATGCTCAGGTTGTGAAGACATATATGGAAAATGAAGCGAGAAGGCACCATGGAGCTGATCTGGGGCTTTAACACTAATTCCTGCAATCAACCCTTCTAAATTATGCACAAAGAAATAGAGAAATGCATGAAAATATAGAGGAAGAAAGACTAAAACTGTTATTGTAGTCTACTCTAATCTGAGAAGCAGTGAATCATAAACATAAATCATTTTTGTCTACAGAAAGGTCAACCCTCCTCGAGCTCTATCGACAAAGATGAGAGGGGAAGGTTGCCTCACATTTTTATGGAGTTCTTCAACTATTCTACAACATAAATAAGAAGATTAAATCTACAACAGAAAACTATAACATCATTGAAAATATCAGAAATAAAACTAGCTAAATGGCACAAAGAAAATAATGAGAACAACGGAGAAGATGAGGCACATGGGTTGGGTCCTAACATACAAGCCCATATCTCTAGAGCTAAATCAGTAAAATGGAGATTGTATGCTCATTTCAGGAAGAGAATAGCCTTGTTACATTTTTGAAAGTTTAGTCACTGAGTACAATAATAAAAATATTAATAGCTTGCAAAACAAATTCTGAATGGAATCAAATCCATCCTAGCTCTAGCTCTATGTAACAACCCCAAATTTAACATGAAATTAATTATAAAAAATATGTAATTCATAATCAACACAAAAAATATTTAACTAATCATCATAGAAATTTTAGAAACACAAGCAAAGACGACTTACCTGTAATGGCGGTATTCCTTACATGAGATTCCAAAGTCGAACGCTATCTGAATCCTGCTAACTGCAGCAAAGTTTTGAGGAAAACTCTCGACCCAACCATAGGCTCAACTGGGTATAAATATTTCCACAACTGGCCACCCCCGAGCCCTCAATCAATGTACTACTGCCAGGGTATCCTTTGGCTCACCATACCTTTCTCTCTAGAGAATGGATGAAAGAATGATCCATGAATCTTCTTCAATGTCTACTAAAAAGACAAAACAATGGAATGGGAACCACATGCATACATTCACTATGTCAACATGCAACGTAAGTTTTACTTAATTTAGTGTTTCTCTTAGTTTTATTTACTTTTTTTTAACCTTTTTTTTATAGTTTCTTAGTTTAAATCTTTCTTAATTTATTCCTTTTTAATTTTTGTTAATTAACTATTTCTTAATTAACTCTTAACATCACTTATTTGTTTACTATTTAGGAATCCTGTTTATTATTGACTATTTTATTTAGAACCCCATTTATTGTTTACTATTTTATTTATTATTATTTTTATTCTCTTGACTTATTATTTATTTACTTATTTATTTAATTATATTATATTATTAATATATTATTTATTATTTTATAATTATTAGGGAATAGTACATACTCCCCCTCTTCAAGGAAATTTGTTCCGAAGTTAAGTACTTAATGATATTATATGATATTTTTTATTATTTATTACTTCATGTGTGATCAACACCCTTTGCTGAACTAGTATAACCAGTAGGCATCGAAAGTTCCTAGAACACACGGGATATATCAAGGAATCTCTATCCTTTTTCCCACTTTTGGAGCCAGGCATAAGCCTCCCTGGTCTGTCCATAGCCAAGGCTGGCCCCAAGGCTTACGCCCAGATTAGACCTCATCTGACCCAAGGAAGGCACCTGGTTCAGTACTCCATGCATTAGTACTCTAGCCATCTCGCAATGCTGGCCCACTCCCTCCACAACTGACTAAGGTGCACAACCCCATGCATCAAAGTCTTACACCCACTTCTATAATTCGGTATCCCAATCCAATACTAGGCACTTGGCCTGTAATATAAAGCCCTTGGCCTCCTCAAGATGGTTCCATAGCCCTTCAAGAGCTATCCATCAAGATTTATACAAGACAAAGGAACCACTGACATATGTAATTGTTATTGAGTTTTTCCCCAGGCGATATGGTGTTACATATTATCCCTCATAGCTATGGGATCCCATGAGATCATCAAATAAATCGGCCTTCTTGGCCCAACTGTGGATTTCCTTCCAATCACCTCATCTCAACATACATCTAATGAATTAGTTATAATCATAAAATCATAGAAAATAATTCACCTCCTAACTCTTTCATTTTATCATAATAATATAACATCTTGTTAATAACCACATTCTAAATATTAAAAAACTACATCCACGTGGATGTCAAAAAATATGTATCGATTCCACATGCTTCACATCATGAAATACCATCATAAGTTATAACATCAACATGCATAATAAACTAATCACGTGTCAATATAACCTGAAATCATAAAATCATAATCCCTGTGTATATCATAATCATAATTTTCATATAGTATATAAGTAAGAACCACATGTGAATCATTATCCTCATAGCATCATATCATGAAACATCATCACAAAATTATACTTCAACATTTCCATGTTGAAATAAAGAAGAACTGAAACCATAACTTCATACCATAGCCTTGTAAATTTGAAAATCATCTCTATACATATCAAATAAAGATCAATAATCAAGAAAGTTAAATTGCTGATGTTTCAGAATGCTTCAAATAATAACTACAATTTAATTCGTTTCTATATAAAATAGCTAATTTACTTTGTAGAAACATTTTAGCTAGTTTAAGTTTCAACCAAATTGAATGAAATACTCTTTTTATACTTAATATACATTCAAACCTTCCTATGAAATATTATCAATAACTTATATTCAAAATATTATTTCCAACTATATTCAAACATCACTCAAAATAATATAAATCAACATAAAATTTATAAAAATATAAAATTACACTTCGAGATTTTTTTATAACTTTTTATTAATTTCATATTTTTCACTTTAATGGTTTAAACTCCCACAACAAGAAAAGCTCTCTTTTAGCACCATAAGTTAGCACCACTTACGTTATGCGGTGTTAATGTGGTGTAAATTTTTATGTATCATATTAAAAATGGAGTATATCACCATAATTTAGCACCACTTAAGTTATGTGGTGTTAATGTGGTGTAAATGTTTATGTATTATATTAAAAATGAAGTATATCACCATAACTTAGCACCACTTAAGTTATGTGGTGTTAATCTGGTGTAAATGTGTATGTATTATATTAAAAATGAATTATATCACCATAAGTTAGCACCACTTACATTGTTTGGTGCTAATGTGGTGTAAATGTTTATGTATCATATTAAAATGAAGTATATAATCACCATATTTGATGGACAAGTTAGCAACATTCTTACTATGTGGTGTTAAAGTGAAATAATTTTTTATTGATCTTAATGGAAGTGGAGTATATCACCACATATTTAAAGAAGTGGTGTATGCTATATTGTCAAGTTCTATAAAGTAGGGTAGTTAACTTTGTGTTTGCCATGTTGGCATGTACAAGTGGGTCTATTAATGTGAATTGCCACCATAACTATAAAAAAATTACAGATATTTATATTATGAATATATAAATTAGAACTAAACTCACAAACATTTATTTTATAATATTTATTTGTTTGTCATGTTTACATGTAAAACTAAAATTCAAAGTAATTGTTTTCTAAATATTTTATTTCAATTATTTACTTTTTATATTATTCTCATTTTGCACCATAAATACAGCAAATTCAAAGTAATTTTTTTCTAAATATTTTATTTCAATTATTTAATTTTTATATTATTCTCATGAGAAAATAAATACACAAAACCATAATATATAATTATTTATTTTATGAAGAGGCATCCCCCACATATCCTTAGGGTTTCTGCAACCCTACAATGGAGTCACTAGAGCTCCTCTCTTCTCTCTTGGCGGCCTTGATCTAACTGAGTTGCGCCCCTTCAAAGTCTGACTCTGACTTCTTCACATGACAACTCTTTTGAGAGGGGCGGGATCCTCCCCCCTCCTAAAAATCCCCCTTCTGACTCAACCATTCTGACCGCTTCTATTTAAATACCAACCCTTGACACAACAGGAGTGCAAGTAAACTCCAATAATGTGCAAAACGACACGAAGGACTCACAAACTGCATCAGATGCACAGTCAAAAGTATTGTCTGGTACATGCATTCTGATAGCAGTAGACCGCATCAAAACAGATCTTCTAGGACATCAAATCAATGGGCATATCCAACACATGAAATATCACGCCCTCATCGGAAAGTTTATAAGCCTCTGGCAGACCAAAAAAGCGCTTTAGGGATGGATCGCTTCAAAATGGAAGCCCAAAGGACATGTTACCGTGTAGTTGGGTCCAAAAGGATTCATCATAGCCATATTCAACTGTCTAGAGGATAGAAACCATGTTTTTGACTGAGGCCCATATTTTTTCAATTCAGCAGGCCTGTATCTCAGAGACTGGATTGAAAGATTAAAACTAGACAAGGAAGACTTTAACTGGGCACCATTTTGGATCCTCATTTATTATTTACCCTTGGAATACTGGGAAGAGGAAACCCTCAAAGATATTGGCAATGGATTAGGGGATTTTATCAAGATCGCGGAAGAAACCAAGCTCAGACGATATTCCTCATATGCAAGGATCTGTGTCTACATGCATCTCGCCAAAGCCGTCACTGACTCAGTAAGCCTCTTACAGGACGAGTTTGAATGGATTCAAACTATAGATTACGAACATGTTCCCTTTCGATGCAGAAAGTGCCATAAACATGGCCATATTTTCAGAGATTTCCCTTTGAATACCCCTCCCAAACCCACCCTTACTTCGAAAATCATGGATGCAGAAGGCTTCACCAAATTCCCTAGCTGGAACAAGCACACCAAAAAATCCTCTGCAACTCCCCAAGCACCTAACATTCCTTCCACCAACAACCTCTTTGAAATCCTTTCCACCCATCCAACCTCGGAAGGCGACCCCTCACAACCCTCTTCAGATAGCCCCATCTCTGATATTCTTGACCCCAAATTCAAGCCTCAAAAGACACACATGCCTCTCTCTCCTTCTATACCCCATGCATCCACCCCACTGGCTAACAAGGACACATCTATTGTTATCAGAAGTTCTCAGATGGAGATAAATGACAATCTCCCCTCAGCCTCTAGGAGATATGAAGCCAAAGAAGACAAGAACATGCCTACTCATATGGAACAGGAACTAGATAGCATTGATCTGGGTGATCTAGACATCCTGGCGCTAGAGCTTGCTTGCCATCAAAAGGCTTATGACAAGATTCCCCTCAGGAAAATCGACAACCTTGAAGTCAGACTCTTTCAGCACACTAAAGCAACTCATTAGGCATTCAAGCAGGCAGCCACTGGGATGGAAAAAACATAACCAAATATTCAAAGAAGAGAAGGGGAAAATTAGATCTACAAAGAAAAATCATAGTAGGAGAAATTCTTGTTGAATCTGGGAGGTATCCCAAGTTGACTAATTTCTATCGGCCGATCTCCCATAGTTCTCAATGAAGATAATCTCTTGGAATTTAAGAGGGCTAAATAGCCCCTCCAAACACAAAATGCTTAAAAATATGATTCAGCAATACAATCCAACAATAGTCTTCCTTTAGGAGACCAGATGTAACAGCAATGCTCTGGATTCCATACTCACCAAGTCATGGTTTGGTTGTAGATCAGTGGTTGTTGATGCCTCTAAAGCCTTAGGAGGGTTAGCCATAGTTTGGAACCCCCAAATTATTTCTCTATCTAACTTTCATGCTTCCCACAATTTCATCCAAGCCACCTTCCATTTTTTTGGCTTCAATTCTCATGTACACCTCACTAATGTCTACTTCCCCCAAGACCCTCAGCAAAAAATTTCCCTGCTTTCCACAATCGTCATCCTCAAGTCCTCTAGACACCATCCTCTCTAGATCTGTGGTGGAGACTTCAATATGATCACCAAATTGGAGGAAAAAGTGGGAGGTAGAATTAGGCTTGAGACAGATAGCACTTGCTTCAATGATTTTATACAAGACAATTAGTTGATTGATCTTTCCTTCTCCAATGGTATACATACTTGGACCAACAAGAGAGGTGGCTCACGA
The DNA here is from genome assembly GCA_034641835.2 of Pinus albicaulis. Taxonomy (NCBI): domain Eukaryota; kingdom Viridiplantae; phylum Streptophyta; class Pinopsida; order Pinales; family Pinaceae; genus Pinus; species Pinus albicaulis. Next base: position 1,532,270,363 of record CM076575.1, on the reverse strand, counting down.
AAAATCACCTGCAGATTGGATCGCTTCCTCATCTCAGACAATGCTATCCACTTAGGGGGGTAATTTCACTCCTTAATGTTTCCCTTGGATAGATCTGATCATTGGCCAATTCTCCTGCAATGGTCTCGTCCTGAAATAACCAAAAAAATGCTATTCCATTTTGAATCCTTCTGGCTTGCCCACCTATATTTCAAAGAGATGGTAACTACATGCTGGAATAGCTTCTGCCCTCTTGAGGGATCCAAAATGTTCCAGTTTCAGCAGAAGCTTAAACACCTCAAATTCAAACTAAAAAAATGGAATCAAACCGTCTTTGGGAACATATTTTCTCATCAGAAGGAACTCGAACCAAAAATATTTGAGTTACAACAATGCATCATCAAAGAAGGTAGAATGGATGCCTATGTAGCCCTAGAAAGGAGTCTCCTGACAAAACTGGAGGAGCGGCGTCAACAAGAGGAAATCCTTTGGCATCAAAAGTCTCAGATCTGCTGGCTTAAAGAGGGGGAGAAAAACACCAGACTCTTTCATCGATCCACCATTCAAAGACACATGCATAATAACATTGATTTCCTCAAAAAAAGTTAGGGGGAACGACTTAAGGAACATGAGTACATAGAAAGGGAACTCCCTAGCTATTACTAACACATTCTTCAGGAGCCAGCTGGGAATCAGAGGCAAGCCATAAACAAGATAACTCAGCGCATCCATAGGCTAATCACCAAGGAACAAAATTCTATTTTACTTAAACCTGTTTCTCTTCAGGAAGTTGAGCAGGTAATGGCTCAACTCAAACATGGAAAATCCCTAGGTCCTGATGGATTCACAGCAAAAATTTTTCACTTCTTTTGGGAGAAGATAAAATTGGAAGTTTGGGATTTAATTGAAGAACCAAGGACTCTGCATTGGATTCTTCCGTCTCTTAATACAACCTTCCTTGCCCTCATTCCCAAGGAGGAGAATTCAAGTACTCCAGAGAAGTATAGGTCCATTGTATTATGCAACGTCATATACAAACTTATCTCCAAATTCATCGCCAATAGACTAAAACCTCTGCTCCCACTGCTCATCTCTCTGGAAAAGACTGGATATGTTGAACATCGCAAAATTCTGCATGGTATCATTCTCACTCGTGAAGTGATCCATTCGTTGAAGCACCTCAAGAAGGCAGGTATGCTTTTAAAAATGGATCTTTCTAAAGAATTTGATAAATTAAGCTGGGAATACATCAATCAAATGCTTCTTGCTTCTGTATTCTATTCTACTTGGACCAGATGGATCATACATCTCATCACCACCCCTAGGTTCTCCATCCTGCTCAATAGTAACCCCTCCACTCCCTTCTCTTCCACTCAAGGCATTCGTCAAGGGGATCCCCTCTCCCCTTTCATCTTTGTACTCGTGCCAGAAGGGCTTGGCCATCTCATTCATCATGTCACATCCATCAACACTCTCAAGGGACTCTCCCTTCATGATAATCCGACCAGAACTCATGAACAATTTGTTTACAACAACATGATTTTTGGTTATCCCTTGGTTCAAGAAGCAAGCTCGCTCAAATATTTTTTGGGCACCTTCTCTCAAGCCTCTAGAACTACCATTAATGCTGGAAAATCCCAAATATTCTTCTTCAACATGCCTTCCCTCACTCAATGCAACATAGCCCAACTCCAGGGGTTCTCCATAGCTGCTCTCCCTTCCGAATACCTTGGAGCTCCGCTCATTGAATCTGCAATCAAACACTCCTCTTGGAAAGAGCTCCTTGATAAACTTAAGGCCTGCCTCTCCTCTTGGACTTATTGATTGCTCAATGTTGCCAGCAGACTAGTTTTAATCAAATTCATCCTCCAATCCATGCCTTTGTATCTATTTTTTGTTCTTACCACCCCCAAATGGGTTCTAAAGCAAATCATAAATCTTCAACGCAATTTTGTTTGGGGTTTTACAGGGCTTAACAAAAAATCATCTCTCTTGAAATGGAAAGATGTATGTGTATCAAAATCTAAAGGTGGATTAGGAATAAGAGATCCCCAGCACAACAACGCCATGATGGGAGAGCGAATATGGTGGCATCGGCTCTCCAAAACTCATACCCCTTGGGCTCGAATTTGGGATGCCAAATACGCCAACCATAGACCACTAGCAGATCTCATCAGACTCTCCTTAGATATCTTTGGCTCTCTAATTTGGAATTCTGACTAACAACACAGTGCCTTTATTCAAGCCCATAGCTTCTGGGAGATCAACTCTGGTAAATCTGCCCGACTTTGGGAAGATTCTTTGTAGGAACTGTCAAAGTTGGCGAATCTCTTCCAAAAACCGAAATGGCAAGATGTACTTCAACAAACAGAGAACGGTCAAGTCAATTTCTTCTGGAAACAACGCCCTAGTCTAGGCTATCGTCAATGGATTCCAGCATCACAATGGCAAGTGAATTGGCAGGATGAAACTGATGCAGAAGTTGACCAAGAGCTCAACCATTTGAAAATTCGATTTGCAACCCAAGAAGATAGGTTACGGTGGGGTTACACTTCTCGAGGATCCTTCACCACCAAAGAGGCCTATCAGCTACTCTTTCCTTCTGTGCATGCACACAAGGACAATATATGGACTCAAATATGGCAGCCAGGTATCTAAACCAAAATTTCTACCTTCCTCTGGCTCCTAAGCAAGAAGCAAATTCTCAGCTGGGACAATCTCCTCAAAAGGAGGTCCATTGGGCCCTCAAGATGTCCCAATAATTCCAAGCATGAAGAACACATTCCACATCTCTTAGACACCTACATCATAGCTAGCTTATTGTGGGAAAAAATAGACATTTTTTGCAGAATAACCGGACGAATCAAGGGAGATGTCATTAATACCAGATGACATTTTCCCATTGAGCCTTTCAATAGTAACCTGCTCAATTCTCTTTGGTCTCTCCTCCCTGAATTTATTCTTTGGACTGTCTAGAAAGAAAGGAATAAACGAATCTTCAAAGATGAAAGTAATCCCCCTGACATCCTTTGGACTAGCCTCTGCAGCAACCTTCAGGAAACTATTTCTCTCCAGCCCTGGCAGGAATTTTTCATTCCCACTACTCCTCTCAAAAGAATCATATGGGAAAACTAGAATCTTACCATTCACATTCTCCCCCTCCACTCCCCTACCCCTTCCACCCATCCCGAATCTCCCTATTCTTGTATCCCTCCTATCAACAACATTATAAAGATGAACTTTGATGGAGCCTCCAAAGCCAACCTGAGTGCCACAGGTTTTGAAGGCATATTTTAGGATGCAACAGGTAATTCACTCAAAATACACTATGGCTCGATTGGATGGGACTCCAACAATTCACCTGAATTAGAAGGTTTATGGCAGGGTCTCCTTATTGTAGAGGAAAATAATTTCTTCCCCCTGGAAGTAGAAAGAGACTCACAGATTCTCATTTGTGCCACCACTCGTCTCCAGCTGGGCACCCCTGCTTCCAAAGTGTCCACAACCTGGCGTCTCTTGACAAGATTAGAACAAATCGAGAAATGGCTCAAATCTTTTCATGCCATTTCCCTCAAGCATATTCACCGCACTGCAAATAAGGTAGTGGACCACTTAGAAAACAAGGGAGTTGAGAATAATCTCATGCTCTTGAAGGGCTCTCTAACCAGTACTAATGATGCAACTCTCATTCATGAATACACTCATCTAGTGCATAAGGATATCACAATCTCGGATGCGGGTGAGAAATAAGAATAATATGGTGGCTAGCCCAAGGTGAGACACCTGGCCAGGCCACTTGCCCACCCCACAAGACTATACCAAGGCATTAAAGCTCCTCGGTGAACTGCGTTGTGCATTCAAATCTCCCTCTCTCTACCTTAACTCTCCAACTTGCTCGGCGCACACATCAATGGAGATGCATCCCATCTCCATCAGTGCTAGTTATGCCCATCATTCTCTGGCTTTGTCTTTCACCATGACTCGGCCCTTAAGCTCCATCTCTCCGCTCCATCTCTATCCTCGGTTTGCCAAACAGTCGACTAGAGCTGTTAGCCCTCCATCTTCTTAGTGTGTTTCTCGTCCCTTGTCTCTCCCCTGTAATCACCCCCTCTCCGAGGCAGAACTCACTCTGTGCTCGCCTCACACCTCCCCTCTGCACTCCCCTTCCTTCAAGTCTGGATGTTGTGAGAATTTGTAGCGTTTGCCTTCTTATCTCCCGCATTCGCCCTCTGGTTCACCCTGTTCATCTCCTTATTTGGAATCCATCCCCAGCATGTCGCGAAGGCACCACATGAGGTGCAGGCATGGTAGTGGTAGAGGTACTGGCTCTCGCCCACCCCTTTCCATCCACGAAGCTACAAACAGTTACAGTTACTTGGTCTAATATACTCTTTGTCTAATCATTTCTGTAATTGAAATTTCAGCTCTAGTAGTTCATGAATACTCATTCTATATGGTGCCCTGGACACTGCGCTAGCTCGTGGTACTAGTTCCATGGAAAAATCAATGTCTCTTTTAGGGGGTAGATGAGGGATTTCTTCTGGGTTTAGTTTCTTTTCTCTTTCTTTCTTGGTCTTCATTTTTATGACTAGACTTGGAGGTTAATTCCATTATAAACCTCTCTTGCTCATTTCTGGCCTGCAACAACTATTCATTTCTATTCCTTAGCTCAACCATTTTGTTCTGCATATTCCTTATCATTTCCAGCATTTGAGAATTTGTATCTCGTGGGTATCCTCCACCCCGTAGTTATACATATAACTCTTCTTCATTATTCATGACAAAAATTGTAACTATTTCTGCCATCAAACGGAAGTAATGCATTCCAGCCATTAACGGAAGTAGAAAGGGATGTTGATCAAGCTTAATATGGAAAATTCCTTTGACAGGGTTAAACTTTCGTTTCTCTATAAAGTCCTTCTTACCTTTGGTTTCTCCTTTGATTTTTTCAACATAATCAAGTATCATGGCCACTCCAATGGGTGTTTGGTTGCATGTGTGCAACCCAATAATCCTACCACTGATAGTCAACTTCCCTTTCACCTAGAACTCAACTGGGTCTCCACTAGATCGAACATGCATGCAACTAATAATAGTAAATCCTCAGTTTCATGTGAGATCACTGATTGTGAAATAATTAATATTTAATTCACTTGATCTCTCACTAGTGTATCTTCAGTTACAACTATGATAACTCAATTTAACTCACTTAACTGAGTTAAACTATTTACAACTTGCATTAGCTAATGCACCTTTTCACTTAGAACTCTGTTACAACTAGAATTAATTTACATGCCTCACCAACTACCTCTAAATCAAAATCCACTAGCTAACTAAATTTATCACTTTCAGTTAACTTATTCAAGTACAAATTGAGAATCTATCCTAAACAAGAGCCTTCGAAGGTTGAAGTACATACTGTTAGAATTCTCCTCATACTAAGGTTTAAGGCACTTAACCATAATAGTTACAATGATAGGGAAGGCAGCAAAGGTTTAAGGCACTTAACCATAATAGTTACAATGATTTCATATATGACATTACATAAAGAAATTGGGAAGAATCCTTGGGGATCCTTCGATTTAGCATATTTAGTAATCAAGGTTATAAAAGTAGCATTGAGACTCACACATGCCTTTGGTGTCATCTTGACTCCTCAACCACTTCCAGAACATCTTGTCATAAGAATTTCCATGCAGCTTGAAATAATTCGATGGTGAAACCATCCAAGCTTAGGGCTTTGATTTTTGCCATACCTTTTACGACCTCCTCCAGTGTGACCACCTATATAAGGCTGAGGTTCTGATCTCTGGTAATGAGGCACATAATTTTTTGGGTGATTCTATGGATTGCCTCAGATCGATCCTACTCTGGTTCAGAGAGTAAGGTATGAAAGTGATGGTACAACCAGTTCTTCCATGTCCTCATGACATACTATTCTATCTTTGGCCTCATTTTTCAGTGACAAGATCCTGTTATGTTGTCTGTGTTGGACCATTGCTTTATGGAAGAAGCGTCTATTCTTCTCTCCTTCCCTCAACCAGTTGACTCCAGATTTCTGCTTCCAGAGTATCTCCTCCTATTTTCAGCGTTCTTCTAGTTGCATTATGAGCTTCACCTCTTCTTATACTATAAGTTTTGATCTGCCCTCTGTGATAATATGCAGTTGTACAGTCTCTATCTTATTCTTTAACTCCTCTTGGTCTTTTAAGATGTTTCCAAAGTCCTCTTTGTTCAACTTCTTAATCCTTTGGTTGATCTCTTTTATCTTGAGTTGGAATGTATGCATAAGATTTCTTCCCACCACTTCATTTTTCTTCCACTATTCCTCGAGTTGCCCTAATAGCTTAGGGTCTTAGAGCCAAAATGATTCAAATGTGAAGGGATTATTTCCTGTTCCTATTTTGAGGTTGATTTCCAATCTTACCAGCCAGTGTTCTGAGCCCATTCCAGGGAGAATGGAGGTTTCCATTCTCCCATTCTAGAGATGACCTGTTCCGAGACCAAGAACCGATCCAATCTAGATGCAATCTGATTTTGACCTCCTCTCTGATTGTTTCAGGTGAAGATTTTTTTGTTGGTTTGTAGGTCCACCATTTTGAGCTCTGATATTGCATCCCTGAACATATCCATATTTAGGTCATGTCGGCGAATTCCTCCTTTCTTCTCTTCGAGGGACGTTATCATGTTAAAGTCCCCTCCTACTATCCATAATTCTTCCTGAAATTCTCTTCTCATATTGACCAGGTTGTGGAGGAAGACCTCTTTCTCCCCTGGGGTATGAGGCCCATAAACCCCAGTAAGGAGAACACAATCGTTGGATCCTATGTGTCTAGAGTGACCTGTAGGCATTCAGGGATTACTTACTCAATCCTCAAAGATGACTTTCGTCGAGTTCCACAAAATGGTTAGTCCTCCCACACTTCCTCTAGAATTGAGTGCAATCACTTCATATGGTAGCTTGAAACTTAGAACTATCCCTTTGAGCTTGGCTTCATGGATCTTGGTTTCCTGGATGATCATAATGTTGCCCTTGTCTTTCCTCAGTCGCTCCTTCAAATACCATTGTTTGGCTTTACTATTACGGCCAAAAATATTATCCATATCCTTTCCCTCCATATGATTCTTATTGGGCTGACATCACCTTAATGTTATGCCCATCAAAATCATCCATTGGTTTCTATGATTGGTTTGTAAAACACCTACGAGAAAATATTCCTCGACGGTGATATGACTATATTCACTTCCACTTGATTGAACTTTTCAGTTGTATGACATCATGTTGATGTCACTAAGTATTGACTCTTTAATTGACCTTTCCTCCTGGTTGATGTCACCATCTCATCAGGTCCAACTATTAGCACTTGTCGATGGAGGGAGGCAAAATATTCCTCGAAGGGAAGTTTTTATGGAACTTCTTTGATGCCTTTCTATACTTTAACACCCTAACAAAAATAGATTTTAAATACTACATTGGGTCTAAAATAGAGGCCTCCTAACACTTCAATGAATTTTTTACTCCTTAGAAAACCCCCTTTCCACATGGTCACCATCTTCTTTTCCATATGGCACTACTATGTCATTGCATGACCACTATTTTGGGTCCATGTTTTGTTTTATACTTCTTTCATGCATCCTCTACTAGCATCATCAATGAACATCATCATTCCCATCAATATGGTATCACGCTTATCCATCACCATTTCTCATTGGTGTTTTCCATAAGCTAGGGGTAATGATTCTCTGAATGAACTACTCAATGGGTAAACTTCCAAAACCTGACTAAAACCCTTTTTCATTCATCATTGGGTTCAAGACCCAAATTTTTTCACACTTGATTGATTTATTTCCCATATTTTCAATGCAACTCATGTGCCACACAAGTACCCCCTACTCCACCATGTTGCACTACATGTCACATCCTAGTACTAACACTAGGGCCACATATAAACCATATCGGAGTACCATGCCTCTCCATTCCTTGAACTTCCTCAATGCGTTATCTCTAAAACTAATCGATCCCATCAAGAAAACATTAGACCCTTTATAACCTTTAATAATATTAAAAAGTATAAGATCTAACCTTTAATAACTTTAACAAAAATTAAAACATTTATTATTAATCAAATAATATTTTTTTATAAAACATTTATTATTAATCAAATAGTATTTTTTTTACATAATAATTATGATAATTGTAAAATTTTTTGGATTTTCATTAAATTTCATTTTCCACCTCGCGAATATGGCTGAGGAGGATTGGCGGTAAAAACCAATCAAATGATAATACTAATGGGAGTTGATTATACATGATTTTATACATTTTTACAAATCCAGTCTCTAGGTATGCAGTGATGGCAGAGTTTTATGAGTTTTATAGGTATGCAATGATCGCAGACTTTTTTGAGTTTTACAGGTATGCAATGCTAGCATATTTTTTTGATTCCATGGAAGCTGCCATCCGATTTCTTTGGCTTCGCAAGACAATTAGTAGCTTCCATAACATATATCCCCAAGTCGAAACAATGACCCACAATTATGTCTCAGTTTAACTCACAAACTATTTCTTTTTCTCCTCTCGTACCTACAATGCTTATAACTAGAAGACCGTAATAGGTATGGTACTAATTACTGTAGGGTCGATAGGCCAGTAATGAGATTTAGGGTTCTTTCTAACTGTAAAGACTGATTTCTTTGAATGTGTGCTTCAATTCTATTGTATCATCAACTAATAGTAAACTGTAAACTAATCTGTACGAGACTTATGTACCATCTGACACAAATTAAGCACATTTTTCCTGAAGGATTGCTGTTGGAGAAGACTATGGCATCTGAAGAGAAGACGTTGTGCATGAAGCCAGACTTGAAAATCACACTCTTGCACGATGAAGTGCTAAGTGCTAAGGACAAGGAATCCAAAGGCAACAACACATTGGGTTTTCAAAAATCATTCCATAGCTGCTTAGTTGCATTTTTCAAGGCTTATCCCAAGGCGAGTTTACTCTTGCTATCTTGTATTATTTTTTCGGGGTTCCATCTTTTTTTGGTCAGACATTTCAATAGCACGGATTTTAAATTTGTATGTACATTTTATGAATTCATTGCAATACAAGGAGATGATGTTCCAGAGGAAATCCTATAGAGCCATTCAATAGAAAATGCTAGCTAACTTCTCTAATCTCCTCTCCACTTACTCCTTTGATATGTAACATCCTTTCCCCAGCAAGAGGTGCTGCTTCTACTCTGTCTGACAATCATCAAGGAAAATCCCAACCCTCTATGATGTCTTCACTATTACCCAAAAGTTTCCAGAGGCATTTTTCTCAGAAAAGCCTCACACTCCAGCCATCTGTGGATTGATCATTCCATGTGCCCAAGCAAGACCCATTTATGAAGTGTCATTCCATGGTTCCTGAAAAAGTGAAAAAACATGGTGGTGATGAGGCTTTGAGGAGGATTTAAACACTGGTAGGGTTATAAAACATGCCTTCTTTACCATCTAACCTAGCCCTTGTGTTGTAATAGACAAATTTATAGATAGGGAAAAAGTTGAATTTGTTGATCAGCTGATGCAGAATTGCGCTGTTGGGGGCCATTATCCTTATCTTTATCATTTGGGTTCAGGGACTCATCACAAATATTTAGAGTAGAAGCATAAATTGAGGAAGAAACTGAGGCAGAGGATTTGGGTGTCTTTGGAATTTCAGAGGATAGAACCTGATTGTATCCTAGTCCATTTGGATGATTTTTATCAAACACATGATATGAATTGTCACAACTCTTACTGATCATCCTAGTGCTAGATTCCTTCCTGAAAGCCTTCCTTGCTTCTGAATTCCATATCTTTAAGAAAAAATCAATGGGTGGGTTATTGCTGGGCATTTTCATCATATCCACTGTGTTATTGGTGTGACAAACAGCAGAATAATTAGAGGACATGATTAGTGATTCTATGGAAAGACGAGCTTCTGCTTCATGTCTTGCATTTTCCCACTGTGCTTTGTGCCTCGTCAGAGCCAAGGCATTGTACCCCTGTGGAGCACTAGGACTGAATTCTAATTTAGGTGCATGGGTTGAAGGATCAAGACCCATATTCAACAAATGCTTCTTTAAATGGGTATTCCAAAAAATCTTGATCTCATTGTCTGTTCTCCCTAGTAACTGTAAGGCTATTGCAGACCATCTGCAAGTACCATAGACATAAAAAAAAAAAAAATCAGTGATATAAATGAAATTTCTGATAAATGCGGATAGCTATCAAAATATTTATGTGCCATATATAAAGTACACAATTTGTAAAGCCTGTTGGAAATGTTGTCATTGATGGCAAAGGAGCACAAAGGAGGAACACCTGAGGCAGCAAGAAAGCAAAGAGAGCAGCATAGCAGCAAGATGTAGACAGGGTCGAGCATTAGAGATAGGGTCAGTTAAAGAAGCAGAGGCAACAAAAAGAGAAGTAAGGAGCAACATCAGTCAAGGAGCAGAGGATAGCAAAGAAGTAGAGAGCTATTCAAGGTGCAGAGTAGTGAGGACAAAATGAGGGCCATTGGACTTTGAAAAAGGGGCAGAGTTAAGAGAAGGAGAATTTCTTCCAAGACAAGAAGAAGTGTTTGCAGGTGGATTCATTTGTATCTATGGGAGGAATTGTTTAGCATTACATGAGTATGATGAGACTCTGTAATTGGGACTATATATGGCTCCTATGTGCAATTGACTGTGCATGTATGATTGTGAGTCTATCAGGGCTTATAAACAGAGTTGAATAAACCTTGTGGCAAAGGAGAAGTACCTGAACCAACAATAAGGCAATGGAGGCAGAAAAGACAGAGATAGACAAAGGAGCCAGCAAAGAAGCGAACAAAGGAAGCAAAGGAGACAGGCAGAAGAAGACTATCGAAATGTAACAGTCAAACAGAAGAGCCGAAGCAACGATAGAGATAGAAAAAAAGGCACATCTAAGGCAGAGGCAGGGGTAGCGAATGTAGAGGCAGAACCGTTATCAGAGGCAGAGGCAAAGGCAGAGCCGTTATCACAGCAGAGGCAGAGCTGTTATCAGAGGCAGAGGCAAAACCATTATCAAACAACATCAAGCTAAAATGGTCGAGATGAAATGGTCGAATAGCAGAGGCAGAGACAGAGCGAGCAGAAAATTCCGGGAATCGTAACCCAGGCGAGAGGATACATAATATTCTAGGAATCTTAACCCAAGCGGAAATGTATATATATAAACCTTATTCTGGGAACTGCAACCTAGGTGGAAGAATACACAATATTCTAGGAATCCTAACCCGAGCAACAAAGTATATATTCCGAGAATCATTACCCATGCTGGAGGATACACTAAAGCTGAAACATAAAGCTTATATATATATGCAGCGCATTACATATATTGTGCCTTATTCACAAAGGTCCAAAGCATATATATGATCGAAAGAACCAAAGTACCGTAAGGTGGGACCCTTTCCTAATCACACCGGAGCATCGCAGTATGGGCATATTCAAACATCCAACCAAAAATTGTGATTACAATTGAAGCGCAGACCCGATGGGCGTATAAATGGTGGTTAATATATATTTGAATTTCGGCCTAATCACATCGGAGCATTGCAGTATGGGCCTATCGGAACATCCAACCAAAACTTTCGATTGCGATTGAAGCCCAGACTCAATGGGCGTATAAACGGTGGTTAATATATGTTTGAATTCTGACAGAAAAATGTTACATCGCATCAGAGTTAATGCAAGACATCGGAACATGCAAATGGAATTTGCGATTTCGATTAATCGCATCGGACCCATCGCATCAACAAAATAAATAAATAGTGGTCAATCGCATCAGATTTAAGGAAGCACATTGGAACTGGTAAATGAAGTTTTCGATTGTGATCAATCGCAATCGGAAATCTCTGGAGGAAACTCATCGCATCAGAGCACAAAACAAAGTTCGGATGGTGGGCCCGAAAGGTCATTTTATATGTTAAACAGGCTTTTATTATTACACCGAGAGTTGATTTAAGTTGTATTAAAAGGAAATTTGTATGATTAAACTCTGTATAACTATGCTGAGAAATGAAATTGGGTTATATATATAAAAGGCACTGTTATATATATAAAAGGCGTTGTTACAAATTCGCATGATATAAAAAGTGTAGTTACATAAATACAGGAGTTACGCAGAAGCTATAAATAGAAAGGCATACAGAGGAGAGAAAGGGACAAACACAGTCAAAGAAAAGACAAATGCTCAACGATCCTAAAGGCTGAATGAGTTGAGCTGGAGTTTTCATTGTAATTGAATGTAAATGTTTTAATTGATTTATATTGTTTGTGATGCATTGGAAAGTCTCTGGAAGAGAACAAATATCCCACTATAATGTTAAATTGGTATCTACAGTTATATTTTCTGAATGAGTGGATAAAAGAGATGAGAAGGTAGAAGGAAAAGAGACATGGCTATCCATTTCTAATTCCCAGTAGAATACAAATAGCCACAAAGCTATTTTGTATAAAACAGTGTAATATCCAAGGGGAGAAGGTTAACGAAAAAGAAATGTGAGAAAAGAAGAGAGTGTGCAGTAGAATTGAAAAGAGTTGAAGAAAATAAGAAAGCTGCAAGAGGTGAGAGAGAGTGAGCATAGAGAGTGTTGAGTATGGATTTGAGGCAAAGAAGAAAAGAAGAAGGAGGAGCAGAACAAGAGGTTGTGAAAAGTTAGAGAATGTAGAAATGAAGTAGTGAGGTAGAGAAGAAGAAGGAGCTGAGAGGAGAAGGAGGAGCTGATAGTGAATCTGAGAAGATGCAAAAATGATATAAGGTAGATATGAAGACTGATGCACAGTAGTGAAGATGATACAGAACAGAGTTGAAATCCAAGGTAAATCAGCAAGTGTTTTCCTTTTGAAAGAGTAAGGAAGTTGGACCTGCCCTATCAAGTTGTAGCTTGATAGATGTCAGTTGTAGTTAAATGAGGTTGGAGCCTCCTATAGGTTGGTGCCTACAGAAAATAGATGGGATTTGGTGCTTCCACATCAAGTTGTAGCTTGATAAAATGTTAGTTGTAGCTGACTGAGGTTGGAGCCTCCTGTAGGTTGGTGCCTGTAGAAAATTGATGGGAGTTGAAGCTTCCTTGCAAGTTGAAGCTTGCAGAATTGAGGTAGGAGCCTCCTATAGGTTGGTGCCTACAGAAAATCAGTGGTGAGAGGGAGATGGAGCTTGCCTTTGCATCACAACAATAATAAGATGTGGCTTTCTCCCTTTATGGGTTTCCACCTATATCTGGTGTCTCTGTGCATGATGTTTATGTGTTGATCTGGTTTATATCATCTACTTAATACTTGCTGCTCTCATATTAAGTCTACTATTACTTTATATTAATGCTTGCTACTCACATTCTAAGATTACTCACATGTTAAGTTGAACATGAAATGAAGGTGTAAACAAGTATTAATGAAAAATTTTTAAAAGTCCATGAATGTGTTAATCTGATTCACGCACCCCCTCTCAATTTAACTAAGGGTTCAACAAAGCCATGGCAAGAGTGAAGGTTATGAACACAACTTTTAAGGCCATGGCAAGAGTGAAGGTTATGGACAGAAAAAATGGTTTTTTGGAAAAAATCTCTATTATAACATGACCGATATAATATGTATTGCAGAATATTTTCAAATTATTAAATCTAGACTATTGAGAAACTATGAGAATTTGTAATGCAAAACCAAGAGTAAAGGTTATAAACCAAAAATTAATTTGGAAACTCTTAAATCTAAAGTATTGAAAAAAACACATTGAGAATTTGTAATGAAAAAACAGGAGTGCAAGTTATACACTAGAAATGATTTGGAAACTCTTGGGATCATGTATATATCACTAAAGAGAATTTGTAGTTCCAAATCAAAAGTGAAAGTTATTAAAAAAAATGATTTGAAAACTATTAAATCTAGAGGACTGAATAAGGATGAGAATTTGTAATGCCAAAACAGGAGTACAGACCAAAATGATTTAGAGACTCTTGATTTTATGCCTTGAGATCATGTGAAACTAGGAGTATTTTCAAATTATTATTTGGAAACTCTTAAATCTAGGCTAGTGAAAAACATTGAGAAAGGGATCATGTGGAATTAAGAATTTTTTCAAATTATTATTTCGAAACTCTTAAATCTAAGTTACTGAAAAACATTGAGAAATTGTAGTGCCAAAATAGTAGTGAAAGATATAAACTACAAAATGGTTTGGAAACTCTTAATTCTTTGACAAATTGTAATGCCAAAACTAGAGTGAAGGTTATAAACTACAAAATTATTAACTAGAAACTCTTGATTTTATATCTAGGGATCATTTATACCACTGAAACTCTTGATTTCATATCTAGGGATCATGTATACCACTAAATAATTTGTAATTCCAAAATAGGAGTGAAGGTTATAGACTAAAAAATGATTTGAAAACTCTTAAATCTAGATGATTGAAAATATTTTACAATTTGTAATCCAAAACTTGAGTAAAGGCCAAAATGGTTTGGAAACTCTTTCATGCCTTGAGACGATATAACATTAAATATAGTTTCAATTTATTAAATTTAAACTATATATATTCTAAGAACCCTATTCCTGTATAAGCATTAATATGTGAAACTATGCCAGGCCCCGTTAACCCACCAAGTTAACACAGTCCCGAGTCTAACTCGCTGCATGCTCAAGACCTGACTGGTGAGTAACTTGTGACACATTTGCTGCCAAGCAAGTCCAAATTACAGGTGGATGGAAAAACTTGTCGATTATAAATGCCTAGAGGAAAACCTCATTTTGAACAATTTCTGCTGCTGAAATTTTGTGACATTCTAGTAAAACTCTTGCACTCTGGCCTTGCCTACTTTTTCGACATTCCCCAATCAAACCCTTACACTTCGGCCTTGCCAAAATGCATTACCATTGATTCAAAGTAAAACTCCAACATGAAATTCGTCAAGTATAAAATAAAATATAGATAACATATAGTTAGGAATGGCCTCAAAACTATTGACACCGACCAATCATCATGAACAACAATATACATTATTACTATTGTTTCCTTTGGGCAAGATGCTTAGAAAACTGAGCCAAAGATTGTAGATTGCATCTCACAATAGTGTCTACAAACATGCAGGTATCCTCTTTGGTGTTTCCTTCTGATACATCCACAACATAGGACTCCAGCACCATGGCCCAACGTCTCCCATAGTAGACAATCTCGTTTAATGTAGTGACAGATCAATATCCTTTAGAACACTAATTGCTAAATTGATCAATGTAGCACAAAATTCTTTGGCTTCTTTTATTGATTTAAATTTCTCTTTATCAATGTAGCAAGATAGTCGCTTGAATGTGTTTTCTAGCTCCGTCGTAGATTTTTGTGCTCGCTTAAGACTTTTCATTCAAGTAAGAATTTTTAGTACCTTCTATTGCTTAATGTCACTGTCTAATTATTCAACATATGAATATTCTTGAATTCAGATCGAAGGATGAGAAAACAAATATTTGATGGAACACTGATGCAGAAGTTCAGGGGCAAGCAATCCATGCAATCTCTGCATTTGTCACAAATTTAGAGGCAAATATCTATCGGAAACCTTCATTACGGTTAAATATTGAGGGAGTTAGAACTATAAAAATGCATATTACCTGCTTGCATCTAGTGTTGTCATGACTTTATTGTGTCACAAGGTGTTGGGCAGTGAAAAATTTATGAAATTACTGAGCATTTTCTCATTCTGTTACTATATACATACTCCTTTTTACCTTGGGAAGGTAATTTATTATAAGAATTATGGTAGAATTGAAAAGGTTATGTTTATTGTAAAAATATGACTAAATTTTGCTTTTTGTTGACAAAAACAGGGATTAGATGAAGTGAACAACTATACTAGAGGCGGGGCTGAGATTAATGCAACTGCTGCTCCATCAGCGTTAAACCACATCTAGCCAAAGATAAGCAGATCCAAATGAATTACCAAGAAAAGGCACGGGACAGCTCGGCTTCGGTCAAAGTAAATAAGATGATAAATAAACGAAGGAGAGAAAATCCCTTAGGATCCTTTGATCTCGAGGGATCATTTTTCAAGCTCATCTTATTCCTCGTCTTGTCCATCAGGGTCTGATATATAAAGCAATGTCCTTTAGTGATCAAGGGTCAGTCGGAAGTTCTCATATTAAACCATCTCCTTTGTAATATTGTTTATTGACTCTCGGATTTGAGAGAACAATCGCTATAATACTTTATACTTGATTAATATCAAAGATTCGTTTCATTTAATCTCTTAAGTTCTGAAGTAGACCAACAGTATTTCACTGGCGCTAAGGGCCCGGATCTGGTGGAATTACCTTGGCGTTTGTATCTTTAATCTTTTCTTACTTTTGTGTGAAGTTGTGTTTAAAGTTTATTATGATTGAAGAGTTGATTAATTGGTGTTGGATTGAATACAGATTCATTAATGAATTGCATTGCTATTTTATCCTTTGCAAGAAGTGCATTCGTTGTTTATTTTCCTTGCCATCATTATAAAGCTTCGATGTTCTGTATTTAATTATGGTTGTTTTTGTATTGGTTTATGATTTGTTGACTGTTGTGTAGTCTTAGCTGTCAACTGGATTGGAGTATTGAGATTAGTTACTTGATTTTATTACAATTGTCGTTCAATTCATGTTGTCGTTCCATTTCTCTTTATTGCTCATTTATGATTCATAGCTTCAGATTAGTAGATAGATTGGTTATAGTTGTTGTGTGTGCATAGGAATTATGAGTTGTTGTTCTTTTCTAGCCTTTGAAAGTTCCTTTCAATTATTTTCATCAGCAAGTGGTTTGAGTTTGAATTCATTTCTATTTCTTTAAGAACAAGACCACCAACTGTAGAGGACACTGGTTATTTCTTCCAAGTTCCTAGATTGGCTATCTTGCATCAATTTCTACGGGAAGGAGTTATTTATACTGTATCCGTGATCGATGGTTTGCAGATTGATGTAGTTAATATTTCAAAGAATTTTCATTTATGTTACTGTAATTAGATTTCTTTACAAGCATCCATTTACTCTTGTATTCAGCATTCTGTACTACATCTTCATAGCATTACTCTTAGTTAATTGCTACCTCAGACAGAGTACACTCTTGAAATAAAAAGTCGCTCCCAGATTGATGATTAATGTAGGCTAATTAGGTGTTTGAAAGATACCTTTTTATGACCCAACATTTTGGCGTCATTTCTAGGGAGAGTGTATGCCATTTTAAAGGAGTGATGCACAGTTAATTTTCTTCTTCTTGCGAAGAATTGGGTATTAAAGACAGAAGGTAAGAACCTACGCACTGGGTAAGAAACACACTTGCTCACAGCCCGCTTCACAGCAGAAGTAGATAAGCTTCTTTCTTTAGGTAGGAATGAAGGTTTTTTTTCTTGAATGAATAGACCAACTAAGCAAAACAAAATTCCTCCTAAAATTGAAAAACCTAAGGGACCAGTGACCCTTGGGCGAACAACTTTTATTGAAGAAATACTTAAAAGAACTGAATCTCAGCCATCAGTAGGATTTAGAAAAGCTATCTCTAGACAGCCTACTAGTTCCCTTCAGGCTACAGAGTCACCATTTGAAGCCTTTGCTAAGATACACAGTCAAACAAAGGGAATTGAGAAATATTCCCAAGAAATTGAGAATCCTTGCATAATTTCCCCTCAAGAAGGGAACTCTAGTAATCTCTGTGAAGGAGAAGGGGAAACAGGAGAAACAGGAGACCCATAATCTTCTATTGAAATATCCCAACCAGTAAGCAGTCCAGATAAGGGAAGTGTTGTTAAACCTATTCAAAACCAAGGCCCTGAATCACCTCAAACAATAGGTCAGCAAGGAATACTCATTGTTCCAGAAAAGGGAAGTGATGTCAAAGCCATTCCTGCTCCTTCTAGTCACCCTAGAAATTCCTTGGAGATCCCAGAAGGATATTGGCACATTTTTGACCAAATGGCCCAGAACCAAAATCAGAACCAGTAGACACCCTAGCAAACCTCTACGCTGCAATATCCTATAGTAGATACTGCAATAAATGCACCTATGATAGATCCAGATTTCATGGCTTAACATCAGAAGATCCAGATTCATTTTTGTTTGAATTTGATGTGTTATGCAGGGGATATGATTATACCACCAATCCCCAAAAACTAAAACTATTCCCTTCTACATTAAAAGGGGCAGCCTTACGATGGTTTATGGGATTAGGTGGGGGTGTCATAACTGATTGGGATCAGATGAAAGCCACATTTTTAAAGAAATATCAAGATTATTGCAGGTCTCGGGAATTAAAAGATGGAATATTCCAAATGACAACAAAACCAAATGAAATTGGAAGAATATGTGGAATGGTTTTAATACAATCTTCAGAGATCTCCTTATGCATATTTATCCTTACCTGATAATGTGTTGAAAACTACATTAATTAGGAGAATGAAAGATCAATGGGTTGAATCATTGAATATTATGGGAAAAGGTGATATATATCAGGAAAGTTATGCTGACATAATTGATTTTAGTATCAGGAGTTCGAGGGGCAACATGAGGCTAAAATCAACAGAACATGATGTGATTACAAGAGAAAACAATACCTCTAATGAAAGTGTGACTCGTGCAGAGATTGGAAATCTTCCAGAAGATTTTAAGATAGATATACTTGGGACTCTAACAACACAGTTCGACACTATGCAAGCCAAACAAAGGCAAGCAGAAGCAGAGAAAAATTTGTCGATATTCTTCCCTAGATGCAGAAAAAAACAAAGCCACAAAGAGTGCCCATTGGATGTGATAAAATTCTGCGCCATTTGCATGAAATATCACGCTACAGAAGGATGTCCTTCGCTTCCTAGCCTAGAAGCAATTTATAAGGAGGCAGAAGAAGAATCAGAAGTGGTATGTCTACTTAATCAGTGTCAAAAATGGCAGCCACGATAATCAGGTATGCCAACTGATCCATTTTCTTCTTTTTAGCCTCCTAAATACAATGCTAAAAAATATAGTCGAATGTGGCAAAATCAACCACCTTTCCCTAATTGGTCACAACAGCCATTCCCTACAACGTCTTGGCCAAATCAATCAAATCAAAATAATTGGCCTAGCTTTATTTTCTGCCCACCGTTTTGGAAAAATAATAACTATCCTAGACAATGGTCCCCCTCTACTTCCCAGATTCAGGCCTGGTAGTCAAACTAGAAAAGACCTACAAATCAACCAGTTGGAACAATCCCTCTCTCTCAACCTACACTGCCAGTTCCCTATACAAACCCCCAGACCAACTTAAGACCAAAACTCCCAGCCGAGCCCAACCCAAACCTAAACAATAGGCCAGTTCAGTCTATCCAAATAATGGAACCCCTAGAATTAGAAACTAAACTAAGGGAGTGCAATGACCTCCAATTAATGTCTGGGCACATAGTAGAAACAGAGAGAAACAACGATGTCCATATTGAATATTTGTTACCTGTAGAACAAACATTACATAAAGAGAAGGAAGTTCAAAAACAAGATCAACAACAAGTAACAACTTCCTCTCCACCATTCCCAGAACGATTAATCATACCACGCCCATTAGAACATCCTAATTTTGATCTTCTGGGAGAGTTAAAAAATTTGTGTATAAAAATCCCTCTCCTCCAAGTTATCCAAGACATTCCTATATATGCAAAAACCATTAAGGAATTATGCATAAAGAAGCCAAAGAGGAGAACAACCACCAATCCAACTATCCAAATAGTCGGTACTTTATCTGACTTATTATCAGGAATGGAAACACCTATCAAATATGAAGACCCAGGAAATCCTATAGTGACAGTGCAAATCAATGGGCAATCATTTCCAAATGCCTTAGTTGATTTGGGAGCAGCAATCAATATCTTAACAACCACTACCTATCAAAAACTTGGCATTACATCACTTGAACCAACAAAAACCTTATTGGAATTGGTTGACCGATCGGTAGTCAAACCAGAGGGTACACTACAAGATGTAATGGTATCTGTAGATTCTTGGGAATACCCTGCTAACTTCCTAGTTATCAATCCAAAGAACCGACTAGAAGGGCACCCGTTAATCTTAGGTAGACCTTGGTTGGCAACTGTCGATGCTTATATTGGATGCCGACAAGGCAACATGACAATAACAAGGGGAAACTATATTAAGAATTTAGATTTATATCCCACAGCCTAGCCAAGTCTATTAATAATCAAAACAAAAAAAAACTTGTATCATATCTTATGGAAAATATGAGATCACCTCTAACTTCAAAAAATTCTCTTGATTTTAAAGATCAAACAGGGGATGATATCATCAATAGTTTTATTAATAAACCAAAAATCAGATCCCATCTACAATGTCACATGATCAAGGCAGCATTTGATAATAAAGAAGAAGAATATCATTTGAAAGACATTCCTGATCAAGTAATACCCATTACTTCTGTATACAATAGCAAGATTGTAGAAATTGAGCTATGAAAAACTATAAACATTAACAAAAATCTAACTGCTGAACAAGAAGAGAAATTGGTCCAACTATTGTGGAAATACAAGGCATCCTTTGCATGGGATTCCCCGATATGAAAGGAATTGACCCTCAATTGTGTACACACCACATCTATATTGAAAAATATGCGAGACCCATTCGCCAACCCCAAAGAAGACTAAACCCTCACCTTAAAGATATTATGAAAGCTGAATTACAAAAACTATTGGATGTTAATTTCATCTACCCAATATCTGATAGCAAGTGGGTCTCTCCATTAGTAGTGGTACCGAAAAAGAACAGAAAGTGGAGAATATGTGTAGATTACCGTGAACTTAACAAGGCAACACAGAGAGAACACTTTCCCCTTCCTTTCATTGACCAGGTATTAGACACATTGGCAGGGAAGAAATTATTTTCTTTCCTCGATGGCTTCAGTGGATATAATCAAATCCAGATTGCCCCTGAAGACCAAGACAAAACTACTTTTACCTATCCATGGGGGACATTTTCCTACTGAGTCCTACCTTTTGGCCTATGCAATTCCCTTGCTACATTCCAAAGGGCCATTCTTAGCATCTTTGCAAACTTAAGAAATGAAGGTATCAAAATATATATGGATGACTTCACACCTTATGGGGATGAATTTGAGCCAGCATTAAAAAATTTAGAAAAGGTGTTGCAAATATGTATTGACACTAGGCTTTGTTTAAGCCATGAAAAGTGTCATATGATGATGACCGAAGAAGTTATCGTAGGGCATTATATTTCAGCAGCTGGAATTCAGGTGGACCGAACTAAAATTCAAATAATCTTGTTAATATCCACACCCACTACAAAAATAGAGATACGTAGCTTTCTTGGATTTTCTAGTTACTATAGAATATTTATAGAACATTATTCTCGAATAGCTACACCTTTATATGCAGTAACTGAAAATGTTGATTTCATTTGGATAGATAAATGTGACAATGCCTTCAATGATCTGAAAAAACTTGTTTCAACAGCCCCAGTGCTGAGCCCAAATTGGAATTTGCCATTCCAAATTTCATCTGATGCCTCAGACATAGAAATTGGAGTAGTACTTGGGCAGGAGGAAGACAAGAAGCGATATGCAATCTATTACATTAGCAAAAATCTATCCCCTACTGAATTAATTTATACTGTGACTGAGAAGGAATTTTTAGCTGTAGTTCATGCTGTAAATAAGTTTAAACATTATATAACTGGGTATCCTATAGTTCTGTATACTGATCACTCTTCCATTAAATTCTTAGCAAATAAATCTATTACAAATGGAAGAGTGACAAGATGGTTGATTTTATTGCAGGAATTCAACATTACAATCAAAGATTGACCTAGAAAGGAGAACCATGTAGTTGATTTTCTGTCAAGAATGCTAAAGCCAACAAATACAGAAGCAGTTGAAGACCACTTCCCAAATGTCTGTTCGTTGTTACTGTCAGAACCCCATGGTATGTTGATATAGAAAATTATTTGGAAATAGGTAAATTACCTAAACATCTATCCCTTAATGAACAAAAGCAGATAATACAACGTAGTACCCGATTCTCTTGGATTGGGGGCTACCTATTTCACACAGGTGAAGATATGCAAATAAGAATATGCATTTTGGAGGATGAGGTATTTGATATTTTGAAAGCATGCCATGATGGACAGTGTGGTGGGAATTTTTCAAATTGTAGAATTGCCCATAAGGTTTTACGAAAAGGCTATTATTGGCCTACTATCTTTAAAGATGCCAAAAAATTTGTTCAGGCCTGTGATAGCTGCCAAAGGGTAGGTCGCCCTGGGCAGTCTGATGAAATGCGTTTGAACCCTCAACTAGTGATCGAACCATTTAAACGTTGGGCCCTTGACTTTGTTGGTCCTATTATCCCCCCATCAAACCAAAAAACATACATCTTAGTTGGAACCGAATATGTTACTAAATGGGTTGAAGAAGAGGCTCTTTCAAAAGCTACAGAGGACTCTGTAATACATTTTCTTTTCCAAATATTTGTGCGATATGGCCTCCCAAGGTACATAATCAAAGATGGAGGACCACAGTTTTTAGGCAATAAATTAGCTAAAACACTACAAAACTACCACATTCAACACAAGATTACAACTCCATACCACCCACAGGTCAATGGCCAAGTAGAGAGAATGAACACAGTGATTGAATCTATATTAACAAAAATATTTGCCTCACACAGACGAGAATGGGCCTACAAATTGCCAGAAGCATTGTGGACATATCGAACAATGTGGAGACCCACTATGGGATGTTCACCATATCAATTGGTATTTGGAAAAGAACCCATATTCCCAATAGAATTTGAAATTCAGACATTAAGAACAACTCAAAAGGTGGGTCTAGATCTAAATGAAGCCCAGGCCAAAAGACTGTAGCAAATTAATGAATTAGATGAAATTAGGCTTTCTTCTCTTCAGCACACAACATTAATCCAACAACAGAGAGAAAAATAGCATGACGCCCTGATAAAATAAAATATCTTCCACGAAGGAGATTGGGCACTCCTATATGATTCTAGGTTTCAAGATTTTCCAGGGAAACTCTAGACACGATGGCTTGGACCCTATGAAATATAAAAAGTGCACGATAATGGCACTATTACATTAACTACCATTGATGGATCTGGGCATTCAT
This sequence comes from Pinus albicaulis, assembly GCA_034641835.2. Taxonomy (NCBI): domain Eukaryota; kingdom Viridiplantae; phylum Streptophyta; class Pinopsida; order Pinales; family Pinaceae; genus Pinus; species Pinus albicaulis. Next base: position 1,532,247,205 of record CM076575.1, on the reverse strand, counting down.
TTAAGGTAAATGGTCATCGAGTACGATTGTATCATAAACCGCTTACCTGGGAATCCTTCTACCAACAGTTGCAGGAAGATTCTACCATGGAAATTTTGGCTGAAGGGGATAACTCCTCCTTGGCACCAGTTTATTAAATCATTTCTTTTTTTAAATTTTGTACATAAATATTGTTCATTTATTTGGATTATTTGTTTTAGGGAATTCGTTTTTTTTCAAATCTTTGTTTATTTCATTTATTTTCAGTTTTCGTTGTGTGTTTCATGGAATTCTGTTTTTTTCAAAAACTCTGTTTATTTCGCTTGTTTCGAGTTTTGTTGTTCCTTTATAAAGGAACAAAATTTTTTCTATTCCTTTCGAAAGGAAAAACAGTTCCGTAGACTATTTTTGTTGTTCCTTTCAGAACCAACTGTTAGTATGAATCCTTTGTCGATGTGTACGAAAAAAGACCACTTTAGCTACGCATAACTAATAGCCCTAACATTAAAAGTGGCTGCCAATATCTTCAGATCTGCAATTAGTTGATCAAGACAAGAGCTGCAAAAAACCAGATCTATGCATAGAAAGACATTAAGCAGTAAAAAGAAGGGTTTGCTCCATATATCCAATAGACAAGACAAGATCAATTTTTGAAAAAAAAATTGTATTAAGGGCACCTGGGAGGAAAACAAGAAGATGTTTCCAATTCTCCTCAATGGGATGGGTTCTTGGAAGTCCTCAGCACTTCAGATCTAGCATTTCTCTCTCCTGTTGGTGTAGAAAACCCATACAAAGATAGACCTCAAAGGGAGCTCACATAGCAAATAATGGAAAATATGACAATGACAATGACTCAAAGTCAGACCAAGAGTTTAGATCCAGAGTGATCTAATAGGCAACAAAAGGTGAAGAATGGTAGGAAAAACCCTCCTATTTATAACAAAATATTGGGTCATTCTAGATCTTGGTGCATGATTAAAATAATATTAACCAAATCTAGATCCACCTTTTATGGAAAATTCTATTATATTTGTTGGAGGGAAAAGGTATTTGACTTGGGTCAAATCCCTTTATTTGTAAGTAATAAATAAATAAATGATTTATTTATCATTTTAAGGAAGTGGTTGGATGATAATCAAATAAATAATGATTTATTTAATTATTTATGGGTGATTTGGTCATATTTAACAAGGAATATTATCTAAATAAGATTTAAATAATTATTCCTAGAAAATAATAAGATAAATAAAGGTTTATCTAATTAATTTCTTTGTTTTGGGTTAAACATGACTAGGAATAATAATTAAATTATGGTTTAATTAATTATTCCATGGGGAAAATCAAACAAATATAGGTTTGTTTAATATTTCCTTTTGGGGTTTCCTGTTTAGACCATAAACAACCTAATAAATGTGGTTTATTAAGTTATTTTACATAGTGAAAGCAATTTTTCTTAGGGTAAAATTGGTCTTACATGGTGTACTTGGGTCCATCTAATGATAGTAGGTTAGATGACCAAAAAATGGTGTAACAGATTGCCCCCCAGCGTGCGAGTGTTAGGAGAAAATCCTATGACCGAAGTACGTTGTAAGAACTCAATCACCAGACATCAAAAGGGAAGTCAGAGAGAGAAATGTAAGGTAGACTAATGTGTTGAAGAACTAGACCCTGAGGAGACGAGACTTGCAGGTGCAACAAGTCTCTTTTTATGAGAGGGTACCTGTGCTAAAGGTGGTAGGGGAGGCATACCTATGCCCGCCGAGGCAAAGTGCAAAAGAATAGTGTGTCCAGTAAACAAGGGACCAAACCATAAAGTACAGCCGGCATAAACATGAGCCAGATAAAAATACAATGAGGGATCCCACATACATGTTGTGCCTGGGATAACAACCAGGACTTACACAATAATATCTGAGTACATGAGATACAAATACAACCCAAATGCCCCCTATAAGCGGGGAAGGGCTCACAAAATCTAACTGATACATGCAAATCAAAGAGGCGCTGCAAGCAGCTAAGGCCGAAATCATCAAATATATGGAGCTGCATCGAGGGCTGCAATGAAGAGGTCATCCGGGCATGTGGGGGGCTACCTTTAGGGCCACCCCCTCATGAGGGCTGAGACATCTCACACACACCCGGGAATCACCAAGAGCTGCTGCTGCATCACTAAACCCTCAAGTATATGGATCTCGATCATGCTGAAAGGAGTTGGAGTGGAGAAACAATCAAGTCAAAGGGAAATGAGAGATCCCTTTGCCTGATCCGAGGCACCGAACAAGAGTGGAAGCTGGAACCAAGGTACACCACCCTCTATACCTGTCTTCTGGAATGAAGGAGCTAATGTCGACAGAAGAAGGTCCGCCATAGGTGAGGCAATGAGAGATTCTCAACTAAGGCACGAGAGAAAATAGTAGAGCGACGGACAGACTAATACCAATGATGATGGTGAAATGGAGGGGACTGAGTAGCGAATGGATGACTTCCCTTGCTAGAGCATAAAGGGCATGAATGACATGGCAGTGACTGACACAATATCATCAGGGATAAGGGACAATGGGACTGAAGGCCATAATGTGCGACACAAGAGAGAAACCAAGCAATGAGGGATGGAGGACTATAGCGGGGTACAAAGGGACTCGGGATAGACTCCATGAATGCGATGAGGACTCCACTTGGATGCTCTAAACAAGGGCGACTCGATGGTGCTACCACACAGTAAAGGTCCAATGGGGGACCATGAAAACATGAGTACAAGATGGTAACTCATGACGAACATCAACACGAGCATAGATAAGTATAGAGGCCAAATGATGCCCCTAGTATGAGTGTGGCAAGTGAAGAAATTCGATTTTGAGGAGGGTTATGGTTGAGGGGCATAGGTGCCCCCAAGCATGGTGTGGTCATGCCAAAATGTATTTAGGAAAGGGGGAATCTAAACACATTTTAATGATGTGGTGCGCCATTTGTTTTCGTTATGGTTATGCAGTTTTGAGAAAGGGAATGGAGGATTACCAATCTCTTTTGGTACTGCATATAGGAAGCAAATGGACTTTAAGTTTATGGGTTGGCATACTTGGTGTCACTATCCCAAAGAGAGGAGTTGGAGATAATGAACTGATGCTCTCGTAGAAAAGCTATAGGTTGGTCAATAACAATGTCTAAGAGATGGATTTGCTGATGTAAGATGAAGGAATGATAAGGGGTATCATCCTTAGAGTGATCTGAAGTGATATGGGACTCTAGAGGTTCTTCTAAATGTGGAAGAATAATGGTACTAAAGTCGGCACGACCAGATACACTAGGAGAGTTGTGGAGAATTGCTTCTCTTGGTCTCTCGAATGTGGGTGCCCACTTACCCAAACATTGGGTTTCAATGTAATGGCCACAAGGGGTATGTGGTGTAAACGCATGGGTTCGATGTAAGGGGGAATAGAGAAAGTCAGGGGTGGGGATTTTTTCCATAATGTCGTCATCGTGATAGAAGATGGGGTGACTGGTGGAAGAAAGACCACCTGATGTGGTGGAGCTACCTGAATCATCATCATGAGAAGAGAGGGTCACATGCGCGTCGTCACAAGGGGTGACAGAAGAGTAAGAAGATAAAGGATCTACCGATGTTGAGCCCAAGGTGATCGCTAAAGGAAGGTCAAGCGAAACAACAGGGGAAGATTGAGATGGAATGTTCCCCGAAGGTCTCATGGATGATGATAGGTAGAAAATGCTGTACGAAGACTCCGTCATCTCGACATCAGGAGGGGGAATGTCAATGGGAGCAGTCATGTCTGGTAGTTTTGCCAAAGAAAAATGTGCAAATAGGGGAGAGGTGGACTCATTGCGCTTGGCCTCGAATTGGTGGAGCGCGGCTAGAGAGGTGCAGAAGTCCTCGAGGTAGGGACAAAGGTGGGTGTAATGGCCATGGAGATCACACAAAGCACAGGGGTGGTTGGTGTGAATATTCTTTGGGTTCTTGGCCGTGGTCACGAAAGGAATAGAGGCTTTCGGGACCATGGACTCAGGGAACGCGACATTAACCATGGGCTTGAGATGAAGCAATTCAGGACAGGTATGGGTGGCGTGACCGACAACATCACACAAAGCACACTGGATGGTATGATGTGGAGGTCGAGGAGGGGCCAGGTTTGTCGGGGTAGCCTTTCCCTTTGATGCCCCCTTGCGAGCTTTGCCCTTCTTACCCGAAGCGGTCGCAACAGGAGGTGGTTCCTGTTGAGGTGACTGAGGCACTGTTGCAGCGGGAGAAGTCACGGGGACCGGTTGAACTGAGGTCAAAGCAATATAAGGTTTGGGTTGAACAGGTAAGGTTGCAACTGGAGGATCATGGTACCAGACGGGAATCCCAAGGGTCAGGTTAGGAAGAGAGAGGGTGGCCATGACCGGTACCATGGACACTCCTGGTGGGGGAGCTAGGAACGGTATCTGACCGGAGGGGTAATGGCCAGGTGGGATGGCTCCTAAATGGCAAAGGCTTAGAGGAACCGCTCGAGGAGGGTAAAGAGACTCATGAATACCAGGTGCAGGTGAAGGGGTAGGAGCAGGTTGTGGAGAGTGTGGTTGCTGACTAGCCGAAGCAGGTTGCTTGAGAGCAGCCCGAGACGATTGCATCATGAAAACATTCGATGAGCTGGGGTCGGAGATAGGAGGAGGAAGATCAGGGAAGGTGCCAAGCAAAGAGGAGTCTTTGTAGACGCCGGGAGAGACACTGGTCAAGGAATCGACTATTTGCTTATTGGCTACAGGAGAGATGGTCGTCTGAGGGGAGGTCTGAGATTCTGGCTCATGATATGTCAACTGGTCAATGGTAACTATCTTTCCATTATGAGGGAAAGACATCTTGTGGAAAACCATGGATGGGACAACAAACATGGCATAGGTGTATCTCCGCCCTAAGAGAATGTTGTAATCTAGAGGGGTGTCGATGACTTCAACGTCAACGCAAACAGTCTTGCCCGCAAGAGTGATAGGACAATTAAAGAATAGGCCAATGGGCTGGGAGCCGTGGCCATCCCACGCTTGAAGGGTGATCGTGGAAGGGGCCAACTCAGGAGAACCGAGTTATTTCCAAACCGAAGCGGACATCACACAGGTGGATGCCCCCTCATCAATGATACACTGAGAAACGTTAGCGTTCTGGATTTTGAATGGGATTTGGAAAGCGACGGAAGAAGGAAGAGGAGGATGTTATGATTGATGGGCGTCGAAAACAATCAATTGGTCAGAAGTAGGATCTACAGCGCCCAGGGCAGATAGTAGAGCCTTCTTTTGGGAAGGGCACGACTGGAGGAGTTCCAATGTGGAAATGGCAGCAGGAGATTGCGCCAAATCATCTACTATGCTATAAGAATGAGCAGCTCGACCAGAAGCAGCATTTCGACGTAATGGTCCCTTAGGAATCTTGGTATGAACCTCAACTTTGGGTTGAGGGTTATGTAAGGGGCCATTGGATGTCGAAAGAGGCTCTATAGAACCGGAAGAAGGGGACTCGAGGGCAGACTGAGCGGGAGGCTTGGGGTACTGGCGAGACCGAGTTTGAAGGTGAAGGTTGACGGTTGGGGAAGGATCAAAATTCATCATGAGGATCTGGTAATCGGAGGAACCAGAAGGGGAAGGTTGAGTGGTGGCCTGTCCGTCAGGTGGTTGGGAAGCCACAAATCCTTGCTGAGGGAAAGGATCAGTAAACACAGTTGGTTGAGTAGTGGCCACATTAGGGGGAGCATGAGGGGAGGCATGTTGTCCTCACAATGTGGCTTGAGACTCCCACATCTGCCACATCTGTGGTAAGAGGGGACAATTGTGGGTGTAATGACCATAAACACCGCAACACGAACAAGGCTTATTTGTGCGAAGAGGCCTGTCCGGCTTGGGCTGAGTGCCCTGTTGCTGGTTAGCAGTGTTAGTGTCAATACCTTGAGGATTGGGTCCACGAGTACCAGGGGCAGATTGGTTTGGATTGCCTCTCCGCCTTCTTTGAGAAGAAGGAGGATTAGTCGTGCCCTGCTGTGCAAATATTGGCCCTGGAGGGGGCTGTAGGTGCTGTTACGGGGTTGGAGGAGGCAAGGGAGACGAAAGCGCATATGTTGGAGGAGCTGGCGCACCAGGCTGCGGATAAGGGTAATGGTTAGGTTGGGAAACATTGAGGTAAGCAGGAGGTTGGGCAAAAGGATGAGGCATGCCGTATCCTGGATACATGCTACCTGGAGGGAGGAAATTGCTAGAGGTGCTGGCCCCTCCCTGAGGGAGACCATAGCCCATAGGAGGTTGAGTATACGGATGAGAAAGGGCTCCAACGATACCGTCGGCGGAATGAGATGCCCCGGGGCGTTAGCGCCTCCGGGCCTTGGGAGTTCAGGAAGGATGGTATAAACATAACCAGACTGAGCATAGATCAGGTCATATTTCAAGGCTATTTGGAGGGCGGCTTCTTCAGTTTGAGGGAAATGGGAGGTTACATATTTGCCAATGGGAGCTAAGAGAGTGCGAAGGAACCAGTCCATATAAACCCGATCTTTGAAGGGGGGAGCTCGACATAAGCTTCGTCTGCGTCGCCATTCCTGGACATGAGTGGAAAGGCGGGTCGAAGAGGTTTGCTTGAAAGAGGTCAAAAGCTCCGTACCAGTATCATATCGGAGAGGGAGCTAGAAATAAGATAAAAAGGCTTGGGCAATGGTCGCAAAGGTGGTATGGGAAGAGGTGGCTTGGTCAACATACCATTTAGAAGCTTCACTGGTAAGCGTGCATTGGAACAACCGAAGACGGATGGAATCATCGGTAATGGAATTAGAGGAACACCACATGTGGAAATATCAGACGTGATTGGTCGGATCTTCTCCAGAAAGGCCTTCGAACTTAGGGATGTTGGAGGGGAGCTTGGTTGGCATAGCAGGCCAACCAAAATTGTGGCGGATAGGGTCATTTATCAACTGATTGAAATCGGGGAGGCTGAGGCCTGCGATGTATGGTAGCAAGGGTGCAGCCGAGGTAGTTCCTGTGGCAGTTCTGCTAGTAGTAGTTCCGGCATTAGGGCCGGGAGCACCGCTAGCGTTAGGCCCTGGACCAGACATAGTGAAGGTGACAGGGGGAGAACCAGAAGTAAAAGGAGAACCCAATGAATTAGAAGAGGAGTCGGAGTGTGGACTCGGAGGAGGATTGGCTCGACGATGGCGGGACAGAGCAGGTCTATCGACCGGAAACTGAGGGTGAAGGCCAAGAAGTCTTTGGGAAGCACGCCTTGGGGGCACAATGATGGTAACACAAACATGGCACGAGGGGAAGAAGAACAACCGATAGAGGCAGGGAGGTGCATAATCAAGTGATTACAATGTCGAAACAAGGGAAAAAAGGTGCAGTGTCAATTGATTTTAAAGTCTTTTCCTGGCGGTGTAAACCAGGCTCTTCTTCGCTTAGGGTGAGTGTGTGGCATGCGTTAATTTTAATTTTTAAACCCTTTTCGTTTTAAGAGGAAGAGAAAAAGTGTGCTGCGTAACTGAAAATAAATCGGCAGAGAACAATATATAATGCTGAAATAACAGAAAATTAACAGCTACTATTGCATCGATTCAACCCAAAAAGGTGGGTCCCTCAAAACTAATCTAAAAGAGGGAAAAAATATAGTCAAAACACACTAAAAAGAGGCCAATAGATCTAGGGTCGAAAGGGATAGGGATCTAAAGGAGAAAGCTGCTGAAAAGAGGTGCAAATCACAGCCAAGAGGCAGAGGCAAGGTGGCTGGAAAAAAGGAGGAAATCAGCAAAAAACGGAAAGGACAAGGAGGTCCTAAAGGGAGGTCCAAAAAAAACTACAAGAGGTGATTTGAAAGGAAGAAGAGCTGATTTAAAGGGATCTGAGAATGAGGTATCGGATCTGAAAAAGGGAAGGCTAAAACTCTGAAAAAAAACAGACAGCTGAAACAGCTAAAAAATCTTCCACAAAAAGTGGAGGGTAGTGAAGCCCTAGGGGGCTAGGTTCCCACTTAGATGAGCAAAACAGAGCAGAAAAAGGTCTAAACGGGTGGAGACAGAGGCTGGAAAACCTTGACAAAAGCTTCAGCAAAACCCAGAAAAATTGCAGAAAAACAGTTGAAAAATTGGCAAGTTGTAGGTTCTGACCTGCTTTCAGTGCAGGTCGCAGAAAATAGGCTGAAAAGTGCGACCTGGAGGTCCAGGTCACAGTTTATGGGCTGAAAAGTGCGACCTGAAGCTCCGGGTGTCTCGGCGGCAGATTTTCAGAAAATTTTTCGTCTCAGTTGTGGCTGATGTCGGTCACCTGCGCAATAGGGCTAGAAACACGCGGAAGTTAGAAATTTTAATGTTTTAGGGTTTTATGTGAGAAAAGCAACATAAAAATAGGAAAAACAAAAAGCTGAAATGAAACGCTAGGGTCTGAAGTAGCTGGATATGTAGGAATATGAAAAACGACAGCGGTCGTAATTTAAAACCCGTGTGGAGTCGCCAATTGTTAGTATGAATCCTTTGTCGATGTGTACGAAAAAAGACCACTTTAGCTACGGATAACTAATAGCCCTAACATCAAAAGTGGCTGCCAATATCTTCAGATCTACCGTTAGTTGATCAAGACAAGAGCTGCAAAAAACCAGATCTATGCATAGAAAGACATTAAGCAGTAAAAAGAAGGGTTTGCTCCATATATCCAATAGACAAGACAAGAACAATTTTTGAAATAATTTTTGTATTAAGGGCACCTGGGAGGAAAACAAGAAGGTGTATCCAATTCTCCTCAATGGGATGGGTTCTTGGAAGTCCTCAGCACTTCAGATCTAGAATCTCTCTCTCTTGTTGGTGTAGAAAACCCGGACAAAGATAGAACTCAAAGGGAGCTCACACAGCAAATAATGTAGAAAAATGTGACCAAGTGTATAGATCCAAAGTGATCTAATAGGAAACAAAAGGTGAAGAATGGTAGGAAAAACCCTCCTATTTATAACAAAATATTGGGTCATTCTAGATCTTGGTGCACGATTAAAATAATGTTAACCAAATCTAAATCCACCTTTTATGGAATATTTTATTATATTTGTTGGAGGGAAAAGGTATTTGACTTGGGTCAAATCCCTTTATTTGTAAATAATAAATAAATAAATGATTTATTTATCATTTTAAGAAAGTGGTTGAATGATAATCAAATAAATAATGATTTATTTAATTATTTGTGGGTGATTTAGTCATATTTAACAAGGAATATTATTTAAATAAGATTTAAATAATTATTCCTAGAAAATAATAAGATAAATAGAGATTTATCTAATTAATTTCTTTGTTTTGGGTTAAACATGATGAGGAATAATAATTAAATTATTGTTTAATTACTTATTCCATGAGGAAAATCAAACAAATATAGATTTGTTTAATATTTCCTTTTGGGGTTTCCTGTTTAGACCATAAACAACCTAATAAATGTGGTTTATTCAGTTATTTGACATAGTGAAAGCAATTTTACTTAGGGTAAAATTGGTCTTACATGGTGTACTTGGGTCCATCTAATGATAGTAGGTTAGATGACCAAAAAATGGTGTAACACCAACAAAATTTCTGCAGATTGTTTCTGCTGTTCTTTTTAAAGGAACATCACCATTTGAGTGGATTGTTTTTTGTTTTAAATTAGTATTTTGAGAATTTTTGATGACTCTTCTAAAGGAAAACATATTATTTATATACAATCATATAATTAAAGCTTACTGTATTCAGTAAATCAAAAGAAATCGTCATTTAAAAAAAAAATTGTTTAGTAATGATAAGAAAAAAGGAAAAAGGGACATAATCAATAACACGAGTTTGTTGTTTTACTTCCACTGAATTAATCTGATCGATTATCCTTATCATGATTGGTTCTTTCCCATATGTTATAAATTTCTTTGATTTTTATTTATGGAGTAGGAATAAGGGCATATTCTATTCTATTGAGATGTTCATACTTCTTCCACCATCCCTACTCTTAAGGAGTGCTGAGCCATCCTTTATGAATAACTAGGAAAGCGCTATATGAAAAAGAAAAATATTTATATGCTTCAATAATAATTGTATGATTTGGAATATGGAGGATAGGGGGTCTCATAAAGAGCCAACCTACCATGATCATAAGGAAGTTAGTGAAGTGGCATACCCAACATGGCCACCAAACTAGGGATATGGTCCAATGGAAAATTGAAAAAATAATGAAGTCCTTGGAACAGGAGGTCTCATCACGAGCCAGCCTACCCACTTTTCACTCCCTCCTGGTGAATGGCATTGTGATTTATCTGGTCATCAAGCCAGCACAATGGCCTCCATTATGACATTTAACAAGCACTTCCTCAGCATAAAGGACAATGGTTCCAAGTGTGAGAAAGCAACTCTGTCAAGGTTATGGACACCTGTGGGCAACAGAGCTCTACTGATGGTATTGGAGTCACATTTATACACATCAATAGTCATATTAAACCTTTTTTCTATGTCTCTATTTAAATATCAAATGAAAGCATGAATCCTTAACCTTTGATTTCGAACCTATTATACATGAAAATCATTATAAATCGATCATATTAGTTTGAAGTGGGTAATAAACGCATCTATACTTATCATTATCTTAAGTTGTCCCTTCTCCTCATATTTGAATCGTTACAAAATGATTTTATATCTATTACCAATTTATCGCACGCATTGATTTCAGTAATTGCTATAATTTGATTGAATGTATCATAATTATGCCTACTTTTTCCCTGTTGTACTATTGTTGTGCCACACTTGCCTCTCTTAATTGACGGTCGAGGGTGACCTATCATCCATTAGGGGGGGCGCGGATGTCTGCATGCAGATCAGATCCTGATATTTCTTTACCGGTATGTGAATGAAATCCACGCATTCTAGGGAATAACAAAAATTTAACGACATTATTCCAATTCACCATGATGTGATGTTCCATTGTGATCACTGTGTGTTTGGGAAGAACTAACAGAGTGCAAAGACAATGGGAGGACGACCAATTTGGAGTGAGCCGCAGGTGCTAGTCGTTTCTGATGTCGCATGAGAGATTTTGGAAAGACTGGGATGGATTACATATTTCACGAGGATGCAAAAACCCCATGAAGCAGTGGCCACCAATTTCTTATAGAACTTGCAAGAAGGATTCTCCATGGTTAGAGGAAGACAAATAGTTGTATCCGATGGAATAATTGTAGAGGTTTCTGGCATACCAGCGCAAGGAACTTTATGGAATCAGAAGAAGATTAGGATTCAAGAAGCCATGAAGATTTTTCAGGATGACGGATAGACATTGGTTGTCAAAGGCAAAGGAGTTCAGCCAGCATCATTGGGAGAACCATGGACAGAATTGGCCAAGATAGTGTAGGCCTATATAACGTGAGACGGAAGGAAATACGTGGTAAGACCTCGCCACCTTAAATTACTGGTTGTGTTAAAACATAAATGCACTATAAATCTAGCTGCTTTTTAAATTCATTACTGCATGATATCGCTCGTAATATAAGAAAAGCTAAGCATGCATACATGGTGGTCAACCACCATTGCCTAATTCGATTAATAGCGAGTCGTAGCCTCGCCTACCAACAGACCAGCTGGGAGGAGTTGATATTCTCCATTGATGGAGGGTTAGCCTTACCTGCCCCGAAACGGAAGAGAATGGTTGGCTCAATAACCGAGCCATCAACTCACAGACAGTCCCTCCGTTTAAAACGAAGTAAGGGGATGATGGAAGGACTTCCAGGCAGTAGTAGCCAACCCCTGGAATTTCATAGCTCAAAGGATGAACAACCTCCACAATTAGAGGGAGGAAGTCCTCGTACTGATGAAGAAGAGGAAATGGAAGGAGAAATTCGCTATTCGGACAAAGAAGAAATAAGTCAACACGCCAGTGGTGAGAAACAATCTAGTGCAGAGGAATGAAATATTTAGGAAGAGGAAATTGAAGGAGAAATTCGATATTTGAATGAGGAAGAAGGAAGCTATCATACCTATGAGGAGAAGGACGATAATCATAGCAGTGACAAAGAAGGAACAGAGCCTCCTGAAAATGCTACTGTAAGCCCTTTACAAGAATACCAATTGGCCCAAATTATGGCCAATATGAGTGACTATGTGCAGCCTCATAGCCCTTTGGACCTTAACATTGATATTAATCAGTTACCAGAGTACTCTGCTATTGACAAAGAAATAGCTGAAGAAATGTTAGATGAAACAACAAACCCTAGTGAAGCTAGGGTTGCCTCCCCTGAAAGGCATGAACAAGAAAAATAGAACACTGAAGAAATATCTCAACCTGAAAACCCTCAGGGGATTGAAAAGTCGACCAAGGATATGATTCCGGAAGAATTTAGCCAAGGGAATAGGAATGTGGAAGAAGAACCCCAAGCAGAAGACCAAGAAGAGAACTTAATTGAAGGGACAGCTGATATGGACCAAAACCCTGCTGAGCAAACAGGTTCAGATAAAGGAACAGCTGTTCCATCCAAGAAGAGGAGGAAAGTGACTGAGATTGAAAATCTTTGCAGGGAATGAATGAAGCTTCACAGACTCCTAGAACAACTCAAGCAAACCATTAGCGTTCTGAGAATGAAACAAATGCCTAAGCGAGCCCCCAGGAGAAGAAGCATAACTGCTAAGTGGGCTTTGAAAAAGAGAAAAGTGGTTGCTAAGAGGGACCCAGAAGTTGCAGAGGCCATGCCTGAGCCTAATTATGGAGATACGGAACAGCAAACATCCATTCCAACACAAGTTGTTCCAGAGGGACCTGCTTCAAGTGAAAACATGCAAGCTAGTAGTCATCATACCTTTAGTGACCCAACACTAGCCAGAATCCAAGAGGAGTTGGCACAGGCCCGAATAGAAAGGCAAATATTGGAAGAAGACACTGTCCCAAGGAAGAAATACCAGGATTTGCTGCAACAGATAAATATTATCCATGAAGTAGAAGCTGAAGCTCACGAAAAGTGTCAAAGAGCAGAGGAAAAGGCTGACAAGGTAATGAACCAATTAAAACTAGCCTACAATTGAATGGACACTCTCTGCTCATTTTACACTGATGTCTTAGCCTGTAGATGTCCCGCCGAAAACTATGCTTTATTTTTGCTAGAAATATATTTACAGCTAAAGATTAATACAGTTAGGGTAGGAAAATCCATAGAGCTAAAAACTATAGATGACTTTGTATCATGCTGCAAACTTTATGGGATCAAAGTACAGTGCCTTCTGTGTGAATTTTATTTACATAATCTAATACTTGAAAACGATTGTGAATAAAATCCTAGCCCTTTTGTGGGAGATGCCCAACATTGGGCATTTATTTCCTTTGCTGTAAGTCAATTAAAATGGCTTAAAGCTTATAATTCTTTTCAAAGGTAGGAAAATAAAATAGATTTGTGGGTTAGGAGTGAACCTCAAAACCCATTCCAATTTTGGGCTATGCAGAAAAGTTTGATGAAAAAGGAAGGCGTTATACAAGAATTGGGGCCTGTCCACAAATTGATTATCTTGAATGGAACAGATTATTTCTTATCCATTAGAAACCAAGCTTATATAGCAACTAAGGTCCGGTGGAGAATTTCCAATTAGAATGTGCAAAACAGAGAACCGTTTAATTATAAAAAGTTTGGGATGGCTGCGGACCACTTGATTTCCTATAGTAATATCATTTTAAAATAAGGACCATTCTGGCTAGGTTGTAGGTTCTGAAGCCCCATTGCATGGTATCCTGCTTCAGACTGCAAAGCCATTTACGAACTCCCCAAAGGACAGACAAAGCATGTTTTTGAGGAATTAGCTGCACTGCATGGTTTTAGGCATTTTGATGACAAACTTTACCTGGCTTATTCTTTGACTACTCTCCATGTGAACTATAGTTTTCATGAGGACATGAAAAATATTAAGGAGGGGGGTATGTTGGGCAGTGAGAAAGGTATGAAATTACTATGCATTTTCTCATTCTTTTACTATAGACATACTCATTTTTACCTTGGGAAGGTAATTTATTATAAGAATTATGGTAGAATTGAAAATGTTATGTTTATTGTAAAAAGATGACCAAATGTTGCTTTTTTTTGAAAAAAATAGGGATTAGATGAAGTGAATAGCTGTACAAAAGGCGAGGCTAAGATTAATGCAACTACTGCTCCATCAGCATTAAACCACATCCAGCCAAAGATAAGAAGATCCAAATGCATTGCAAAGAAAAGGCAGGGGACAACTCGGCTTCGGTCAAAGTAAACAAGATGATAACTAAACGAAGGAGAGCGAATCCCTCAGGATCATTTGATCCTGAGGGATCGTTGTTCAAACTCATCTTATTCCTTGTCTTGTCTGTCAGGGTCTGATATATAAAGCAATGTCCTTTAGTGATCAAGGGTCAGTCGAAATTTCTCATATTAAAACATCTCCTTTGTAATATTGTTTATTGACTCTCGGCTTTGAGAGAACAGTTGTTGTAATACTTTATGTTTGATTAATAGCAAAGACTCGTTTCGTTCCATCTCTTAATATCTGAAGTAGCCCATCAGTATTTCACTGGCACTAAGGGCCTGGCTCTGGTGGAATTACCTTGATGTTTGTATATTTAATCTTTGCTTACTTTTGTGTGAAGTTGTGTCTAAAGTTTATTACGATTGAAGATTTGATTAAATGCTGTTGGATTGAATACAGATTCATTAACGAATTGCATTGCTATTTTATCCTTTGCAAGAAGTGCATTCGTTTTTTATTTGCCTTGCCATCGTTATAAATCTTTGATGTTCTGTATTTAATTCTAGTTGATATTCTATTGGTTTATGATTTGTTGACTATTGTGTAGTCTTAGCTATCGACAGGATTGGAGTATTGAGATTAGTTACTTGATTGCATTACAATTTCTGTTCAATTCATGTTGTTGTTCCATTTCTGTTTATTTCTCATTTCTGATTCATAGCTTCATATTAGTAGATAGATTGGTTACAGTTACTGTGTGTGCATAGGAATTACAAGTTGTTGTTCCTTTCTAGCCTTTGAAAGTTCCTTTCAGTTATTTTCATCAGCAAGTGGTTTGAGCTTGAATTCATTTCTATTTCTTTAAGAACAAAACCACCAACTATAGAGGACACTGGTTATTGCTTCCAAGTTCCCAGATTGGTTATCTTGCATCGATTTCTAAGGGAAGGAGTTATTGCTACTGTATCCCTCATTGATGGTTTGTAGATTGATGTATTTAAGATTTCAAAGAATTTTCATTTATGTTACTGTAATTATATTTCTTTTCAAGCATCCGTTTACTCTTGTATTCAACATTCTGTACTACATCTTCATAGCATTACTCTTAGTTAATTGTAGCCTCAGATAGAATACACTCTTGAAATAAAAAGTCGCTCCCGGATTGATGATTATTGTAGGCTAATTAGATGTTTGAAAGATACCTTTTTATGACTTAACACTTAGTCATATATGTGGATATTATTCTTAAAAAAAAATTTCCTCAACTAGAATTTGTACACGATAAAATTCATAATTTGAGAAATAAAGTCTAGAATAGGTTACTAATAAGGAACATATGTGAATCCTCCTCTTCGTTTGTAGAAATAACTATTTAAGGCTTTAGTGCATATTTGCATTAGGCTCATCTTGCGTAAAAATTCAATACTTAGGAGCTAGATGTCTATAAATTGGATGATGTGCAAGTAAATTATTTCAAGCCTTGGGACGATCATTTAGTAAATATGCATCCAATATCTTAATTTGAACTGCACGTACAATGTTGTTAACCCCATGTTGTTTTTGACCTTAGTTACAAGCTTTGTACTCAATTACATCTAAGCTATCTATCACATTGTCTCATTCACATAAAGTGGTAAATGTTGTTCTAAGTATTTCTTTATTTATTGGTAAATGTTTGGCCTTCCAATATGAAAGTGTTGATCCTAAATGTTGTCTTTATTGTTTCATTTTGTTATCTAAAAGCTAAGAAGAAAATATATATTTGGGATTTGAAAGAGTGGCATTGGAAATTTCCAGATAACCTAGTTTAGTGACTAGATAAAATTAAATAAGTCGTTTTTAGAAAGCATAGCTTTATTTAGATCCCCTCTCTTGTTGCTTTATCGCTCACATAGGATTTTCCATCCCTGTTATGGAGTATAATTTTGAGTAGTAAGAGATGAAACATGGGTAGGGGGCAAGGGAGGATGACCCAGAACCATTTTGGGGGTAGGAACAAGAGACTAAGAGTGAGGAAGCTGATGTGCTAGCCTCAGCACCACTTTCTACACAAAGTGAGACACCTGCCAATAGCTGTCTGATTTTGGCCACAAGAACTTCTTCTACTAGAGGATAAGCCATAATGTTTGTTTGTAAGATGGATAGAGGGAATTGATAGGTAGCTGTTAGATTGATCATTGCAGATGACTTAGGATGATGAAATGCATTTATTGTATTTGATGTAATTTTGTATTATTTATTCAACTTTGAGTCTTAACTTGATAGCTCTCATTACCTATAGTTAATTTTTTATGTAACATTTGGTATCTTATACATTTTATATATCAGTATTTTTTCAAATATATGTGGAAATATGATTATTTCAGGTTGTTGTTCCTCTTTCCAAAGGTTTGCAAAATTTTTGTCGCAAGTGGGTTTACACAACTCAGTTTTAGCTGATGGAAGTGTGCACAAATTTAAAGCCTGCATTGTTGCCAAATGATCCTTTTAGGTTGATGGTATTGATTACTCATAAAATTTTATATCTTTTGTGAAGATTTAGTCAATTTGGTTTTTTCTTTCACTCGCTACCTCTCAAGGTTGGGAAGTCCATCAGAAGGACATAGAAATTGCCTTTCTACTTGGAGACTTGAATGAACAAATCTACATTAAAAAACCTCTCAATTTTTCTTAAGGTGACAACTCTCTTGTTTGTTACAAGTCACTTTATATGATCTCAAGCAATCTCCTTGAGCATGGTATGAAAATATGGACAGGTTCCTTTTTAGTTTTGGTTTCTCTAGGTGCCACTCCAATCCTAATGTCTACAATGAAGATGCAAGTGGTGACCCATTCATCCTTGTTATTTATGTAAATGACTTACTTATCACTAGGAGTAATCATCATTAGATTGACAATGTGAAGTCTTGTCTTATAACCTGGTTTGAGATGTCTGAATTAAGCCTTCACTATTTTCTTGGTCTTCAAATTCTATAATTTTAAAAGAGCATCAAGTATACTACTAAAGGGGTCTCCTCTTCCTTACTGGGATTTACAGATAGATTGTGTAGGTGATCTTGATGATTGGAAGTCCACTAGTGGTTACACTTTCAACCTTGGTTTGGATGCTTTCACTTTGTCTCTCAAAAGGTAACACGCTTTACATTTCTTCTACTAAGGCAAAGTAGCAAGGTGCTATCAATGTTGGTCAAGAAGTTCTTTGAAATTGATTTTTTCTTGTAAAGTTTGGTTTTCCCTAGGATTAGCCTACAAATATTTAGTGTGATAGTCAGAGTACGATCCATGTTGTCTCCAGTTCAGTTGAGCACACATACAATAGCTCCTTCACGATCAAGTTATTGACTTGCAATTTTATCATTTAGAAAATTATGTCACATATTTTTCACCATGCTACTCACTAAAGCCAATTTCTTTCATCTTCTATCCTTGCTAGGTGTGAATGAATTTTTATTTATGGGGGGAATAACATATAAATCATCCTTCGTTCTCCTCGATTCCAACTCAATCTTATGAGGGGATGCCGATGCATAATTGTGTGTACATTTCTAATTAATAATTTATGCTGAATACTTGTTTCCTTGATCTTTGCCTTAATCAAAGGAACCACAACGAGTTTCTCCTTGGCATGCTCATGTTTCCTATTAGGATGAATTCTTAAGATTTGGGAGAGTTCCTAAAAGTTAGTAGGAGTTATGAAGCAGTTAACTAATGTGTTAAAGTGGAAGTTTGAGTTATTAGTCATCTAATGCGAGTTAATTGAGGAAAATAATGTGTGTTTGAGTCTCAAGTCCTTGATTTGAGATAGGATGAGTTGCATGAGTAGTTAACTCATGCTAACTCAATCAATCACAAATGAAAACTCCTTAATTAGAAACTCACTAAACTTAGACATTCAAATTTCTTTAAAAGGAGGAACGAAGGAACGATTTTATTCATGGTCTTGTGAGCATGAGTTGGTGGGAGAAATTCAGGTTTACTAGCATGATATTATAGCCATTAACATTGTCTTTAATGAGTGGTTTGCAAAACGAGGTCAACAAACTGAAGGGATCCTAAAAGGAATCAACAAGCCTAAACCTTATGGTATACAGTTGATAGCAAGAAGCTTCAGAACAAAAATTCATCATCACACTTAAGGTATAATTCTCATTGACACATGCAAAACAAAGAATAGTAGGTAGGTTGATTCAGATGCATTTGATCAATGTATGATACTAGATGATATAACTTGACCAAAGACTTTAAGTTTGTTTGAACAGAGACATTAGAGGCACCACTGAGAGTGATGATGAAAATAATGAATAAGATAGTAACTTTGACTTTAATGACTAAGAGAGCTCGATGAGTTGAGTAATAGAAATAATATTAGCTAATCAGCATAGTTTTTTTAGGCAGTGAAGTGTAGGAGGAGTGTAGGACCAGTGACTATGGACATTTGGAGCAGTGGTGGTATCAACTATAGTTGTCAATGGTGGAAATAGTTGCAGGAGCAATAATGGTGTATGGTAGCAACCATTCACATCTTTGTCTAGTAGGTCGAGCAATGCAAGTTCATGCAGCACCTTTATGTTGGCACCTTTGGGCACCCCTTGGAAGTCCGACAGTTAGGAGTAAAAAAGTGCATGGAACATTGGAGAAGTTCCTTGTAACAATCCTTATGAGCATGAAAATATAGGTACCTTGAATAAAGTGCATAAAAAATTTTAGGTACATGGTCCAAGCGTCTAAAACTTCACACAAGAGCTGCCACAGGTTCGAGGGTAGCCTTCAAGCTGAATGTAATTCAAGATTCTGCACAGTTCAAACTTCAAACTTCTTCACATAATGCTGCCTCTGCGGCTAGAAGAGTGGGCCTTATAGTAGGCCTCTTTGCCCTTAAAAAATCCTCCATGGTTCTGCAATTCCGAGCCACACATATCTGAAGAGATTACTATAGGTCAAAGGTATTTCTTACCACATATGGCTGCCAAAATAATTTGTTGTCCAATTTTGAGAAGGAATAACCCAAAAAAATAACTCTTATGTCCTCATCACCTCGATGTTCTGTGTTTTCCTATGCTTGTCTTAGCTAAGTTTTGACCAAGAAACCTATTCAACATGATATCTATCCATTCAGTCATGCCATAAAGTAGGAGTGTCCTTTGTTGAACAATATACAGAAATATGTGAAGTACTTCTGTTGCAATATTTAATGGTAGTGACTCACTAAGAGTCTTCATAATAAGCCATGTTTCTTAGAGTAACTTCCTTCAGGAAATGATCCTTTCATGGTGGATCCGAGAAGGTGCTCTTCCAATCTTCTGATTGCCAGCTTAGTTAATATTGAATGGCCCATGACAAAAAAAATCAGGTCTTAAAGTGTATTTCAACAAGGCTGGGTCAACTCCCTCTTACTTAGATAGATGAGAGGGTTATTATAGCTGAAATTGTATGCCTTGATAGTAGCTCCTGCTAGATATATAAAAGGAGTGACCTTTCCAGAATATAACCAAGGTCATTATCATGCAACTTCCATGCATCCTTTAAAATAGCAAGGATATATCTGAGCCTTTCTTAATAGATTCATTAGGTCTTTTTTCGAGAATTGTGTACCTCCTTTTGATGACATGAGTCATGTGATTATCTAGCTTACAGTGAGCAACATACTTCTAGGAAGCTAAATAATTGATGAGGTTCTTCTTTAAACTGGTTGGCTGAATATATTTAGACTTCAAGGGTGAAGTATCCTTTAACAAAGACAGAGTGCTATGGAACCTTTGAAAAGATCAGATAACCATATTCTACATCTGTGTTATTTACATCCTTAATTGTGAACAAGACTATCAACTTATAGAGGTTACAATCATATCACCATAGCCACTGGACTGTTGAGTAGACAACTATACATAAGATGAAATCACACATAGAAAGGGCTGATGACATATACATAGGGATTTTTCCTTAATTGATAGGTCCATGATTTCATAATGGTCCGTGTTCCATTCCCTCTTGCAATCTGAATAGTTATATCAGCCATGCTAAGAGTAGGTAGATCATAGAAAAACCACAGGTAGAACTTACTGGGCCACTTCCTTTATTAAGATGGTCATTGATTCTCTTGACCATAAGACAATAGACAACATTCACTAGAGAGATCATTATCCTTTATCAAGTATGAACACAGTCCTAAATTTCAAGAGGAGGTAATCATGATGACATTGTAATTTAAGAGGAAAGATACTTCTACACCTCATCAAGATAAAATCCACAAATCGAGCCACCATATTTGCTATATATTTTCAATAATAGCCTCCCGGGTCAAATAAATAGTCTGAAAACTTACATTCAACTAGGCTATGATACAGAATTGTTTGGCAGTCATTGATGCACCACTATATGCTTGATCTGAAGCTATGAATTTATATTGTATACCACTATTAACACCTTTGAAATGTTTTGATAATTCTGATAGAACAATAGCCATATATATATCAGATGTGAAAGTTTCTAATATGTTGGAGGAAGTGTACCAGGGCAGATTAGAACTCACACCAGATTTTTATGGCTATTGTTCTATCAGAATTATCAAAACATGTCAAAGGTGTCAATAGTGGTATACAATATAAATTCATATCTTCAGATTTACTAGGGATGTCATCCAAGAGTGTAATAAAACCCCTATCCTAGATCCTAGTCATACTAGACACAGACAAACCCTTTTCACCAGAACTACACCAATCTCTTTGGTAATTAAGAAATTCACTGCATTAGCCATGCTAGCAGGCTAGGATGTTTTCTACCCGAGTACCTGGAAAACTGTCCACCAGGAAGGGCACCAAATGATGACAAACCCCACAATTATATGAATGAAATCACTGGTGTGGACTCCAAATAGGTGATAAATGCAAGCATAACCGACAAGGAAACTCAATGGAGTCTGGCATGACTCGTCCCACAAGAAATAGAACTCTCCCACAACACCTGGGTTATATAGATGATAGTATATGGCCTCGAGAACAAATAGCTTTGACCTCCTTTCATTTACAACCAATAAATATAGCTCACGATCCTCTAAGCATACCTAAATTTTTTGAATGTTCAACACTAAAGATTACAACATCTTCTTTTCGTGACAGAGGCCATATCAATTCTTCCAATCTCAACGCAACGTAGGAATAAGAGTCTCACAAACTGATATATTGTACAGCAAAGGGAAATTTCAAACTCTGGCTTGAATTAGCTAGGCAAATCCCTAACTCGGCCCTCTCCTGTTGTGTATTCACTCCAGCATGGTACAGGGAAATTTCAACCTCTTTATATTGTGCAAAATTCGACCTTGAAACCCCGGTTGGAATACACAATGATTCAGCCCTTTGAGACTACTATTGGAACATTAAATAATTCGTCCTTGTGTTTTCTACTGAGACAAATAATATGTGGCCCTTCTCTCCACGTACAAATTTCTCACTCACTTTTGCATAAACTCGTGGAACCTGATCCAGATTGGAGAAAAACACGACGTCAATCAGTTTATCAAGCTCGTCTTCTAATATTGGAGGAGAAATGGATCAGCCTTACTATATACTCCTCTCTCTGGCTTCGAAATGGTAGATTCGAACTTCATCAATAGCAACGAGATCATCCTCATAATACCCTTCCATGCAGATCTATATTTGAATTGCAGATACAAACACAGGGTAACTAGACCTGTGTCATCAAATCATAGAGTGTATCATCTTCATCCTTCATACAATTGTTACTGCTAGAAAATATTCAGTAGCGATGTTCTCTGAATTGAGGTGATTCAACAAACTTTCTGAGATTGCTGAATTCAATCATCATTAAATAGGAGATTATTCCTTCTTTTTCATTTCAAACATGTTTTTTATCGTTGCCATGCCGAAACAAGTGCAACTTAGCAGACATATAAACAATGTTTTTATAAGACATTTGATTAACGCTGAGAGCTAAGAAATATTCCCAATCACATTACATACAAAACTCAGAGAATATTTCATTCGAAGCTCTTTCTTGGGATTGGCTTCTCCTACCTCTGAAACCGTGTTAATTTAGTTAACATGTTCTTTTCTTGAGATAGTTACTTCATAGGCCCATAATTAATTACATTAAATAATTAGGCAAACATATTAATCATCACATGACAGTAACTGTTGAAAGAACATTGAATGATCGAGCAGAAAACAAGCCAAGACAAGGGGACACAACAATATGGCACAAGCCAGGGAAAAACCCAAAGAAGGGGAAAATCCTTGATCAATCCATATTATTATCCAATATCAAGTGTTTAGTAGAGAGAGTACATTTATGGGAACAAAATAACTTTTCGATAACAACATTTCACCTAAACTGAGTCAATCTTCAGGCTAGAGCACCCAAACATAACTAATGGATCTGACTTAGGGAAAACCTTTCAACAACATTCCTCATAGACTTTCTTATGCTGGCTCTATTAGCAGATACATGGACTTATAGGATGGCCGGTGGGATGCAGCATTAGCACACTAATGAAACAAACTGCGTATAGCATATCTGTCAAATAAGCTCCAGCTGTCTAAGAAGCAACTAGTTACTAGAATAGAGGTCTCTAGGCCTATGGATTTGACTATAGTGGAGACTCCTTACTGCAATATTCTAGCTACAAGATAAACCCATAATAAACAAGCCCTAACCACAACGTAGATCTGATTATGAACTCAGACCATAATTCAGGTTACAATTCCACCCATGATACCATAGAAGAACCCAAACAATGATTCCATCCATGCTGCCTTAGAAGAACCCAAACCATGCTTCCATTCACGCTTCCTCAGAAGAGCCCATATCATGCTTCCATCCATGCTACCGAAAACACAGAGACATTCTTGGATATTGATGTATAAAATGAGGCAAGGAGAGTTTTGTTGTGGACAAATTAAAGGAGTTGATCAAGTATACAAGATTTCAAGTACAAAGCATTTCAGGACCTCTAGTTTGATGAAAATTCAATATATTTATCCTCTCAAATTATTTGTAAATATTTTTGCAAGTTTCCCAGGAAGAATTAACATTTCAGGGTCCTTTAGTTTGATGCAAATCAAAATCTTTTTCACAAAATTATATTTTTTTGGCAGGTTGCTCCAACAGAATTAGAGGAATTGCTCCTCTTAAACCCAGAGATTACTGATGCAACTGTTATTTCGTGAGTAGCGTTTACCACACTTCTTGAGCCAAAATTCAATATTTGGGTTCATAGCACAGACTCTGCAAGATTTAGTGCATATCCTCTTTCGTTTGCATGTGGATTCCGCATACCTTCTAATTAATTTAAGCATGCAATTCTGTGTCTTAGATTTTTGCATACCTTCTAATTAATTTAAGCATGCATTCTTTGTTTTAGATATCCCGATGAGGAAGCATGTCAAGTACCAATGTCATTTGTTGTGAGGAAGCCTGGTAGCAATCTGTGCGAGGAGGATGTAAATTTTTTTGTTGCAAAACAGGTAAATGTAACACTTCCCTATTTTTTTTGCTGATTGTACATTTAGTTTTGGTTTATGTTCCCTTGATGATTCACTTTGTAGGGAAGTTTTTATGTAAGAAAATTTTATATTGGAACTTGTAAGTATTTTGTAAAGTTATGTAAGTATTTTGTAAAGTTATGTGAGCGATGAAAGTTTTATATTCAAATTTTTATGCCAACTAACTAATTCATGTTGAGCCCAATTATAGAGTCCTAGGGTATTTAAAAATAAATCTAAAGCTTTGGTTTATCTTGTTCACTCAGGAGAGAAATTTTTTGTTGTACCTGAGTGCAGGCTCCACCATACAAGAAAATACGTCAAGTGGCATTTGTCACTTCAATTCCGAATTATAGAGTCCTAGGGTATTTTAAAATAAACCTAAAGCTTTGGTTTATCTTGTTCAATCAGGAGAGAAATTTGTTGTTGTACTTGAGTGTAGATTTCACCATACAAGAAAATACGTTGAGTGGCATTTGTCACTTCAATTCTGAAGTCCCCATCTGGAAAAATCTTAAGAAAATATTTGATTTGTCAGGTTCTGTCCACCTCCAAATGTCATGACAATGAATATTGTGAATCAATTAGCTATCATTTTTAGAGTATAAATTTATTTAAAGATGAAAGGATGGATTGATTTGGTTGATGTTGTATAGTATAATTATGTAATCCAATGGCCGTGCATTTTTAGACATACTTGCTATATAACAAAACTAGATAATTATCATTTACCGCTTCTTAAAGTATATTTGTGTTTTTTTTCTCTATTATTTTCAAAACAAATAAACATTCCTATTTGCATATGTTTGCATCACATGCATGAAAACTGAGAGCACTAGCACACATATCCTTGACCTTCTTTACTAGGGTACGCACCATATATTGGATTTGCATGGAAATTGACAACATTGACACACAACATTGACAACAGGATAAAATAGCCATAAACACTAGATCCCATAAATTCTAGGGAATTGAAACTGAAGATCTTTAAAGAGCTATGCAAAAACCTTGGAATTAAGGCAAATTTTTTTCTTTTGTACTAAAATCAAACTCTTCCCAAGATCCCTGACACGTAGCTTCTAAATGATCAAATACAACTTAGTCTCTCTTTAAACCTCAGCAATATATAACCTTTCTAAATAAATGAGGTTTTTTTTTTTTTTGCACCATTTCATATTTTATGGTGCTTTCCACCATATACAATTTTATAATAATAATAATAATAATAATTTTTTCTTTTGCACCATTTTTTATTTTATGGTGCTTTGCACCATATACAATTTATTATTATAATAATAATTTTGATATTTTTATAATAAATTTTTAATTTTTGTAAAATTGATTTTGGTGCTTTGCATTACAATATCTTGATCAACATCAGATTGGTTTTTGGTGGTTTGTGCCATACAAAATAGAATGCCATATATGCATTTAACACCAAATTTAACATTTTTTACTAACTCCACTTTTGCACTAGAAAACATAGCACCACTTGCGTATCTCCACATTATCACCACTTTTGCACCACTATTTGAAAAGTGAAGATTTCTCAAATCCTTCACAAATAGTGGTGCTAATGTGTGGCTAAATGACCCTTCTTCTTGTATTGTTCTTATGTCATTTTTCTCACATTTATTTTAATTTGTGAACTACCTTATCAAAATAAAGAAATACATTATTCTCGTCAAAGTGAGAAAATTATAATATTTTATTTTTCTTTCCGCATAAAAGGGATTTTTCATTCTTAATTATACAAACCTTGATACTTACTTTTCTTTTACGTATTATTCTTTAAACCATTGCTATGCAATTCCAATCATATTTTAACTAATTTTAAATTTTTAAATAATTTGCTTATTAAGTCAACAAATACATATGATATCGTCCAATCAAATATGAAGATGACGTTTACAATAAGTTTAAAAGTATATTATGCTTTTTACTTTAGACAAAGTAGGTTTAAAAAAACATTTCCACTACTTAAATGGCATGCATTTACATGGCCTTGTTATTGAATTGTTGAATCCCCTTTTGTGCATCACCGTCTGTACGCTCAACTTAGTAAGGATGAGACTGATATGCATCACAGTTTTGTGGGTTCTAGTTTATATTTCTTATCAAAGCCGTGATTTCCTAAAAAAAACTCTTAAAGTCATTTTTTTTTTCACAACCTCAATTATTTTGCAGAAATTCAAAGGGTCATTTTTTTTAAACGCTGGATATATTGACTCAATTTCTGATGGAAGCAGTCTTTTTTTTTTTTCCAAGGTAAAGAAACAAAGCCACTCAACTAGGCTGAACGATAAAGCATGAATGGGAACCTTGGTTAGATTCAACTCAGCATAGCAAAAAGCAAACAACTTGCATTCAAGGTCTAGTTTGTATTTATGATATGTGCTATTTCCAGATAACTTTTAAAGATATGACTGATCGAGAAATAAACTATTGATGCCACGGTAAAGGATGAGAAGTAGCACGAAATAGAGGTTTTTTTTTTTTTTTTCTTAATGCGAGAGGAAATGCGGCTTTGGCTTTTTCAAAAGTGTCGAGAAGTTTCCAGATTATTTGCATTTGAAGAAGTTGATTTCCAAATTATCGAATCTGAAGTACTTTTTGTGATAAAATCGGGGGAAGACATAACATAACATCCCTACAGTTTTGAAGACAATGGTGGTCTACTAGTTGCACTTAGGCCAGAGCTGACACTGTCTTTAGCTCGGGTGCTTATGCAAAAGGGGAAAACGTTGTCACTTCCTCTTAAATGGTTTGCGATAGGACAATGTTGGCATTATGAAGGAATGAACAGAGGAAGACGTCGAGAACATTACCAATGGAATATGAATATAATTGGACTTTCAGGCATAGAGGATGAATCAGAACTCCTTTCTGCTCTTGTTACATTCTTCAGGAAATTTTTAATTACATCATCGGATGTGGGGATCAAATTTTCCAGTCGAAAGGTCTGAATTCACCGATTCAGAAAACGTTGAACATTTTAATAATCCTGCAAATGAGCAATCCTACTATCCCGCACTGTTTTCCACAGCGGTTGAATGTTTCTCGGCGGCCAGCGTTGTGTAGCAACCTCTGTCAAGCACTGGGAGAGTAATTGTCTCGTCATTTTTATTCTATAAAAGCTCAAGCTTGGGGCCTCCCCACCCAGATGAGAAGAAGGGAGGAGCTAATCTCATTCTGTGCACAAAGAACCCATATATGTGATCCAGTATATGATGGCAAAAGCCAAGATTCAGAGCCACCATCTCTTCAGAGAGAGAAAAATAAAACCAGATCTCGGATGTGGTTCATTAAATTTCAGTGCAAAATGTATAAAAATGCCTGCAGCTTTGGACGATTAGAAAAAAAAATTCCCCGCGTCTTCAAACAACACGGAGAGTAAAAGGTAGACAAATGCTTGGTCTCAAAATGCCATATTCCAAATTAAATCAGAAGAAAGAAAAGATGGGATCAAGGATATGGGATTTGTAAATTTGGTCCAACGTCTTTGGGGACTAGTTACAGAAATGCCCAATTCTTCAGAACGCAGCCAACACCCAGTTTTAAATGCTCCACGGCACCGCAAAAGCAGCAGGCAACATCGAAATAGAACAGGAAACCCACGAACAATGTTGTGGGCTCTTGGAATTTCATTCCAAAACAATTTTAAAAATAAAATCCCGCAGTTCAGGGAGATAGCAAGACTGTCCAATTCTTCAAACCCACCCCACGAAAACACAAACTCATCAAGACTGCAACAGACCATTGGAATGAATGAGCGAGATCTATAATCAAAGCATATTTCGGAGATTGTTGATATAATGTATTATTGAATTGTTTCCTGGAAATTTATGTTGATTTGTCTGTAGCATGTCCCAAAAATTAAGTTATTGTAAAATAGATATTATTCTAGAAAGCAGGTACAGTAAATAGGTCTTATTAGGTCTGACTGCAGTGTTAAATTGTAATATTTCCTCAAGGGATTCGACTGTTGTGGCTTGAACGACAACACAATAAGTTTGATCAATTTTAAATTTTTTTTTTTTTTTTTAATATTCACTTTTTGTAATAGTTTGTTAGTTTAATTCTTTCTTAATTTATTAATTTTTACATTCTGTTAATTAAATCTTAATTTCACTTATTTGTTTATTTTTATAACTTTAATTTATTATTTACTATTTTATTTAAAACTCTAGTTATTGTTTACTATTTTATTTATTATTTTTGTTATTCTCTTGACTTAATATTTAATTATATTATATTATTTATATATTATTTATTATTTTATAATTATTAGGGGACATTACACTAGGCTCTATTTATTTTACAAGGCAACTACCAATAGTCAACATTAAAATAGTGATTGAGTTCACTTGACTCCAAGTAAATATAAATTGAGTGCACTTTGGTCTTTGAGTTGCTTGGCTACTTCTGGAATTCGAATTGTTGGAGAGAATCCTTGGAAGCCTTCGAGAGTTACGGAGGGTGGAAAATCCTCCTATAATCTCTCCTCATTGTCTTCTTCAATTATTTATAACAAAATCTTCAAAAATAAAGTCAATACTCAGGATTTTTTGCACTCAACCTCATATTAGGCACTCAAAGTATGTTATCCTTAATCACCACCTATACTACCATCATAAAACCAAATAAAAATAAAAATGGAAGAAAAAGAGATTTAATAAGAAAAAAAGGTGACCATTAACCCCTCTAGATATGTCTAATGATGAAGCTGATCATTAACCTATAATATTTCTCTAATATTATAATATTTTCAATCATTAACATGGAGGGAGTGTATTTATCAACCCGCTTCCACTTGCATGTTTCTTTTCCTCCTTGAGAGTATTGTCCTAGAGGAAGGGTCAACCAACCCTCCTTTGGAATATTTATGAAGGATTATAATATTTTATGCCATTATCATGGTGGAAGGGTTGGTCAACCCTTGTAAGTGATCCATATCCTTAGTCTTACTACCATAGAGGAATGTTTGGCTGATTCTTCCTCTATATTATTAAAGAGGAAAATACCATATTTTCAGAAGGGTTAGCCAACAATTCCTCTTTCTCATATTTTTCAATAACATACTATCTTGGCGGAAAGGTCAAGTGAACCTTCCATGTTTCAATATACCATTCCTTTTTGTGAATAATATTACACTAGAGGAGGTTCTAATCAACCCTTCCTATACATGAATCAATGGAAAAATATCATATTTTATGAAGGCTTGATCAATGCTTCCAATTGATTTTCCTCCTTGAGGGTATTGTTATAAACGATAGGTTAACTAACCCTTACCTGGAATATTTTTCTATGGTTATATTATTTGAGGTTACTATTGTGGAGGAAAAGTCAACCACTCTTTTAAGTGATCCACTTCCTTATTCGTACTATTATCCTTGCATTCAATTTTTTTGTTTGACTAGTCATTATTCATCTTTAACCATTCTCTTTTTTACAAATTTTGCAATAATTTAACTTTACCAATTATATTTTATAAATTTTAATATTTTTTTAATTTATCTAGTTTAAGAAATGTTTCCCTCCTCATTTTTCTTTGTGCTAGTAATGTAAGTTTTTTTTTTCTTGTATTGCATCACTTTCAGCCCTTTCTTGCCACTGAACAAAACATCTATTCCTATTGTTATTGCAATACCTTCAACCCTTTCCTTCCACTGCAAAAAAAAACATTTATTCCTGTTGTTACTGGAGTATCACTTGATCTATATGGTTTCGAACTCTATCAACTTTCGAGAGAAACACATATTTCTATGCTAACATGGATTCCTGCTTGTAGGTGATTATTGGCGGACGTCATTTGCCTTCAATATGACCAAATATTCTTAGGGTTTTATTCACTGGTAAGATTCTTAGTTGGGTTTTTGTTATTTTGTACAGGATAGGTTATAAAAATGTTTTTACTTGGACTACATTGTTTAAAATATTCATTCAATACTTTCTAGAGTGAGGGTTATGGATAATATTTAGGCTAGAAATTGCAATTATGAGTAGCTGTTGTTCAACTTCCCTAGGGCCAAACGATTGTTTTTATCATTTTGCATTCATTTGGTAAACATTAGGTCTCAATTTTATTTCAAATATTCTCTATCAGGTCAGGGGAAAGCTTTTGTTCTATTCCAGATTACTTAAAATAACAATATATGGAGGACGAGCATGGCTCCAAATAATCATATGCACCTCTGTCATGTAGATCTTCTGTGTAAAACAATTATGATTATATTTTCTATATGTACTAATTCTCACATGTGGTCGAGTCTGGGGCTAACATACCATTTCTATATTAGGTTAGGTACACACTAGCTTTAAACCATGCATCCATGTCAGATACATTGTTGACTGCTTCTTGTTTCAATTCAATGGCTTGCATTAAGTCTCATCTAGATGCTACTAGCAATATCTTGATGCCTGCTAATGCAATATCCTTTAGAAGAGGGAAAATTTATATTTCATTTTGGAAGAAATAGACCTTCTTTGGATGCGGTGGGTTTTTATCTTTATCTTTGTTTAAAATATAGTGTAGAAGAAGAAATGTTGCTAGATTTTCCCTGAGGGTTACTGTTGTGAAGGAGAAATAAGTGAAAAAAACACCCCCTTCCATGGAAGGGGGAGGTAAAGGGAAGAAAGTAATGGTTGTAGGAGGGGATGGTTATTGTGGATAGGGAACAACTTTGCATCTCTCAAATAGAGGATACCAAGCTGTCACGATTGATAGCCATGTATGTAGGTTGTTTGACGAGCAGCTTGTAATCAACTCTCTAACTCCCATTGTCTCAACTCAGAAGAGAATAAAGAGATGGAAGAAATTCTCTAGAAAACATTTTTGACTTATTTGTGGGAGATGTTTGTGATTTTCATTTCCTTGTAGAGGCTTGCAAGTCCTTTGAACCCAAGAAAACCATACACTTTGAAGAACGTAGGTATTCTCCATATTCCATGATAGACAGAGGAAGAACAACTATACTCAACATAACAATGTGATTGGAACGTTGAATGTGTTTCTTTATATTGAAGCATTTAGCCTAGAATTCCATTTGGTTAAACAACGTACCATGGAAGAATGTGTTATATTCTCTCTACTCATAGTTTCAAAAACTCTTATTGGGACTCATAACAAATTTGGGTGAAATGAAGCTCTTTGATCTATGATGCATTGGCCAAGTGCCCTAGGTTCGACGGTTCAAGTGATTTGCCCATTTGTCCTCAAAGACCTAGAGAAAAGGATTGTAGTCACTATATAATGACAAGAACCTGTAAATTTTGAGTTGACTGCAAGTTTGATCATACCCCTTTGGGTTCCAGCAGGTGGAATTCCAAACTGGAAATAGGTGACTGTTAACTTTGTATTTCTTTTTAATTGTATTGATTTGTAACTTAGTACATACAGTAGCTTGTTTTGTCTTATGTTATAAAGTTTTAAAATATAATAATGTACAAGTTTCTTTCGAGTGTAGTATATAATGAAGCCCTGACAGTATGTACCTTATTTAATAAAATCCCTAATTTTGTGATTGAAAAAAAATCATAGTGTCCAATATCTTCAATCGTGCGTATTTTGCTGACCATTAACATCTTCCCCATTGTTATGGCTTATGTGCAGTTTTTTTATCCATCTTTCATATCTTGTCTTCAATATCTATTTATTCGGAAATAGAAGAAAGGGTGGATTTATCTATAATTCAGAAACAAAAATATGTTACTCTTTTAAATGGAGACATTTGTCTCATGATTAAAAAATTTATATTTTGATTGTATGAATGATTTTTTTTCTTCTATTCTTAATTAAAAGAAATATATTTTTTCTGCTCTGTTCCCATGTAATTTTCAATGGGCTAAATGAATTACTTACCATATTAGGATGTTGAATCATGTGCAAGCAATGTCCACTCATATATGATTTTGATTGTGTTGAGAGGCGCTTTGAAGCCCAGTATGTTAGAGATGATATAATGTGTTGTAAACATTTTGAATAGGGAAAATTAAATAAAAATTAAACTAGAAATTCTATATTACAATTATTATTTTTATTAATTTTTGTTGGGAAAACTTCATGTGGTAAATTTACTGGGCTTTTGAGCTCTAGGTTTATGGGAACCCATGGCATTGAGTCTATTGACACATGGTATTCATGTGGAATCCTATTTAAAAGGAAAACTTAAACCAGTCTAGATCCATCTTAGCTCTCGATCTACTAAGGCCTAAGACCAATCAAATCTCTTTTCACTCTAAAGGAATTTTTCATCTCAAGACATTTGATCTCTCATGCTGCTTGGTAGATCTAGAGTTAAGATGGATCTAGGTTTTTTTGTCCAACATAGGGTTCCAAGATGCTCAAGTTTGATTGTTCAAGCATTGTATGTGAAGTTCCAAAGGTATGTGAGAGGTAGCTTCTACAAGAACAAGTACAAAGAGGAAAAGGAAAGGTAAACAACACATATCAAATATGTTGAACATTATACTTGCTAAGGTCACTTGGGGGAATTCAACCTAGGTGGGGAGGATAATGCTCCTCCCAACTATCTGGACTAGATCAATTTGACAAAATTAGCATATCGTTGGCTATCACCAATTTTGAATTATATGGTCAAAATTATATAGTATTATTTGTTATTTTTTGTGTGTGTGACAATCCCATTAGCCCCAAATTGAAGATAATTAGAAGAAGCACACTTGATTGCGTGTCTCTGTTTTTGTGAAATGAATAGACATCTATCTTCCATTTTGGTGAACTTATTAATGTGATATGTTATAAGCGAACTGTTGATTGTGTGGAAATTATTTACTACGTGCAAGTGTTAGTATGTTATTAATTTCTTATATCAAGGCATCAGGATTATTTTCCCCTAAATAGTGTGTCTGATCTTATGCTTAGATAGCACATCCCAGTTTTATTAGGGATTAATTTGTTTCACCTTGACTAGATTAAATTGATAAAATCGATAGATCCTTGGCTATCACAACAATTAGATGTTTGAAGTTCTATTTTAGTACTTGTTACTATTTCTGTGTGTTACAATCTAATTAGCATCACATGCAGATAATAAAGATAGGAAAACTTGATTACACATCTGTGTTTATGAAGTAAATATATATCTATCTTCTAGTCTAGCAAACTTAATAATCTCATATGTTCGAATTTATATTGTAGTACTTGTTACTCTACATGCGTGTGTCAATATAATTAGCATCAAATGAAGATAATAAAGATAAGCATACTTTATTACACATATGTGTTTGTGAAGTAAATAGACATATGTATTCCAGCCTAGAAAACTTATTAATGTGATATATTATTGGTAGACCACATCCTACAAACTTGAATCATAACCATATGGAGGGAAAACATGAACCAGCTCCTATAAGCATGAAAAACACCAAGAATAGGGAAAGGATGAACTACGTCCTACACGCATGAAAACCAACAACAATATGAAGGATCCTACACTTGGGGAGAGGATGAACCACATCCCACTGACATGTTAACCACAAATTGTAGGGAATAAACATCGTATAGGTGGCAAAAGTATGAACCATGTCCCACTTCCATGTCCTCAGGAAAATGGCTAAATGCATATCTAACTGGGGTATCTGCAGAATAAGGTGAAACACTCATCCTCTGCACATGTGTTTGTAATCATAGGGAAAGGTGAACTAGTCTCCCTACACACATGTCAACCATCATGGGGTATCATAGCCCGAAAAGAACCCAATGCCTCTAGGAGCTCCCAAAGCTCAATATTTAATTGAGATTATCATAGTAGGATCTTACCACAATTCCCATTCTCTTTCTGAAGAGAGATAAACTTGACCATGTGAAGAGGCTTTGTGAGGATGTCAATAATATGAACAATCATCCAGTAATGGTGGAGATTGATTTCTCCTGGTTGTGACATATCACATGTAAGGTGGTACCTAATGCCATCATACTTGGAATGATATTGGAACAAATGATTATGTTAAAGGACAATCACATTCTACAACATACAACGGTGGTTTCGAGTACGTGCTCAAATTTCTCACAGGAGATCTCTCTCACCCAAATGGCTCTGTAGTAAGGCATGCCTCTTTCTTTAAATATTTAGTCTAAAAAATTCTCCCAAAATTTAATCCTTGATTCATTCATGAATTAAAGGTGGATTCTCAGAGATATAGCACAAAAGGTTGTTATTTATCATCCTACCAAATCAACAGTTTTAGCAAGGTGGTACTGATCATAGTCAACAGGGATATCTTCATGAACATGAGAGCCTCCTGATCAAAATATTCTCCATTTTATCTAGGAAGAAGTACATTAAAGCTAATATTCAGAGGATATTTATCTCTAAAGAACTATTATATATAGTTGTAAACTAAGCATAGCTCCCTCTGAAGATCATAAATATATCATCTCCCAAAACATAACCATCAGGTTATCTATAACTTGATACTAATCCATAGTCATTCATTCATCCAATTTCTGAAGATCAACGTTATATGACATGTTATTTATCTTCAAAAATTCATCGAGCAAGAAGTGTTGAAAAGACATTCTACCAGGGACTCCATAGCTCCTTCCGAATAGCTACTTCAGTTGATCATCTAGCTTTCATCAACGAGCCTTTATCATGTTGCAACTATGTCAGTAAACTTGCCCTGGAAATTTTTCTCACATGCTCAGATCATTCAACAATGACTTTAAACAATAGTGTATTCAACTGACATACCTTAATAATAGAATCATACCTTGATATCATAAGTACTTCTGGCTATCTGAAGATACTAAGAGACTTGCTCTGAATATATATATATATATATATTGTCTTGGAGTGATCTACATTGTTTATTTTGAACTGACTGCTATAAATTTGATTATGTCAAGGTGTATTAGAGCTAACCCTTATTAGAATTGTTCTTAACATATTTTGTCACTCTCTAGATAAACTAGAGAGAGCCCAAGCAATGCATAGATTAAATCAAGATGGGCCAATTTACAACCATAATTTTAAACTCCAAAAAATGTTATCATAGGCTAGTTTCATGAAGTCATAAATATGCTTGGAATATATATAGCTGTTGGTGTACTAGAAAAATAATGTGGTAATGAAACTCCTTGACCATGCACCTTAAATTGTTGAGAAAAGAAATTGACTTCTTCCCTCAAGATTCCGATACTTGCCATTGGTTGAGAAAATGAAAAAATTACTATAGCCATATAGAGTGCAATACAATTTTACTTATTTCACAAGCCAATTGAGGGTCCAAACAAACTTCTAATGTATGGTGTGAAAGAGAAGAGATCTCTGTTATAAAGGAGGTCTGATAATAAACAATCTTGAGATGCCCACAATTTTGTACATCTCCATGATTGTTTCTTTCAAAGATGCTACTATATGGATTTAAGATTACTGTATATAAGACTGATTTTTTTTTCGAAACTAAAAGAGGATTAATTCCATTCTCATGTCTATTCAATTTGATATGCTAGAGATAATCAATTTTAAGACTAATATGAGATGTTGAACCTTTCTTCGTTGATGAAGAAACATTTACTTTTCCTTTGAAGCAGTTGCTGATTATGAAGCCCTACAGGAGGATGAAGAGAAACTCTTCCTAAGCCTACTCCTGCTGTAAGATATTCTTACGTGATTGATCTAGGAGGATATTGCTTCAGTTGAGATTGACAATGAGGTCAAGTAAGCTCCATTTTTCCCGATGTCTAGTTCATCTTCAGTGTTTCAAATTTGCCTGATGAGGGTTACTTCGTCATGGTTTAGTTTGATTTCATGGTGGCATGGTGATGTCATGGTGTGTATGGTAATCCTATGGTGCAAAAATTGTAAATGTCATGTGGTGTTGTTGATCTAAGTCCTATACCTATGTTATGGTGCAAAATGTATTAAGACCTAAGTCTAAATGCTAGACACTAAAGCCTATGTCCTAAGGCTAAAGTCCTAATCTAGTGTAACACCTTGTGTTAATACCCATGGTGTAAACAAGGTTTCAGACCTTTGTATTAAGATTTATAATAAACCCACATCAAACCATAATCTAATACACATTACAGTTAAATTATGAGATGACTAAGTCAGAACCGTCGACATGTGAATGTGGCGGAGGAGTTTAACCACAACAGTTGATTGTAACACAGCCTAACAGGAAAGGGACCACAACAGTTGTTACGAGACCACATGTGAATAGACCGATCACACCGTTGCAAAGTCACCAGGCCAAACTGCGAAGTGGTAGCAAAGGGTTAGACCACATCGGTCACATGCAATCTGTCAGTTTTCCACCATGCCGTTAGTTGATTGTATATGCTTAATTTTATCCTAAGGTATATTTTTGGGTTTTGATTTTAAACGCGAAAGTTGTAAGTTAAACCACCTTGCACCTAATCCACTAGGCATTTCATATGTTTCGGTGTTTATTGGATGTCCGAAGATAGAATCAGAAACTGAGAAAGGCGTTGGAAATCTAGCAGAGAGGGATTTATGTTTTCATTGACCAGAAGTGCCTACGAACACGATCAGTCTGGTGTTTTTTCTATGTAAATACTTCCTTGGATCAATCCTTAATAAAACAAAAGCCCATCCTGAAAGAGACGTGGTCCAGTAGGGACGAACTCCGTAATCAATGTTTTGTGTCTCTTATATTTGTTCTCTGTTGTAATTTCATGTTAAATATGCTTCTTAAGCTTTGGTTTTCAGTCATTAAATAATTTTCTTTACTTCAGTCTTCCACATTAAGCGATCGAGTTAACAAGAATTTCACCTATTGGTAAATAGCCAGTTCTACTTTAGTATTAGATTAGATATATTTCAGATCAAATACATTTTTGTATCAGAGCAGGTTTTGTTGTAGGATTTTTTCCAGTGAATGTTAACGAGGTCCATATTGTGAAGTGGATAAGGAAAACTCAAGGAGATAGACTCAGAAGTTGGAGAGTGAAAAGTCGCCCATAAATCGACAATGGGAGGAACCGATGTAGATGAAACACCTGAAGTGAAGTTCATGCTTGAAAAACAGATTCAACAAATGTTTTCGAACATGCAACGGATGTTGGGAGAACTCTATGAAGATAAGAAAGTGAGATATGCAACTTATTCATCAAAGGCATCAAAGAAGGATGGGGAAAAGGAAAATTTAATAAACCTCCTTCTGCTCCATCATCCTCATCATCATCATCATATTCTTATTCTAGTTTAGATTTTGAAATAGAAAGGAAACCTCAGAAATATCTTCTGAAATTTGATGTAAAATTTGAACTACCTATTTATGATGGTGAAATGAACCTAAAGAAACTAGATAATTGGATTAAGGATTTAGAAGTGTATTGTAGAATTCAGAAATTTTTTGATGAAAGAACAAAAATTTAGTTAGATACACTTAGAATGGGGGGAACAACTTCAATTTGGTGGGAAATTAAAACTCGAGTACATTTAAAGAGAAAAGGTAAAGTCATTTCCTCATGGTCTGAGTTTTTAAAAACTCTTAGAAAATAATTATATCCTTTCAGATACATGCAGAAAGTTGTTATTGATTAGAAGCATATGAGGCAAGGTAAAGGGCAGAATGTTCAGGAGTTTACACAAGAGTTTAGGAAGAAATATTTGGCACCTGGTATTCCATTGGATACACGTTAAACTTTATTAAAGTACATTTGTAGCTTACATTCATATTTACATCATACGATATTGATGTTTAATCCTAATGACTGTGAAGAAGTATGTGTTCAGTCCATATATATTGAATCAGGTGGCAAACGATTCAATTTCTTAGAGAAAGCATCCAAACATTTGGAAGTCAATGATTCCAAAGACATCAAGAGGAATAACAGTTCAGAGGGAAAGAAAGAAATGATAGAGAAAAAGGAAGGTGAAAGACCTACCTGTACTCATTGCCAGAGGATCAGACATGATGAAGTGAGAGGTTGGAAACTTCACCCAAAACTCAGACCAAAGAAGTTCTAGAAGAAGAAAGGTGAAAAGAAGGCTAATGCAGTATTCCAACAAGACTTTGGCTTCGATTCAGGTGATGACAAGAAAATAACTGCAATGGTTTCTACAGGTAAAATTTCTTATGCTAATTCAAGTTCTAGTACTTTTTCATCTTCTTCAAACATAAATCATCTGGATGAAGATAAAAGAGTAGAATTATTTTACATAAGGGTAACTTCTAAGAACACAAAAATAGACACTTTCTTTGACAATGGATCACAAGAAAATTTAATATATGAAGAATTAGTTAATAAATTGGGTTTGGAGACACAGATCATCGAATATGACACCCATTAGGTTGGCTAAAGGAAAGACTCAGCTTAATGTCACAAACTAGTGTCGTTTGAAATTTTCCATCACAACTAATTACATTGATGAAGTGCATTTAGATGTGATACCATTAGACATATGTGGAATAGTGCTAGGAGTTCCTTATATATATAATCATGATGTAGTGCTTCATAGGAAAGAGCATAAATATCATGTTAAGAAAGATGGAATGGAATACATTGTTCGGGCACATAAAATCAAAACTCACTTTGATTTAGTTACTGCTAATGAGTTAAAGTAAAAGATATGTACTCATGGCTGTAAAAGAACAACATAAGGATTAACATGACGTTTTTTTTTATTGTGAATCTCAGTTTAAAGATAGTTTTGTTAAAGTGGTAGATTATTTTCAAAGTCTATTTAAAGAACCAAAACATCTGCCTCCTAAATGGGAAGTACAATGAGATACAGTTGATTTCTGATGCTGCTCTTATTCATGTCAGAATGTATCACATGTCAGTTATAGAGAACGAATAAATAAAGAAAAAAATCCATGAGCTGGTTGAAAAAGGTTTAATTCGACTTGGTTCATCTCCATGTGGTTCACCCATAATTTTAGTTCCTAAGAAATACAGGACATGGATAATGTGTGTCGACCTTAGGGCCTTAAATAAAATCACAATCAAGAAAAATTATCCTCTTCCTAGGATAGATTATTTACTTGATTAGTTGAAAAATGTTGTCTATTCCACTAAGTTGGATTTGCATACTCGGTATCATCAAATTCGCATTGCAGAAAATGAAATCTGGAAAACTGCATTTAAAACTAGGCGGGGACTATTTCAATGGTTAATAATGCCTTCTCGTTTGTGTAATGCTCCAACAACTTTCATGCCGGTTATGAATCATGTATTCCATCCATACATTGATAAATTTGTCATAATATACTTAGATGATATCCTGATTTTCAGTTCCAATATGGAAGAACATGTTAGGCATGTTAAACAGGTCTTTGAAGTGTTGTACAGGGAAAAAATGTACCTTAAAATATCCAAATGTGAGTTTGAGAAAACTTCACTGATTTATCTTGGTTACATAGTTGGAGGTGGTAATTTGAAGATAGATCCGGCTAAAATAGATGTGATTGTTAAGTGGCCAAGACCACACATTGTGATTGAAGTTAGGATTTTTCGAGGTGCAATTCAATATTTGGGAAATTACATTGCTCAGTTTTCTTTGATTGCATCACCGTTATATGCTTTAGTAGGAAGTAAATTTTCCTTTAAGTGCGGAGGGAAAAAAAAATATTTTTATTCACTTAAGTGGAAAGTTTTCACAACACCAATATTAGATTTACCAGATCTTCAACAGGCATTTGAAATTGAAACAAATGCTAGTGGTCATGCAATGGGTGAAGTTTTACTTCAAAATGGGAAAACTTTTTTTTTTCATTTAGAAATTTTTTCTAAGGCAATAATAAATTATCTGACATATGATAATGAACAGTTTTCTTTGGTTGAAATTGTAAAGAAATGGAAAAACTAATTAATGGGTAAGGAAACAATAATTCACATAGATCATTAGCTGCTTCATTACATTCAGTCACAGAATAAGTTGCAACAATATCTCCATTACAAATGGATGGGATTTCTTCAGAAATTCCACATAGTAACTAAGTACAAGAAAGGTGTAACAAACAAAGTAGCTGGTATGCTATCTAGACCATCATTGAATGCTTCCGTAGTGATACAGAATAGTTCTTTAAAACTTGAAAGTTATTTAGAAAAATATAGTACTGATGCTAATTTTGAAAATATTTATGAATCACTAACTCATGGTACTTAGGTGGAATAAGTCAATTTTCATATTCATGACAAGTTGTTATATCATCTGGGTAAGTTGTGCATACCACAGATAGAAAAGATGCATTTTACTCGGGAAGCTCATTCATCTCTGATTGTAGGACATTTTGATGTAAGC
This sequence comes from Pinus albicaulis, assembly GCA_034641835.2. NCBI lineage: Eukaryota > Viridiplantae > Streptophyta > Pinopsida > Pinales > Pinaceae > Pinus > Pinus albicaulis. Next base: position 1,532,207,287 of record CM076575.1, on the reverse strand, counting down.
TAGACTATGGCACAAATTCAAAGGTATTGCTACTGGCCATGCATGTATGAAACAATTGTGAAGTACATTAAAGGATGTGTGATGTGTTCGAAAAACAAGCCAAGAAATCGAAAGATTGGTTTTTATATGCCACTTTGAGTTCATTTTCGATCATGGGACAACATTTCCATGGATTTTGTTCAAGGAATCCCTATGTACAGGAGAGGCCATGATTACATGTATGTCATGGTTGATCGTTTCAGCAAGATGTGCATTCTTGTTCCGTGAAAAAATAAAGTGACGGTAGAACAAATTGCACAAATGTACTTTCAACAAGTATGGGTTCATTTTGGGTTACCTACTTCCATTATTATTAACCGATACACGCGCTTTGTAGGAAATTTTTGGTCCACTTTGTGTGAACTCATGGACACAAAGCTGAAGAAGAGAAAAAAATTTCATCCACAAGCCAACGGGCACACAAAAGTGGTGAACAAGACAATGATACATATTCTCCTAGGTTACTATAGCAAGTATCCTAAGTTGTGGGATGAATATTTACCTTATGTGCAACATTCTTACACTCGATCCTTACATTTTTTGACTAACCAGTTGCCATTTGAAACATGTTTCGGGTATCTACCAAAGTCACTGATGGACTTTGTGTTTGGTGAAGAAGTTAAAGTGGATGGACACGACCATCCAAACAAAGAAATTAAGTGAATTCAACGGATGCAACAGATAAGTGAAGCAGTGCAGGATCAATTAGAGAAGATTCAGGTCAAGTACAAAAATCTTTTTCATGTCAGTGATCAGGTATGGTTGTATATCAGTAAAGACAGGTTGAAAGGTGAAGGTAAGAAACTGAAACCCATCAGCTATGGACCTTTCAAGATTATGGAAAATATTGGAAATAATGCATTCCGGTTAGATTTACCTCCTTACATGCACATTTATTCAATTTTAAATTTAGAAAATTTGAAGTTGTATGCACCTATGATTATCATTGATCCATAGGAACATACACATATTTCTACCATTGATGATTTCACACCTGAATATAGGAATTAGTTGCAGGAAGATACCATCTTGGATAGGAAGGTTCGAACATGAAGGCGAGGAGATGTTGAATATATTCAAATAGGACTCAAGTGTATCAATCCAAGAAAGGTGAGGTGGATGGAGATTGGAAAAGTGAGGGAGTTGTACCCTCACCTGATGTCTACTTAAATCAAGATTTTGTGGTCCAAAAGCTTTCAAGTGGAGAGCATTGATTGAGGAGGATATTTATTTAGTGCAGATCCATAATGAGGTTGAGTCAACTCTAGTTTTTTCGAGGTCCAGTTCATCTTCAATGTTTCCATTTTTCCCGATGAGGGTTACTTCATCATGGTTCAGTTTGATTTCATGGTGGCATGGTGATGTCATGGTGTGTGTCGTACTCCTATGGTGGAAAAATTGTAAATGTCATGTGGTGTTATGGATATAAGTCCTAATTTTTAAAGACCTAAGGACTACATCCTAGACCTATGTAATGGTGCAAGTGTGGTATGGTGAAAAATGTATTAATACCTAAGTCTAAATGCTAAACACTAAAGCCTAAGTCCTAAGGCTAAAGTCCTAACCTAGCGCAACACCTTGTGTTAGTACCCATGGTGTAAACAAGGTTTCAAACATTTGTATTAAAATTTGTAATAAACCCACATCAAACCATAATTGAATACACATTACAGTTAATTGCTGAGATGAACGCGTCAGAAATGTCAACATGTGAATGTGGCGGAGGAGTTTAATCGCAGTAATTGATTGTAATGTATTGTAACCACGCCGGGACTGTAACAGTTGTTACGAGACTGCACGTGAATAGACTGATCGTACCATTGCGAAGTCACCGGGCCAAACTGCAAGGTGGAAGCAGAAGGTTAGACTGCAATGGTCACAAGCAATCTATTAGTTGTCCACCACACCGTTAGCTGACTGTTAGCGCTTAATTTTATCCTAAGGTCTATTTTTGGGTTTTGATTTTAAATGTGAAAGTTGTAAGTTAAACCACATTTCACCTAATCCACTAGGTATTTCATGTGTATTAGACTGAAGACCTAATCACCATAAATGTAAAATAACCATGCTAATTTGGCCAAAGAAGTTCGAAGATGAACCTATTTAACCTGTGCATTTCACATGATGAAGGGAGAGTGATTTTGTATTCAGATTCTTGAGGGATAGAGGTTGTTTTTTTTACAGCGTTTCCTCGTTGTTTGGAGGCAGAATCAGGAACCGAGACAGGCGTTGGAAAGCTAGGAGAGAGAGATTTATTTTTTTAGTGACCAAAATTTCCTATGAGCATTATCTATCTAGTGTTTTTGTTGTGTAAAGAGTTCCTCGGATCAATCCTTAATAAAATAGACACCCATCTTGAAAGAAGACCCAAATACATAGTCCACCATGGAAGAACTCCCTAATCAATGTTTGTTGTCTGTTATCTCCGTTCTCTCCTATAATTTCATATTTAATATTCTTCTTAAGTTCTAGTTTTAAGTCGTTAAACCATTTTATTTCATTCAGTATTCCACATTAAGCGATTGAGTTAACAATTAAATCACCTCTTGGAAAATAATAAGTTCTACTTCAGTATTAGACCAGATCTATTTCAGATCATTGATGAAGTAGGAATTTTGATAAAAAATGATGACATTATTTACTGTTGTACTACTAATATATTATGATAATTCAGTGACTATTTTGAAGAGAATGCCACTGAGTATATATTTAAAGTCTACTTCTCATACATAATAAAACATGTTTATGAGACATGGCAGCTTCATCAATCTAGAGGTAGGCTTGGATGGGACTTCAAGTAAGAAAATAAACCACCAATAGTTGATCCAATTCTTGGCATTGAAATTTACTCAAGATATATTCATAATAATTAATAAAACATAAGTCTAAAATTTGCTTTGTCAATTTTTGAAGAACAATGATTGGTTCAAAAGGACACTATATATAAATTTTTGATGTCATAATCAACTAGTAAATGCTGGATGTTTGGATTTGCTCACAAGAGTCGATCCTTAGAGATGGACATATAAGTGATTAGACCACTTCTCTAATGGCCATGATGGACATCCATACATTGGTTTAAGAATGATGAAAATCAAAATTCCTTGACATATCTTAGATCAAGCATATGTATTGAGAATATTATTAAGTCACCAATGTTTTGAGAAAATAGCGTAGGCATACTATGGAAGAATTCACTAATTCAAGTGCTGATTTTTATATTCGACCAGGTCCACTGAGATTCTACTTCTCTTAATATTTCCAGATTAAAAACAAAATTCTTGATTCAAATGGAAATAATTTGCAAAAAACATGATTAATAATGATTATAATGTACATACCATTCCTTGTGATAAAGCCTTACAAAGTGACCTTTACCTGCCCAGTTAGAAATGTAATATTTGTATTTGGCCATTCTTTCCAGCCCTCTAACTCTTCATAAAAACCACAGATTCGAATTCTTAGTTGTGGCTATTCATTTATTCTTGTTTCATAAATTACATAATTCAGGTTGCATTTTTTCTTTTGATAGGAGCCCTAAAAGGAATTTTAGTTGTGACTCGGCCTTCTTACAGGTCTCTAGTTCACAATACTTTCAGATCGTAGGTAATACAAACATAAATATCGATCTTGTATGATACCTGAAAACAAATATCTAACCTCAACATCATTACAGTTGAAGGCTACAGGAATTCAACGTCGTTTATTCAAAACCTTCATGTTTCTAGAGGAAGGAGATCAGAGATACTTGTAGAAAAACTTCTAAGTGATTGATCTTTCTCTTTCTTGGGGTTTTCCTAACCTGAGCTTTGATACCATGTTAATTTAGGTTAACTAGATATTTTCTTAAGATAATTACTTTAATGAGCCCAATATTAATTTCATTTATATCAATAAAAATCGCATAACAATTATCCACTGATAGTAACTATTGAAAGATCATAAGAAATCATATGCTAAAGACAAGCCAAGAAAAGAAAACACCAAAATTGTCCCAAGCCAGGAAAAAACCCCAAGATGGGGAAAATATTTATCAATTCTTCTTATTATAGTATCAAATATTAAATAGAAAGAGAGAGAGAGAGAGAGAGAGAGAGAGAGAGAGAGAGAGAGAGTACAATTATAGAGTCAAAGTTGACTTGCTAGAAATGCCACTTGTCCAAATCACAAAGAAGTAAACCATAAAATATTTTGTTCTGTCATTAGGGGAATTTTGAGGTTTAAAATGGGCCTCCTAAGAAACATGTACAACCAAAATAAAATTTATAAGAAACAATAAGATTGAATATGATGATGTCAACCATAGGGGATGATTCACCATTTTTGGAGTAAAAAAGTAAAAAAGATTAAAAAATAATAAAATAATAAAACTACTTTTTTCAACTCATATTTTCAAGTTATCTCGCTAAGGTTTTACTCAAATTCCGAGTGGTATTACTCATTGGATGCAAAATTTAATTCCTCATCCAAGGAGTACCCATGTTGCATACTTTCAATGGGCTCTGCTACACGAACAACGAGAAATACATGAAAAAAAGTGAATGCAATCACATTTTTCATGTATTTCTCATTTTTCATGTAGTAGGATCTATCAAAAGTATGCAACATGGGTACTCCTTGGGTGATGAATCAGATTCTACATCCAATGACTATTTCCGCTCAAAATTTGAGTAAAACATAGGGAGATAAGTTGAAAATATGAGTTGAAAAATAGTTTTTATTTTTTCCGTCTAAAATTTGATGATGTAATCTAATCCTATTTTATTATTCCCATTATCATTTTATAATTTCCTTAGGAGGCCCATTTTAGAGCTCAAAGCTCCCCTAATGCTTCAGCTATCAAAATCCATTTCCTTAATTAGTGATCATATAAAGTAAAACAAAGTAATCCTTAAAAGGATAATCAGACTAGATTATCTGTGCGACCTTCACTGGTGATGGTGATGGATCCATTTTGATGATGATTTATGTCTTGGTTAGGGCACATATTCCAGCATTGAAATAATATTCATCCAACATGATCTTACTATATATGGAAACAACTCAATCAAGCTTCTCAACCACCATAAAACATCGAGTGGAACCCTGAATATTCTAATGCATGAGTGCAGTTAACAACAAGAGGAGAATGTTTCCTCAAATGATTTAGACTAGTATTCCAACAATATCAGTTTTATGCTTGTATAACTAGTCTTGCTAAATGAGGGTTTCATAATATTACATGCCTTAATACCTGTGATTAGAAGCTTCAGACCTGAAGGAGAGAAAATTACCAAAACAAGTCATAAACATGCCCTAAACAAACTCGTCCTCCATCCTATGGAGCTTAGCCCTTGGAGATGACTAAATAGAACCCAAAATTACCTTCGTCTCCTTCGCTTGAAATCAACTTCTTCTGCAGCTAGTTCATAGAAAATAATAATGACTATTGATGAGCCAAGGATAGGTTATTTATATTCTTCTTGGGTAGGCCGACTTGATTACTCGTGGAGGGAGATTCAAATTTTCAATTGTCAATTTTTCCCACCTAAATAAGGTTGTGCCTTATGCAATTTATTTTGAGTTAATGAATAATTTTCTTTGTCAAAATTAGAAGATATTTATATCTATTTTGGTCCTCTCAAGAAGAGGAATTTAGTCAGATTAATATCTCCATCAAGTCGACATACCAAATGGAATTTGGCCCTAGTTTCCAATTTTAACATTTTCTCTTAGCTGACATCCTTCTGATATTGTTGTAATTTAGCTTTTGTTTATAATCTTTTATTTCTTTTGATGTTGTTTAATTTAGCTTTTTTTTGGGTTTTTGATTTTCATATTATTGACTCAGTACTATATGAAAACTAGCATCTACAAATTTGGTTCAAAATTCAAGTTCCACCACCCAAAAGATAGGTTTTCAACCTTAAAATCAGAGAAGAATGTTGATTGAAGTGAGGTACTCAAGTAAGTCTTTGTTTTCATCAATTATTTTTTGTCTTCCATTTAATATGATATGTAATTAGTCCTTAAATTTATATGCTCTTTCCTTTGTTGGTCAAACATGTTGTTTCATTACTAGAGAGGCTTGGCAAGCCTGAGTGCATTGTAAGATACTCAGTGATGAGTTTTGTGTTTCCATGTTCTAAAATTATTTCTAATCGAATAATATTTTTTTTTGGAACTATTGGTTTACTAAATTTCTTGTTGTGGATCTCAATTTTTTGTCAAGAGAGGTATTTTCTAGTATGGTGTCAAGTGCAAGTTTGATCTTCCAAAGCACAAAGGGGAATCTTTAAAAATATCAGAGAACAAGGGGGGATCTTTAAAAATATCAGAGCACAAAGGGGATGGGGATGCTGCTATAACTGTAGGAACATAGGAACAAGGGGTTTATGGAGTTGTAAATGGGAAAACAATGATCACACCTATAAAAATTGCTGTCATGCACAATTCGAAGGGCTTACCAATCAGACCTGTGAGTGTTTGTTTGGATTTATCTATTTCTTAATGTATGGATAAAGGAGTCTATCATAAATTATTGCGAATTAAATTTTTTCATTTCAAATTCACCTTGAGTTACTGTGTTATATAGTTATTATTGTTGTCTAGATCTCTTCAATGATGAAAACCTAGGTTGGATTACCCTTATGTGTTCTGCTTGATGTAATTCATTGGAATGGTTGGCTTGATTGCCTTCTGTGTCTATACTTGTCATTTTGTATTGAGATTTTTTGGGCTTGTTGTTAATTTTTTCCACTTATAAGAATTATTTGGTTTTTTTTTGCTCTAATTATTGTGGATCTTATGATTTTGCAGGGTGAGACAGATTTCCCATTTTATGCCAAAGCATGGAGGTAACTTTACAATGAAATGCCTTTCTTATATCAAATAATGACGATAATTCTAAAATTATTATTCATTCCATTATATATGTATGAGTAAATGGATTGATATCGTTATAGTGTTAGTTTAAAACAAGCGAATGTTTTATTGAAATCTTACTGGTTGATTAACATATTTTTTAATACAAAGTTTACTCGTTGATTTTACCTGTGGTTTAATATTTTGTGTAGCTGCAAATTTGGATAAAATTACTGATAAAATCATCCTGATAGGATATGTAAGTTTTATCTTGATTAGATAAGTATAGATGTTGGATTTTGTTAAACTTTCCCATTGCCATATTTTGCAACCTTGCAATAAATAATATAACTAATCATTTTTTATTTCATGATGTAGTAGTAAATATTCCACCTGCTATTATACCATTTTCCACCAATAATCAACCTTCAGTTGGCTATTTAGGGGTAATTTGGAGCATCCTTTATATTTTAGATTAATTTTTATACAATGTTTTATTTTTTTTATCAAAATATCTGATGCTGACATTGAGCTCTTCTTTAGTTATGTTTTTGTGGTTAATTAAATATACTATACACCATCTTTTCTCTATTGTAATCAACTGATATGTTGACTATTATTCATATGTTTTCAGATGCCTCCCTAACATAGTTTAAGAGATCCTATTCCTCCACAGAGGCCTGGAGAGTTGGAATGTATAGTGATTAATTTATTATTCAAGGTTTACCTTGTTCATATATACATTTATGCATGCTAAGATGTTTCATATAGTTACTTCTCCCTTGTGATGATTTAGGGACATGGTTTGTCTCTATAGTGGAGCATAGAGCATTGATAACCATTTGTCTTTGGCTAGGAAAGACTATCAGAAGAGTGATTAAATGTACATGTTAATAATTATTTCTTCTGAAAGCCTGCATGGTTGTCTATAGTGTTTCTATATTGTGTTTTATGGTTGAAGATTGCTAGTCATAATGTCATATTAAAAATAATTCAAAAGGCTAATTCAAGTAAGCAATGCGGATAAAATTATTTCGATCGAATGATTAGAAATCGAATCTTTGCAAACCCTTCTAAAAAGATAACATTGCTAATTCTTATCAATGGTTGACGGGCATTTTGTAGATTGAATTCAATACCAGCTTGAACAAATATTTTTAATTAGAAGCATCCACAAAGGGATTCCTCTTATTATGATGAGTCCAACAACCCCAGATTTAGAATTTCAAAGGAACCTTTAGTTACATTCAATTAAGTGGCCTTCAACTTAGAAATAATGAGCGTGGGGGTATCTACTTTGGCAAAGTAATCTAGGACATGCACCTCGCTCCAACTGTTTTTGTGTGCTTTGTGTACATTCAAAAGCATGGGGCATATCACTTGGTAGGATTTGAGCCCTGTTGGGGGCTATATTAGCGATCCACTTTTTTCAACATCGCAAACCATTACTGACACACGTGTCCTTTATAATTTATGAAACACTTACAAGAAAACTCCTATTAAATTTTGAGGTTTTGTAGTAGATTAGAGCTCTCCTAAATGTATGTTTGGTGTGTAAAAAATGTAATGAATAACATTTGTACATCAAAGACAAGGCTGCATGCCATTACTATAAGATGTTTATGTATGGTCAGTATCACATTTTCCTTAATATGACTCCAAATTCAAAGGATATGAAAAAAATTACAAAAGTAGAACCTTATATTCAGGTAATTGTCTGGAAGTGACTCGGTTTGTAGTGGAAAATAATAGTATTTTTTCAAGGTACAATATACTTTTTGCATAAAAAGACTTTCATGCTTGTCCCTATCACATAATTTTCCTTAGTTATTTTTAATATCAGTTCCATTGAATCAAAATTACTATTGTTATTTTGGTAAATAGGCCTTCGGATAGGGTCTTTGTTTTTCGTGTGGTGGCAAGAAATAGATGGAGTGGCTTTTACAGAATCGAAGTCATTGACAACTACAAACAGTTCCTGTTAGCAAAAGTTGCTAATTTTCAACCACTTGTCCTTGTATCCTTTGTGTCTTCTTGGGATGATCATTCATCCCCTAGAACACTTATTACATGATTATTTAACACATATCCTACAGGGTTGATTTCATATATTTTATGGGCCATATTTTTCCTTTTAATGTGCACTTGCTATGGTTTTTTTTATTTTTCCTTCCTATTTGAAATTACACTAGGGTTGGTGCACTTGATCCTATTAGGTTTTCTTCTTCATCTTGCTGGTATTTTCTGTATCTAGAATAATGATTAATTGAACAAGTTTTGGGTTTTTTTTTTTTTTCTTCTGGCTGGAAGACTCCCTGTTTAGGGTTGTTTTGTGTCCATATTCTACGTTAACTATGGAAAATTTGGCATGCAACAGTATGTATTCATGTGTTGGCTATTCATGCTAGTTTTTTTTTTAACCGTAGTATTTTCCAGCCTTATTTGGAGCTGATCTGGATTTTTTGGTTGATATTATTGCCCTAAGGGCTGCCATCATGCCTTTTCATATTATCTCATTTCAATAGGATTTCACTAATCTTCAAGTTCATGCTACAAAACTAACCAGTAAGTGTTTATATCATGTTATTTTCATAAATTTTGAAGGGTTTTCAGGATTATTTCCTTTTCAGGGCTTCCGAGGAGGGCCCACTTGAAGCTATATGTTCTAGAGAGTTGCTTGACACAAGACTTTCTATGTTATTCAGTTAATATGAGGGATTAGTGGCTGGTGAAATTTTCAATAAAGGCCACTAAACTAAGGTATCGTGATCACCTTTATAATAGGGTTTTAAACCCTTCTTGGCCCATTTTGTGTTTTTTGATAAAGACTCATGGACACTTCATCTATTGGACCAGATGGATTGTTCTTATGCTACACGTATGGTTGTGTTCTTCGTAGATTGGACTATACTGGTTTTAGATGATGATGCTCTTGGTATTCTCTCCACCTTATTTGGAGACATTCTTCATATATTCAAAGCGTTGGTACTTATGTATTAAAAATTGTAGTTGGTGATGTGAGTCCTACTCAGCTATGTATAATGATTCATATTGGCACTAACAAGCCTATGGTACTTGTTTGAAAAGTGTCATTGATCTCAACTCTTTTGATGCAGTTTCCACTCACAGGTCTACAAGATCATGGGCTAACCTAACTTCTATATTGTTCAAGTGTAGCAAGGGTTTTTGCTTAAAATCTATGCTATTAAAATCTTTATTATATTATAATATCAAGGTGGTTGGGACAGATCTAGATTAATGGGCCCGTAACTCCTCTTAGGGAGGGTGTTCCACCCTAGAGTGTGTACAAATATTGTAAAACTACATTGTTTGATCAGGATATAAGTGATCTCTTATGCCCGATTCTTTAGTTGCATGCAATGTTTCTCTTGTTGATGATCTTCTCTTCTCTTTGTGTGTTTTGTGTTTTTTGTTGATTTAGGGTGTGGTGTTGGTTCTATTTTATCCTTTTTTATCTCTCATGATATCAACGCTTAGTGACCTTTTCTCTATAGAAAATTCTGACAGGAAACACACCTTAATTTCATCTAGAGTTCAACTGTGTTTGAGTTCCTGAAAACTAGCCACTCAGGATTGACCAACTTGTTAGCCATCTAGTTCTAAAATTCATTTTTCATTAGCATAAGTAGGTGCATAAATGATACCAAGGTTGAACATTCAACTCTGTAATGGCTTTGTGCCCCACCCCGCAACTAAAGAAAGGATGGTAGAAACTAAAGTGACAGTCTTCCTCTTGAAATCCATATGACTAGAAATAATATGACCAAATTGGAAATAGAATTTAGGACCATTTGAAGTAAAACAGAAGTTAAATTTTCTAAACACAAAATATGTAAACTAGGGATCATAATTCAAATCTTATGAACTATGGATTTTATACAGGGTTAATACCTTCTTCACATTCATGAGGTCATTATCATTATGGATTGGTAGTTATTTAGTCCATATTCTCTTACATTGTAAGGTTTCGTTGAAGCCATGACTTTAAGCCTATAAATTTGTATACAATTGCCCATATTAGGAGCCTTGGGTCATTTCAAATATTCCCCATTTGCTGAAACTATGGGCTTGATAATAATTGACATTGATATACTGGCCACTTTCTTTCTTTAGTAGTTCTTCTTCTTTCAAGTGACATGAGCCCACCTTTTCTATTACCTTGAGAGACATTTGAGATTCCTTCCTAGGAGTAGAAATAGTAGAGAAGTTGGGGCATTAGGTCTAACCATAAAGGGTAAATTTTGAATTCTATGGCCAAGTCTTGGCACCTCAAAAAGGGATTGTGGAGGTTGATATACCTCATTCGATGTTTAATAACTTTGTCACCAACCTTAATTCATAGAACTTCCTTCAAATAATTTGATGGATAACCCCACAATAGGCACATAAATGCTATCTAGAAAGCCTTAAAACTGCTTAGGTAGGTTGGGTTACTCAACCCACTCAGAACAACAGAGTTGGGGATATTATTTGGGTGAGAAAATCTCATCTATGAATATAACACCATTGAAGCAAGGTGATTTATTTACCAGTCTAACTAAGTGCTTCCATATGCCTTATTTGATGATCAGATCTAGTTTGAGTTATGTGCAATAAAATCCTCAACAATGGAGGGCATTTTTTCAAGTGACCAGGTCAATCCAATTTATATGTAGTAATCTATTTTTTTTACAAAGGAATTCATAGTGGGGCCACATGGCATCAATGTCAAAGTTTCCATATGAACGGAAAATGGAAATTAATGCAAAACAAAAATTTCATCTCTTTGACTAGATTTTTGCTGAATCTCAACCATGTGAATTTTTAGCCTTATGGATGTTATGAAATAGATTATAAGAAAACAATGGAAAATATATAATATTTCATTTTATAAGAGCCCTATAATATTTCAGTCCTTTAGGAAAACTTATCCCACATAAACCATATTTGATTATTTAGTCTTGGAGCAGTTATAAGAGAAATGAAACAACAAATATAGTAGCCACAAACCAGCCCATGGATTCTTAAATGATGATGTCAACTCATTCAACAAATTTTCCTTTTACTTATGTCAAATGATCAAGACATATAGAGTTGTAAATAAAGATGCATAAAGAACCTATATGGCTGAAAATAAAATCTGGAAATTGCACAAATTTTGGATAGTTCAAAATTTGCAGGTTGGGTTATTCAACTCACTTAGAACAACATATTTGGGAAGATTATTTGGGTGAGAAATTTTCATCTATGAGGATAACACTACGAAGGTGATCTTATAGAGTCAGGGGCCATGGGACACAATATCAAGTGTAACTCTTCTTCAAGAAAAAATAGAAAAAGACCTTATGTCACAGTTTAGGGGCTTGGAGAGTTCCACCAAGTGGCTCCTAGAATTCTTAATCTAGGCCCTACAAATGGCTTGGAAGTATTTGGTGGATGGAACAATGAGGAGTTTTTTTTTTTTAACATTTGAAAATCATCATATTTCTCAATCGACATCAATATCCATTGTAACTTCAATAGGAGTAGTTGGTTACCTTGTGGAAGGTTTTTTGTACAAAATTTTGTGGTGCTTTTTGGTGGAACCATTCTCATAGTAAGAAGATGAAATTTTTTTATGGATGATAACCATGTTCTAATGATGAAATGGCATGTGTTTGGTTCATGGGATGCAATTAAGATGCCCCATTGGCTGCATTTGGACAGGTGTCATGACCAATTGGAGACACCATAGGCTAAGTAAACAATCATGATAAGTAATGAATACAGCAATTCACAAGGGATGCATATATACCCAAAAATCGGTTATGGTGGTCAAACGGATTCCAAAAAATTCACAACATACATTGTAAGTTGTTGGATTTGTCTTTCTTTTATTTTAATGTTATTATGACTCATGAGTACGGTTTGGGGATTGGAATATTTTATTATAAATTTTCATCGTTATTTTTTTGGGTAGTATTTCTAATAAATTTGACTGTGTCATTTTTATCTACCTTTTTATGCACTTATAGTAGTTGTATTAATGCCTTGCTACAATAACATTGTTGGACATCATTTATTTTCTCATTTTAAATGAAAAAAGTCACTTATTTAAAAAAAAAAATTACATTGTGAGCCTTGCTCCGAAAATTTTGTTAAGTCTTCTGAGATTTTCTTTGAGTTCTTAGATAGATCTAGATAATAAAGTCGAGTATCTGAATTCTGACCCTCAATAATTGATTTTTATTTTCCATCTCTTAATGTTCAGACTCCATTCAATTAATTCATGTTTAGTAGGTTATGATTTATGTACTTCTTACAACATCCAATACCTTGATGCTCATCAAATGTAGTTTTAGTTTTACTTCCCATGTCTGAAAGGTTGCTTACAGCAACCCATAAATTGATGCTAATCAAATGTAGTTGTAGTTTTCCTTCCCATCTATGAAAGTTTTTGCCACTATGCTTTATATTTTACTATGTGTTTCGATGTTTACATTTTAGTATAATAAGTCTCTTTGAATTTGAATTTTAGAGCAAAAAATAGCTATGATTTGATGCCCCTATAATTGTCTGCTACCTAGATGATTTGAAGAGAATTGTCTACACTGATAGTTTTCTTCTGCCCTATTGTATGGAAAAATTTCTTCCTTGAACGTAAATTTCTTCTACAACCTATAATATGAGACTATATACCTTGGGTTCACAAATGTTGTGAAATTTAACCCACTAGATGTTCTTATAGTCAGTATCGTGTACAATTTTTTTCCTCCGTCTGATTTTTTTTTTTAGAAGAATCAGATACTTTCTTGTTATTCGATACCCTATGGTTTCTAGGTGGTGTCAACTAATTCAAAAATCCTCTGAGAAAGTTGATGAATGTGGTTTGAAATTGGTTCAAGATAACTTGAGGCCCTTGACATTACGAAGGACAAAAGGCAATACTGCAAAGAGGGAAGGTATGAATGTAGAACTGGGCTTTCATCTCACTTTTGATGTCCAATCCCTTTGAGTGATTTCTGATATTTGTTCATGAATATTAAAACCCATTCTTGTTCTTCCTCCTACTGATGTACAAGTGATTGAGCGTGTGTTTACTAAAGCTCAAATTTTTTTTTATACAAATTTGTATAGAAGATCTAAGGAAAACACTTTTATGATCCATGCAAAGGAAATATAATAATAGTTTTGATTCATTTTTTTGTTGTGATTTTGGTTTGACTTAATAAATATATGGTGCTTATTTCTATTTACAAGTCTAGATTGATCAATTTGTTGAACAAGGAAAAGTTCTTCACAATTACGCATCTATTATGGAATTTCTTTTGAGGTTGAGCCACTTGTGAACGTCCCTTTCTTGTCATGAGGTAATTTCTACTTTAGAATTTCCTATGTAAAATGATTTTTATTTTCCTTTGTAAAATGATTTTTATTGAAAACCATTATGTTGAGTGCCAAAGATCAATATTTTCTTTAATTGTCTTATCAGCACAACTCAGGTGATTCATAATGATAACGGTTGGGGTGATACACAATAGTTTTCTAATTTGAATAAGATATTGTGTAATTTATTATAATTTCTACATTATCAACAACTGGGGTGATACACAATAGTCATCTGATATGTATAAGCAGGAAAGGTGTTTTCTTCTAGGAAGCCAAATGTGTGGTAATGGAGATTCTAGTTTTGTACCTTCAAAAGCTTACAGTGAAGAAGTTGTGAGAGAAAATTGTAACGGTGAATGAGGAGAGTGCCCAATTTGTCTTGAATGAGTTGACGATGCATTCATGGCTTGTTCTGTACATAATATGTGTCATCAGTGCCTACTAGCAAGCTTGTGTAGCTCTTTGGGTGGTGGTTGTATTTCTTGTGCTATTTCTAGTTAATTTTCTTTGTATGGCTATATTAATTTGTTTGTAGATTTTTGTTTATTATTATATTTTTTTGCAAGTCAAGCTACAAGGGTGTCACAGTGAGATAACTTCATTGAGTTATTTTTTTATCAAGTTAAAAATAGGGGCTTGCATGATTATATATTTTACAAGGATTATGCCATTATTTGTTAAACAATTTTTAAAAATCGATGCCTATTATAAAATTTCAAAGACTTCCATAACTCCGCACATAATTCTTTAAAGGGTGCTAGCTCAATGGACGAGCACCTACCTTGCAGGAGGTTGATGGTTCAATTTCACTGTAACCTAACATGAATTATTCAATGATATTGTAGATTTTTTTAATTAAATAATTTTATATTGATTTATTTTAATGGTGAGATATTTTTCTGGATTCATTGTTTTATATTGTCTCTAGAGAGACAATAATAGAGTTAAAGGCATTGTCTCCATAAAGAAAATATATCTTTAATTCCAACTATTGCATTTGGAGAGACAAAAATTAAATTGTCTCATAAGAGACAATAATGTTTGCGTTATATATTGTCTTTATAGAGACAATTTTTTAAGACAATAGTTTTAGAAACCCACTTAAAGATAATATTTAAGACAATAGAAAAGTTTGTTTTTGTCTCAAGTTAAGATAATTTACCCAAAAATTGTGTTAAAACCGCCCTTTGTGTTGTAGTGCAACTATTGTCTCTATAAAGAAAAAAAAGAAACTGTCTCTGAAGAGACAAAAATGAAACTGTTTCTGGAGAGACAAAAATGATTCTGTTATATATTGTCTTCATAGAGACAAAATTTTAAGACAATTTACTTTCAAGACAATTAATTTAAAGACAATATTTAATACAATACACAAGTTTTCTTTTGTCTCAAGTTAAGACAATTTACCCAAAAATTTTCTTAAATATTCTCTTAAAACCCCCTTTATGTTGTAGTGTTTATTGATATGTCTTGACATTTCTAACTCCATTTCATATGATTTTTAACTCATCACTAAATCTGAAAATCCTAGATCTTGGAATTTTGTATCAAATTCAATTACGCCTTCCTTCAGTTTCTTCCGAGACAAAACCTTTGAGAGTTATGATCCGAGAGAGAAAGAATGTGCATCTTAATTGTTGTACTCCATGTTCTATTCTGCACGTTGACTTGTCAAACCTTCGAGATGGAAAACATTCTTTGTCTCTTAACAGATCTTATTTCAATGTTTTACGGGTGAAATATCGGATCTAAACGTTTACACAAAAGGTTTCTATGAGACACGTCGAAGAGGTTTCTTGTGAGATTATATTCCAAGATGGAAACCTCATGATACATTGTCTCTCCCTTATGCTAGTTAAAATTTTGGAGAAATGGCATCAGCAAAAAATGATATCGGAGGAAAAGGTTCTCAGTAAGAACTTTTCTCAGAAGAAATGGTGTCCGCGATGAAGGGTTCTTAGTGGAAAGGGTTCTCAGCGGGAACTCTTCTCAAAAGAAATGGCATTGGAAGAGAATGATTCTTGGAAAATAGGTTCTCGAAGATAATTATTCTTGGAAAAATAACATTGGAGGCAAAGGGTCTTCACGTAGAGGTTTCTCAGTGAGAACTCTTCTCGGATGAGTCGGTGAGAAGCTTCTAAGAGTAAATGTTTTGTGGAGGAAATGGATCGCAGCGAGAAAACTTCTTAGAGGAAACGACTCTACAAGCTAAGAGAAACCTCAAAGGTATTACCTCTGAGAAGGTTATCCCTCAAGTGACGCGGCTTCAAGGGGGCACACACCTACTTATGGTTATTACATGGCCAGCATAGGAGGATGGACATGTCAGCAAGTTATCAATCGACTTATTATGCCAATAGGCATGTTATTGTGGGGTTGTTGGTGGTGACACAATTGAGATTGGTCATCCTCCGAATCTCAATAATGTTTCCTTTACACCTGTCTGTGTCAGCCTTTTCACCTGCCTTTGTCACTGAATTACCTTATTCGCTTCATGAACTGATATGCTCTCAAATGATATCTCCTGCTAACAGAAGCTGGTACCACAATGAAAGTATAATAACAATTCAGAATTACCTCCATATTTCTAAAATCACCAGAGGTGGTGGCTGGGTTGGATCGGCTCCTTGAACCCCATCCCTTTCCTCATTTGTTGGCAACTTGGCTCGATATCGATGATAGTGGGAACTTGAACTTCTCTCGGGTACGTGATGAGGAAACTCAATATTTGTAGTTTGGGATATCGCTGAAGCAAAACCAATAGTGGAAATTTTTTTCATTTGAATTTCGTGAATGTCATCCTGATTGATGTCCAGGTCCCTCATTTCTTCTGCCAAATCTAGATTTTAATCAGGCCAAAACACTTGAAATACACTCATATTTGCAAGGGGTCACTCTACATCCCCAACCGCCAGATCAAGTTCAACCTATAACAGAAAGCTAGTGAGAAATGAGAATAAAATTTGTCGAAGGCGACGTGAAGAGATGATCCCATTACACGATGCGGTGCGAGGTGCCACGCTTATTTCTAACCTGGATGTCAACTCTCGTTCTTGCAACAATCTTTCCGTCGGTCTTCCGGGATTCATTGGGACACAGTGGAACTCCCTGATGATTATCGGAATTTCATGAATAATGAATAGGAGTTTCAGGAAATTTGAATATTCATAATGGGTGAGAGTTTGTTCCACATCAATAGTGGACATATGGGACCCAAATACTATATTTGCTTAAAATTTATGGGATAAATGGAGCAGAGAACCATGGCTCACTTTGTTGAGCAAGATATAAAACTAATGTTGTCATCTCACACCTGAGAGTAGTTCTCGTAATGGCATCCTTAATATTAGAAGTTGGAAACTACCTAATTGTAATGTGTAGTTTGGGATATAAAAAAACTGGGTATGTGAAGAAGCTGTCAAATTAACAAAGGGAGACAGCAGAGAATGGCAGAGCACAACGGAACTACATCCATGTTTATTGAAAGGAGAAATGTACATTTATACAAGTGAGAAACAGTTATGCATAAACTGAATCTGGAAACTGACTGATAACTAATCTAGAACTACTTCTAAACTAACCGAATGATTAATTCTTTAACACCCCTCTTAATCTTGAGGGTTACATTATTTTATTCCTAACTTTTGACATTGAAATTCATTCTATATTTCTGAAGTCAGAGAGAAGTCTCTGACTTTTAACTAGATTTGGTTTTCTTCTCCTTTTCTTCCAAATTCTGTAGCCTCTAAATTGTTTCCTCATATTCGTCTTATTGTATTGTTCAAACTTCAGACTTTTCAGACTTTTCATTTGCTGATGCAGGGCTTTTACTCTCCCAGGTTGTCTAAGCATGTCCTGGACATCTTCAAGAAATGTGGGCTGCTGCCACATACTGTCTTCCATATTATGGTTTTCATGATCAATCTGCTGCAACATAATATTAGAATAATGTT
Source organism: Pinus albicaulis (assembly GCA_034641835.2). Taxonomy (NCBI): domain Eukaryota; kingdom Viridiplantae; phylum Streptophyta; class Pinopsida; order Pinales; family Pinaceae; genus Pinus; species Pinus albicaulis. The sequence continues at coordinate 1,532,189,084 of CM076575.1, read as the reverse complement.
TTATTTCTTCAAAACTCCAATGCATGAAAATTTCATTGACATGTTCATCATGCATGTCATCTTCAACATTCATTTCTACATCTTCTGTGTAGATCTCATCCAGACATGGTGTTGCAAGCCATGTTTCAATAAACTTTAACTCTTCTTCATAATCATTTTGTGTACCTACACATTGAAAATCAATATCAGAATCCAAAATTTTTTCAGAACGACATTGGTTCTGGTCTTTCTGCTCTGCAATGAGAGCTTTCTCCTGTTGCGATTCTTTCTCTATTTCTGCCTCTATCTCTGTTTCCTTCTGCTCTGCAGTGAGAACTTTCTGATGTTGCGCTTCCTTCTCTGCTTCTGCATCTTTCTCTGTTTCTGCTTTTTCTTTGCAGACTTCTTTCTTTTCTTATGTCTCTGTCTCTTTTCCACTAACCTGTAATGCTGCGAACAAATTGTCTTCCACTAACTGCAGTGAGGAAATCTCACCAAATAACATCATGTCAATATCATATTTTTGTTGCATCATCTGCAACCAGTCATCATTAGTAAAAAATTCATGATCAAAGTTAACATCAACCATCAAATTTTCATCAGCAAGTTGCATTGCTGGATTCACCATCTCATCATCAGCAAGCTGTGTTGCTGAAATCAACAAGTCATCATCAGCAAACTGTGTTGCTGGTTTCATCAAACTTTCGTCAGCAAGCTATGTTGCTGGAATCACCAAATCTTCATCAGCAATCCATGTTGCTGGTATCAACAAATCTTCGTCCACTTGTAACTGTGTACAGTGGGGTTCACAAACATCTTCGTCCACTTGTAACTTTGTACGGTGGGATTCAACAAACTCTTTGCTTGACTTCCACAAACAAATGAGTCTACATATGCATCAAATACCTTCCTTCCAACAACTTCCAAAATTTCCGTACTAATATCTTGCTTCCAAAATTTCTGTACTAAGACAATACTTTGAGAGGCTTTAACACTTTCACTTTCTCACTCACTTTTTCACTCTTCGAATTTTAAATAAACCACAAAAACATGATTCCATTCCTCTTTTAAATCTCATTTTCTTAAAAGAAATCTCTCTTTTTAAATTACTTTTCTCAACAAAATCTCAATCAAATAAACGTGTGTCGCAACAAGAGCATAATACATCAAAAAGCTGAATCACATGTATGTTTACCTTTCACAGGTTCCTCAAATTAGGTATACAAAACTTCTAAAATGTCAGCAGACTTAGTCATATTTGAAAGGCTATTTCATCCTCGGAGTTTACGAATATATAGAAGGCAAGACTTACAGCCTCTTCTGCACCATTCCTCACCCACCTGTAAAACCACGATTCTGGTAAAATACAAATAGCTGACAACAACAATATAAAATTGCCTGAAAAGGGTCAATTTTCCCAAGTTCCTAGCCGCCTCCCCATCAGTCTTGGATGCTTCACGCAGATTTTTGATCGACCAAACAATTGGAAAAATGATTGCACAACAGCAGACAATATCTATAAGTAAAAATGCCTGCTCCCATGTAAACCAATCTTTTGTAGAAGGTCCAGTCTCAGCGATAACTATGCTCGCAATGTTAGCAAAAACTTGCAATGGGATCACAATCATAAGAACATTTTTCTCTCTTTCCTGAAGATAAGGCTTCAAAAAGGACCAACCTGTACCTATGAGAACTATTACAGTGAAGAGCAGGATGCCCTTAAAAAAACCAAAGACATAGAATGCAATATCCCATCTATGGGCAGTTCCTGTATTCTTTAACATACAATTTATCCTCGGCTACACATATCAGATTCAGTGCTTTGAACAGGAGCAATGCACACATAAGAACATGGATTCTATCGGATCTTCACCAAATCAAATCGAACGGTTTGAACTTTCACAACGACTTCCCATAAAACTAAAACTGTAAAAACAGATTGTGTTCTCAATTCCGCTGTGTCAGCAAGGTTCAGCCCTTTGACTGGTCCAACAGTGCCAGCAAATACAAATATTCTGGCTCAACATTTATTAACACAAATTTCTGACACGCGTTCGGACAGGCACGAACCACGTCAACAAATATTACATGAATTTCCCTTAAGAAATTACAGTAACAACATATGCAGAAACGATCACAGGTCCAAGCAATGTACAGTAACAACATATGCAGAAACGATCACAGGTCCAAGCAATGTTTACCAAAAACAATCACATTCGTCCACCCATTTTTAACCAATGAGAAACCTCTGGTTTTGGGCTCTTAACACCGTTCACTTAAAAACTCTGTTGGCTGGGAATTCATTCGCGCTCATTGTGTCCAATGCGATATTTTCGTTCAAAAACCAGGAATCAATCCAAAATTGGAAATCCGAAGGATCAAACCTGAGCCGCCACGGTGATTTCTGGCTCTGTCTCTTCTTGAGTTTTAGGTTCCTTCGAACAGAGTGTAGGCCTCACCCTCGACGACAGTCAATCGACTACGGCTTCGGTGGACTTCAAACAATGGACTACAAACAACGTCGCGCTGACTTCAAACAAACAAGATCGACTCCTGTTGTGCCCTGATTTTGTCTCTGCTACTCCAACGATCAAACAACAAACAGAAAACCTCCCTCTGATACCATGTCAAATTAACAAAGGGAGACAGCAGAGAATGGCAGAGCACAACGGAACTACATCCATGTTTATTGAAAGGAGAAATGTACATTTATACAAGTCAGAAACAATTATGCATAAACTGAATCTGGAAACTGACTAATAACTAATCTAGAACTACTTCTAAACTAACCGAATGATTAATTCTTTAACAGAAGCGAAGTCTTCTCCACGTGGATGCTAATCCTCTCATCATGTAACAAACCATTGTATTCAAAAACCTGAACACCTATTAAACAATACACATAGAGCGTAAATCTTAAGAATAAATACTACCTGCAGTCGGCGACGACATAAGTACTGGCTTGTTGCAAAACTGAACCAAGGTTTGGTGAAGTGCATCAATGTTGCTTCGTAGAGGAAATGGTTGCGAGGAAAGGCTTCCGCCAATGGGTGTAGGTTAGTTAAGCCAAAACCACTTGCGAAGCACAACAACCTTAAGATCATGGCCCCAAATTTCAACGACAGATCTAGTACTATATGTGCCTAGCTTACAGTGCCATGTATCCATAAAGAATTCTGGAACTACCGTTTATAATGCAATAGTAATACTTCATACTCCAATGACATCTCCCGCGTGCAGTAGTCTAACCTATGATACAAATAATCAATTAAGACTAACTGACGATATAAATAATCAATTATTCTAGATTTTTATGTGCTCTACGCGCAAATTTCTATCTGTATGGAAAAGGTACGTAGTCAGTGTTTTACAATATTTTGGTAAAGAGGACTTATCATTTTAAATTTTATTAGAGGGGACCATGAATTTTTACTATTTTTTAATCAAAGTGTTGTATTTTTATGTTAATTTTAGATTTTACCAAGCCACTTTTCTTTCGTTGTGGAAAATTATCTCGCGGACAACATTCGATCTTTATAGCACCTGATGAATTTAGAGTTCAGAGTTTTAAATGAGTCCTATGACTATTAACTTTCATCGATTTACCACTGTGTGACACTTAAATTTATGTGTATCCTCAGGTCATGGAGCACTTTAGTATTTTTACAATATTTTAATGAGTCCTAAGATTATTAGGTTTTCATTGATTAAAAGTAAAAAATGAGACAATAATTTTGGAGTACCTTTCATTTTTTAAAATAAAAAGTGAGACCATAATTTTGGAGTAATTTTATCAAGGGCAGGTACCTTATTAATTAGATTTGCTTTTTGTGTGGTGGAAAATTAGCAGAAAAATTTAGATTTTTTAATATTTGTTAGGTTTGAAATTATATCATTATCAACGAGTCATGGATTTATACTTTGAAGAATAATTTATACATTGGCGTCTCACGGTAACATGGAGATTTGTAATGTTCATTTTTTCTTACGTTGTATTTACCAGAATGCTTTAACGCTTTCATTTTTCGTTCTTTCTCTGAATCCTTTCCTATTTTCTTCCACCCCTCAATTATCATCCCGTTGGCATCCTAGTCTGGGAAATTCTTGGGATGAAGAGGTTGCCCATGGATTTCTGTCCATAGTCACCTATGGTTCATCTGACTCGTTAACGAGTTTGTAAAAACAAAATGTTTGGATTTTTGAGTGGAGAGGATTCATATGCAGTCAACATTACATGGGATTATAAAGTAGAAGTTAATATTGATAAACAAAATTTGTAATATTTACTTTTTACAAATATTTATTTTTTAATATTATTAAAATTTTATATATATATATATATATATATATATATATATATATATATATATATAATTTATTTTACAAAATGACTTTCCAAATAGTTAGGCTCCTCTGGACACTAGACTTTTGAATAGATACTTTGATCTTTAGACCCCTTTGACCAGCTAATCCTTGACTTCTAGTTAGAAATTAGAAATCCTTCTATTTCGAATTTTATTGTATTTATATTCTAATGGTAAAAGAAACCACAAAAAACCTCTTTTAGATGAAGAGTTGGTGAAAAGTGGGGACTTGATGAGCTCATGGATTGAACAAAGCATAATTATAGAAAATAAATGTGATAAGGTGCATGCCAACATTTCTATACATGTCCTCTTCTCACTATTACAACGCATTTAATTTTTAAGCCTTTACTTTCTAGATTCATTGTCTTCCATATTAGTTTGTGGTTATCTTTAAATCATCAATGTTTCTATGAGGGAAATTGATTGCCCCGATAACTCACAAGATTTATATAACCTAGCTATGTCCCACATGTATCCCTCTTCTTTACCAATTCCTTCCCATTTCCCCTCACCGCTCGCCTCCTAATTCCTTATGCCTTCTATCGGCATGTCTTTGCACCCTTGGGCAAATGCTAGTATATGTGTTATGACCTTAGACATGAACATGTCGGTAGCTAATACACCAATGCCACGTGATAGAGGTGAGGCTGCCTTGGATAGCCATGTGGCTTCCTCATGGAGTCCATGTGAATGCATGTGGCAGATGGAAGATTTGTTGGCACTAATCGTTAAATGATTGTAATTTTTGATCTAAAAGTCAGATTGGGAAAAAATTTATATCGTCAGAATCATATCAATGAGATGGACACAATGAGGTAATCCATGTGAAGTTTTAAGGTAGTTGAAAAATATTGAAATTTCTAGACCCCATTTCCATAATGCTACCTTTGATCTTCGGTCAGCATAGTGACCACCACCTTCTAATTGGTATTTAGTGTTGGTATTAGGAGGGGGTGTTACAAAGTAGTATCAGAGCATCCAAGTTTAAAACTTGGAATGAATGAGATCTATCATGGGAAAGTAATTGTAGGGTTCTCACAAAGGGGTTCCATATTTATTTATAGAAAATTAATAAAATAATTCTTTAGGTGTTAAAATTATGTTTCTATTGATTAATTGCATATTAATTACAATGAGGTTCAACATGTTATTTTGATAAATGTCTTGGAAATGCATGTGTTGTTAGCTTGCATCTTGAATGTTTGAACAAGTGGTGGTTGTCACCTTCGAAGAATTATCTTTTCTTTAATTTCTACAGAATTTTCCAGAGGGAGGTGCATATATCTATTTGTAGAATACCATATTTATTGGTTGAATGATGTGATCTGGCATACATGAGCCAATTGTGGATGAGAATGTTCATGTCATATGAGGAATTTGGGTAAAATCCCCGTGTGATGTCTATTATGCATAACACTTCTTGACTCAATGAGTGATATACATATGCATTATGTGTTGGTTGTAGTAATGTGAACGCAAATGGTATGTTTATTGCTTTCCTAAGAAAATAGGTGTCGGTCATGGCACTATGATTAAGTGGACATATAAATACATTTATTTTGAGATTGTTTGTGTATGCATGAAAATTTTCATAAATATGAAATTATAAGTTATAAAGTGATAGATGCCTTTATGTTAATGGCCTCTAACTAACTATTGAGACTGCAATTTTATATTCTATCTTGAATTATCGTGGAGTCCTTTGTGTTTCATCATCCTCTTCCATAAATACTTACATTGTCTGTATGGGTTATTCTCTCAGTATAGTGGGTAAGCTAACTAGAGAATGTGGCATCAATTATTGAACATGTGACACTAGAGTCTATCTAGACTTAACAGGAATTAGAGTACATTGCACATGATGAGGATCCATCACTAAGTCAAACAACTTAGATAATGAGGACATGGTTAAAGATGTTAATGATGTTGTTGCATATGACAGTCAAATTTTATGAGATGCCTTGATTAGTAGCCTTGGTATAAAGGATGAATTTGAATTTCTAATTTGAAATTAATGATGTTGATATTGGCATAGTACCTAGTACCTTGTTTCCCATTTATAGTTGAAATTGACAAATAAATCGAAAACTTCTAAAAGCATGGTTATGAATAAAGGTTGACATTCTTATAAATATTGAAGGATAATTTTAGCAAGTGATAATAGGGCTCTCAGTAAAGAGACTAATAGAAATTAATGCCAATACTTTTTGAGTGAATGTCTAAATTTTAATCTTGTAAGGGCATGAGTATGCATGAACTTATATGCTCATATACATGTAAATTCTAATTCACATGGAAAAGTTGCAAAATATGGTTGTTAATGTCATGGATTTGAGACAAGAGATCACTGTGTAAATTGATACATGTGTGTAGATGCAGGGAAATGTGCTTAGTACAATAGAGAAAGACAACATGAATATATTTGCTTATATCTATTAATGCACTAATAAGTTTGTGTTTCTTTGTGTGTATGGCAACATTTTGAAAGGAGTTAGAAGGTAAAATATTCTACCATAAAATATCAAGGAAGGATTGAGTTGATATTTTATTTATGAACCATCATAAAGACAAAAATTCATGAAGGATTGAGTGATTTGGTCTGTTGAATGTTTTGTGCATTTCGTGTTTTACTATTGGTTTTATGTTTGATATTTGATTTTCATTGTTGATTGGTGTATGACCATGCAACTTTCTTTATGGTATTGTATTGTTGTTTGCACTTCTATGTTTCCTTCATTTTCTTCTTGTTCTTTCCTTCTATGTTTTGGGGGTCTTGGGAATTTTTTGGGGAAAGAGGAAACTACTAGAGATCGGGAAGAGTTGAGTGCAACCCAACAAGAAATGTAAGACCTAGATGAAGCTCAAGACATGAATTAAGGGTAGGTGAAGGTATGAAGCAAAATATGACAACCAATTGGGTTGGTTGGATCCAGGGGAATAAATGGACAGTGGTAGCAGAACCATGAAAAATGGCATAAAATACGAAGTCTTCTAAACATTGAAACTCCATGATTGATTATATATATTTGGCAATGAATTCTTATTATTATGATGCAATGAAGGAATAGAGATATTATCTAGAAATACATACATTCTGAAAAAGTAATTGAGCATGGACAACATGGTATGAAATGTTGTGTCAAGGAATTGTTTATATTGAACAACAGAGAAAGTATCATCCTAGAGTGTTGGAGATGATAGCAAAAGGTAATAAGGAAGGTAATTTGGGTATCAAATTCCTTGGCCGAATTGGGAATTGTGGTCTCAATCCAATACATGTTTGCCTAAACGAAGGAGGTTCTCTTTAGCCCGGATCTTGTTTGACATAGGTGAATACATGTTGTGTTCATGATCATGTTGATGAATGAAAAAACTTATATGATGTCATTATGATTGATAAGTTATTGTCTAGATGATTCTTGTTATAGTTAGAAAACCAGATTATAGTTATCAAACTTCAGGATTTTGGATGCCCAAGAAATAATCCATTTCCACAATAAAAAAATTGTAATTTATTTTTTCATTTCATACAAAATTGTCACCTCGTTAAATCAGAAATCAAATTGTTAACATTTCACCATAACTTCCAAATGACTTAAAGAATCTCTATATACTAGTGACTACATCGCCCAAGATCTATCGCAAAAGATATGATAAATTAAAATACTTGAAGTTGCGCGTTGATTACTTTGAAGTTTATTTTTATGTTTGTGTTTTTTAATCCGTTTATCATTTCAATTTTAAAATTAATTTTGCAGTATATTCTTTTTTTTTGCAAATTTATTTCATTCTGGAAAACACCTATAATATTTTTAAAAGAGCCTTCTACTTCTATTGTTTTTAGAAAATGACTTTCCCTCTGAACAAACAAAGTACCAATCCAGCTTTATTTCTTATATACTGATGATATTTTATAATTTTCGGTATTTCAAAACTTTACCTTTTACCAGGGATAAAATTTAATCGACAAATTGGCCGTCCAGGATCAATTTGCTTATAAATACTATTAAAAACCCTTCTTACTAAAGAAAAATACTATGAAATATCCTTCTTACTACTGAAACTTTTCTGTTAAATCTTTATCGACTTTCTTTCAGTTAAATTTTTTCCAACTTTCCTTTTTCTTAAATATGAGCCGTTATTGAGATGGTTAAATCCATCGAATTTAAAAAATAATTTAATTTGAAATTTATAGCCTGCCTCAACCAAGAGAATGGGATTTGTAATGCGCATTTAATATTTACAAACAAGAGAAAGGGATTTGTAATGCGCATTTAATATTTTCCCAACCAATAGTAATCTAGGGATTTTTTTATATTTCTTCGACAAGGCAACATTGGTGATCAACTCTGCTGTGTAGCTTTGACTATATCGTAAGATGTTGAAAGTTCTGTCCTGCGTGTCACCATACCAACAGACAAAAGACATCCATAACAGTTGCAAAGTCTCAGCTCCCTACACAAAACAGACACTCAATCTGAATCTTAATATGACGGATGGCTCAAGAAAATAGGGGATGAGGAGAGATGGGTTAGGACATTCCAGGATATGATGCCGAGAATTTGGGTGCATTTAAATCCATTAACAATAATGGCCAGTGCATTTTGACTATGAAAATGAAGATAGTTACACTCAATTAATGCCTATGCGTTAATACTAGAATAATTCATGCTAGAAGCAAATTTAAGGGTATAAAAGTATTAGCCATTACTCTCAAAAGGTGTAAATAGAGGTTGATACTATTCTTAAAAGGTGTAAATAGAGGTTGATACTATTCTTAAAGTGTAAAGGTGTAAATAGAGGTGGATAGTATTGTTAAATTGTGATTATTTCAAAAATCAGTATATGTAAATTCAATATTTTAATATTAATATTTTTTCAAGAGAAAATATATTACTATTTAATTAAAAAAATAAAAATAAAAATAAAATGTTAATCTATTAATTTATCAACTTTGTTGTGTTAATATAAAAATAGCATAATCAAATAGAAAGTATAGCATAATTTTTTCGCATAAATAAAAACGAAACTTAATTATTTAATTGTATCAATAGACAACTATAAAAATAGATAAATACAAATCTTAATAAAATTGTTAACTATTTTATTTAAAAATATATTTATACTTATAATGAATAATTTTAACGTATATAATTTAAAAAATTAAAAAATTTCATCTTTAATTATGAAATTATTGCTAATCATATTAAAATCAATTAAAAAAAAATTAATATATTTTAAATTCTTATCAAATCAATGCAACTACCTACATCCCAAAACCTCCAAAATTTGATGACATGTTTTCTTTTTATAATTCTTTATGTAAAATTCTTATCATTTTTTTTTGAGTAAAACGTTTATGGTTAATATATAAGAAGCTAAAAACTTTAATTCTATATAACTACAACACAAATATTGATTTACCACATTGAAACATTTTTTTAAAGGAGAAAAACATTTTTGATTAATATATAAGAAACTAAAAACTTTAATTCTATATTACCACAACACAAACAAATATTCATTTAACACTAGAAAAAGTAGGGAATTTATTTTTAACAAACCTTGTTGGTGACAGAAAAGAGTTTGTAGCTTTCTAAATTTGATTTAATTTATATGGGTAGATCTGTAAAATAAATTTGTAGTTTTTAAAACTTTATTTAATTTATATGTGTAGTTTTGAAAAATAATTTTTATAAATTTTAATAGTTAGTTTTATGAAAGTAATGTAGAGTGTACTTGGATTAACGAAATACAGGTCGTGAGAGATTGTATATATGGGGATCTTTTTAATAATTTTTAATAATTTTTTATATTTTATTAAAATTATATATATATATATATATATATATATATATATATATATATATATATTAAGTAAGTTTAATTCTATTACTGTAATATATGGTACAATGAGTTCAAGGCATCAAGGTGTCTGACAGTCAGCAAAAATGACAAGGATAGCGCCGCCCACATGGGGAAACCGGCTCGAGGAATGTTTGAAGGCAGCCTCGCAAGAGGAAACCGGCCGTGACTGAACAGAACATAACCAAAAAACTGGGCCGCCCATCCGGGGAAATCGACCCTTACATAGTTTTGAAACTAGTTTAAACACGCTGAGACCCATTGAGAACAGGACCAGTGAAATACATAAAGGCCTAGATAAGAAAAACATAAAAGCAGGAGCATTAGAGTCCATAGTCACCCGAGGGTGATTCCTCAACAATTCGGCACCAACAGCCTTCTTCGTCGTCCAGCGGCACCTGAGCACTCTGAGTGGTGGCTTCCCCTACCTCACGCTTGCTTGCATGCGTCCCAGTGTCCTGGAGTAAGCTGGAGCAGCAATCACCTGTCCTGCGAGGAGTGCCTTTGTCCACCTGCTGAGAAATTGGCATAGCAGATGGAGAGGCTTGCGAATTGCCAGGGAGAATAGAGGGCGGGGGAACAAGAGAAGCCTCGGGAATCTCTTTGAAGGAAACATTAACCGTTGCAAGGACCAGGGGGCATGCCGAGTTGCATTGGTAATGGAAGATGGTGGTGGAAGGATTCCGAAGCGAGGCAGCGGTGGCAGGATGAGGCTGAGCCGACAGAGAGGAGGCAGAGACAACATGCTGCGGGGAGGGAGGCAAACGACGTGATCGACGACGAGGAGGACTAGCACTGTGTCTGCTAGAAGAAGGCGAGGAAGGGGAGGGGCGACGGCGATGGGAGCTTCCCCTGCGGCATCTTAACCGATGTCTCAGTCTAGGCATAGTAGCCCCAGAGTCATGGGACAAGGCAGGAAAGACAGAGGGAACCAGAAGCGGGAGGTCGGAGCAAAAACTAGACAGAGAGACGGGGCGCAGAGCGCAGAAGGGGCTGTGCGAAAAGTGGAAGTCGGGGATAAAACCAACACAGCAGGACAAAGGGCAGCGTCTTCCAACTGTGGTGCGAAGGTTGTGCACCTCAGCTTCCGGCGAGCAAATGGAGCCTACAGGCAAAAGCTGTCTCGACATGGAAACATGCAAACTACCACAGTTCCAAATCCGAACACCAGAGCGAACAACTGAGGAAGGAGATGGTGAATCGAGAGAGTTCATATGAAATTCCATGGTGTCTCGGCCTCCCCACCGGCATAAATGCCGTGTAGGGTGACGGCCCATCATATTTATGGTTATGGGCATGCATAAATGCTTTCCGCAGGCAAGCCATTGGGTTTGCCATGCGCTCGCCTGCTCGCTCATCAACTGCCTCACGTCACTGCCCACCCGCATCCGGGGTATTAAAATTATATTGTTTATATAATTACTAATTGATTTATTTTTTGGATTGGTAAATTATAAAATTTTTAATGTTCGATGTTTTGTTATTTAGTAACTTAGTTTACTATTTCAAAATAAATGGAATTCCGTCTAACTTTAGATTTATTATAGATAAAAAATGAATTTAATATGAATATGAAGTGCATTTTTAAGATTTTTTTTTCTCTCATAACTTATAGTTATCTCTGTATGTTCTTCTTTTGGTTGTTTGTATATAGTAATTATATTTAAGAGAAAATAAATGTATTGAAAAAAAAAAGTTGAAACATTTAGGTGATCTTTTTCAAATTTCAATGTCAAGTTAGAAATATTTCTAGTTGTAGCCCAAACTGTAATAAACCCATATATATGATTATATAACTTCGTAAGAAGGGTTGGTTAGATAATTATAAATATCCATATATGTAGTTATGTAACTTCTCATAAAGTATTGGGTAGATCATTTTTAAGAGAGATGGATTAGAAGAGTATTCCATTTATCAAGAAAGAAATTAATTGTAATTCCACCTTTTAATACATTAAATATTGGATAAATTATAAAATCACCCTATTGGATTCCAAATAGCTGGATATAATTTCTGTTTATTCCAATTAAATTAATAGAAATTGAAAAGTCACTTGATATACTTTATGTTTTATTCTACTTAAATTATAAGTGTGATGTATAGACTATTATGTTAAATTAACCCATTAAAGTTCATCAAATAATTTTTTTTTTCTTAAACCTTATAAATATACACTATCGCTTAAAAAAATAGATAAAAATGACATCTTTTTTAGGGGATACAACAACAAAAATGTGAAACATTAATTCCGAATAAGAAATTTTAGCATTTGAAATGTCCTTTAAATTCTTCATATGTATTTGTGAGCTTCTCAACCTTAGCAGTGTTCACAAAAGGCCCCTAATAACAATGTGTGTCTGTTCCAAGCTATTTTTTCTGCTAGGATGGAATTTTCCTTTTTTCTTTTTCCAGTGGAGATCCACAGTGTCATTATGGTCACCTGCATTTTAAAAATCTCTTCTGCTTTGGCTTCTCCAAGCTGGTTTGCAACTGTGATTCAAACATGCTTATATTTCAAATGAAAATGCATAGGCTACAACAGAAATTATCTGCTGAAAGGATTCACACTAATTTATATCCAAAATCACATAATTTACAAAATCACTTTAAATAAATGACAATTCAAGAAATATTTACTTTGTCTTTTCTTAGACTTCCTATAGCCACTCTTCGTTCCCAAACATAGTGAAAAAACCGTAGAATTCCTCGTCATGCTATAAATTTGTTCACATTACAGCGTACTTAACCTACTTTTGGCAAATAAGCCATAAAATTATTGTTTAAATATTAGCAAAGCCTGGAAAATAAATCTGCTTTTCGCTCAAATCAAACAACGCAAACGTAGGGAGAGTTTAGTGTATGTACTATGCACTAGAAAATATTCTCTTGTATTAGAGTTTAGTGTATGTACTATGCACTTGAAAATATTTTCTGGTATTAAGAATCAAATTGACAAGCGATTAAAATAATTGAAAATTTCTAGATTTTTACCAAAATTGTCCGCTCAAATAATCAATTTAAAAAAAAATGCTGCAGATACAAAGGGAATTAACTACGCTGTCTGCAGAATAACACTAATTCACAAAATTTATGAGTTACACTAATTCACTAATTCTACATCATCTTATAGAGAAACTTCTTGCTCACTGAAACGTGTGTTGTGATTTTCATTTTATGAAGTCGTATACTTTTTTTTTGACTTGTGTTATGATTTTCTTTTGTTACTCTGACTCATTCTTGCTCACTTAAGCTTGTGTTGTGATTTTTATTTTATAAAGTCATATACATTTCCTTTACCTTATTGAACTTGTGTTGTGATTTTCTTTTGTGATTCTGACTTATTCATCATCCTCATATTTTTTAGAATGCAAATTGCTTAGATTCATGCATCACATTAGGGGTTAAATTCAACTATTCCGCTATGAAAGACGATGGCATTTTTTTGCTAACAAAGACTAATTATTCAGTGAAGATTTTCCTGTGAATGGGTAGGTTTGCATGGGTAATGGTCTTTTCTGCTCTATCCATCTCAGTATGCTAATGTGGAATAAATGAAGAAATATTTAGTTCATTACTAGCAGAGGTTGACATATCAATAACAAGTCTAGCATTGCGGTTTAGTATATATATATATCGCGAAACTAGTGTAAGAAGCACCAATATTCATCCAAACACATATCCAATAGCTAAAGTTGCATGTAACCTTAATCCAACTGCTTGAAGAACTTGTATTGTATTTTTTGCATTTATCATTGTCAACGTATAGTTTTGAGGAGGTGGTAATGCAATAGAGAGAAGAGAAAGATAAGGTGACGTTAACTACATGCCTATCATCAACCCTATTTGCAGAGTTATTTAAAATATCTAAACTTTGTGGCTGGTAACATAATATCTTTGCAGAATTTAGATACGTGGGTCACAATAACTTATAATCACCTAATTTTATAAATTATTATTATTATTATTATTATTATTATTATTATTATTTGATATGGAAAAAGTTGAAGAAAATTTTATATAAAATCAAATTATCTATTATAATGGTAATAAAAAATTAACCTAGTCAACATTGGATATTCTAAATAAATTTAATTTAAAGGTATAGAAAGAAAGGATATTACTTAATTTGGTTTTAGTTGTCACCTAATAAGTATATGTATCCAAATGTTTTTTAGAAAGTGTTCATTCTTATCAATAAATTGTTTTGAAGCCAGCTCCAAAAATAGAAGAGAAGAGAGATCAACGCCTTAGCAATCAACCACTTCGAGGGAGCAACCTCCAATACATTACATAAATGAACAATTCTTGGATGGTACAAATGAAAAAACCTCCTTCTATATATAGGGGTCCAGGAGGTCACAATATAATCCTAGCCGACCTAAAAATAATAATGTAAGGGAACAATAATAACAATATTGAGGTTACATGGGCACAACAATAACAATAAGGGGGTTACACTAATTAAAATAAGGGACTCCACTAGTAATATGGGGACCTAACATGCTCTTCTCCTTCAAAAAAGTGTTGTCCTCAACACTTCGGTAGCTTTGGATGCTTATGTATAAAATTCTCATCCTCCCATGGAGAAGCTTCAGTGGGTAAGTTCTTCCACTTGATGAGATACTCTGAAATTGATTGATTTCGTAGCTGTCGAGTTCTTGTTTCCGTGAATGTTTCAGGTTCCAGTATGATTTATCCTTCCTCATCAAGTTCTCACAATATTGTTTGAACTGGAAGTTTGTCACCTATAACCTTCTTTAGGCATGAAACATGGAAAATTGGATGCACTCATGAAGAAGAAGGAAGCACCAATTTGTATGCCATAGTACCAATATTTTTCAACACCTTGTAAGGACCATATTATTTTGGCGATAATTTATTATCCTTCTTAGCTTGCTTGAGTGACATTTGTTTGTATGGTTGTAGCCGTAAAAATACTCAGTCTCCTACATCAAAATCTCTCTCACTGCGATGTTGATCTCCTTGTTGTTTTATTCGATTTTTGTGCCAAATTGAGGTTATGCTTTAAGAGTTGGAGAACTTGCTGTTATGCTCGATGTGATCTTCCACTGTTTGCACCTTAGAGTTTTCTCTTAACAATGATGTGATGGATGGTGGATGATATCCATAAAGTGCCATAAATGGGGTTATTTTTGCTGCAGTATGGAAGGAAGTGTTATACCACCATTCTGCCAGAGGTAAGCACTTGACCCATTATGTTTGTTTATCAGATACGAAACAACGAAGATATCCTTCCAAACATTTGTTCACTATCTCAGTTTGACCATCAGATTGAGGATGATAAGATGAGCTATAAGCTAGTTGAGTACCGGAACAACGAAATAATTCTATCCAAAAATATCCAGCAAAAATGGGATATCTGTCGCTTACCATAATCTTTGGGTTTCCATGTAGCTTTTGAATTGTTTCCATAAATTCAGTAGCAACTATACTTGCTTTAAATGGATGAGAAAATGCACAAAAGTGAGCATACTTGGTACTAAGTCTATCAACTACCACCATGATGACACTCTTTCCTTCGAACTTAGGTAAACCTATGATAAAATCCATTCAAATATCCTCCCAACATTGAGTTGGAATGGATAAAGGTTGTAGAAGACCCATGGTCTTAATTGTCTCAACTTTATTTTTCTCACAAACCAAACATTATGCCACAACTTTTGAATATCAGATTTAAGGCCATCCCAAAAAAATATTTCTTCACCCTGTGGTAAGTTTTTAAAATCCTGAGTGTCTTCCTAAAGGAGAAGTGCGTAATTCCAAAATAATATTTTTTTTATTTGGGAGTTATTACAAAGATATAAACGATATTTGTACCATAAGGAATCATTTTTCCAACTAAATGTATCATATGTACTAGGATTTTGCTTTAACTTTTGACTGAGTGTCCATACTTTTCCATCCTTTTTCCATTCATCTGTTGCTTCAGTTATCTAATCTGGTTGGATAATAGAAATTTCACAAAGCAATGCTTCTGCCTCTTCATCCTTTCTTGAGAGTGTATCTGCAACAACATTTAGCTTCCCTTTTTTGTAGATGATTTCAAATTTATAACCCAACATCTTTGTGACCCATTTTTGCTGCTTTTCTGAAGAAATTCTTTGTTCTAAAAAGTGTTTAAGACTATCATGATCAACTTTTACCTTAAAGAGCCTTCCCATTAGCTAAGGTCACCATTTCTTTAGTGCATGTAGTGTTGCCAACATTTCCTTCTCATAAATAGCTTTCTGTAAATAATTTCCTTTGATTGGATGACTTTCAAAAGAACTGGTTCTTCCTTCTTGCAATAACACAACACTAATTCCATTTCCCAAGGCATCACATTCCACAATAAAGATTTTTGTGAATTCTAGTGTAGCTAAGACTGGTGCTAGGCACATTTCCTCTTTAAGATGTTCAAAGGCCTTAGTTGCTTCAGGCGTCCATGAAAATGCATATTTCTTCAATAATGTTGTTAGAGGAACTGCTATTCTTGCATAATTATTAACAAACTTGCGATAATACCCTGTTACCTGGAGAAATCCTCGCAACTTCTTTATGGTTGTGGGGAATTTCCATTACTTAATGGATTTAATTTTTTAGGGTCTACGTTAACACCCTCGTGAGATACAATATGACCCAGATATTCCACCTCTTGTACTCTAAAGAAAAAATTGGATGTTTTTGCATATAATTGTTTCTCCAATAGTTTGAGCACCCTGTCAACATGTTAAACATGATCCTTCCAAGACCTGGTGTAGATTAGTATGTCATCAAAAAAATACTAGCAAAAAGTTTCTAAAGAAGGGTCTGAAAATGGAATTCATCAACCCTTGAAATGTAGAAGGTTCATTAGTAAGGCCAAAAGGCATGACAATAGATTCATAATGACCCTCATGAGTTCGAAATGTTGTTTCAGAATATCTTCAGGCTTCATTCTAATTTGATGATATCTTGAAGGAAGATCTAGCTTGGTAAAATAAATACCGACATGTAATTCATCCAATAATTCATCAATCATAGGAATGGGAAATTTATCTTTAATAGTGAGCTTGTTGAGATCCCTATAATCTGGACACATGTGCTATGATCCATATTTTTTGTGCAACAATACTATTGGAGCAGAGAAAGAATTTTGACTAGGTTGAATTATACCAGCTTCTAACATTTCTGCAATCATAAGTTCAATTTCTCTCTTTTGGACATAACGATATTTGTAAGGCCTGGTGTTTAGAGGAACACTTCCTAGAATCAAATGAATAGCATGATCATGATCACAAATAGGTGGGAGTCCTTTGGGAGTATCAAACACCTTGGAATGATTTTCCAAGACTTTTTGGAGATCTAGGGAAATAGATGATTTTGATGTTGGAAATTCTAGTGAGCATAATTGTGAAATTACAACTTCTTGTTATTTCTTCAGAATATTTGTCATGACATTAGAGCTTATTATCTTTGTTGGCTTCCATGTGATACCCTGTAATTCAATTTCCTTTCCTTCCCAAAAAAGTTTCAAGAAAAGTTCTTGATAATTAAAATCTATCGTCCCCAAAGATTCTAACCATTGTACTCCTAGTACAACATCAACACCTCCCATTAGAATGGAAATAATTGGACTATTTAGTACAAATTCCCCCATGGTTGGTTTGATATTATGGCATTTTCCAGAGAAATTTATAGTTCCTTCATTTACAACCATGAATTAACATTTTGGTGCTGGGTATAGGAAATAATTCATTTCCTTGGCTCTCTTACATTGAATAAAATTATGGGTGCTACCTGAATCAATCAACACTATTACCTTTTTCTTCTTGATATGTCCTTCTATATTGAGATTTTTAGGAGTGGTAATTCCTGCCAATGCATTACACGATATGGTCAGATTCATTTCTTCTTATTCTAGGGTTGGTTCCTTATGTATATCCTCTTCTTTTGAATTTTCTTGTTCGTTTTCTTCTTCCTCTTCACATTCTATCTAAAATAATTTCTTCTCAGCACAGCTATGACCTTTAGTGTATTTGCTATCACAACTGTAACAAAGCCCTTCTGCTCTTTTTTTCTTCCAATTTTTGTGGTTTCGACCTTGTAGGTTGTGGAATTCTAGGAGTAGCAGTACTCCCATCTTTATAAATGGGAGTGGTAGGCCTCCTTGTCTCCATAATTTTACATTCAATTTTTCTTGCCAACCTGAATTACTTCTCCAATGAATCAAGTTCCCAAATGCGAACTTCATGCTGGATGTTATCCTTTGAAGTCCCTATGAAGTCATTAATCCTGTGTTCCTATGGAATATCAGTTACCCTTATATTAAAGTTTTGTAAGTCCTCAATGTGCTCCACCACTGAACCCTTTTGTTTGCGATTTATCAAGTGGCTAAAGAAGGTGTTTCCTTTTGTATCATCATAATGTGCTATCATTTCCTCTGTAAAAATTGACCAAGTGACATTTTTTTGACGGGATCAAAGCCATCTATACCATACAAATTTATTTTTTTCTAAATGTAACATTGCAACATGTACCTTTTGTGTGTTTTGCACATTATTGAGATCAAAATATTGCTCCATCTATAGTATCCATGTTACGGGATCCTTGCCATCAAACTTCCTCATATCAATCTTTGGAATATGTTGGTTATTCCATCCAATATTATAGTTTATGAAATCATGATTAACAGTTATTTTGTTCTCATCATGAGTTTCCTCTACTATATTTTCGGCATTAGGAAACATTTCTTGCATGATTTTTGTCAAACCTTCCATGTGTGCATTTAGATCATTCTTCATGTGTTCCATGTTCTCTTTCATTTCATCCATCTTAGCTTCCATGCCATATTCCATGCAATTCATCTTAGCTTCCACGCCTTTTTTCAAAGCTTCCATTTCATTTTTTGTTTCTCTTTGCGAGAGCGAAATTTACTACACTTTCTCTTCTAATTTTGATATGTCATGTTGTAATTCTTCGTCTTCATGGGTCACTGAAAAGCCTTCTAAAGACTTAATGGGTGTTGAATTCTTTTTAGAAGGAATTTTATAACCGAATATTGATATTTGTTCTACAATATGCCCTTGGAAAAATTCCAACTGATTTTTCACACATGACTTATGAAATTCAAAAAAAAAATGCACACCTTTTTATTGATTTTGAGGAGCTTGATATTGAAACTAAATTATCTCTATTATTTTGGATCTTCAATATCTGAACTTTGGCCCTAGAGTAGTCCTCTAAATCTTCTTTCAATGGCCCCAGGTCTCACCTGATTTGGATTCTTCAAGAAAAATTTATGCCCAATCTCCGACAATGACCTATTTATGGACTGGTTCAGTAGAGAGAACTTGTATGGCGATATTTTTACCATAAGGAATCATTTTTTCCAACTAAATGTATTAGATGTACTAGGATCTTGATTCAAATTTTGAATGAGTTCCCACACTTCTTCGTCCTTCTTTCATTCATCTCTTGCTTCGGTTATGCAATCTGGTTGGCTAATAGAAATCGCAAAAAGCAATGCTTCCACCTCTTCATCCCTTCTTGAGAGTGCATCTGCAACAACATTTAGCTTCCCTTTTTTCTAGATGATTTCAAAGTCATAACCCAAAATCTTTGTGACCCATTTTTGATACTCTTCTGAAGATATTCTTTGTTGCAAAAATTGTTTAAGACAATCACGATCAATTTTTACCTTGAAGTGCCTTCCCATTAGGTAAGGTCACCATTTCTTTAGTGCATGTAGTATTGCCAACATTTCCTTCTCATAAATAACTTTCTGTAAAAAAATTCCTTTGATTGGATGACTTTCAAAAGAAAAGGGTCTTCCTTCTTTCATTAACAGAGCACCAATTCCATTTCCCGAGGCATCACACTCCACAATAAAGGTTTTTGTGAAGTCTGATGTAGCTAATATTGGTGCTAGGAACATTGCCTCTTTAAGATGTTCAAAGGCCTTAGTTGCTTCTGCAGTCCATGAAAATTCATCTTTCTTCAATAATGTTGTTATAGGTGCTACTATTCTCCCATAATTCTTAACAGACTTGCGATAACACCATGTTAACTCGAGAAATACTCGTATCTCCTTTATGGCTGTGGGGAGTTTCCATTCCTTAATGGATTTAATTTTGTTAGGGTCTACCTTAACACCCTCATGAGATACAATATGACCCAGATATTACACCTCTTTTACTCCAAAAAAACATTTGGATGATTATGCATATAATTTTTTTTCCTCCAATAGTTTGAGCACCCTGTCAACATGCTGAACATGATCATTCAAAGATCTGCTTTAGATTAGTATGTCATCAAAAAATAATAGAAAAGTTTTTCTAAGGAAGGGTTTCAAAATGGAATTCATCAACCCTTGAAATGTAGAAGGTGCATTGGTAAGGCCAAGAGGCATGACCAAAAATTCATAATGACCCTCATGAGTTCGAAATGTTGTTTTCGGAATATCTTCAACCTTCATTGTAATTTGATGATATTGTGAATGAAGATCCAACTTGGTAAAATAAATAGCACCATGTAATTCATCAATCATAGGAATGGGAAATTTATCTTTAATAGTGAGCTTATTGAGCTCCCTATAATCTGGACACATGCGCCATGATCCATCCTTCCTGTGCATCAATACTACTAGAGCAGAGAAAGAACTTTGACTAGGTTGAATTATACCAACTTCTAACATTTCTACAATCATACATTCAATTTCACTCTCTTGGACATAAGGATGTCTGTAAGGCATGATGTTTGGAGGAACACTTCCTGGAATCAAATGAATAGTATTATCATGATCACGAATAGGTGGGAGTACTTTGGGAGTATCGAACACCTTGGAATGATTGTCCAAGACTTTTTTGGGATCTGGAGAAATTGATGATTTTGATGTTGGAACTTCTAGTGAGAATAATTGTGCAATTACACCTCATTGTTATTTATTTAGAATATTTGTCATGGAATTAGAGCTTATTATATTTCTCGGCTTCCTTGCGATACCCCATAATTCGATTTCCTTTCGCTCTAAAAAAAAATTCAAGAAAAGTTCTTGAAATCTAAAAGCTACCGTCCCCAAAGATTGTAACCATTGTACTCCCAATACAACATCAGAACCTCCCATTGGAATGGAATAATTGGAATGCTCAATACATATTCCCCCATGGTTAGCTTGATGTTATGGTATTTTTAGAGCAATTTATAGTTCTTCTATTTTCAACCATGACTTGACATTTCGGTGCTAGGTATAGGAAACAATTCAATTTCTTGGCTACCTTGCAATGAATAAAATTATGGATGCTATTTGAATCAATCAACACTATTACCTTTCTCTTCTTGATATTTCCTTTTATCTTGAGGGTTTGAGGAGTGGTAATTCCTGCCAATGCATTGCACGATATGGTCAGACTCATTTCTTCTTTTTCTAGGGTTAGTTCCTAGTGTATATCCTCTTCTTTTGAAGTTTCTACTACATTTTCTTCCTCCTCTTCACAATCTATGTAAAATAATTTCTTCTCAACACACTTATGACCTTTAGTGTGTTCGCTATCACAACTGTAGCAAAGCCCTTTTGCTCTTTTTTCTTCCAATTGTTGTGGTATCAACCTTGTAGGTTGTGGAAGTCTAGGAGTAGCAATACTTCCATCTTTATAGATGTGGGTGGTAGGCTTCCTTGTCACCATAATTTTACATTCAATTTTTCTTTCCAACCTGAATTCCTTATCTAATGAATCATGTTCCCAAACATGAACTTCACGTTGGATGTTATTCTTTAAACTCAATATTAAGACATCAATCCTGTGTTCCTATGGAATATTAGTTACCCTTATATTCAATTTTTGGAAGCCCTTAATGTGCTCCACCATTGAAACCTTTTGTTTGAGATTTATCAATTGGCTAAATAAGGTGTTTCTCTTTGTATCCTCATAATGTGCTATCATTTCCTCCATAAAAATTGACCAAGTGACAATTTTTTTACGGGAGCAAAGCCATCGATACTATACAAATGTATTTTATTCTAAATGTAAAGTTGCAATACGTACCTTTTGTGTGTTTTTCACATTATTAAGATCAAAATATTACTCCATATGTAGTGTCCATGTTATAGGATCTTTGCCATCAAAATTACTCATATCCATCTTTGGAATATGGTGCTTCTTATATTCAACATTAGTGTTTATGAAATCACAATTAAAATTTATTTTGTTGTCATCATGAGTTTCCTCTACTATATTTTTGGTATTAGGAAAAATTTCTTTTATCAAAATTTTCAAACCTTCCATGTGTGCATTTAGATCATTCTTCATGTTTTCCATGTTGTCTTTCATGTCATCCATCTTAGCTTCCATGCCAACTTACATTCCATCCATCTTAGCTTCCATGCCTTTCTTCAAAGCATCCATTTCATTTTTTGTTGCTCTTTGCGGGAGCGAAATTTGGTGCACTTGCTCTTGTAATTTTGATATGTCATGTTGCAATTCTTCATCTTCATGAGCCATAGTAGAGTATTCTAAAGGCTTAATGGGTGTTGAATTATTTTTAGGAGGAATTTTATAACCGAATACTGATATATATTCTACAATATGCCCTTGGAATCAATTCAAACTATTTTTTCACACAAGACTTATGCAATTCCAAAAGAACACACATTTTTTTATAGATTTTGAGGAGCTCGATATTGAAAATAAATTATCACTGTAATTTCGGATCTTCAATATCTGAAATTCATCCCTGTAGTAGCCCTCTGAAGCTTCTTTCAATTTCCCTTGGGCTCACCTGATTTGGAATTTTCAAGGCAAAGTTATGCCCAATCTCCCACAATGACCTAATTATGGACTAGTTCAGTAGAGAGAACTTGTGCGACATGCCACATGTCATTGTTTCTTCTTTCAGATCTGAAATTTATATAAAGGAGACTATAGTTCGTGTACTTTTGGCCACTTTTTACCTAATTCTAATCCAATGCTCATAGTGAGAGCTATGATCATTTTCTTAGGGTCACCTCTTTGAGATGAAATTCGGAAGCCTTAAACACACTAACTTCCATAGATCATATCTCTAAGAATATTGTGAATAAAGGTATAAAATATTTCCACGATGTTCCTCAGGATTTCAGCTTCACTCTGTAAAGATTTCTACTTCTGAACCCTTGTAGAAAACAATTTATTGTAAAAATTCGATGATGACCTGTTTAGGTTAAATTCAGGAGCCTGCAAAAAGCCGTAACTTTCACAGATCATATCTCAGAAAATATTGTGAACTAAGATCTGAAATGTTTCCACGACGTTCCCTGAGATTTCGGTATCACGCTCTAAAAATTTCAACTTCTGAACCTTCGTAGAAAAAAAGGTTATAGCGAGAATGCCACGATGACCTGTTTGGAGTAGCGAAACTCAAGAATCCAAAGCTCTAAAACCAAATGTTATGAAACCAGCTCCAAAAATAGAAGAGAAGAGAGATCAATGCCTTAGAAATCAGCGAGTTCGAGGGGGAAACTTCCAATACATTACATAAATGAACAATTATTGGATGACACATATGACAAAACCTCCTTCTATATATAGGGGTCTATGGGATCACAATATAATCCTATCCATCCTAACAACAATAATTTAAGGGAACAATGATAAGAATATGAGGGTTACAAAAGCACAACAATAATAGTAAGGGGGCTACACTAATAAAAATAAGGGACTACACTATTAATATGAGGACCTAACATAAACATACTAACTTGGATGACACCTCCCTAACTTGGGTGACACCTCCTTATCGTGGGTGTTGAGTCCTTATACTCTGACTCTTTATACTTTTTTTTCTAAATTATTGACAATTAATTGAAAAGAAAACACAAAGAAAGAAATTGGTGTTTTTCAATGCAAATTGAGAAGTAAAACTCAACTATTTTTTGAAAGATCATAAATTGGATTATTATTATTTTACTTGTAACATATATTTCGATTATAACAAGAAAATTTGTAAATGTATAATAATAAAATTTAAATCCTTAGGATAATAAGAAACTATGAAAATATAAACTGTATTCATGTGGTGTATCAATATTATTTATACACATGGTGATTCGGTTCTTGCTTCCTTGAGTTACATCTATGTTTCCTGTTATTGGATGTAATTTCCCATCATCAATGGAAATCTATTTAGAACTTTCTTACTAATAGAAAATTCTCCACAGAATGAATTTCTCACGGATATAGAATCAAAACAACCTACAAGAATATGTCTTCGAAGAGGATAATGTAAGTTTTATGTGTTGGATGAAAAGAATCCAAAAACATGTATAACGATGGATCAGAGTAGGTCGAGATGATGTGATTGCACAGTATAGTTGTCTCTAGGAAACCTTTCGTAACATCATATTCCCAAATCTACCCAAGTAATCATCCAACTAGGGTAAACATGTGACGAGAGGCTAATAATATGAGATTCAACCTCCTATATGACCATAAGGAAGTGGAACCAATGTAAACACTAAAAAAACACCTTACACTACCTCATCGACATCCCCATGGGGTAACACAACCTTCTAGGGCCCTGTTCCAAGAGGGGGGAATTAATTCTAGCCACTTTGAGGCTAAACTGTGGGATTTTAAGGGAAAGGGGGTGAATCTAGGCCCTAGAGACACGAGATAGCCTTGGAAAGGTTGCAGCTCAGACCCAAACAATAAAATTTCTGCCTGTAGCTCTGAGATTTGTGCCACATTTTCACCGCTAAGGCGAGGTCACTGCCAAAAAAAATCTATAACTTCAAGAGAGTGTAAATAAAAATTAAAAAAAAATATGGAAGAAATCAAATCAACTAGAACTCATCTTACCCCACCCATCCATGATAGGCATTTCGTCAAACATGTCACAAACATAGCATCTACAAGTATAAAAAAAAAAAATTAAACAAAATGATCTCTTTCTTATCTGAATATGGCTAAGAAATATTTCTCCCCTACACAATAAGCTATTAAAAAAACAATTTTACCATATATAGAATGGATATTAATTTACAA
Organism: Pinus albicaulis; assembly: GCA_034641835.2. NCBI lineage: Eukaryota > Viridiplantae > Streptophyta > Pinopsida > Pinales > Pinaceae > Pinus > Pinus albicaulis. The sequence goes on along the minus strand of CM076575.1, from coordinate 1,532,163,873 downwards.
GTAAAAACATGGAGAGATCCATACCTCATCACTGTCATGATACATGCTTATAACCAACATAACACCAACTGAAATACTATGGATATATCAGCGATATAATCCATATATATAACATATTTTCATACTGAATAACATAGAAATGAGCTCCTTATTACTGAATGTAAGAACCAACTGAAGATGGGACTTCCACCTTCCACCTGACCTTAGATTGGATGAGCCAAATATACTTCAGCCAATCACCACCATGCCATATTCCAAGCATCAATGTGGAACTTGAACAAAAAGAACCAACCAAGTCATCCCGAGGATAAACCACCTCACCCTCATCCAATAGAAATCAGGCTTTACCATGATCCAACTTGGATCACTAGGCCAACACAATAAACATGTCATGAATTTTTTTTCATGATCTAACCTTGATCACTAGGCTAACAAAAGCATGGATATCACTGGATTCTCTTCACCTAAAATGTGAGGAATTGTCCTATCTCCTAGTCTCTTAGGCTTTACTACAACTCACAGTCTGAACCAAAGGTTAGTAAGCCCTAAAGGGAGAGAAACTCTCCAGGATTTACCAAAATCCTAAAACTGGGATTCTTAGGACTGTAATGGAGAGTAAAAACCTCTTGGCTTTACCGTATATCACATCATTCGTCAATCAAGGATTCCTTCGCGCATTAAGGCCACACAATCCTAGCTTTACCATAGCCCATGGTTTGGCTCATGGGTTACTAGGTCAATAGATTTACCGTGATCCATAGTCTGGTTCAGGGACACATAGACAATGTACTATATCAATTCGGAGATCCACCCCACTCAGCTTTGAATCCATCCGACAATCTAGCTAAACCGAAACATGAGAACACCGAAACACCATGACTATCCAGAAATGGAAAGACTATGTTGGAAACACTGTCACACCTAGAAAATCCCATGCCAAGACAATAAATAACCACATGCAATACCATGCATGGAAAATCTAGCAAGGAAATTACACATGCAAATCGATACCTGCAAAGAATCTCATTATCTTCATTATCCTTCTTTTCCCTTCTTGCTCCATATCTCGAAGTATGCCACACTCACCAAGAGTGTTCTAAGAATACTCTAAGTGTCTAAGAGTATGTGAGAGAGGAAAAGCTTGCCAATTTATCCTTAGCATCCTTTTTATCAATGATGCCTCTAATTTCTTCATTTTCTATAATTTTCCTTTGTTTTCCTCCTCACATGAAACTTGTGACCTTACACCTTCCTTTTCTCCTAATTTCCATTATTTTCATAAATAATGTGTGAAAATTCCATTTTTCCTTTTGAAAGCCTTTTTCTTTTCCTTTGACGATTTCCTTAGCCATATTAACCGAAATGAACATCCACTAGGATTTTTTGCCAAAAATTCATCTTGGAATAAGTGTCTCATCAACCGTGGTTAGTATTTTTAACATTTGTTACATGGAATTTTCACCAGGGTTCTTACAAAACCCTCCCCATTGGCAGACACCATCCTCGGTGTTAGACCGCACGTATACCTCAGCAAAACCAGTGAAAATAAAACATACTTCCTATGGAGATTTACAACATAACTCGTTGCAATATTTACGATGAATAAAATACTCAAAAGAAAAAATAATCATGACAATCATACCGAGTACTGGAGCTTTAGAACACAACTCATTACGGTATTTACAATAATATAAACATATGCACATTTTCTCAACCAACAAATAAAAGGATATGATGCTCATATCAGCAACAAGGCAATCTATAGGCTCACACCTCCATGCTCAAAGTAATACTAGGATTCAACTCATTCCCAGGGAGTCTAGAATCCAATGCCATAGTCAAAGTTTCATCAAATTTCCAATGCTACAATCCTGTGCTATTGTAACCTTAATGACTAGTTACAGATTCATTGTTACATGACACACTCTCACTATGCATATGATTCCGTATGGAAATGCTAATGATAAAAAAAATCCATCCTCGACCTTCCCTTCTCGGATACACAATCCCTTAGAAAATCCACTCATCCCCTTCTGTGCAGTCAATCACCTTCCAAGTTCGCTGACATCCCCTATCTCGGGTGATCCATCGCTTAAAAATGATTCCTCGCATCGAAATATATAAAAACCAAGTCATATACTATCCTCACCCATCATATTGGTCATATCATGCTCATGGAAATATATAGACACTATTGGGTACTAGTATACCATAAGGGCCTTGCTCCAGGAGTCTTTACGAGCACATTATTGCATGTGTCAATTCCATTTTTTGTTGCTACTAATTCTTGCAATCAGTTTCAACCATCCCAAACTAGGAATTCCATACACTCCTGTAACGAGTACATAATTTCCATTAGATTCAAATAAATTCAAATAAATTCAAATCATACCTCATGGTTAGCTCATCAACAAGGTACACTTGTAATCCTTTTCACTTCCTATCACACAAGTCAAACTAGTTGCTCGATCAAACCATCATGTATAAACGTATCATATATGTCTAGCTCAAAATGCAACCATCATAGATAAAAATCATAAATTATAGGAAATCATCATAAACCATAATCATAAATCACACATAAGCATCATAAATCAGAATCACATATCACATGCATAATGATATTGAAATAATATACTAATACTTATCCTCCATTATTCGTACTTTTTCCTTTACTCTTTTAGTACAAATTTGATCAGTTGCCACATCTAGAAAACACCCAATGCCCTTTCTTCTCTTTACTCACATATACATACACACAGTGTACATCACAACACATACCTCCACACTAGGCGTAGAACACCACACAATGCATATACCCACATCTGACACACAACATAACACATACACCTACACTCGATGTAAAACACAACACATGCACCTATGCTTAGACCAACATACAAAATATACATCTACACCCCATGTACAATACACCACAACACATATGCCTACACCAGATTACAACACATACACCTACACCTTGTGTAAAATACAACCTAATACATATACATATACGTACAAAGAGTGCAATACAATGAATACACACGTCATGATGCCACAACTACATCATGAAAATACATAGTACCACAAGCCCGCAACACATCATGTATGACATGCACACAATACCAAATGTATACCAATACTGTATGCACAACATGTACACGATACCACTTCTACACACACTACCTACACAATGTGTAGACAACATCACATGTACACGGCACCACCTGCACAACGTGTACACAATACTAAATGTACATTGCACGACGTGTACAATGTGTACACAATACCACATGTAGACAACATCACATGCATGACATGTACAGAACACCATATGTACATAGCATCACATGCAAGACATGTACACGACACCGCCTGCACAGGACACCACATGTACAACGTGTACACAACATCACATGCACACAACACCATGTGTACAATCATGCACAACAAACCAAATGCACATAGCACCATATTTACATCACACACACAGCACCATAAGTACATAGCACTGCATATTAAACATTTTCATAGTAGTGTATGTACACAACAATGGATATCCAACATGCGCACAACACCATATTTCACACAACACTGCGTATCCAACATGTACATAGCAACATCTATATCTGGCACTAGATATGAAACATCATATGTAAAATAGGAATACAGCTTCATATGTACACAATAATACATATGTAACATTACACATCACCATAGATACAATCATTAAATATGAAACATGCACAAAATATACACAAAAATAACAGTACAAATCCATAGACCACACGTTTAACCCACAAGAAATCTTGCTTCTAGTGTCTTTCCACTATCCATGCTCACCCTAGCATGTCGCATATCACACTACTTTCACTTCGTTGATGTACCCCTCAAAATTACTTGTCCATAACATAAACGTAGGCATACTACAAGCATATAATATTAATTCATGTCCACATGATATCAACCTCATAGATCCATCAAAGTTACTCTACTACTTGATTCCTTATAGCCAGGAACCTCTTCATGCCATTCACTTGCATAAGAAACCATTCATCCACAAAATTTATCGTTTAAACCCCTGTTGTATAGTGAAATTCATACATACATACATACATACATACATATATATAATCATTAGCAAAACAATCTCGATCCTGTCACACAATGTCATACATACAGACATATAAAACCTCAACATAAATTCATCAATATCGATGATGACCTCATCAACCAAAGACATACATGGATATATAAATATATAGACATCATCTTAATTACACCATGATTACCGAATACCATAAGGTTTAGGTTGAAATAAATTTCTTTATCCATTCACAACACATGAAAAATATTGAGAACAACAGTTCCCAACATAGCCATGGTATCTAATATCTCATATTGATTTACTTCACCTTACCTGATTACCTTTCTCATGATTGTACTTCCACCATCCATTCACCACAATGGATCCAACCAGTCCAACCGACTGTCATATTCTTACCTTATGTTGTGCTTACTCATGTAACAAGCCTTAGTCGGATTCTTACATTACTTTTTCGGTACCACAAAGATCTTTCTTAGCTACATCAACTTTTCTCTTTCCCGACAAATTCCCAAGGCCCAAAACATAAAATAAAATGAAAACAACAATAACCAAACAAGAAGAAAGCCATGAAAACCAATAGCAATAAGGCACGAAAAAAAGTGGAATAGATATGCACCATACATAAACAAAACTACAAATCAAATCAACAAATCAAAAAATACCAAAAACACAGGACTAACAACTGACAAAATGACTCAATCCCCATGGTTCCCAATGTCTCCAAGTGAAATCGCAACCTGAGACTTCTTTAATATTTCAAGGAAAACTCTTCTCCATGCAATCCCCTGCATCATATGGTTCTAAACACATAAATGTAAGTTCATAAATAAATATAACAATATAATAGTTATCTTACCTTGCTACTATTGAGTTTTATCATATGTTGTCACATAACCCTGCTTATACTCAAGTACATATCAACTACCTCAACACATAGTACATTAATGCAACCATATCAAAAAACGATCATTATTTCATGCAATCTCATAGATGCAAAATCATATCATACACTAAGAAAAGTTCCAAATATCAGATAGATGACATAAAGTACAAAATAAATGACATACACAAGCTCATAGCTTAATGCATCTCATGGGAGGATATCTTGTCTACACAATCAATCTAGGTTAGAGAAATATAACTTTGCAAAGCATCATCTCAACCCTAAATAAGGTCATGATATACATAATAGTAAATATCTAACACGTTCACATCATAACCTCATAATCATATTTCATTCATGCATAGAAATCACATATGCACAATTAGTCTAGACATAATACAACAGACTATCAAAATTAGGTCGACTCGTGCCTGAATGTCATAACCCTAACCATCTACCTGGGCCAATCCAAATTGGCGTAATTCATATAACATCAAGATGTTAATGAAATAACCCTAATCATAAATTCCCTAACATGTAACAACAACAATTTAAATTGTAATGTACTCATCAACAACATATCACATAATCATCAAGTTATCTAATCATAAAGAACAATAGAAATGCATATAACCATAGGTTACTATCATTCATGGCTACCTAAAAAATGTGCATATAACTACACTAATAAACTAGCACCTATAATGTATTTAACCATAACATCAACATAATGAAAGGCAGACACATAACCTTCGCATGACTACATTGATCAACTTTCATTTATCACATATGCACCGATAATAACCATAGATTGACAAACATATAAGTAACCCTAATGCTTACAACAACCATGAATCACATATTTGTATGCCAAACATACAAACTTGTGTGACGATATTATCTTGCCCCAAGGTCTAATGCTACAACTTCACTTTAATGATCTGCATTTCCTACTCTATCTCAATCCACACATTAGCATCATAACATATCAATATCATCATGATGACCTAATTGCATACAATAAACTTAGGTTCAAAAACCTCAATATAACCAATGAAAACTTTACGATACACACCCACTTGAAATTCATAACCAATCATGAACGACCAATGCATGTCCCACATATCGCATCACATAAGCAAGAATACATGGACAACCCACAATCATGACCAATTTGTAACCCTAGAATAAGAAATAAGTGCATATAAAACATGTAGCAACATGTAGGAAAGCATACATAGTCAATATATAATAATGAACAACACATAACCATCCATAAACACATGATGACATATGTTGACAACAACACCATCAACCCTTCCATGTCGACACCACTACCACCATGGCCAACACAACACCAATGCAACAAGCACACATAGACCTCAAGTATACTAAATGCACATGAAACCAACATAAATCCACAATCCACAAAACACCCATCAGTCTGAGAGTTAAATTATTCTCTTATACCACTCGGTAACACCCTCTTCCCACATCTAGCCACATAAGCATCCAATGAGGGTAAACATGTGATGAGAGGGTACTAATATGAGATTCATCCTCCTAGATGACCTTAAGGAAGTGGAACTGATGGAAACACAAATAACACATCTTACACGACATCATTGAGATCCCTAGGGGATAACCGAACCATGAAGGGCCATGTTTCTAGAGGTGATCTAGGAGGATCATACAAGTCGAAGTACAAGTGGCTTAAATAGAAAAGCTCAAAAGATAGTGTGTTATAAATGTGGCAAAAGCATTGTCAGGTTTAAGATCTCGTCTTTTTTATTCCAACAACATAGATGACACTCAATTCCGAGTCCGTGTGGAGGAGTTAGATGAAGTCAAAGTTTATGGGTTGACTTTGTGATCATAAAGGTTGCATTATTTTATGTGCTTCTCTATTCTTATGTTCATGCCTTTTAGTTTTCATGGTTAAGATGCAATTTTACATGTAATTCTTTAATCCATCTCAAAGAAAAATATTTTGAATCAAGAGGGGTGACTGGATTTTAGCCCCTTTAAGACTGAGATGTGAGTTTGTAAGGGCAAGGGAGTGGCTCTAGGCCCTACAGCCACAGGCTGGCCTTGGGAAGGTAGCGGCTCAGGCCCAAACAACGTATTTTTGTCCTGTAGCTCGAGGCTTTTTGCTACATTTTCAGCCATTGAGCCCAGGCCACTGCTCTGAAATTCCTGTAACTTCAAGAGAGGGTAAATAACAATAAAAAAACATATGTAATAAATCACATCAACCATAACTCATCTAACCCAACCTAACCATGATATACATTTCTTCAAACATGTGACAAACATAGCATCTACAAGTATAAACAACAAATTTAAACAAAGGGGTTGGTTTCTTATCTATGGATGGCTAAGAAGCATTGTGCCCCTACACCATAAGCTATTATACAACCAATTTTACCATAGATACTTTGGATATTCATTTACAATTAAGAACATGGAGAGAGCCATACCTCATCACTGTCACAATATATGCTTATAACCCGCATAAAACCAATGAAAATAACATCGATATATCAACAATAGAATCCATATATATATATATATATATATATATATATATATATCATATCATATCATATTTTCATACTGAATACTAGAGAAATGAGCTCTTCATTACCGAACGTAAGAACCAACCGGAGATGGGACTTCCACGTTCCACCTGACCATATATTAGCTAAGCCAAATCTACTTTAGACAATCACCCCCATGTCATATTCCAAGTGTGAATGTTGAAATTGAACCGAAAGAACCAACCAAGACATCACAAGGCTAAACCACCTCACCCTCATCAAATATAAATTAGGCTTTTCCATGATCCAACTGAGATCACTAGGCCAACACCATAAACATGTCATAACAGTCTTTGCCGTGATATAACCTGATCACTAGGCCAACAAAATCATGTATATCATGGGATTCTCTTAGCCTAAACCATGAGGAAATTTCATATATACTAGTCTCTCAGGATTTACTGCAACCAACCGTATCAATCAGGGGTCAGTAGGCCCTAAACTGAGACATACTCTTGAGGCTTTATCACAATCCCAAACCCAAGATTCCTAGGCTTGAAATGGAGAGTAAACCACCTCTAGGCTTTACCGTATATCCTCTCATTCACCATTCAAAGATTTATAGGACCACCGAGGCAACACAATCTTGTCTTTACCACAACACACAGTATGGATTAGGAGTGAATAGGTTAGTTTCTTTATCATGATCCACAGTTTGGTTCAAGGACGACTATGCGATGTGATATATTGATTCGGAGATCCACCCCACTCAACTTCGAATCCATCTTGTAATCCATCTAAACCAAAAAATGAGAATAACACAACACCATGGAAATCCGGAAATGCCCAGGCTATTCTAGAAACACTATCACACCTCAAAAAACCCATGCCAAGACGACAAAGAACCACATGCAATACCACGCATGCCAAATTTAGCAATGAAATTACATATACAAATCAATACCTGTAGGGAATCCCACTGGAGCTCCCTGCTGATGCTTTCCCCTGATTTATCTTTTCGTTCTTGCACAAATCTCCAGGTATGCCACATTCACCAAGAATTCTCCAAGAATACTCTAAGTATCCAAGGGTATGAGAGAGAGAAACAATAGAGATAAAATTCTTGTTAAATGATCCTCAGGATCCTTTTTACCATTAATGCCTCTAATTTCTTCATTTTCCATAATTTTCAATACTTTTCCTCCTCACATGCAACCTATGACCTTTCACCTTCCTTTTCTCATAATTTATATTATTTTAATAAATAATTGTGCGAAAAATTCCATTTCTCCTTTCCAAATTCTTTTCCTTTTCCTTTGACAATTTTTTAAGCCATATTAATGGAAATGAACACCCACTAGGATGTTTTTCCCAAAATTCATCTTGCAATAAGTTTCCCATAAAATGTGGTTATTATTTTTAACATTTATTACATGGATTTTTCATCAAGGTTGTTACACCTATTCCGCAGCATCCTCTCCTCACTTCTTCAAATCCTTCCACACATTAATTTGTAAACTATAACAACCTCCCAACAAAGTTACCTGAAACTTATTCACGCATTAAGGGATTATAGAAAGATAAAATATTACCATAGTTATTTGGATTATTTATTACGTCAAAAATTTATCATATGTGTCAATATAAGCCATTTTATGACCAAGAATTTTGTGTAAATACTATGCAAACAAACAAACTTTATATGGTAATCAAATATTCACTTCTATTAATATTCAAATTCAAAAAAATCCAACATAATGAGAAGGTGACAAAGGTATTTGAGCATTTCTAGTTTTTATTGAATCACTTTCTATTCAAACAATTTACATGAAAATCTAAAGCTTTTATACAACACAAATTATCTTCATTAATTGGAATTACAAAGTTTCATGGAAAATTTGAAAAGCACAAAATCTCATCAATTTATGTATTTAATATGTTAAAGACTAAACCACAATGGAAAATCAGTCGGTGTCAAGCTAAAAACCCTTGAAATTATTCAATCACACCAATTCTAACTTCTTAACCACCGATTTTATTCTTATAGGGATGGATTTATAGACATAATTTTGTGGGGGTGAAAGATCTTTTGACCTTCTATTGAGATTATGCATCATAAATCTTCCCTTCATAAAACCCTTGTATTGTGTTCAAACAGATGGCTCCACCCCTCAACAAGCATAACAATATACCTACCTGTCACTACATCCAACTACAAAATGGACACATCCTTCCAACAAGCACGGTAAGTGTAACAAAAAGAGAGACAAACGTTATATTCATATGAGAAACCTACATAACTGTAGTTGGAAAAATGTCACGGTCATAGGAGAACGATAGACGAAAAAGTGAGGTTGAATGATTGAAAAAAAAGGCCTATCAACCTAAAAATAGGCAACATGTTTAGGTTGAAAATTGTAATTTATTTTCTTCTTTAAAAAAAAATATTTTGTTATCTTTCTTCCAAAATGGTTTCAAATTGATATATATATGCTAAAATTAGTATGCTTAATTTTTAGATATAGAATTCGGAATCTCCACAATCTTCATTTTCTGTCAATGTTTCGAGTCTAAATCAAGACTCATCATTAGGAAAAACCTGCAAAGAAGAGAGTAGATTAGGTTAAATAAATAGAGAGAAAAGGGTTGAAGGGAAAAAAGAACTGACCAGTTTCTACTAATTTATAAAAGGTTAATTTATTTTGATTAATTATTTATTTTCTTATGTTATTTTTTATATCCATTTTTATTTCTAATTATGTCCATTTATATTTCTAATTTAATCTAAGTTTTACAATGTATTAATTTATTAAAGTTTTTTATGTTACAATTAATAATTGATATTAGTAATACATATAAATTATGTAATGGTGTTTTAAGGTTATTTGAAGAAGATTAATTTGGTTTTAATTTAATACAATGGATGTGACACTATAATAAGGGTGGGTTTTTAAATATTATTAACATAAGGTTTGAATTATTAAAGGTAGGATAACTTTTATAAGATGTGATTTTTTAAGATTGTTTTATATACTTTTTAAAAAATTTAGTTACTTTTAAGGTTTTTTATAGGTTAGTTATTATGGTAGTTATTATTAAAAGTAAGGTTAGTTATTTTAAAGAGATTTATAGGAGGGAGGCCTAGTAAAGGGATGTAGAAGGGCAAGGAGAGGGCTAGAGAAATAAGGATAACGGGAAGAAGGAAGTGTAAAGGGAGGAGCAACAGAGCGAGAGCTAACGACCAAGTAGTGTGGGAGGATGAAAAGGGTTGAGGTAAAGGAGACCACTAACTTAAGGGGGGGGAATTATTATCGTGAAAGAACGTGCATCCAGTTCCTACTAACTTCTAAGCCTCCATCTTTGTTTAGGTTGTGAGGGTGCTTGATGATTTTTAGGGCTTCAGAAACTTTACATTTAAAATGGTGTTTTTATTTGATAATGACCATTGGATCTTCAGGGTATATGCGATGACATGTTTTGTTGGAGTTTTCTGCTAAAGCTGATGTTTTGGTTCTTCCAAGCCTGATATCAGCACCACGCACTTTAAGCCTTATTTTGAAGGTCCTAATAGCTTCCCCAATGTAACATTCCCCGCATGAACAATTAATTTTGTAAACACCTTTTTGTTGGAGGTGGTCGGGGTTGTCTTTGACCGATTTCATCCTTTTTCTAATTTTCAATAGATGCTTGAAGGATGCTCTAATGTCCTTCCTAGCCAGAAGTTTGGCTATCTTGTCCATGACTCCTTGAATATAGGGAAGCTATGATTTTGATATAGAGGAATTGTCAGTTGTATTTCTTTTATTTCTGGATCTGGATCTTTGAATAGCTTTGTTGATGTCTCTATTACTGTATCCAAAGATTATGAAAGATTTTCTTAGATGTTCAATTTCTTCTTCAACATGTGTATAGTCTGATATTCTGAAAGCCCGTGCGAAAAGAGTCAGCAGAACCCCTGTCTTCTGGCAAAGGTAGTGGTGTGAATCAACGTGAAGATAATTGTCAGTGTGTGATTTCTTTCTGGACACTTTGTTCCCAAGGGATCCATCTTCATTTATAGAGAGGAGAATGTCAAGGAATGGTATGTAGTTGTTTTCTTCGCCTTCCATTGTGAATTGGATATCTTTGGATATGCTATTAAGGTGGTCTAAGAAGTTTTTTAATTCCCCCTCTCCATGAGGCCAATTGACATTGGTGTCATCAAGGAATATTATGCTTAATTTTGTTAATTTTTTTAAGGAAATAGTGGCATCGAAGGTTGTCTACCAAATTTATAGTTTTATACCATCTTTAAAAGGTATATCGTTCTCTAGGTCTAAGGGAATTTTTTTGGAGTTTCCTTAATTTGTTAATTTTCTAGTGGGAGCAGTGATATGGAGGGTTGTATGCATTCTTTTTTGTGTTTTGTTTTCTTCTTAAGACATATCCTCTAGGTTTTACAACATTTCTATTGGATTTTTTTCCTCCGTGCTTTGGTTGTTCTCTTTTTCTATGTGTCCAACTTCTTGTGTTCCTGCAAAAATCTATGTCTCTATTCATTGGCTTAATTCTATATTTTCTTCTAAAGGTGGGGTTTTGTGGATATGAGTTTGCATGCATCATGTTTGGGCTTCAAGTGCCTTTACAATTTGGATTCATGGTAATTTCAATGTTTATGGTTTATATTTCCCTTATTTTTGAGTTATACATTTTCGATTTATGGTTTTCTTTATTTGTTGCTAACTCTCATGTCAGGTATTTTTAATTTTCTAGTTATTGGGATGGTTTTCATGTAATTATCCTTCTCCCTAGATACCCCTCTTAATTTTCTTTGTTTCTCTCTACTTTTCATGGTTTTTAAGTGAGTCTCTAAGAACTTGTCAAGTTGAGGAAGGCTCTGTATTTCCTCTTTTTTTCTTGTATCTTTTATTTATGTAAGCTAAGTTTTCCACTAACTCTATCTTTTATTTTTCCTTTCCCTTGGATTTACTTTTTTCCCCCCATTTATCATCTTTTATATTCTCTTTTTCCTCCTTCTATGGCGTGTTGAAATAATCCTTGGGTATGGGGTAGGGCCACTTGCTCTATAAGTGAGGATGTTCATCATGTGTCTTCCTCTCAACCTTGGGCTCAGAATGCTGCTAATTTTTATATGGTTCATCTTCTAGATCTAGTTCCTACAAAAATTCAACTAACCATCTTAGAAGATAAGGAGAAGGTATGATATGCACATAGGTTCATACATCATCGCAAGGCTAAAAGGGAAACAAAGAGTTGGATCCCTAAGATTCTCACTTTAATATTCTATCTTTCTTAACCTCCTAAATGTAGGAATACAATCTCTATTGGAACATAAAAACACTCATGCGAAGAGTTATCATTGAGAATTTTAATACTCAGGAAGATATATTGCTCTATATTTAAGAGATATTGGAGAAAACGGAGAAGATAGATAGTAAAGTTTGTGTTTCAGTTATGAAGCTAGAAAACATTGTCTTTACCCCATTTAAAGAATACAATGACTTAATCACTAATCCAGGTGGACTCTCCCTCAGGATGCCATTATTAGGTGAGCTAACATTTTGGTTGTCATTTTCTATAGTGACACTAGTTCAATTTTTATTCACAATACATAAGCATCTATTTTTGTTATTTTTATTTTTTCTTTAAGTGATCAATTTATAGGTCTTGTGATATGTTATGTTATAGCTTAAAAATTATGTTATTGGTAAAGACCCATATCTTATGGATATCATTTTTGTATCTCATGTTTTGAAAACTAATAAAATAAGCTTAACCATACAACAAAAAAGATAGTATATAGGAAGATAAATATGTTTATTGATTTAATGGTGAAAATGGTTGGCTAGCCTTGTTTTGGTGTAGTTTGCTAGACTATCATATTATAAAAAGGGAGAGTCTACTCGTAATGGTGCTATGTAATTTTTGGTGGAAACATTGATTTTAAGATTTGGTTATATAAACCATAAAGAAAAATAAAATAATAAAAATATGATATATTAAAAAAAAATTATAATAATAATGAGTCACTAACCAACCACTTAGGTTTTAAGATAAATAACTTTTCGTTTTGAAGAAAAAATGATATGTATAAAATCTACACAAGTTTCTCTATTAGATGAAACATTCTATTGATTTTCAAACATAAATAATATTTTTAAGTCGATATATATATATATATATATATATATATATATATATATATATATATATATATATATATATATAATGGTTTCTTCGATACATGTATAAGGTCTTGAATTTTATTTTTCATATGTTCATTAATTATTATGAAGAAAAAAATAAAAATATCTCTCGATGAAAAAAATGTGAAAAAATGTAGTTTTAGCATAGTTATTTTGTGATGTGATTGTGATGAAAATACTCTCGATAACAGTGAAATTTTTAATTGATAAATTTAATATAAAACTAATAGGAAAAATTTAATTGATAAAATTAAAATGAAATTATAGATTTCAGATTTCTCTGGTGTGAGTTTTGAGTTGTTGAGTTCGGAATCTCCACAGTAAGCATTTTTGCGTCTACGTTTCAAGTCTAGAACAAGACCCATCATCAGGACCTGATGATGGGTCTTGTTATAGACCCGAAACGTAGACACAAAAATGCTTACTGTGGAGATTCCGAACTCAAAAACTTGAAATGAAATTGTTAAAAATAATAAAATTTAACAAAAATGTAAAACCCTTAAATTATTATAAATTGAATTTGAAGATGAATTCATTCATAATAAGTCTCAAAAATTATTTCCCATGTGTTGAACATGTGGGAGAGGCATCATTAAGACAAGAGAAAGCGTGCTACGGATGGAGATAATATAGTGGCAGAGGGAAGTTAATGTCATTGAGCTTGGTTTGTGTGTCCCCTTGGTTATTGTGTCTTGGTTCGGTCAATGGAATATTGGATGGAGGCAGTTAGGGCTGGAAGATGTTTTCACCATTTGTCCTCGCACTTTGTTTATTATGTGTGTTAAGTTTTTTGGATAGTCCTGTTCCTTTCTTATGTAGCATTCAGTTTGGTTTGGGATACAGGTCTGGTCTACTTTTATTCTCTTTCTTATGTGACTTACTTCATCCATAATTCATGGAGGTTCGTAGTTTTGAGTTTTCTCTTTGTATCTGGCTTATTAGTATCTCTTTTGGTAGCTTTTTGGTTTGGTTGGATAAATTGTTCTCCTACAAAGTCTTAATCTAGATATTGTTTAGAGAATACACCTATTATGATTTGGATTTTTGTGGTTGGTATAAGTACTGATTTGGAGAGTGTGAGTTTTCAGATGTGTCCAAATTCTTCAGTGCCATATCTCATTTCCTGGTTAAGAACACATATAGTTGCTCAATTGGTGTCACGCTTTGGGGTTAATGATTCCTTAACCATTTTTCTTGTTATTTTCTTGTGGTGGGGGATTCCTTGTAATGGTTGTCAACTTTTGAAAGTTTTTTATCGGAAGTGTTGTCCTTCATTGTCATGTGCTTCTCTCAGTTGGGTGGTCTATTTTAGGATTCTTATAGTTCTTCTTAGCATATTTTATTCTGGTTAGTTATATCAGTGGATGTTTGGGCCCTCCTTTTAGATGTGCATAAAATTTTTTTAGTCATTTGGACTTGGGTCCTCTTGAGTATTTTTTTGGGGATGATTTTATCGTTTTCTAGTGAGGCTCACAATGCCATCCTTCGTGTTCCTTGGATTCATTCATAGGGTGTTGTTCCTCCTCTTATTTTTCTTCATGTTTGGCCTCTCTAATTTTCATGGCACCTTTTCAACAAATGTATAGTCGATGTGGCAGTGGTTCTTATAGAGTGGGGTGAATTTCTTATCCTTTACGACCTTTCTCCTATCATTCTATTGCCTCATATTTTGATGCAATCCCCTTGGAGGATCATCATGGAATTATTCTTTATGAAGACATGGAAAATGATGATCATCCATATGCTTCATATTCTAAACTTCTATGTGTTTGTATTATTTGGTTTCTGAATTTGGGACATTTTAGTCACCAAACGTTTTACTTCCTTAGTTTTCTAGCTCTCAATCAACAAAGTCGTATGTTTTTTAGGATCCTATTTGAGGAAAAGAAGGTTAAAAATTATAGTTTCTTCTCCTCTCTTGAGGAAATTATGTTGAGATTCAACAAGATGATGATCCTAGTGAAAATTAAGCACCTACACTAGGTGGGGCCCACGTGCTATTTTTAGGTGTATGTCTATTTTTAGAATGGTGAGAAAATTCTATTTATAGCGGGAGTCTATTTTTAGAATGGTGAGAAAAATATATTTATAGATGAGGTTATATTTTTAGATGCATGTGCAAAGTCTATTTATAGATTGCATGTCTAAATATAGAATTCATGTCGATTATTATTATCTCTTAATAATAATAGGACAATAAACATTAATCTATTCTCAATGAGCACTTGGAAATAGTTAACTGAAGTGGAAAATCAGTTAGCTAAGTGGATTTTGAGTTGAGTGGTTGGTTGGTGGCACATGGAAGTGGACTTAGTTGTAACTGAGTGATTCAAAGTTGTAACATAGTTGGATGTGAGTTGTAAAGTAGTTTAACTCAGTAAAGTGAGTTAAAATTAGTTGTGCTAGTTGTAGCTGCACATACACTAGTGAGAGATCATTGAATAAATTATTTAATTAATTCAAAAACAATGGTCTCACATGAATCTGAAGATTTACTACTGTTAACTACATGCATGTCAGATCTAGTGGAGACCCAATTGAGTGATAGGCGAAAGGCAGAGTTTGACTATTATTTGTGAAATTAGTGGGTGCACTCATTCAACCACACACACATTGGAGATGCCAATGAGGATTTCACAGTCAAGGCTAGGTAGGATCTCATTCATTCAAGGATTTTCATCAACACGGATTGCGCAATGGAGGCAGGCTGTCAGGAGGCAGTAAATTGGCACATGTATTTGCCAATTTTTGTACGACAGTATGAGACGATTGTATATTGTACTGAGAAATATTGGATTATAGTTATGTATGAGATTTTTTCATAATCCATCATATATACACAATTTATGATAGTGGGGTTTTTTAGATTTATGCTTTCCCGATAAAAGAATTTGTGTTATGTGTGATTGATTCTTCTTCGTGTTTTTGCAATTCACGATCGTGTTTTAATTTTCCACAAAGATCATTTCTAGAAGCGATTCTATATTTAAAAGTGGCATATAATTGTTAGATCAGGAGAATCCAGGGAATACATAATTGTATTAAAAATTCTACATGGTATCGGAGCAAAGAAGATTGCAATTTTGAAGCAGTAGCAGAGTTTTTTGGTGGAAACAATTCAAATTTGATGCAAGAATTTCATGGTACAACAATTGAGTTAACATCAAAATGGCTTTCAATGGCTTACAGCTAGAGTATGCACTCAAGGGTAGCTCAAACTACATTTCCTGGAAGGACAGGATGTAGGCGGTGCTCGAAGATAATGGCTTGAAGGAATTCATCAACATTGATTTTCCTAAGCCCACTTCAACAGATGCTGCATTACTTAACGCATGGAAAAATAAAGTAGTGAGGATGAGAAGGATTCTATTGGAAGGTGTATGAGACCATATTGTCTCAAGCCTTCATGGGAAAGCAACTCCATTTGATATTTGGAAGGCTTTGACGGAACTTTTCCAAAGTAGCAGTGACCATAGGAAATTGGCGCTGAAGGATAAACTTAGAAAGGTCAACATGGAGAAGGGGAAAAATATTCCTAATTATCTCACAAAGTTTCTCCAATGTCGGGATGAACTGGGGAGTGTGGGAATCACGACTTATGATGATGATTTGGTGAGCTTGGCCCTCTTGGGACTTCCTAAGAGTTGGCACAGTTATCAAGAATGTGTCAACATACGGGAAAAATTGCCGGATTGGGAACGACTGTGGTCAGATATAGTGTAGGATGAGTTGAGGTGAAACACCAGAGATGGCTCTTTATCAAAGCATGATGATGAAGAGGATTGTGCTTTGGCTGCCAAGGCAAGGAAAGGGAAGGGGAAGAAATTCCATCTAAAATCCGAGTCTAAAGGCAAGAAGCTAGATTTTTCCAAAGTGAGGTGTTTTTACTGTCATAGACATGGGAATCTCGCCACTAACAACCCACAGAAAGAGAAGAACAAGAAGGTTGATGGAACTATAGCTTGTGATTCCCTTTCCTTACAATTTGAACTTGATTTCTCCTTCATCGCATGCTTAGTTTCAAGCATAATGGGATTGGTGTTGTATCTGAGAGTGGTGCCTCCTTCCACATGATGGGAGATAAGGGTGTTTTTTAGTGACTTGGAGGAGAAATATCTCCAGATGCATATAGAGATGGGTGACAGTGGACAATACAGTGCAATCATATTGGTACCATTAGCTTTGAGAGGGAGTCAGGTAAAAAATTTCAATTGAAAGATGTTATGCATGTTCCAGGTCTGAAGAAAAATTTGGTCTCAGTTGCAATGTTGGAGGACAGAGGCTATCACATTGTTTTTAGCGATGGAAAAGATTTCTTGTGACATAAAACAACGGTGCAAGCCAAGAGGATAGGGATTCGAGTTAAGAATCTCTACAAGCTAGAGGTAGAAGGCTACGCTGCAATGATGGGCAAGGCGGAAAAAGTGGTGAGCTGAGATGAGGGTGAATTATGGCACACGCAATTGGGCCATATTCATCATGGAGCCTTGAAAGCCATGCAACAAATATATGCTGGAATTCAAATGGGAACACTTGCTGAGTTAGATGAGTGCAAGGGTTTCACCATGTGGAAGTATGTAAATTCCACCTTTCATGAAAAGGAGAACCATGCTTTGGTTATCTTGGAGAGAGTTCACACAGATGTGTGGGGACCATTATCGATTGCTTCAACAACAAAACATAGGTATTATGTTATTTTTGTTGATGAATTTTCTCATAAATGCTAGATCTTCTTCATGCAGAAGAAGGATCAAACATTCTCAAAGTTCTGTGAGTTTAAGGCATTGGTTGAGAAAGAGTCGTGGAAGCAAGTGAAGGCTCTGCGGAGCAATAATGGTGGAGAATACATCTCTAATGATTTCAAAGACTCATGTAGAAAATAATGAATTCAAAGATAACTCATAGCACATCCTAACCCACAGAAAAATGGGGTCACAAAGAGGAAGAACATATACGATCGTGGGTGTTGCACAAGTGTTGCTGCATGATCACGACGTACCTATGCATTTGTGGGAAAAAGCATGCAACACTGTGGTTTATGTGAAAAATCGTTGTCCTCATAGAGTACTTGGCATGAGTAAACCTGAAGAAGTTTTTACTGGTAAGAAATGAGATGTTTCTCATTTTAAGGTTTTTGGCTCATTTGTTTATGTGCATGTGACCAAGAGCTCCAGGAAGAAGCTAGAACTGACTGCTAAAGCTGGGATATTTTTGGGGTACACAGAAACACTGAATAATTATCGTGTGTATTTTCCAAACAGTTGAATGATTGTGGCACAACAGGATATAAAATTCAATGAGGATAAATCCATGAAGTTTTCGCTGGAGAGGGAGCTAGACTTGCATGCAGAGGAGGAAATTTTGGTTCCCAAATATGAGTCTGTAGATGTGGATCGACCATAGGAGGAGGTTCATGGAGTGGACGATTCCACTCAAACAGAGCCAAACATCAGAACTAGTAGAAGGCATACCACAGAAGATGAGAGGTTGAAGTTTGATGTGGCACAGAATGTAGGAGTCCCTACTTCATAGCGTAGATAGAGACAATCTCCTGGTCGATTCACTAGATACATGGCTCTCATGAGCAAATTTATTATGAATGAGCCATATTCCTTTTAGGAAGTAGTGTAGGAGCTCACATGGGTAGATGCAATGGTAGAGGAGTATGAATCCATTGTCAGAAACAGTGCTTGGGAAATTTCTCCAAGGTTGGTTGATAAATAAGTGGTAGGTTTGAGATGGATCTAAAAGGCAAAGGAAGCTACTAATGGGAGTGTTGAGAAATACAAGGCCAGATTTGTGGACCGGGGCTTCTCAATATTGACGGGATTGATTATGAAGAGTACTTTTCACCTGTCGCATGGTATTCTTCCATAAGGACCATCCTTGCTCTCTCAGCGTAGATGAGTTGGCACAATCATCAAATGCATGTGAAGACTGTGTTCCTTAATGGGATCATTGAGGAAGAAGTGTACATTTAGTAGCCTGAAGGATTTGAGATATTCAGCAGTGAGTGGCATGTATGCAGACTCAAAAGAGAGATGTATGGGTTGAAGAAAGCACCTCGTGCTTGGTACACTCAGATCAACAGCTATTTCACAGGACTTGGCTTCACCAAGAGTGAGGCAGATGCAAACCTATACCAAATTGTGGTAGGGGGTGAGCTTTTAATCATTGTTCTTTATGTTGATGAATTAATACTGACTGGTGATGAGTATCTGATACACTCATACTAGGAGGACCTTGCAAAGGAGTTCGATATGAAGGATATAGGCCTCCTTCATTATTTCCTTGGATTGGAAATATGGCAGCGAGAAGGTGGAATTTTTGTGTCTCAAGGAAAGTATGTAAGGGAGATACTCAGTAATTTTCACATGGAGGGATGCAAACCCATGGATACTCCTCATCTAGGAAACTAGAGGAAAGAGGACGCTACATCTGGAGAGGTAGTGGATGGTACTTTCTATTTATAGTTAGTGGGTTCACTAATGTATTTAGTAGATACAAGAGCAGACATATGCTATGCAGTACCAGCTTATTCAAGCGATGGTTAATCCTATGAAACTCTTTGGATGGTGGGCAAGCATGTCCTGATATATCTCAGGGGCACATCTGAGTATGTCTTATGGTACAGATAGAAGGATGAGGTGAAGTTGCATGGCTTCATGGATGAAAAATGTGCGAGCAGTCCAACGGACAGAAAGAGAACATCAGGAGGGGTCTTCAGTATCAGATCTACAATTTTTCCTTGCTACTACAGGAAACAAAGATCCGTGGCACACAGTTCAGCAGAAGTGGAATGCTTTGCAACAATTCAAGCTGCATGTGAAGCTATCTGGATGAGAAAGATCATGGATGTTTTATTTGGTTCTCATTTAGATCCTACAATGATTCATTGTGATAATCACAGTTGTATTAAACTCTCAATTAATCTTGTCTTTCATGATAGATCTAAGAAAATAGATATCTGGTATCATCATATCAGAGATCGTGTGCAGCATAAGATCATGTTGGTTCAGTACATTCCTACGGAAGATCAAGATGTAGTTATTCTAACGAAGGCTCTCACCAAGAGAAAATTAGAATACCATAGAGAGAGGATCAGGGTGAAGGATAATCCCTTTCTTGTTGAGAGGGAGTGTTGAGATTCCACAACATGATGATCTTAATGAAAATTAAGTATGTACACTAAGTGGGGCCCATAGGTTATTTTTAGGTGTATGTCTATTTTTAGAATGGTGAGAAAATTCTATTTATAGATGAGGTTCTATTTTTAGATTCATGTGCGAAGTCGATTTATAAATCACATGTTTAAATATAGAATGAATGTCGATATTATTATATCTTAATAATAATTCGACAATAAACATTAATCTATTCACAATGGGAACTTGGAAATAGTTAACTGAAGTGGAAAATCAGTTAGCTAAGTGGATTTTGAGTTGATTGGTTGGTTGGTGGGACATGCAAGTGGACTAAGTTGTAACTGAATGATTCGAAGTTGTAACGAAGTTAGATGTGAGTTGTAAAGTAGTTTAACTCAGTTAAGTGACTTAAACTCAGTTTTGCTAGTTGTAACAGAACATACACTAGTGAGATATCAGTGAATAAATTATTTAATTAATTCACAAGCAGCGGTCTCACATGCAACTAAATATTTACTATTGTTAACTACATGCATGTCAGATCCATTAGAGACCCGATTGAGAGAGAGGTGAAAGGGACAGTTTGGCTATCAATTGTGACATTAGTGGGTGCACTCATGCAATCACAAACACATTGGAGATGGCAATGACGATTGTGTAGCCAAGGCAAGGCAGGATCTCATTCATTTAGGGATTTTCATTAAAAGGGATTGCGCACTGGAGGCAAGCTGTTAAGAGGCAGTAAATTGGTGCATTTATTTTCCATTTTTTTGTATGACTGTGTGAGACGATTGTATATTGTACCGAGAGCTCTTAGATTAGAGTTTTGTATGAGATTTTTTCATCATCCATGATATATATATATATATATATATATATATATATATATATATATATATATATAATATATGATAGTGGGGTTTTTTAGCTTTATTTTTTCCCGATAAAAACTTCTATGTTATGTGTGATTGGTATTTCTTCATGTGTTTGCAATTGGTGATCTTGTTTTAAATTTTCGAAAATATTTTTTGTAGAAGAGATTTTTCATTTAACAGTGGCATATAATTGTTATATCAAGAGAATCCAGCGAATACATAATTTTATTAAAATTTCTACACATTCAACGTCTGCTTCATAGTATCTGCTTCAACCTCAACAATGTCTATTCTCACCTACCAAAGATGGAACTAGTTCTTCTTTCAGACTCTGGCACAGGTGATCTCACAGATCCTCTTGCCAATAGTGGGCACACTCCTAATATACACCCTTCAGATCATAGCTCTTCAGAAGCCGATACCCAATGCTATCTGGGCTTTTTTAATTTTTTGTTGTTTGGCTCAGTTTTGGAATTCAAGTAATCTAGGTTGTCTTCATTTGTCTCATGATATAAATTTTTTCCTTGGGTTCTTCGATAGTTTGGTTAGCAAAGATGAGTTTTTTATTATTATGTTTGTTGGGCATTCTGTTAGTTGTCTTCAAAATATAAGCTCTTGTATACATATTTTTCCTTGTTCCTATTGTGCATATTGTATATTATTTTTCTAGTTCATATATGTTTTTTTTGTACTTATATAACTTTGGGTCATAAGGATGTGTTGTTTTCTAGAGGGTGTGCTCCTTTCCTATTGTGTCTCTAGTCTAGGCATGAAATTTTTATGTCTCCACTCTTTGTTTATGTTTCTAATTATCATGAAGGATGGTATTTTTCTTACCTATGTGTTGGTCAGATTTAGTTTGGATTTATGTTGGACTATCTCTTAATCAGCTTATGTTGGGCTAAATCTTAATCGTAAAAAATGATGCACAATATTTATGGTTAATACAAATCTTCATTTAAAAAAAAAATCTCACAAATGTTTTAAAATGTTATGTTGGTCCAAATATAGGTTTGTAAAAGTTCTAATAAAAAAAATCTCACAAATGATTTTAAAAAATTATGGTTGTCCAAATATAGGTTTGTAAAAGTTCTAATAAACATTGTTGTTGTGGTACACTAGTAACTCTTAACTAAGAGGTTATTTAATTCTTTGATTAGACATTTTGTTACTAAAATTCATAAGGTTAAAGCTAGAAATTCATGGCTAGAAGTTGAAACTAACTCTTTCTTGAGAGATAAAGTTAGTCTTACTTCAAAAATATTTTCAATTTATTGCAATATAAATTAAGAATTTCTTAGTCGAGATTTATAAAAAAAATTCAAGGAAAACCTCATTAGAACTTAATAGATGCGTTGACATATTTATATATGCCATGTTTAGTAAACCTATTGGTGTATACTAGTGAGATTCATGTAGCAGGTTTCAATTTAAACACTTGCTGATATGGAAATAACAATATTTGCAACAACATTAGCAACAAGTAATTGATCTATGTCCTTGGGATTTTAAGATTTTAAAGGCATTTTTATCCCTAGACAATGGCTCTACGAGGAGGATTTTTCATATAGTTGTAAGTTATGGTAGTGTTATAACATATTTCTGCCTTTAAGGAAGCACGGATAGCCCACACATCATAATTACTCACAATATAGAATTTCCAAATGACCATGAGAGCTAATATGGATGACCCAACATGTTTCCTTTCACATGTAAAACTAAGGGATTTATAGGATTTAATTTCAAGGCATTATTGAAATTTCATAAGAGATTTAATTTTGATGTTTGCTTGAAATTTTATACTTGTTTGATTTTTTGTTGTGGAATATTGGAATTGAGCCTCTCACTTGTTCATTTTCCCATTTCCCATTAGCTTTCAATTTCATAATTCCATGTACATAGGATACCAATGAAGTTGAAAATAAAAAGTTGTCATTTTGGATCCAAGAAAGATAAAAATATTGAGAATAATTAGGATTATATGAAAAAATATTATGTATTCAATAGACCATATCCCCATGGCTTAGGAGGCCTCAAAATTTTCAAGCATTACTGTTTACATATTACTATTCATTGTGACTTAAAACTTTTATAAAACCACTACTTGGAATTTCATTACCTTTCTTAACTATATCTATTATGTGAAGTCCTTGAATAGTGAACTGTATTATTGTCAATTAGGTAATGATGATTAGTATGGAATTGATATGTTTCATAAGTGCTTCTAACTCACTAGTTTCTTGTATTGGAATTGAGTGATATTTGTGACTATCTTATTTTGGATGGGTGTTTCCAAATATTTGATGTCATTTGTTCACTGACTTTCTTTTGTTTGAAATGTCTCATTGTCAAAATTTCTTTGATCACTAAGAAACTTGTATAAGGCATTAATTGTGCTAAATTTTTTTAGTGGTTTGGTTCAAATGATTCATATTTCCCAAAGTGAGTCATTTTCACCAAAATACTATACAAACAACTCTTTTTTCCATGTTATATCTTTCCTACTTCTTAAGGATGCTTCTATTGATTGAATGGTTATTTATTTTATTAACACCTTATCTTTAGTCATTCATTATTTGTGATTAATGTCTAAAGGATTATATTAGAAAAGTATTACTGATCCATAGTTTCCATAAACAATTTTTTACTGGTATGTATGTTTCAAAATCTAAAATCGTATGTAAATTAAATATGGTAGAACTTTTTAATCATAAAATTTAGCATTTCCTTGAATGGACTAGTCATGAGGCCTTCGCTCAACGAAAGTATGTCATATCACGTGTGTTCATGGCATACTAAACCACAACACTAATTTGACTACATATTTAAAGATACCTCTAAAAATCACATTATTTAACCCCCTACCAATATGGATCCATTACACCTTCCCAATTAAAAAAACCCTACTTTCACTAGATATTGTAGCTATTTATTTTTCCATTAACATTTTTTATACCCTTTTATAATTTTTCATTAACTTTTAGCTGATTTTTTATACTTACAAATATAAAAAATTCTCTTTACCCCTTCTCCTCAATATATATCCCCCAATATGAATGCCCATGGTATGTATGTTTCAAAATCTAAAATCACATGTAAATTAAATATGGTAGACCTTTTTAATCATAAAGTTGAGCATGTCTTTGAATGGACTAGTTATCAAGGCTTCATTCAATGAACCTATGTCATATCACATGTGTTCATGGCATACTAAACAACAACACTAATTTGACTACATATTTAAATATACCTATTAAAATCACATTATTTAACCCCCTACCAATATGGGTCCAATACAACTTCCCAATTAAAAAAAACCCTACTTTCACTAGATATCGTAGGTATTCATTTTTTCATTAACATTTTTTATACCCTTTTATATTTTTTTCATTATCTTTTAGCTCATTTTTTATACTTAAAAATATAAAAAATTCTCTTTACCCCTTCTCCTCAATATATATCCTCCAATATGAACACACATGGTATGGTATTGCTCCTTGAGTGAAGCCCTGATGGGACTAGTAAATCATTGGAACTCTAATTACAATTGACTGATTCTTGATGAACTAATAACTTCATATTTTGTTTTGAATTGAGGTTTTATAAAAGACATTTAGAAATAATTTTGTGTACCTTATAAAGAAATGAAATGATGATTCCTTAGAGCTTGTAGCTCAACAACTAATTATTGTAGTACCTTTGTTTCAACCATGAATTTCAAATTATGATGCTTCCATTTCTCACCCATGAGAATTTATATAAATGATTTATATCGGTGACACGTGATTATGTGTATCAATAAAAAAAAATGAAGATCAAGTTTCTTGTGCATAATAATAAAAAAATATGTGGATATGCATGGAAATTTAAGGTTATGCTCACAATGATTAATAATGTCACTATTCATTTTTGTGCTAAACATTTAAATGATTTTCTTTGATTAGTCTCTGCCAAAGAATAACTAAAACAATCAATTTTCTTGTGACTTGTGAAATCTAGAATATTTATCTCTCTCTCTCTCTCTCTCTCTCTCTCTATATATATATATATATATATATATATATATATATATATTAAAAAACCATTTTTTAATCATTTGATAGCACAATAATTTGAAAGTATTATTGCAACCTTACTACAATAAATTCCTTTTTGTACTTACATGTATTATTAACCTAGTCTATTAGTTTTGTTTTCGCTCGACTACTACTGATGTCGATCCCTATTGATGCAAATTCCATCTACCTGTATGCTAATAACTTGTTAAACAAAACACTAGAAGAGTGCATTAATATACCACTACTACTAGAACCACCATTGCGGGGAAAATTTTAGGGGCTAATATTTGCAGGTCGGCTAATATTCCATGTTTTTTCCAAAAACAAGATTCACCAATTTCCAATTTTCTAAAATTGAATTCCCCCAAAATTTATTGTATAAAATTATTTTATCCTAAAAATTGCCAATATTATATAATATAATATACAATAATTATAAATATAAACATTTTTACAAAATTATCATCAAAAAATTTAAAATTTGGATATTAGGGACTGCAAATATTGCTAAAATTTAAAATAAAATTACACCTTTAAAATTTTCCCTGCACCATTAAAACTTAGACGTAACCTCCACTACTACTAAAAATACCTCTTTCCTCCATTGGGAAATCTACGTCCTAAACCACCACCATTTTGACTACCTCTAGTTACTATTGGTGATTGCTCCAATTTCTCTCCATATATAGATAAATCGGTTCACAATATTCAAGAAGAAAGTCATGGCCACCGTAAATGCACAAAATAATTAAGGAAATATTTATGGCTGTTATATTATGACTCTAATAAACACCATGTTATATTCATGGTGGAACCTAATGTAGATGGAAGCATCCTATTAGTATCATTTTTATTTTCTAGTTGTAGGTTCTCAAAGGTATCTTCCAATTGTGCATCCAATTGAGAAGAGAATTTACATGTTAGAAATAGGAGGCAATGACCTCAATTAGGCATACAAGAACATCAATTTCAGCCCAAGCCAACTCTATAAAAAACGTTATTCCCAATATGTCAAGGTTTATTTTAGTTGTTTCTAAGATATTTTTTTCTGAATTTTAATTTAAAATTTATTTTGATTCACCTATCCATTATCCATCTTCGAATTAATTTTAGATCTATTAAATAATAGTTTTCATAACATTGATCCTAAAGGTTTCAATCCCTTATGGGTCTTTGTTTCACATAATTATTTTGACAAGAACGACTGCTTTATTTCATTCAACGATGTAGTACAATAATACAACATTTTTCTCAAACAAAAACTTGGAATATCTAGAAATTGGCTCAAGAGTGAAAGTATCATCGATGTTAATGATTAGAACACTACCGTTGACTTAATGGCTATCCTTTGCACTTATGGTGTGCACTACGAATTTTATTAATATACCATTTGGATGAACATAATTTCTTATAGAAAAATTCATTCTATTCCCTTCCATTTATAATGTGAATGCATTTAGGGCTTAACCAAAACATTAGATCTTGGTGTGTAGTGGGATGAAATTATTTCACAATGCCAAAATTTGGTGTGGAAGCATGGGACTATTAATGGAAATCTTGTGGAGGAAAAATCCTATGTTGATATGGTCTCATATATCCTTAAGGATGGAGTTGATTAACTTCCTAATCATTTAATCACACAATTCTAGGGTAAAATTCTAGGGTAAAATAGACACTCTAAATTAATTATTTACTCCCATTAGTAAAATCACTCACCTTGTTTTGGAAAGCACATCTCTAACTTAACGATTGAGAATGCACAAACTCAACAATTTTTCTTTTTGTTTCAATGAATTAGAATTATATATTGAATTGATATTAGGAAAGGATCTCTTAGAAAGTGAAATCAATCACTTTGTGTTCTAATAAACCTCTAATTTAATTGATTTACACGTAAACAATTAAGCTTAGTGCTTTTCTATTCTCTAAATGGATAACCTATTACCTATTACATTAATTATATTCTTAGAAGACTACACTACAAAGTGGAATCACTCATCTTAAAGTATAACTTGTCCCTCTAACTTTGATAACTATCATGAATATCCTCTAACTCATGATATAGCATGTAATTTCCCAAAACATAGTGAATTAATTATAATAACTCAGGTTAGTATAATATAGATCCAACTTCTTATAAATAGTATTTCTCATCCTAACCTCCAAAAAAAAGCAATTTACTTTTCATTTTCCATAAAGAAGCATGCAGAAGTTAACCAAAATAATTGAGTTTTCATTGCATGCATGGTATAAAAATTCATGATTTTCCTCTTGGGTCTTAACATAGTAATTTACTTTATAATTTTCTTTTTCTTTTACATTCCATAATTAACTAGTTTCTCATCTACCTTATGATGCCTTATTTTTGCCTCTTCTTTATAAGTGAGTGTTTCTATGAATTTGTAAGCTTCTGTTGTAAATTATGAGTTTCACTTGGCTATTTAGGCTTGCAAGGAAGTCATTTCACTCAATGAGGTTATATGTGGAGTTTATTTGATCTTGATGTTTTTTCCTTCAATAAGTTCCACCTTATTTATGACTACATGCCTCCCATACTTTTTAAATAGATGAAATTTTATTTATTACCTTCTTGCATATCGTTGTGATCAATTGAGGACACAGAGTACTAAATTGTATCTTTGCTAACTCAATAATTAATTATGACATAACTTTTTCATGCTTCGAATTTAAAATATGAAGAAGACTAAAAATCCTTTTATTTATTTATATATCATGGAACATTCACCCAAAATTCACTAGTTTTTCATTTAATTGTAATAAGTAAGCTTTAGTACTTGTAAATTCATAATATTGTGAGGATAATTCTAAATTACAATGAGATAAGAGATTAAATATAATTATTCAACATTTAAATTTTTATCAAATAAATAATCTTGTCATATGTGTCACAACAATGATTCAACCCATTATCCCCAAGGGTTAGCTCACCTAGTCAGTCGATGTCACTAAGGCACTTCTGATATTCAGAGGTCATGGGTTCAATTCTCTTGACACTTTCAAGGATAGTCTCTGTGGTTGAACCAATAGGAATTATACATTCAGGTGGATTTTCCCTGTAAAAAATCTTGTAATTGAAGAGTTCACCAATCTTTGGGGACCATGAACCACAAAGAAAATAAAAACAATGATTTAGCTCATAAATATTTAACTAAGTCTTAAAATAAATCTCTCAATACTAAGAATAACTCATAAACACATTCTTTTGAACATAAGGTCTAAAATAGAAAAAAAAAATTAAATTCATAATCAACGCAAATATTGATACGAGTTTAAATACCATACTTGTAAAATGTGAACATCTAATTTAAAACATGCTATTCTCTATTCAAATATATTCCATATATACTTATTGCTAAAATGTTTTTTCAATAGAAAATCATATTTATGTTTAAGATAGAAAAACACTTACCCAACACTTATGGCTGAAAAAGGATTTTTAATACAAAATTAGAATTGGGTTAAAGGTAAAAAAACACCTACCCAACTCTTATGGCTTAAAATAAAATGTTAAATACAAAATGAAACTTGGATTTCAAAAAAAAGAAATACATACCAATAAATAAGTATGGTTATCACAAGTTTGTTATAAATATTGAGGGGGGAGTTGGATCAATATTTCATTTCATTCACATTAATTCTTTAATTTCATATTTAGAATTATGTATGTGACTTTACTATGATAAACTTGCGTTTCTACACATTATTAATAAACATAAGAGTGTATGTACAGTTTACTTATTTTTTATCAATTTCTTTAACCATCATTTCATTATTTATTCATTATGAAATAATCATGAACATGAAAGAGAAGATAAATCATAGCACATAAGGAACATATCAATACAAAAGGACACTAGTATTTTAGGTGGAAAATCAGTGTGAGAGAAAACCATCACTATTTTCATATATGTATTATCTTTATTATTATAATGGAATCTTCATTAAATCTTTTTCTCACAAAAAATTTTACTAGTACACAAGATCCTATCTATAGGAGGATACAACCTTCATGCGTTCTGCAACACCTACTTGAAGGGAGCTATAACCCCTTGATTTTGTTTACAGACTCCTATCAGAAGGGAGCTCCAAATCCCTCGCTAAAGTCTCCAATCCTTAGCACCTGTATGGACCAAATTTAAAAATGTTTCATACTAAATCCACCTATCTCAAACCATTAAAACAAGTGGGAAACCATTCATCATATTTGAAACTGGACCCACATCAACAATAAGCTAAAAATAATACCAAATTAAAAAAATGAATAATTGAATCACTAAAAACTGAATGACTGAGTTACTAAATCATTGAATACAATAGAATCACTAAATACATCTGAATAATTGAATACAATTGAATTATTGAAGAAAACCAATATCTTAATTATTGAAGAAAACGACTCACTAAATACCAACATGCCAATTAAACCCTCCCAACAACAGTGTCAATATTTTCATTTCATATGAAACCAAGTCACCACTGTCAATACCAATTCAACCATGCCCAATACCAATCATCCAAGCCCATACTGCTCATATATATTAATTCAATCTAATGTGCCCTTAAAAATTTTACCATACAAACCAAATATTGTCATAATCAAGGCATAGTCCTGATCAAGACATCCTTGAAAATAAATAACAAATAATACAATAACTCATTCAATTCATAGTTTTCATAATTATATCAGAACATATATTCGACTTTCATAAAAGGGATCTGTGTATATATATGTTTCTCATTCATAGAACTTGTGTACAGATCAAAAATCTTCAACAATTTAATCAATATTTCAAATGCCAAGCCAAAAAATTCTCATCAATCAACAAAAAAATTGTCATCTGAACACTCATACATCAAAGTGATAGTAATCAACGAGAAGAAATAATAAGAATCTAATTTAATCAACCCAGATTTACTTAGATAATATATGTGAATATTCTAATATATATTATGTGATAATATATGTGACTATTCCCCCCTTAAACTTGACTTGGGGATTATTGACTAAATCCAGCCAAACCTGCTAGATGAGACAACCCCGCTCACTCTAGCTCTTCCCCCCTCAAATTTTTACCCAGTGTAATTCTTAACTTGACATCCCCCCTATAACCTAGGTCTAACCCAGAATTTACCAGTGATTACCCAGGGGTACGCATGCCATAGTAGGTCTTACAGCAGTATGCCCATTTACATGTAAAAATTAACTCCATAATATATATTTTTTTTTGTTTCATTGTTACTGTCTTTATACATAAGAAATCAATGTCCATATAAAAAGAATTCATCTACCAGATTACATGGGTCACCAGCCTCTGTAACCGCCAGTTCTCTAGGAATTCTCTCCAGATACATGGTTCATTAGATCAATCCATGTGCACGTATCCTCTCTCCTCCTCTCTTGGCACATTATGTGCCCAATGCTCTACTCCCTTATAATGAACTATCTCCTTCATAATAAGGTTTGTTTTCGACACCTACCACCACTATAGCATTTCGCTTCTTCGAAGGTAACAACAACCATTAAAATAACACTATAGCATTGTGCTCCTTCAAAAGTAACAACGACCATTAAAATACCACTATAGGATTGCGCTCCGACCATTAAAATATAGCACAACATAATGAATTCATGTAGAGAAAATAGTTGCAAACAATATATTGATTCCCAGGTGGAAGATACGAAATTTATTTGGCCTTTTATGTTCCCAGTAGTGCGTTGCACCACAAAACAGTAACTTTCTACCGTTGGCAGCATTTTCTTTCGAACAACTTGGAACTACAGACCTTGTGACCCTCATCATCATCCATGTCCTCTTCCACGACTCTGATCTTTGCCATGAAAATAGCCAGCAATATACGCTGCATTTCCTCCTACGCAAATTACTCCATGAGGCCAACACGATCACAAGAGGACCATAATGATTACAGGAGCATCGATCTTCCTACCTGTCATTCTCCTTTGTGCATTTTCTATGCAGGGATTCAACATCCCTGCCTTTCGACAGTTTGCAGAATTCGCTTACGGATTTCCTCTTTCCGCTTCATGGAATCCAACGGATCCATGGAAATCTTTTGTTGTCAATGAAACAAGCTCTCCAAGAGCTCACGAACATTGTCCAGGCCTGTTGCCGAGAGGCCTGGGTGTCTTTTTTTTTTTTTCTCCACTTCCCAGCAGACCTTCGCGGCTTTGTCATTCTCCTCCTGCTTCTGCGTGTCGATCGCCTTTTCCCTTCAAACCGTATTCACAACTAGCTCTTCATACCAATCACATCATATAGATTGATGCAACCTACATAAGTCCACGCTACCATAATTCATATCATTCTACCCCTTTGCATATCAGGTAAATGATTTTCCCTCGCAATAGCTTCATGTCGTGTGATTTATCATCCACGTGTTATCACTAGTGCATCCACCACAAAATCATTGATGGTCGCACAACGATTTGTAGCAAAATTCCATCCTTCATAGCACTTGTGCCGGATCTAATAACTCAAAAAATTACAATCGCTAGAACTCATTTTACCAATGCGTTAACAAAATTACAGTTTGAAGCTACCCCTACCAATGTTTTAACTTAGCACGCAGATGGCCACATTTTGCATCATGAAAATTTGATATTCCAACCACTAAAAATCGACAACTAATAAAAAATCAAACCTAGATCAACCTTCAAGACAAACTCCATCATACACGTTCATCAATCCATAACCCCTTGGTAGCAGAAGCGTCCCTTTGAAGCCAAACCTGAACCAAGGCTTCGATACCACTTATTAGGAATTTATCGCAGCAATAAAATATTTTACTGAGAGGAATAATAATCATGAAAAAGAACCAGCAAAAAAACATGAACATAAACACAAATGTTTATCCGGGAAAACCCCAAATCTGGGGAAAAACCCAATCAATGAAATTTCATTAACCATTGGCCAAAACCTTGGCCAATCTGGTCAAGTGAGCCTTCACCGCTCACCTCTAGGCCTTACATTACAATGAAGTATTCCCAGCCTTTTATAGGCTCCATTACATGCAATACCATGGGTCGAAAACTATGGGTGCACAAAACCATGTGCCCCAAAACCACTACTATTTACCCTAGTCAACTTTAACTCTATCCCGATTCAAGTTTACCTAACAGCTTCGGGGGTGCCAATGGTTAATTTGGCTTTATCGTAAGGAGGTTTACTTGTTGCAAACCTCGTTGTAGATATTTTTTTTTGCAGTTGACATCATTTTGACATTCTTCGTAGCTTATCTCGACCAAAGAACATACCTGCTGGAGGACATATGCGAGAATATTGCTAAATGGTATATTTGCACATGGTGGATGTTTGATGTCTGCTCAACAATATCCTTTCAGGCAGCTAGTCTAATAATTAGAGGGAAACTTGGGATAGGGCTCAATCTTCTTAATATGCTGTGCCTCTGGCGTTTATGGCAAGTCTAATGGCCAGACATGGTGTGCACATGTCACATTTGATATCCTAGGAGGACATGTAGTGTAAGCATACATCTGCATGAAAAGGAGCAAAGATCCATGAGATATGAGAGAATATGTGCTAGAATAGCAAGTCATTAGTTGCATTAGGAGAGAAAAGTGTTTGACAGAATGTGTCAATCAAATGTTTTGAAGAACATCAAAATGAGAGAGGATATTTGCAGGTGAATTAATTAAAATTGATGAACCATGTATCTGAAGAGAATTCCTAGAGGACTAACGGTTATAGAGGTTGGTGACCCATGTAATCTGGTAGATGGATTCTTTTTATATGGACATTGATTTCATATGTACAAAGGTAGCAAAAATAAAACAAAAAAATTTATTATTATTATAATGGAGTTAATTTTATTACATGTAAATGGGCATACTACTGTAAGACCTGGTATGGCATGCGTACCCCTAGGTAATCACTGGTAAAGTCTGGGTTAGACCTAGGTGATAGGGGGGATGTCAAGTTAACAATTACCCTGCGTAAAAATTTGAGGGGGAAGAGCTAGAGTGAGCGGGGTTGTCTCATTTAGCAGGTTTGGCTAGATTTAGTCAATAATCCCCAAGTCAAGTTTAAGGGGGGAATGTTTACTAGGGTAAGTAGTAGTGGTTTTGGGGCACATGGTTTTGTGCACCCATGGTTTTAGCCGATGGTATTGCATGTAATGGACTCTATAAAAGGCTGAGAAGACTTCATTGTAATGTAGGCCTGGAGGTGAGCGATGAAGGCTCGCTTGGCCAAATTGGCCAGGGTTTTGGCCAACGGTTAATGAAATCTCATTGGTTGGGTTTTTCCTCGGAGTTTGGGGTTTTCCCAGATAAAAATTTGTGTTTATGTTTATGTGCTTTGTTGCTATTTATGTTTATATTTATTTCCCTTAGTAAAATTATTTATTATTTCTGCCATAAAATCCTAACATCAAGAACATAACTTGTGTATAGATATCAAAACATTTCTCATTAAAAACCTATAAACACAGTGTCTGTCTAGCAGAATAATCATGTCAAACATGCCATTACTCAGTTTCGTGATATGTTTTCAATTCAACCTATTGATCTTTGCATTTTCATAAACAACTAAATAAAATCTCAACATCTGCACACACATTCCAACCATAGAATTGCATCTGCATATACAATCAAACCATATCTTTGTATCTATATACACAATCAAACCATATCTTTGCATCTGCATAATCAAATTATATCTTTTCATTGACATACACAATCATACCAAATATTATCATCTACATACACAATCAAACTGAATCTCTATACCTGCATACACAATCAAACTATATCTTTTCATCTACATACAAAATCAAACTAGATCTATGCACCTACATACACACCTAAATCATATCTATGCATTTAATAATCAAATTCATTTTCATATTTTAGCAGCTTAATTTTTTTTCCATAATTACACCTACAATAATAAAATCAATCAAGCATATCCATTAGATTTCCAATACACTTTTATATCTCTTAGATATGAGAATTCTCCTTACTCCCTGGTGCACACTTCTTCCAAATCAAATCACAAGTGAATAATCCATCAAATACACACTCATAGCTACTTGATGTCCTTCTCTTTCTATAATCTATTTTCCTTGCCAATACCATGGGAAAATTCTTCTCTATTTGTTGTCAATAATTGTTGACAGAATCAAATAGAGGGATATTACCATGGAAAATTCTCATGGTACATCATGTGTTCACATAAATCATGAATTTCACTTTCAATATGCATACACAAATTTGCTGAAGTAAAGTAGCTTATGTACTCAACTTTGATGAAGGAAAGTAGTGTATGCTTTTAATACTTCGAATTCTTCAATATATTTCAAATCCAACTTGTGACTAAGCTGCCAAAACTCTTTCTCATATTCTGCAATAGTTGTACAAGTATTCATATCTTTTACAATAGTTGAAAAAATCTCTATAGTCATCATCCATCCATAGATTAGTCGTGCATAACAAGAGTGTGAAATCACTGACATCAACGATAATACATTTTACATGTGAGTTGACACCATATTATACCTGGGTTGACACCAAGGACAACGTATAAGCCATAATTCCAAAAAACTCAATTTTTCCATCGTTCTTAACAATCCATTCTTAGATATAATTCCCACAAAGGATAAAAAATATGATTATTCATTTATTTTGTCAATAAAATGTTTCAATATAAGAACCATATGCAAACATTCATATCATGTCAACCATTGACACATTTCTGCAAACACTTTGCATGCATTTATTTTACTAGAACCATTACATATACCTATTTAAACCATTAATAAATGTTATCTTACATGTTCACATGTGTTTATAAAATCATTGTAGATATTCAATTTATTTCATCCATTGACATATTTCCAATTTTTTTTTTTATAGGAATTCAATTTATTTCAGCTATTGACGTCCTTGTACAAACACTTTGTAGGTGTTCTTATTATTTTAACCACTAACATCTTTCTACAAACATTTTGTGGGCATACTTCTTATTTAAGCCACTAACATGCTTCTACAGACACTTTTATAAGCATGCATGAATAGTATACAACAAAGAATATTCCTCAATACACCCAAAATGTAGAGAATAGATAAAAAAAAATTCTTTAGCAATGCACAACCCTTAACTCAAAAAAATAGCTCAAAAAAATGTAAATGTGTTTCTTTTATCAATACTCACACATTGGAAAAACCCAACAAATATATAGGAAACACATAAAAGACATATAGAAATCACTCTACAACATTCATAATTAATATTTAGGAAAATTCCTATTAGTATTCAAAGACGCCAAAGCAATCATGCTTTCATAATTTTGTTTATTTTCAAGTTATTAAATTTACATTTTGTTTTATAGCCATAACTAATATGCC
Source organism: Pinus albicaulis (assembly GCA_034641835.2). Taxonomy (NCBI): domain Eukaryota; kingdom Viridiplantae; phylum Streptophyta; class Pinopsida; order Pinales; family Pinaceae; genus Pinus; species Pinus albicaulis. The sequence goes on along the minus strand of CM076575.1, from coordinate 1,532,127,653 downwards.
TCGTAATCAATGAAAGAAAGTTTCTAAATAAATAATTATATGCAACATTAATAAATATATTAGATTGTAAGAATTCTCTAACAAACCAAGTCTTTATCTTTTCTAGCCAACCATAGGTATAATTGTACCAAGTTTCCTACACTGGGCCATCCCCAAGCCAAGCCATGATTCCATTAGGGTGAAAATATAAAATAATTGAGCTTGCTAGAAATTATAGTGATTAGAATCTCACTTGTAAAAGTTTTCACAATATTAAGTTGTTTCTTTGATGTATTTCTTAACATTGGAGCACCTTCTCTATTGAAAAATCTCTTGACTGCTCCCCTCCATTGTTACCATCCCACTTTTCATATCTATTGCATTGATTAAGAACCTTATAATTTGGAAAATTAGAAGTATTTGACACAAATATTTATCCTTAAAATATAATTATCACTGTTAACACTAGAAAATCGTACAACAAAAGACATCAATTAATGTCGAACCCAAGGATTTACAGGACAAGAATACATTATGGAATCAAGAAGTATTTATAATCTCTGAGGTTTTGAGAAAATCAAATTTGAACTAGTCATAAATGGTCAAATGTTCACTTTATCCTTCGAGAAGAGCACCTTCTGGGTGCCTTTTTGATCGATAAGCGCACATTCCTGGAAATGGAAAAGAGTCACTTTATGGGACCCCACCAAGCAAAGGATAGTTACTCCTTATGTGAAAGTTTCCTAAGGACAGCCACCAGTGCCTCCTTAGACATTATGTGAGCACACAAAAGAATATTTCATCACACAATGGAATCGCACCTCTCCCATGGGTCACCATCCATCATGTACCAAGGGAGGGAAGGAGGATTTGAAGTTCACCTATATAAACCCACCAAGAGATGAAGAAAGGGTGATCAGAGTGTTATGCTGGCCAAAGTTTCCCATGCAACACCAACATTGTGTGTGACCCGGAGCTAGAGCTAAAGAGGACTCGATAGTTGGCCACCCAACATCTTAGTCCACCACAGCACAGAGAGAGAGTGATACTGCATCAGAGGCAAAGCTTGGAAGGCAACATCCTTGCATCGGGACCTAGAGCCATTGCCTAGGGGCCCTTTGGCAAGTGGGTAAAATTTCTTCTCCATTTCGAACGTTTAATAAGAAGAGGCCATCGATCCATCATTTGCATTATTCTCATTTGAAACTCTCTATATAGCTTCTGTATATTTGTTTGTTAGTTTTAGTTTAACCAAAACATACTTCAACATACTATTTCCATTAATTTCTATGCTTTTGAGCTCCCCCACTTTCTGCCTGTTACCAATAGTTTAGAGAGTAGACCACACTCTCTAAGCTGGTGCGATTTCGTATACCCGTGCGACTAATCCACAACAACAATCACTTTAGTGTATTTTAAGCTCATCATTCCACATCAAAAACACATTTTTTCCCATAATATATTATTTTCTCTTCTCCTTCCAACCCAAAAGAATGGGATACTTTCTCCATTAAAAATCCTTTTTTCTTCATGAGATAAGAAAGTAGTTAAGAATACTAATCCTAACACATTATTTTAAAAAAGTTAGTAGGTAAGTCTCCAAGAGTTTAAGAGAAATTTTAATAAAGGATTCATTATTCTTTTGTAACTATGGCCTAGCTTCATAGTTATAAATCAAATAAGTATATATTAAATAGAATGGGGAAGTGGTAAAATAGAACAAGAAAATGGGTAAGAGGTATAAATATCTAGACATAATATTTCTCCCATGCATGCTCTTACCATTTATCCACTAGTGGTGTCAGGGTCTCTCTATAACCACACATGCTTTATTTGGCTGTTCAATATAATAAAAATGATATGTACTTGATATTATTTATTATGTTGAAACACTCACCATAGTATTAGTAATACAATTTTTATGCCAACAATAGACATACTATATGTAACAATAACAAGTTTTAACAAGTTTTAAACAAAAATCAAATGGGGATATTGCAATTATGAATGAATTATTATAGCAACTAAGTATATTATTTTCATCTTTATAGAAAGAATGCATCATCCTTTGCTATGTGAACAAATTATTTTTTCATTACAACATAATCTAGAGAACTATCATTATCATCAAGTAGTTAAGGTAATTGTAAACATAATACTAAAAGAATAAAATTGTTTTTCCATCTGATGATAAAACCAAGAAATGCAATGATGATAACCTCCAAAAACATGACATATCATTCTTCTTCAATTTAAGGTTATTTTACTAGTCCATACTTCGTCGGAGACTATAACATTCACCTTAGGTCAAAATGCGTTGAATTTCAATATTTTTTCTATTTTACTGCAATTTTAACCAAAGTTTGGAGAAAATTCTTAATACCTCTATTTTCTCGTAAATTCGAAAACAATTTTCTAATTTTTTGGTCGTATTATTTATATTTTTTGATTTCTTGAGTGATCTCTCATGGGACATAATTCCCATGGTAGAGGAAATTTTAATTTTACTATTTTTCAGTTCCCAACAAATAATTTAAATATCCTAAAAAGGTTAAATTTGTGAGTGGTTTGTTGGGAAAAATACTAAGAAGGCGGGGGGGAGTGAATCAATATTTATAAGAATCACAGTATTTACTTTTCTTCTACTGATTTCTATATGCGAATTTGATTAGTCCAACTAGCATATACACATAGCTACCCAAGGGAAGATTGCACATACCTAAATATCTTATTGTTCAAATAAATATTCAGAAAACATTACTTAGCCTAGTTCATCAACTATGCATCAGATATTTAAGTAGTAAACAAGTATAGTAATAATAGAATAAATCATCACACAAGTGCATCACACATCAACACCAAGATTTAAGGTGGAAAAACAAGTCTGTTGAAAACCACCACTGTCGTCATCTCTATCTTCAATAATTATTATATCGAAAACTAATTACAATGTTGTACTGATGCAGACTCATATCAATATGCAGGCACCCACCTGTAGAAGGTTATAACCTTCTCTTGTTCTCCAGCTGCTACTAGAAGGGAGGTCTAACCCACTGATCTTGTTTACCAACCACTACTGCAAGGGAGCTATGACCCCCTGAACAAAATACCAGCTTATACTGACATGAAGCCTCTACTCACACACTGGATTCTTCATCCCTCAAACCCACTCACGACCATGTTTCAATAATTTTAACATTGGATCCAACATCTTCAGCACAACACAATTTCCAGATCAACACCGATAGAAACAACCCAATATTTAAATAGAATAGTGACCAGATCATAGCAATAAACCCAGAATTATGAGTTAAGATGTAGAATCAACTTCAACCCTAATGATTCATAAAACCAAATGTATACGCTACTTTACTCACTTCAACCTGTGTATATACGTGATTTCCAATGGGTGAACCTGCATATAGATATTTATATACTGAATTTAGGAATGTGATCAGACTCAGAACATATCAGAAACATTCAGACATGCTTTGTCAAATTTATAGAACCCTTATTTAGTCAACAACATCCATCATATTCAATCACCCAGACACTGATCATATCTATACATAATCAACTAGAAGCATAAATAATATTGAAACAATATAGATCTATATGAAGACTTCATTGACAGACAACAAAAATATAGCATAAATGATTACACATTCTCTTCAGTAATATTAAGAAACACCCTAACTTCCATACACACTTTTGCTGAAATGAACCCACAAGTATATGCGCTTTCATCATGACGAACCAGCATATAGATCTATAAATATTCATAACTACATAAAGTTTCCGATCAACAGACTTACTCAGATCATACCCTTCACTTCAGTAAACATACACCATATCATAGATCTAGACATATCACAAGAAGATCAAGCAAATTAATAGTCATTTAAGGTCTAAAGATCCTGATCCATCATTGTATTCATAAGTGCATCATTATTTCAGATATATTAATAAATTGTAACCCATTTCATTTAGTTATACTTCAGATTGAAATATTCAATTAAAAACCCATACACTTGCCACCTTTGCACTATGATCTTCTTCTCCTTATATATTTTGAGCCTTCCCAATACCATGAACCAAAACCACCTAATTGCTAATGGTATTCTTGAATGGAATCAAATAGACGACACAAAGCTTAATAATATGGGCTAAAACCCTGGTAAGGACCCCTAGTATCATAAACTGACTGCGTAAGTAGGTACACGACTTGGCTTCTTCGTACCCACATGTATACCCGACATCTATTCATCAAAGCTACGTATATATAATTCTAGATGTATACGTGGGTTTCCTTCATCAAGCTTGCCAGTACAATTAGGTTACCCTCATCAAACCTGCGTGTACATTATGAGACATTACCTTTATCATTTTTCTGTCACTGACTGTAATTCCTTTTTCTATCACATCTAAACTAACCTCTAGTTACATCATTTTTACATCTTTGACAAATAAGTTGATATCAAAAGGTAAATCATCAAGTAGGTTTCCATTAAGGACAACATATCAACATATTACATCATAATTCCAACAATAACCCCCTTTGGACTTGATGGCAACTCACCGTATCTTATAGATACTTGAAAGACACATCAATCATAAGAATTATTTGAACACCAAAGACGAGGTTACTCTGTAATATTCCCAAATGGGAAAAGTAGAAATATAGTGCATAAACATGGAAATAGCATTGTATAACATCACATCAATAATGGAGACCAATATGGATCTTTTTTATTAATCATAACAATAGAAAACATATAAAAAATAATGGGGCCCGAAACATACAACATGAACTAACAAGCCTCCAATGAGTAAATCCCTCCAGAATGAGGTGTTTCTACTATATCAAAATTCTAGAAGACTGCTACAGCGTAGTCATAGGAGCACTGCTACAAAATATGAACATAAAAAAGATTATATAGCTGATATATGCCTCAAGAGATACAGAAAATAAATATCTAGGCTCTATAGCAACCTCCAACAAGAACCCAAGAGGGTTTTCAGAAATACACCAATATACAAGAAATGAGTCAAAGCCCTAGGGATGAAGATTCATTGCAACTACACAGATGGAGAGATGTGGCTGATTTGATGTAGCCAAGAATATAGCCTCCTCCAATAGACTCCAGAGTTGAAAGGTTGATTCCTTCACTCGAAAACCTTCTCCCCAAATGGTGTACTGAAACCACCCCTGCAACTCCTCCCTAAAATAACGCAGTCCAAGACTAAAACTGCACTTAAGGGAAAATGATAGTGTGGCCTAGTGGGAAATGCTACAATAAAGCTCAGGGGCCTTCCTTACTATCCTCCCAATGGAAGGAAACCTTCCTCCACAGAAAAACAACTCAGAAATCACCCAAATTTATTCTCCCTTCTACAACCTGCAACACAACACAACCCTCTGGAGAAACTACCTTGTAGATGAAAGATGGAGCTTGGCCTGATGCCAGAATATGTAATTGTAGTGTAATCACTTCTTCTGAGTAGGCACTCGAAGTCCCCCAATGATGAAGGTGGGATTCCCTCTCAGGAACACACTGTGCTAAACAACACTACAGTATTATCTAAATAGATAAAGAGAGCAAACAAGTCTTAACATACCATATCAAAATTATAATATACAACATATATTTTATGGATGCCATCCCCTTCCTTATATTAGTGGTGAGCTTCCTCACCCTTGGACCCACTCATTAAAGCCACTTCTTCCATGCATGGATTCTCCCTCCAAAACTGCATTGTCCCACAAGGAATGCCAATCCTCCATGACAACAGTGTTGATTTGGTCAAAGTTGACCCAGTCTACATGCTCCAAACCCTTTTCACACATAAGGGTGCTTTATCAAGCCACTAAAGTGATCTCCATTCACATTAACAATGATTTTATTCCTACTAAGGATATTTATGGGTCTCCATACCCTCTTACTCAAAAATCTAAAAAGAGAAAGAAAAAATTAATATTCCAACTAGCTCATGGCTAATTGGGAATATTACAGTCCTCCCCTCCCAAATGTTGCTTGTCCTCAAGCAACTGTATAGGTGAGTGCTACAACTCTTCTCCTCCTTCCTTGGTGACAACTCCATGTGATAGTCTCTCCTCATATACCAAGTGTCTCCCAATCAATCCATCCATGAAATGCTCCTCCCAAGTATTCATGATATGGCAATGAGTCACCTCATAAGGAAACAAAAGACCCAATGTAGCAATCATGGTTTGCTAAATTTTCTCCCTGAAAAATGAAGAATAAGAAACATGGAGTATCTCAATCCCAATGGGCACATTCCATCCTTGCATCCTTCTTCCATTCATTCCGATAATAAGAATAAGGAAATCATCAATGTATGGGATCATAATCAAGGATACATAAGATGCCATTTGTAATACCGGAGGACAATAATAGTCCCGCATGTGGAACCAGCGTAGTATATCTCATGACTGCCTCCAATAATGATATAATAAGTGGTTTTCACACCACTTACTTGCTGCCATAGTCGTCTCACAAGTTCTCAGAAGGTGAGTAATTTTTGGTGCATTTGGAATACACCATGAATGATATGTCATATCCCTATATCCTCCTAAGGAGTGGCCATGCTCAACATTGTTTATGGCCCCAAGTTGACCATGAAGTTTATAAGGAATAATGCTCCTATTTGGAGCAATGGCCTACACATGAGTGTTAAAGGAATGAAAATAATCATTAATTAAATCATTAAGCATTAAAACATAATCCTTACCATATGCTTTGCTCATATTAATGGAGTGGCTCATAGGTAGATCCCCTCTCATTTCCAAAGAGGAAATAGGTGGTTGTGATAACTCCCTCAAAGAGTTATGTTTCTCCTCCATCTCCACATGGTCCATGCATCTCCTCAAATGCTAATATATCTCCTCTTCAAAGCCTTCCCAAGTATACCCCTTAATGATAGTATGGTATGCTCTCATGGAATAAGTGTGGCCGAAGAGAAAATATTCATGTGTTGCTTGTAGCAACTTCTCCTTGAGCTTGGATGCTCTAGACAATAAGGTCCTACTCTGATAGTAGATGACCTCATCTCTTACTAAATATTCCTCCTCTGGTAGTTGGTCATCAAGTATCATGCAAGTAAAAAGATACTTGGAATAATCCACTAATAGGTAGGATTTCCAAAATGGATCTGTCCTCCATAGTGACAACATTGATGATCTTTCATATAAATCATCTGTAATGTGGTTGTCCCCCTCTTTGACATCTCCCATGCCAAATTCACATACCAAGATGCTATTATCCTTCCTTTGTTGCTCCTCCTGTAGCTTCTCATGCTCAAGTAAAGGTTGAAGCTTTTGGAGGTTAGTCTTCCATGGGAAGCTATCACCTATCCAAAACTTCCTGCGTTTGGCCAAAGCATGCATGAGTGGCCACCATCCTCTATCATGCGTGGAAGATTTCTCCCCAAGTGAGAACATCTTCTGAGCCTCCAAAGTCAAAGAATAATCTCCTTGCACCATGAGAGTTCCATCCTCCATCCCTGTAGCATCCTCTCTCAGTGCAAGATGTGAGGTGAGAGTGGGTAATGATGATAGTGGGAGAATTTCTCCCTCCTCCTTGAGTCTACCCAAGACCCTCGACATTATACCATGACCTCCCAATGCTCCCACTCCTCCTGCATCTATGAGTGGTGCAACATGTTGTGAGACATTTCTCACCAAATCCTGACCAGGTGGCCTCCTAGGTGGTTTTCCACTAAACAATAATGTCCCATGGGCCAAATTCATCTTCATACATGATGGGAATATTATTTCCTTGCTTCCACTGTGCAAATCCAACTCTATTTTTTGTGTGGAAGTTGTTTGTGAGGGATATGTGTGCATGCCCCCAATCATCTAATACTTGGGTACTTCTCTCAATGAAGCAAGAGCCCCTCCAATTAGATAAAATGCTCCATTCCCACCTCCTGGGGGTGGTGGATCCTCTCATACTATCCCAACACTATGACCTCCTTCTGTTTCTTCTTCTTCCTCCTCCTCATCATCTGAAAATACCTCTATATAGTGTGCCTTTCTTGCTACACATCTATGTTCAGGTGCCCATGATTCTTGGCATGCGAAGCAAAGCTTCCTTCTCGTCAAATATTTTTGAACATCATCACGAAGAGGTACTTCTCTTTGCCTCTCCTTTGAAAAAGGAGCCTTTTCATATTTTCCCTTTGATGGAAAAGTGGGCTTTTATTGAAATGTTTCCTTTTATTTTGGCAAGGCATCTTGTAGATATCTAGCTCTTTCAATGGCATCTTGAAGGGTAGTGGGTTTGGTAGATTTAACCAACCCATGAAGAGGTTCTGATAGCCCATCAATAGACATATAGACCCTCCTTGCTACAAATAAATCAGGAACCACAACAACAAATTTTAAAAATTCAAAAATACAAGTTTCTAGATTACCTGATTTCTTGAGCTTAGCTAGCCCCATGAAAGGTGCCTCTGGGTCTCTTTGATCAAACCTCTCCACCAACCTCCTTGTGAAATCTGAATATGTAGTCACATTGGCATGACCCAATGTGGAAATACCATGAAGCCACCAATCATGTGCTTCACCCTCAAGGTGTAGCGCTACTATTTTGATGGCCTCCATCTCCGGTACTTGGTTTGGCTCGAAGTATATGTCTATCTTCTCTACCCATGATTTTCCAGTTCATTTTGATGACCCATCAAAGTTGGGTAAGAAAAATCTACTCATAGTCTAGTGTAGATCATGATTCTGTATGAATCCTCCACCTCTATTGTGATGTCGGGCTCTTCTATTGTCCTTGATCTGAAAGAATTCTTGAAAACTCAAATTATCCTTGAATTTCTAAGATTGAGACTCACACTCAAGAAAATAATCTTCAATATTTTCTTGTTCTTGAAACCCTCCATTTCCCACTACTAAGAATGTAGGAATTGTAGAGCACTGGGAAACTCGTTGCTTCACTGGTTGATCACTCTAGTGATGAGAAATTTTGGAGCCTTCACCATGTAGAAACCCTTTAGGGGATTATTTGTGACTATCCACCATCATATCCTTTATATATATTCCAATGTCTTGCATATTTTGAAGAAGAAGCTTAGGGAAATCCTTGTCATATTCTTCTCCTGATAAAGGGTTTTTAACCTTGTCTTATTTATCATTTTTATAATAATACTTCAAGTTTCCTTTGAAATACCTTCTCTCTCTATGTGTGAGAGGATATCCTTCTTCTGATAACATATTGGCTTAAGATTCATAGGCTGAGCCAAGATTATGCTTTGATACCACTATAATATTCCCAAATGGGCAAAGCAGAAGTATAGTGCATAAACATGGAAATAGTGGTGTATAACATCACATCAATAATGGATACCAATATGTATCTTCTTTATTAATCATAACAGTAGAAAATATATACAAAATAATGAGGCCTAGAACATACAACATGAACTAACAAGCCTCCAGTGAGTAAATTCCTCAAGAATGAGGTGTTGTTACTATATCAGAATGTCGGAAGACTACTAAAACGAAATCATAGGAGCACTGCTACAACATATGAACATATAAAAGATGATATGGCTGATATATGCCTCAAGAGATATAGAAAATAAATATCTAGGCTCTATAGAAACCTCCAACAAGAACCCAAGAGGGTTTTTAGAAGTACACTAATATACAATAAATGAATCAAAGCCCTAGGACTAAAGATTCACTGCAACTACACAGCTAGAAAAATGTGGCTGATTTGATGTAGCTAAGAATATAGCCTCCTCCAATAGAATCCCCATATGAAAGGTTGATCCCTTGACTGTAAAACCTTCTCCCCAAGTGGTGTACTGAAACCACCCCTGCAACTCCTCCCTAAAATAACACAGTCCAAGATTGAAACTACGCTGTAGGGGAAAATGATAGTGTGGCCTAGTGCCAAATGCTGCAATAAGGCTCAAGGGCCTTCCTTTCTAGCCTCCCAATGGAAGGAAACCTTCCTCCACTGAAAAACAACTCATAAATCACCCAAATGTATTCTCCACTACTGCAACCTGCGACACAACACAACCCTCTGCAGAAACTGCGTTGTAGATGAAATATGGACCTTGGCCTAATGCTAGAATGTGGAAATGAAGTGCAATCACTTCTCCTGCGTAGGCACTCAAAGTCCCCCGAGAATGAAGGTGAGATTCTTTCTCACGAACACCCTGTGCTAAACAACACTGTAGTCTTCGCTAAATAGCTGAAGAGAGCAAACAAGTCTTAACTAACCATATCAAAATAATAAACTACAACATATCCTCTATGGCTACCATCCCATTCCTTATATAAGTGGTGAACTTCCTCACCCTTGGCCCGACTGATTAAAGCCACTACTTCCATGCATGGATCCTCCATCCAAAACTACATTGTCTGAGAATGAATGCCACTCCTCCATGACAACACTATTGATTTGGTAAAAGTTGACCTATTCTACATGCACCAACCCATTTTAACACATAAGGGTGCTTTATCAAGCCACTAAAGTGATCTCCAGTCACATTACTAGTGATTTTATTCCTACTAAGGAGATTTATGGGTATCCATACTCTCTTATTTAGCAATTTAAGAAGCAAAATAAAAAATTAATATTCCAACTCATGAAAAATTAGGAATATTACATACTCTCCCCCTTTGACGTCAAGGGAAAAGGGAAAACTAATGCCTAAACAAGGTTTATCTTTCCTTATAGAATGAAGAGCTATGTAGATCTTATCTACACTGACCATGCTCCCCCTGAACACATGCTGAGGCTTCATATTTTCGATAGAATACATGACTTTATGACTCAACTAAGTATGGCCTTTCCTATCACCAAGGACTTGTAATTACATCAATCTCCCAACCAATTGGGGTTACATATTTTACTCAACTACCCAACCCAAATGGGTTTACATATTATACTAAGTCCATACATGACTAAATATGACAATATTTAAATCAAAGGTCTCAACATGGCGCTTACATTAAATTACACATATGAATTTTTATAACCAAGACCAAAGCATCTCATGAGAGAGATCATAATTCAACAACCAACATAATTCCAAAAATTCATTATTCTCATCAAGGATAATTCTCCCCCTAAACCTGTGCATCCAGAACATTTTCAACAACCAATTTGTCAAAGCATGTTCATTAAGAAGATAAATATCAAGGACAGGAAGTGTAAGTTGAACACCAAAACAACACTATGTATCCATCAACACCTAAGAAATAGAGCCAAAAATATGACTTAGAATGTTTTGAAGGTTGACCCATAGAATTTATGACAACAAGATCCATATGCAACTAAGCTTCATGCAACCTGTGTACTGAATTTAATCTTCTGAAATCAAAGAGATTTGATAAGTGATGCAGAGAGAACTCCTAGTTTTTGTATGAGATATTCAATTGCTACCCTGGGAAGAGGTTTAGTAAATATGTCAACAATTTTTTCTTTGGAGGGAAAATAATCCAATTTAACCTTTTTCTCAAGCACTTTTACTCATAAAAAGTGATATTTGATAGTAATGTGCTTGGCCTTAGAATGCATAACAGGATTTTTCGAGATACTGATGGCACTTTTTTTATCACATAGGATGGAGATTGGAGGAGAACATTTAATTTGAATATCTTGTAATGTGTGCATCATCCAAAGAATTTGTGTGCAACATGATGTGGCAACCACATATTATGCTTCTGTTGTAGATAAGGTAATGGAACTTTGTTTCTTGTTGAACCAAGATACTAATTGGAACCCCATATAAAATGTACCACCACTAATGCTTTTCCGATCATCAACATTTCCTTCCCAGTTCACATCTGTGTAAGCATGAAGAGTAAGATCAGGATTTTTGGGATACCATAGACCAAAATATTGATTTCCTCGTAGATATTTGAATACTTTTTTTACAGCTTGAAGATGTGACTCCTTTGGATTTTCTTGGAATTGTCCAACAATCCAAACTGCATGCATAATATCTGATCTAGTCCCAGTTAGATAAAGAATACCTCCAATCATAGATCTATACTTTGGTTGGTTTACCATGGGAGAATCATCATGAGAACTAAGGTTACATCTGGTCACCATTGGAGTGCTCACAGGTTTGCAATCTTCCATCCCATATTTCTTCAGGATCTGTTTGAGATATTTTTCTTGTGAGGGAAATAGGCCATCTTTAACTTGTTACACTTGTAAGCCATGAAAATATGTTAGTTCCCCAAGTAATACATTTAAAATTATTTCTGCATAATAGAAGAAAAATTATGACTCGTGAATTCTTCATTACTCCCAAAAATTATGTCATCAAGGTAAACAAAAATAATTGAAAGTTTATCATTATCAAGTTTTGTGTATAAGTTACTATCTGCGGATCCTTTTGTGAAACCTTATTGTCGAAGATATTTGTCAATACATTAGTCCCATGCTCCAGGAGCTTGATTTAGACAATATAGAGCCTTTTTGAGTTAAAAAAAAAAAATCATCATTTCCCAGAATTAATCCTTCTAGTTGTTCTATATAAACTTCTTATTCTAGATCACCATTGAGGAAGGCAGATTTTACATCCATTTGATAAACCTTGAATTGTTGAAAACATGAAAAAGAAAGAAACATTTTATGGCTTCAAATCTGGCTACAGGTGCAAATGTTTCTTCAATGTCTATACCCTTTGTGAACAAGTCTAGCTTAGTTTCTAATAACATCTCCATTTTCATTTAACCTATTTTTGAATATCCATTTTGTTCCAATAAAATTTTTATCATGAGGTTTTGGAACCAATTCTAAAGTATTATTATTTTCAATTTTTTCAAGTTCTTCACTCATGGCCTGCATCCAACATTCATCTTTACTAGCTTGATTTACATTTTGTGGTTCAATGGTGGATAAGAATGCCATATAATTGGGAGATCCTACAAGATTTATTCCTGTTTGAACCCCTAGTGATTCCTTTTCTCCAAAAAATTGAGATTCTGGATGATTCTTTTGAACATACTTGGATGGAGCCTTTTATGATATATCTTCTTTTGGTGCTTCATTGAGTTCTCCTTCTATATTGTTGTTATTTAATGAGGGAAAACAAACATCATCATCATCCTCATTTGTTGTTATTTTCCTTTTGGGAATTGTGAGAGATTTATCAATTAAAACATCAATAAATTCAACAATCTTCTGAAGTATTTTATTGTAGCATTTGTATGATTTACTTCTAGAAGAGTAACCAAGAAATATTCCTTCATCGGTTCTAGGCTAAAACTTACCAGGTTTTTCATCATTATTTTTTATAAAGAATTTTCTTCAAAAAAATATTAAATGCTTCATATTGGGAATATTACCATACAGAGTTCATAAGGATTTTTATCACTATTTACATGACCATCGGCCTTATTGAGAATATTTAATACAATATGCATTACTTCGCCCCAAAGGTGTTAGGAGTCCCAGGTTCCTCAAGTATAGCAAGAGCCATTTGCTGAACTGTTCTATTCATTCTTTCTGCCACACCATTTTGTTGTGGATTTCCAGCTACATAAAATTGTCTTTTATGCCATATTGTTCACAGAAATCAAATAATTCATCTGATATGTATTCTCCTGCTGCGTCAGATCTAAGACATTTTATTTCTAGATCTAATTCATTTTCAACCAAAGATTTTAAAACCTTAAGATTTTAAAATGCTTCATCTTTATGTTTCAATAAATTGATCCAACACATTCTAGATAATTCATCAATGAATAGGATATAATATTGTTCTCCATGAGGTGAATTTTTCCTTAAATAACCACACAAGTCAGCAAGTATAAGTTTGAGAGGCTTACCTGCTGATCCTTCTTTGGCATTAAATTTCACCCTAGTTTGCTTACCGAATTAGCATATGGTACTCTCAGGTAAAGTGGTGTTGGGTATCTCACGAACAACTTTGAGCCTGCTTGATTTGCTTATTTGAGAAAATCTCAAATGTCCCAATCTTCTGTGCCATAACTAGTCTTTTGTAGATTTACCTAGATAACATTTCTCTTGGCCATTTTTCAATATATACAGATTTATTGGTATTCTTGTACCTTTTATTACAGTATTTCCTGTGTCAATTTCACGAACCACATACTCTATTGAATGAAATACAACTTCATTTCATTGATCACACATTTGGCTCATACTCAACAATTTATGCTTCAATCCATCAACATACATAACATTGTTGTTAGAAAATAAAATGTGACAGAGCAATGGAACACATAAATATGCGAGAACAAAAACACATAAAACATATAAAACAAGAGAGAGATAGATATACATGGTTCACCCAATTTGGGCTTTGTCCACTGCGAATAACTAGTACTTTCTTTATATTATCTAGTGAAATGAAGAGACACAACCTATAATAGATTCGCTATAATATCCTTTGTTCTCTCTCATAGCCCCCTTTCTATTTCTCACTCATAATACTCATACCACACACAGACACAATAAAATACCCTCATAAAACAAAGGGGTTGCCTTCTGGGGCCAAAATCCATAAGTTAAACATAACTTCTATAGTCAGATCATCCGCCTAATGAATGGCCCAGATTAACTAGAAATTATAATATTTTACAAGGCAATTTTACATCTTGTACAATGCATCCACCCCCCCCTAGAACCCCCAGGAAACATTTAAATGAAGGGCGGTGTTGTCGCCCCGTTAAGAATAGGGGTCCACCGCGGTGATACATCTATGTAAAGAAGATAATCATGCTCCACACCTAAGAATCTCCCACTTGGAGACTAATTGTAGCAACTCCGTTGCTGCTTCATTTGCTGGAAAATTACTCCAATTTTGCCCTGGTTGTTTCTCATCTTCATCATCATACTTGAAGACCAATTGAAATTGAGCATAATCTTAGTTTCTCCCTACTTTCAACTTTTTTTATCATATATGTAGGATTCTGGCTAGTATGTATCTTTTCTAGCTTCAACTGTCCATCTCCCAACATTGACCATATGTAAATGGTACTTGAGATGTATGTGTTTAGTCCTAAAATGAAATGCTTAGTTCTTTGTAAGATGAATGGAACTTTGGCTATCACTGTATAACATACCCATCTCATGCTTCTTACCCAATTTATCCATAAACCTTTGTAACCTAATCATTAATTTAATAGCCTTTGTAGCATCAACATAGTCTGATTTTTTTATTGAAAGTGCAACAACGCTTTGGATTTTGGAAACTAAACTGACAACTGTTCCAACTGCACTAAATACATACCCCATAGTGCTCTTCCTATTATCTCTATCACCTGCCATCTCTACATCAACATATCCCTATAGAGAAATTTTTGAACCACCAAAGCATAATGCTTGATTAGTGGTACCTCTCAAATATCAGAGAATCCATTTCACTTCCATCCAATGTTCTTTTCCTAGATTTCTCATGTACCTTCTTACAACTCCCACTACATGTGCAATATCAGGCCTTGTGCAAACCATTGCATACATTAAGCTTCCAACTGCTGATGCATATGGAACTTTAGTCGTATAATCCATTTCTTCCTGGGTCTTGGGGCACATCTCCTCACTAATTTTGAAATGGCTAGCCAAAGGTGTACTAACTGGTTTTGCATTCTACATATTAAATCTGCTCAACACCTTTTGTATGTACTCATTCTGAGACAATTTTAATTTGTGATTTTTCCTATCTCTAGTTATTCTCATACCAAGGATTTGTTCTCCAACTCCCAAATCCTTCATCGCAAATGATTTTTCCAATTTTCTATTGAGAAACTTTATTTCCTTCATGTTAGATCCTACAACAAGAATTTCATCTACATACAATACAATATAATATAGCTACAATCATTTTTCTTTTCCAGATAAACACAGTGATCAGAGTGACATCTAGTATAACCTTGTTCATACATAAACCTATCAAATTTTATATACCAATGCCTTGGAGCCTCTTTTAAGCCATACGAGCTCTTCTTTAACATGAACACTAAATTTTCTTTTCCTTTGACCTCATAACCTTGTGGTTGCTACCTATAAATCTCTTCCTCGAAATATCCATGGAGAAATACTATTTTTACATCTAACTGTCCAAGATGAAAATCTTCTATTGTTACAAGACTTAAAATAGTTCTAATTAAAGTAATCTTAACAACTTGAGAAAACTTTTCATAAAGATAAATACCTTTCTTCTCTACAAACCCCTTCACTACAAGTCTATATTTGTACATTTGTTTTCCTCCATATTTTTCCTTTAGCCTGTAAACTCATTTATTCTACAATGTAGTTTTACTTGCAGGAAACTTGAACAAGTCCCAAGTCTCATTATGTATTAAGGAGTCCATCTCTTATTTCATGGCTAGCTCCCAATTCTTCCTAGTTTTTACCTACATTGCTTCTTCATAACATTTAGGTTCACAAGAATTAGTCAACAATACATAATATAATGAAGGAGAGTATCATTCAGGGGGTCCACTTATCCTGGCAGTTCTTATGACACCACTTTGAAGTGTTTGAGGTGCATGTTTCTATTGTGGTGGTTGTTGATTATTATTATTTCCAAGCACCTTTACTTTTTTGTCATCTCATCAAGAATTGTGTATTCCTTTTTTTTTCCCTGTTTCTTTTCCTGCAACTAATTCTTATACAATACTTTTTTATTGAATATTACATCTTTTCTCCTAATGATTTTTTGATTTTCATAATCATATAAGGAATAAAAAAAATCATTAACACCATATCCAATAAAGGTACATTTCTTTGATTTTGCTTCAAACTTTTTTCTATTTTCTTTATTAATATGGACAAAGGCCTCACAACCAAAAGGCTTTAAAAAATAGTAGTGTACCTTTTTACCTGCCCATGCCTGCTCTGGAATACCACCATCCAAGGAACTTGAAGGTCCTCTGTTTATTAGATAAACAATAGTATCTACAACATCTGCCCAAAATTGTAAAGGAAATCCTACATGTAATGTCATGCACCTTGCATGCTCCATGATTTTTCTATTCATCCTTCTGACACACCATTTTCTTGTGGTGTTCTTAGAACTGTCTTCTCTCTATGAATTCCATGCTCTAAACACTACCTATCAAAATATTTGTTGCAATAGTCACCTCCATTGTATGATCTCAGACACTTCAACTTCTTTCCTGTCTCAATCTCAACCAAAGATTTCCATTTCTTGAAAGTATCAAATACATCAGATTTATTTTGAATATAATAAATCGAATTTTTTCTAGTTGCATCGTTAATAAAAGCAACATAATAACAAGAGGCACCGAGATATGATACCTGAGCAGGTCCCCATACATATATATGCACAATTTCTAATTTTTTCTCTTTTTTTCTTTCCCAACTATAAGAAATATGACTGTCTCTTTTTTTTCCATAAATACACTTCTCACAGAAATCTGAATCAATATTCTTCAAACTTGCAACAAATTTCTTGATTGAAGAATCTTCATCCCATTCTCACTCATACGTCCAAGACTATGATGTCATAATGTTGCATCTGCTCCTTTGGAAGTTAAAGCATTAACAAAGTTAGAAATACCATTGCATAAATACAATGTACCAACCTTTTCACCTTTTCCTATTACTAGGGTTCCTTTAGTGACCATCCAAGTTTTATCTATGAAAGTTATCACACAAGCTTCATCGCCCAACTATCCTGTTGAAATTAGTTTTTTGTTCAAAGATAGAACATGCCTTACATCCTTTAATAAACATTGGTTTCCATTCTATTTTTTTACAAGAAATATACCCATTCCAACGATTTTACAAGGTTTATCATCACCCAGACAAACCTGTCCAAAATTTCCTTGAACGTAGTCATGAAAATATTTCTTATCAATTGTCGCATGGAATGAGGTCCCTGAATCTACCACCAAGAAATCAGTAAAATTTTATAAATAAATAATCAAAGCGTATTCTAACACATGACCTGTAACATTTTCTTCATGATTTTTTTTCTTGTTGTGTATCTCCTTCTCCCTTTCGAGATTTATAATATTTCTTTAGGTGTCCTTTCTTTCTCCATTTCTAGCACACTATCCCCGATATGGACTTGGATATTCCTTTGCTTTATTTACTATGATATCCTGAGCTCTTTCCTCTTTGCATTTTTCTTCCCCTAGTATCTACACTCAAAGCATTACCTGATGTCTCACCAGAGCTTTTCTGTTGCATTTCCTCGCTAAGGATAGCATCGACAACATAATCAAACTTTAAAGTACTATATATAGAGATAAAGTTACTAATGGCCACAACTAAACCATTCCAAATTTCTGGAAATGAGCATAGAAATGAAAGAGCCCTAAATTCATCATCAAATTTTACCCCTACAGAACTTAACTAACTAGTAATCATATTAAAATCACTTAAATGGTCAGCAACAAATCCACCTTCCGACATCTTCATATTAAATAAACGTTTCATAATAAATACCTTTTCTGAGTCCGAGAACTTTTCATATAGTTTCGCCAATTCCTTAATTAAACCGTTTGTTTTTATTTCCTTCGAAATATTGAAGGCTACTAACATCGTGAGGCACAATTGTATTGTTCCAAGTGCCTTTCTATCGAAAATCTCATACTATGTGTCTGTCATACTCATTGTCTTATTTGTTTTTCCACTTAATGGTAGGTATAAATATTTATGATACAGATAATATTCCATCTACATATTCCATAGTTGGTAGTTTTGGTCATTAAATATCTCGACCCTAAACTTGCCATATTTCGCCATTTCTCCCACTTGAACAATGAACCCTTCTTTCTTGTGATTTTATCAGCCAAATAGACCTTCGGCTCTGATACCAGTTCTTTGAAAATTATATTTGAAAGAGAAAT
This sequence comes from Pinus albicaulis, assembly GCA_034641835.2. NCBI lineage: Eukaryota > Viridiplantae > Streptophyta > Pinopsida > Pinales > Pinaceae > Pinus > Pinus albicaulis. Next base: position 1,532,108,830 of record CM076575.1, on the reverse strand, counting down.
GGAACACATAAAATATGTGGAAACACAAACACAAAAAACATATAAAACAAGAGAGACATAGATATACGTGGTTCACACAATTTGGGCTACATCCACCCCGAACAACCAATCGTTCCTTTATATTATGCAACAAAATGAAGAGACACAACCTATAGCAAATCTATTGTAATATCATATGTTCTGTCTCACAGTCACCCTTTCAATTTATCGCTCATAATACTCATACGATACAAAACTGCAATACAATACCCTCATAAAATAGAGCGGTTTCCTTTTAGGGAAAAACACCCTAAATTAAACATAACTTCTACCGTGAGATCATCCTCCTAAAGAACAACCTAGATTGACTAGAAATTACAATATTTTACAAGGAAATTTTATATTTGTTTTTAGCTTCGGGGGCATTGCCCCTAAAACTCCCCACTAGGGTGGTGCTCCAAAAAGTTGCAGTCGCCCCCCACCCACCCCACCCCCCCTGGACCCTCCAAGCACCGTTTAAATGATGGGCAGTGTTGTTGCTGCATTAAGAACAAGGTTCCAACGTGGTGATACATATATGCAAAGAATATAATCAGGCTCCACACCCAACAATTGTTATATTTAACCATTTATTTTAGAAAAAAATATCCTTCGCCCTTAATGATAGTGGGAGATTCATTTCTAAAAGTAACATTCTTTTCCTTTTCTAATGAATTTTATGAAATAACTTTATCTTTATCAACTGTCATGTGTTTTGAACATCCACTACTAATGTACCATTGATTTTCTTCTCCTTCTGCAAATAAAGCTATGCTTCCACTTTCAAACTGTAAGTCCTTCTTTCTCCATACCTTGGAAGTTGTGGATATTTTTCTTTTGGCTGAAGTTTTCTCCTACATTCAGATTCTTTATGTCCAAAGTTATTGCAAATTTAACATTCAATTTCTCCTTGAATAGAAGGAAAATTGTTATAAGTATTCTTCTTTATTCCTTTCTCATTTATTCACTTTATTTCTTCACTGGTCATAATGGTTTTGTATGCACCACATTGAGCAACTTTGTGACCAAAATTATGACATGAGAAACATTTTCCATTAAAGAGGAAATTTCTTTGATCATAGAACCTTCTATTGTTGTTTACCTTTTGACTAATATTTATGTTACTATTCATCCTTGAATTTGAGTGGTCATGTTTTATTTGCTCACTATCTTTGTTCTTTTGTTGAGAGACAAAGATTTGATGTCTGGCTTTTGCTACATTTAGATAGCTTGTAGCTGAAGACTTTTCTGACTGAGAATATTCACCGACATATCCAAGACCTGTCTTCAGAGGAGGAGAGAATTAAACCTTGATAATTTCATCTCAGGTTTCAGATCCTTTAGCAAATCTAAGGTTTAATGTTTTTAAATTCTCAATTTCCTTTCCTAGACTTACTACTTCACATTTTAATTTTTCATTGTGCTTCTCCTTTTCTATGAGTTGATTCTTTAGAGAATATATGGCTATTTTTTTCTCTTCCAAAAATATTTTGAGTTGATTTATTTCTTCAAGAAAATAATTATCTTCTAAAGCATCCATAAAAGTATCTTTAGCCTCACTAGTGTCTTTTTAAAATGCCATGAGTAGTCTAATATCTTGATCATGTTCTCCTTCTTCACTATTTGATAAACCATCACTATCTTCATCAGCATCGTAACTTTTTTTACTGACAAATCGTTTCCTATTACCTTTTGCTAAATCCTTTCCTTTTTCATGATTATATCTATAGGGACATTCAAAACGTAATAACCAACTCTTCCACAAGAAAAACATTTGAAAGGGAGTTTACCTCTGAACCTTCTAGTGCAAATTTGAATTTTCTTTATAAAATTTACCTCATCTTCTTCTGATACTACCCTAATTAATTTTGTTCTTCCTTGTCCTTGTCTTTTTCAGTAGCTCTAAAATAAGCTTCTTTGAATTCAGATGGACCTCCTTTCCTCATTTCACACACAGTCAAAATCCCATGAAGTTGAACAATAGTAAGAGCCTCGAGATCCTACCTCTCTTCAATAGCATGTACTTTTGACTTAAATTTAGGAGTCAAAGATATTAATACTTTTTTCTACTAGAGTGGTGTCACTTATGACTTCACCCATATTTTTCATACGATTTATGATTTCATATAAATGTAAAAAGAAACTAGAAATACTTTCATCACTATGCATTCTAAGATTTTCATATTGAATTCTAAGAGTTTGGAGTTTAGCACTTTTTACCTTCGCATCACCTTCATAGCTCAGAATGATTGTCTCATTTTTGTTGCTCATCTTAGTTGATCTCCCTTCTAGTGATTAAGCTTCTTCAGAAGGACCTCCTCTGATTCAAATTCTTGGGAAAAATACTTGGGGTGGCCGAGGTTCCGAGGGGGGGGAAATTAATTAGTATTTATAGAATCACAGTCTTTTACTTTTATTTTAGTAGTTTCTATACGTGACTTTGATTAGACCAACTAGCATATACATGCGAATATCCTAAGGGAAAATTTCATATACCCAAATATATTATTGTTCAGATAAATATTCAGAAAAAATTACTTATCCCCGTTTATCAGTTTTGCATCAGATAGTTAAGCAGTAAACAAGTAGAGTAATAATAGAATAAATCATCACACAAGTGCATCGCACATGAAAACCAATTCTTTTTTCGTATGGTAGATCACTCGGTGGATACTGTGCTGCGAGTATTTGTGATGGATTTTGCAGTCGACCAATTCGTTTCCTATTCTGAGGTAGAGAAGAGGTTCTTCAAGGGTTTCCGGGGTAAGTTTCTAAAAAAATTCCATTACTAATTAAGATGTTATTGTGCGAAAAGAGAATTTTGTGCAGCCATACAGAGTGAATGAGCTCCGATCAGAGAAAGGGTACAACAAGGAGTGGTAAATACTACACAACTAATGAAGAAAGAGATAGATCTGTCTACAGTCCAGTAACAGATTCAGCTACGGATAGCCCTCTAACTACACCACCTTGAAATCAACATAGGGGTAAGAACTCACCCATACCTCCACCACTAGAAGATGAGATGGCCTCACACATGAAGCTACCTACCTTTAAGGGAGTAGGCGATGAAGATATGGATCGGCTCTGGTTTGTAGCTGAGTCGATATGGACTGCGCAGAATGTGGCCAACGATGCTGTGAAAAGGGCATACCTATCCCTTACCTTTGAAGGAAGAGCCCTAGATTGGTATATGGGATACATAGCTCAGCATGCAAATGCGACCATTCAAGAAGTTAAGAGTTGCCTAAAACAACAGTTTCGGAAGCCTAAATCCTACTCCCAGATAATGAATGATCTAAAAGATTTCAAGCAAGGACCCTCTGATTTTTTATGCAAAGCTGACCAGTGGCTAAAGAAGGTGATCAGAGAAGGGGAATTTATGTATGATGACAGACAGCACAAGGAATGGTTCATTTCTATGTTACTGCCTCACTTGTGCGTACCTATGGGTCAGTAATCCATTGAATCACAGGAAAAATCCTTAGGGATTTCTATGAAGTTGGAATTTGCACCAAGAGATGATACCCAGTTGAGAGTATAAAAAATCCAAGGGTAGCTGGAGGCGATGCACATGGATATCCAGAACTAGTGAAAGGACTGAGGGAAAGAGGCTAGCCCAGATGTATGGTGCATATGATGTAGGGTATCTGGCCATACAAAGGATTAGTGTTCATTTCTGGCAGACTAACTAGAGGCAGGGGGACCCACTTCTTTGTGCTCGAGACCAAGTGCACTAGCGTTTTGGTGTGATGATTGTCGTGTAGCCAACCTGCATGATACTAACCATTTCCCCCATCTAGGTGCATGTGTCCCAGAACTGAAGCAACAATGGTTCCAGTTTTTCCATTCAGTAGGACATGATGAGTAGACTTGTCAAACTTATGATCTGATAATAGACCGGGGAAACCTATATAGGGTACAATCAAACCCTTCTTCACCAAGATCCCCCTTGGGCATAGGTGGCTCCCCCATTAGGGGCAGGGGAGGGGGGCAGAGGTGGAAGCGCAAGTCGAGGAAGAGGAAAACTGATCTGTTACAACTGTGGGGAAGTAGGGCACTTTTCGAGGGACTTTGTGAACCCTGCAAGGAAATATTGTAGATACTGTAGACAATTGGACCATGTGATTGAAGATTGTCCAATTCTAATAGCAAAAATGTAGGAAAAACATTAGACACCTACATAGAACATACAAAGGGTTAAGGCAGAACATTGAGATGGAGGACCAAGCATTAAAGTCATAACACGCATTGGCATGGCCACTAGGGGAGCTATAGAGAAAGTTGTGACTGAGCCTCTTATCCGAAAAGCATCCATCAAACAAGAATGCTTGGATCTACAGAAGGAAAAGGAAACCTCTGTCGCAGCTCGCCAAGACTTTGCTAAGGATGAGGCATCTACTTCTCAAGGCCCCGCAAACCTCAAAGCAGATGACAAGGTCAAACTATTTTTGCAGGCATGTATGAAGTTGCTGCACAACCAACTGGTCGTAGAAAACCTCCAAGAATTAATAGAAAGTTTCATAGAAAGAAATAATCCACCCCTAGAAGTTAAGGATGTGCACAAACTGTACAAGAATAAGAAATGCACTGATATGGAAATGTGGCTAACAGCACAAATTGATGATTATGAGATGGATCAGGTTAATTTAGACCTAGGATCAGATGCAAACGTACTACCCAGGAAAATTTGGCAGCAAATGGGAGAACCAAAGTTGGAATGGTCTACTATCTAGTTGTGCATGGCCAATCAATAGAATATCATACCATTGGGGAGACTGTCATAGATTGTGGTAGATATCATAGGGGTTAAGGTCCAGGCTGACTTTGAGGTAATTCAAATTGTAGAAGATGTGAACCCCTATCCTGTGCTCGTAGGATTGGACTGGGCCATAGATATGGGAGGTATCATCAACCTAAAGAAAAGAAGCATGGTGTTTGAAAATGAAGGTACGCGGGTGATAGTACCATTAGACCCTGCAAAAGGAGAAAGGTATATGGAGCCAGTGCACGAAGAAGAGGATGTGGATCATATCTATAAGTTAAATGTGCTGGACAAATATTGGATCAATCCCATGGCCGATGGTGTACTTTTCTGGGAAAAATATAGTGAATGTTTCTCTAACTCAGACAAAGAGATGGAAAATTGGCAGAATCAGTTACACCATGTATCTGTGCTGCAATGTCTTAGAATCACCAAGGACTTCTGATGCATCTCTTTCGAGGTAAGATAACTATCATACTTTGATGGTTCTAGTAGTATTAAGGAGTTTTTACAAGCATTTGAAGCTGAGGTTCCGAGAGAACGAAGGTTATGGGCCCTTAATCTAGCCATGCGCGCAACACCTGTGAGGTGGTGGGATACGCATAAGGGGTCATTCCAGGATTGGGAAGAGTGTCAGGATATGATGATCTTGTCGTTTAAACCTATGGTTCACTTATGTGTAAAGACATTACTCGGACTAGGGGACCCACGTGAGAATTTGTTCGCTTGGATTGATAAATGGTGTGACCGGACTACAGAAGAATGGGTTCACCTGTTTATTCATTCCTTGGGACCAATTCCCACCACATGGTACTTAGATGTGGAGTTACACCAGCACAGCTGCCACTGGGAAACATTAAAGGATGAATTTGTAGGAACATTTGGGTTAGTAGGGGGAACAAAGGCGCTTGACGAAGCTTTGTAGGATATAGATACCTTCATATCTGATGAATTGTGCCCTTACGTAGCACTTGGGGCACCAATGTGTGAAACGTAGATGTAGGATATTGTCAACTGCCGCAATATAGTAATCGAAGAGTGTGATGAAGATCCGTGCAATATCTCTATCCTGGAATCGGAGGGAGAGTGCGCAGTTTCCAGACCCCCACATCAAACTATCGATGTTAATAAGCGTCTAAAGCTGCAAGAAGTTGACATTGGCACGGAAGAGCAGCCTAAGTTGGCTAAAATTGGGGATTACTGGGATGATGATGCAGTCGGCAAAGTTGCAAAACTGCTCATAGAGTATGAGGAGTTATTCTCGACAAATTTTTCAGAGCTTAAGGGGATCACATGGGACCTAGGGGTCATGCGGATCACGTTACAACCAAATGTGCACCCTGTGAAGTAGAAGCCTTATCGATTGAACCCTAAGTAGAAACAAAAGGTCATGGAAGAAATTGACAAGATGCTCACCACAGGTACCATCAAACCGGTTGAATAGTCAAACTGGGTATGTCCGATGGTGGTTCAGGAGAAAAATACGAAGGGAGAGATATGAATCTATGTGGAATTATGCAAATTGAATGATTCTTGCATGCATGATCCCTTTCCCACCTCGTTCTCAGATGAAATCCTTGATAGCGTAGGGGGGCAGGAAGCGTACTCATTTATTGATGAGTTCTCGGGCTACCATCACATCAGAATTTCACCTGAAGACCATAGAAAAACTAATTTTTCTACTGAATGGGGATCCTTTCAGTACATGGTCATGTCGTTTCGACTCAATAATGTCCCTACCATCTTTTCATGGTCGCAGTGTTCGAAGATTTCATACACAAATTTTTGGAGGTTTATTTTTATGATTGGACTGTCTTCAGCTTAGTGAAGAAGCACGTCTTGAACCTGCTGATGTTGTTGGATGCCTATAGAAAACACCATATCTCCTTGAATATAAAGAAGTGAATATTCTACATACCTTTTAGAATGTTTCTCAGACATATAGTTTGCCGATAGGGCTGATTGTTGACCCTACAAAAGTCGCAGTTATGATAAATCTGGGATTACCTATAACTGAGAAACAGTTGTGTTCGATCCTCAGAAATATAGGCTACTACAAGAATTTTATTCAAGGGTACACATTGATGACAGCGCCTATGGAAAAGATGCTTAAGAAGGATTTTTCGTTTTTTTTGGATGATGAATGCCAGAAGAGCTTCGAGCTACTCAAGGAGAAGATGGTCTCTGCACCCATTATCATATTTCCTGATTGGGAAAAGGTATTCCATGTTCACGTAGATGCATTAGGAATCACCCTAGAAGTGGTCCTTATGCAACCTATAGATGGAGACATTGATCACCTCGTTGCATTTGCTAGTAGGAAACTCTCTGGTGTAGAGTGAAACTATTCCACTACGGAGCGGAAGGGATTGGTCATGGTCTATGCATTAAAGAAGTACCAACACTATCTATTAGGAGGGAACTTCAAAATGTTTACAGATCATCTAAATTTGAAGTACCTGGTGAATAAGCCTGTGTTGGGGGGGGAATCTGCCGATGTCTACTGCTGTTTCAGGAATATGACTTTGAGAACATTGTCAATTCATGGAAGTTGAATGTTGGGCCGGATCACTTGTCTCGAATTGAGAGTGGCAAGGAGCCAACCAACCTGGAAGAAGGGTTACCTGATGTGTAACTCTTTATTATTAAGGTAGTTGATGCATAATTCACCAACATCATTCAGTTCTTGACTACAGGCATAGAATGTGTAGAGTATTCGATACAACAGAAGAAAGAGTTGGTAACCCGCGCTGTAGATTTTACCATCATAGTAGGTCATCTATATAAGATGGGAGATGATGAAGTGCTATGAAGGTACGTTTTTGAGCATGAATGGCACGTTACCTTGGTATAAGCCCATGACGGTGTAGTAGGAGGTCACTATGCAGGGAAGGCAATAGAGAAAAATATATTGAGCACTAGACTATGGTGGCCTACCTTGCATAATAACTCTCATGACTATTGCAAAGCCTGTTATACATGCCAATGAATAGGAAGGCCATCGTGCAGAGATGAAATACCCCTTCAACCACAAATGGCCCTGCAAGCATTTGAAAAATGGGCCTTCAATTTTGTGGTACCTATCAACCCACCTAGAAAGAACACAGGTGCATGTTACATTATAACTGCCACTGATTATGTAACTAGGTGGGATGAAGCACAAACGATGAAGGATTGTGCTATAGATACCGCTGCAGACTTCATCTTTGAGCAGATTTTGACCAGATTTGTATGTCCGAAAATCTTGATGAGCGACATAGGTACAAATTTTGTTAATGAAAAAATACAGGCCTTCACGGAAGAATTTTGGATCCATCATGCGAAAGGCACTCTGTATCATCCCCAGGAAAATAGAGCACTCGAAGCTTTTAATAAGGTCTTGGAACATGCACTAACTAAGGTCTGTAACACCGATCGCAGCGACTGGGACATGCGCATCCCGTCTATTCTTTGGGCCTATTGAACCGTTGTAAGAAGTTGAAAGGGAAAACACTGTTTAGGATGGTTTATGGAAAGGAGGCCATTATGCCCATGGAATATATTGTTCCTAGCCTACACATTATAGCCTTTACAAATATGGTAGAGCCTAATATCATGGAGGAGCTTTTAGCATAACTTGTGGCTTTGGAGGAAGATCGTTTCATTTATAATTTCCATTAGCATTTTCAGAAGGCTTTGGATAAGGCATGGCATGATCTACATATTCAAAAAAATACCTTTGTAGAGGGCAAATTAGTCCTACTATATGGTAGCTAGTTTTTGAAATACCCAGGGAAGTTCCGATAGCACTGGCTAGGGCCCTATGTAGTTAAAGAAATCACAGATGGTGGAGCTATTGGGTTAGCCACCCTTTGCGACAATATGCTACCCAACTATTTCAATGGAAATAGGCTCAAACCATATTAGATCAAAAGACTATATGGCCAGAGTAGTTGTATGAAGTGTGGTATGCTCACTAAAGAAGGTAAGCATAGAAGGTACCATGGTAGATGTAGGAAGCGGCTCCAGGTTGGGAAGCTTGGAGGGGTCCGCTGAAGGCGTAGGAATATTTTGAGAACGCAGTAGGTGCGCTGGATGCGCAAAAGTGTGTTGGTCACATAGGAGGTCCATTGGGAGCATGGGGTGTGCTGGGCACATAGGAGCTATGAAAACTAGCCATTGGAATAGTAAAATCGGGTAAAAGGAAAAATTTACGATTTTTTTTCTCATTTAGACTAATCCTAATCTTCCCATTTTTTCTCCTCCCATCCCACCCACGAGTTTCGAACCGGTGACCTTGTAGAACCGAGTGCCTTGAGAGTGCACCCCATCACCGCCTGCTCTACACCATGTGGGCAGGAAAAGGTTACCATTGAAAGGAGCAGGAGACCAGCATTTAATGATTCGATTTCCGAAGATTAATTATAGTATACTTGATGGTAAGTTCCAACTGAGATTCACCCAACCATTTATCGATCCCCGTGACTATAAAATAAGAAGAATAGACCAGAAAAGGGTTTTGTATCGCTTGAATAGTTTGTACTTGGCGTGTTTTTCCTTGACATGTTTGTGTTGTAATAATTTTTGTGCCTATTGCATCCCTTTCATGTCTAAGGATCCTACACCCTCTAACAGTAGTAACCCAAAGTTCATTTTCTGTGGTAGAATGATGGCCACTAATCTCACTGAAGCCTCAGAACCAGTGACCTCGACGGAACAAGAATCCAACAGAACAAGAATCTGAGGAAGTAGTGGAAGTCCAACCAAAAGCTGAGGGAGTTATATCTACGCTGACTCAAGAAAAGAAGAAGGGGAAATAAAAAGCAAAAGGGTTGGGGAAACCCGCAAAATGGGTTGGGGTAAAGCCCTGTACTTCCCCACAAAATGTGAAGTCACCACGAACAGTGCCCCAGGCATGTTCGCCCAACCCAGCAAAGTGAACTCTATCTACTCAGGAAGAGGCTTAGATAGCCAAACCAATCAATTGGCTACCACCATTTTTTAGGCCCCACAGGCTCTCCACCCACACACCGAAGAGTCTCGATGGCCTGCGCACCTACCTGTAGATGCCGCTGACCCCTGGATAGGTCCCCGTCATTAGCGAACCCTTTGGAAGGCTCCATGAGGTGAAGTTTGATGATCATGACTTGGCCAATTTTGAGGCCTTCCCTGAGTTGGCACCTGAATTATATCTTGACATAATATAGGAAGACGATGGGATAAATATTTTCCCCATGCGTTGGGTATGCGGATTGGCAGGGTCTGTGCTCTTAAACCAGCTAAGAATGCCACACTTTGGCCACTACAATATCACAGACCATTTGGTACATCATTTTCTCGCCCTGGTGCATGATGGTTGCTTATGGATCCAGGATCGAATCCCAATCAATGCTGCACTCATTCATTGAATCACTGGTCTCCCCATGGAAGGGCCGGACCCTCCACTATGCACTGGTAAGAAGTACAAGGGGAAGATCGCTGACCACGTGCGCAAGACCTACCATGTGGAGTGGAACACTTGAGGCTTCATGATCAAATCCATCAGCAACCCTGGTATGCAGTTGGGTACCCTGTTATTGGAATGTAAGATGATGCGAAAATACCAGGCGGCCATTGTCCCCGCATATGTAATTTAGGTGGTAGGCTGGTGCGAGAAATGGGTCTACTTCAATTGGCCCCAGTACTTATGCAACGAGTTTTTGGCCAATGTATGTGAATCCAAAGAGAAGGGATGAGCATTTTGTTAATCTTGGTTGTTGCTTCTCATTGTGTTGCTCGCCTGGGAATCACCTTAGGAATCAGTCCTCCCTGAGCTCACCCTAGACATGTGTGAGGGGGCTCGATATATGAACTTGTGGGACTCAAGGATGTTCAGCACATCGAGGAAAACCAAGTCTTCTGGCTATTGTTTCAGAGTGGGCTCGTAGCAGCAATCAACTACCAGTCACGTCTATCGCTAGCCATCTATGAGAAGTTTAAAAGCATCACTGCATTCCAGGTGACTATGCATAGCATCCAAATCAGAGGCTGCAAGAATCCTGCATGAGTTTCGCTCCCCTATATGGTTGTCGATGAGGATATTGACTGTTTAATTGCATAATGGCCTCCTCATTAGAAGCTTGGATTCAAAACAGGTCCGAATGGCACTAAAGGAATGAGCATCATGAAGGTTACCCCACCTGTCATCACCAAAGACACTCGAGGACGGAGCAAAATCTCAGTACCAAAGGTCAGGAGGTAGGAGGTGTTGACTCCCCTCAGGGAAGAAAGAAAACAGGTGACCCTGCTGAAGGGCAATGGAAGAAGTAGTGCTCTCAATGACCAGAACATGACTGAGAAGTTACAATGACCGAAGGGGGCCTCAAGAAAATCACATATGTGGTCACTTTGGCTACAGAAGAAAAATGGTTGGCTCTAGAAGAGCAGCAGAAAGACGTGGTCAACACACTTCAGGCCGATCTCCGATCTCTATAGCTGAAGACAGACACATTGCAAACAAGTATGATTCAGGTACAAAAGGCCTTAGCAACTAGCAGCGTAACACTTGTTATAGCGGAAATTCACCTCTATTCCCTACCAAGTTCAACCCTCACGATAAGTCCACCCGATTTGGGAGTGCAAGTCCAGGCTTGTGCAGAGGTAAAAATGGATCTATCCAGGTAGCCATATGAATCATGGCAGGCTCTCCACACTTCTTTGTTCAAAGAAATTCAAAATCGGGACAATCGAGTGCACCAGCAGCTCAATATAACTGAGGAGACAATTGAGGAAAAAATTTTGAAGTTTCCTAGGTACAGGCTTCATGTACCCTTGCCACTGCGCAATAGAAAGAGCTAGAACACCTCATTAGTAGGCTCTACGTGGATGTATCTGAAGATATTCCAGCTTCTGCCACCCCCCAGGCCAAGATTGAGGGGTAGGTCACAGCATTACAAGCCTCAAGGACCGAGATCTAGGTGGTCATAATGGATATGGAAAAAAAAATTGCAGATGTGCAGGCCAAGTTGCCCAAGACTAGTGACAGAAGGAAGAAGCGTTCAAGAAGATGGAAGCCACTATGCCTACTCTGATTCCTTCTCAACAATTGGCATGACTACAAACCAGCCATGCCCTTCGGGATGATATTGACGAACTACGCCAGAAGAAGAAGACTCTCAGCGGTCGCCTTAAGTCGTGGGTTGATTAGGCCCTCAAGCTCTCTCAGGATATTGATGTATTGTTCAACAACTGAACCAGACTCTAGGGAGCATCACAGCTATGATAGAGGGAACAACTTCACAAAAATTGAAGGATATTTCTTAGAATGTTGCTGCTGAGAGTGAAGGAGTGATACCCCCACTGAGGCGATTAGGCTGCTATAGGCACAGGTGGAGACCCCACGGCCACAGTGACTCAAGAAGAGTCACAAGATTGTGTTGGGGGATTGTTGCAATAGGGTCCCTAAAGCTATGAATTATGTACACTTTTCTATATTTTTGGTCTTAATTAGTCTAGCGTACAGGTTTTGGGGTGGGTCAAAGCCCCAAATGCATTGTAATGGGTCAAGGGTAGACCAAGAGTCTACAAACCACGGTTTGCAGACCATTGGAAGAGTAGGCTAAGTCTATATAAATAGATGAAAATTTCGAGTCTTAAGTTAGGCAAGAATTAAGTTTGATGCTAAGTGCGAATTGTTAGATCTGTTAGTTTGTAGACCATTGGAAGGGTAGGCTAAGTTGATATAAATAGATGAACATTTTGAGTCTGAAGGTAGGCAAGAATTAAGTATGATGCCAAGTGCGAATTGTTAGATATTTTGTCGGGTCATTGGGTAAGGACTCCTTCTCACTGTGTGTGCGGTGATCCTCAGTCCTGCTGTGTGCGAGTCCTACTAGTTGTGTGAGCAGGTTGTGTTTGGATTGTACCGGGTTTTGGATGTTAATGTATGTGGATATAGTTAAATTATCTCTGTGTTATCTGATCTGATGTGTTACTGTTGATGCAAACCTTTGGGATCTATTGGAGCTACGAATACAGTTGTGTTATCTGCTTATGCTGTTAATTTGTTTGTGTTATGGTATGAAGTGGATCTGTAATATGTTATTAATGATGTGTTATGATATTGTGTGCTGGTAACTGCTGATACGTACATGGATGTGAAGGTACTACCTAGATTTGTGCATGATAATAGCTCTATTAATAAACCTATGAATAGACCTGTCTTATGTGAACCTAATAAGATGTGAATGCAGATATGCTAGACTTACATACTCTCTCTCAGGGTGCCGAAACTTGTTTGCAGCACCCTCCCATACTGCTTTTGGTGAGACTTTGACCTGCACAAGAAGGTCATTATCGAAAGTTCCAGTAGTATAGGACTTTGTTGGCAAACCTTCACCTTTGAACTTGGGTTAGGACCCCTCAAGCCAACATGCCCCCTAAAAAGAATTCAACACCCATTAAGCCTTTAGAAGTCTCCACTAAGACTCATGAAGATGAAGAACTGCAAAGTGCACCAAATTTTTCCCTTGCAAAGAGCAACAAAAAATGAAATGGATGTTTTGAAGAAAGGCATGGAAGCTAAGATGGATGGTTTGAAGAAAGGCATGGAAGGCATGGAAGCTGGCATGGAAGATAATATGGATGACATGGAAGAAAAAATGAAAGACAACATGGAAAACATGAAGAATGATTTAAAATCATACATGGAAAGGTTGACAAAGTTGATAAAAGAAATGTTTCCTAATGGTGAAAAGATAGTAGAGGAAACTCATGATGAGAAAAAAATAAATGTTAATCGTGATTTTATAAACTCTAATATTTGATGTAAGAACCACCATATTCGAAATATGGATATGAGGAATTTTGATGGAAAGGATCCCATAACATGGATACTACAGATGGAGCAATATTTTGATCTCAATAATGTACAAAACACACAAAAGGTAGGAATTAAAAATTTACACTTAGAACAAAATACATTTGTATGGTATTGATGGCTTTGCTCCCGTAAAAAAATTGTCACTTGGTAAATTTTTACGGGGGAAATTAGAGCACATTATGAGGATACAAAGAGAAACACCTTCTTTAGCCAATTGATAAATCTCAAACGAAAGGGTTCAGTTGTGGAGCACACTGAGGACTTCCAAAAATTGAATATAAGGGTAACTAATACTCTAGAGGAACACAAGTTTGATGTCTTCATAGGGACTTTAAAGGATAACATCCAACATGAATATTGCGTTTGGGAACCTGATTCATTGGAGAAGGCTTTCAGATTGGCAAGAAAATTTGAATGTAAAATTATGGCGACAAGGAAGCCTACCACTCACATATATAAAGATGAAAGTGTTGCTACTCGTAGACTTCCATAACCTATAAGGTTGACACCACAACAATTGGAAGAAAAAGGAGAAAAAGGGCTTTGCTAAAGTTTTGATATAAAATACACTAAAGGTCATAAGTGTGACGAGAAGAAATTAGTTTGCATAGATTGTGAAGAGGAGGAAGAAAATGAACAAGAAACTTCAAAAGAAGAGGATATACACTAGGAACCAGCCCTAGGAGAAGAATAAATGAGTCTGATCATATCGTGTAATGCGTTGGCAGGTATTACCACTCAAACTCTCAAGATAGAAGGACATATCAAGAAGAAAAAGGTAATAGTGTTGATTGATTCGGGTAGTACCCATAATTTTGTTCATTGTAAGGTAGCCAAGGAATTGAATTGTTTCCTATAGCCAACACTAGAATTTCAAGTGATGGTTACAAATGGAGGAACTATAAAATTTCATTGAAAAATATCATAATATCAAGCTAACCATGGGGGAATATGTATTGAATAGTCCAATGCTTTCCATTCCAATGGGAGGTGTTGATGTTGTACTAGGAGTACAATTGTTACAATCTTTAGGGACGATAGCTTTTAGTTTTCAAGAACTCTTCTTGAATTTTTTTTCGGAAGGAAAGGAAGTTGAATTACGGGGTATCACAGGGAAGCCAAGAAATATAATAAGCTCTAACGTCATGACAATTTTGATGAAGAAAGAACAATGAGGCATAATTGAACAATTGTGCTGACAAGAAGTTCCAACCTCAAAATCATCTATTTCTCCAGATCCCCAAAATGTCTTGGACAATCATTCCAAGGTGTTTGAAACTCTCAAAGAACTCCCACCTATTCTTGATCATTATCATGCTATTCATTTGATTCCAGGAAGTCTTCCTACAAACATCAGGCCTTATAGATATCTTTATGTCCAAAAGAGTGAAATTGAACGTATGATTGCAGAAAGGTTAGAGGCTGGTATAATTCAACCTAGTCAAAGTTCTTTCTCTGCTCTAGTAGTATTGGTGCACAAGAAGGATGGACCATGGCGCATGTGTCCGTATTATAGGGAGCTCAATAAGCTCACTATTAAAGACAAATTTCCCATTCCTATGATTGATGAATTATTGGATGAACTACATGGAGAAATTTATTTTACTGAGTTGGATCTCCGTTCAGGATATCATCAAATCAGAATGAAGGCGAAACATATTCCAAAAATAGAATTTTGAACTCATGAGGGTCATTACGAATTTTTGGTCATGCCTTTTGGCCTTACCAATGTACCTTCTACATTTCAAGGGTTAATGAATTCCATTTTCAAACCCTTCCTTAGAAAATTTGTGCTAGTATTTTTTGATGATATAATAATATACAACAGGTCTTGGAAGGATCATGTTCAACATGTTGACATGGTACTCAAACTATTGGAGGAGAAACAATTATATGGAAATAAATCCAAATGTTTATTTGGAGAACAAGAGGTGGAATATCTAGGGCGTACTGTATCTCATGAGGGTGTTAAGGTAAACCGTAACAAAATTAAAGCCTTTAAGGAATGAAAAGTCCCCACCACCATAAAGCAGTTGAGAGGATTTCTTGGGTTAACAAGTTATTATTGCAATTTTGTTAAGAATTATGGGAGAATAGCAGCACCTCTAACAACATTATTGAAGAAAGACACATTTTCAAGGATTCCTGAAGAAACTAATGCCTTTCAACATCTTAAAGGGGCAATGTGTCTAGCACCAATATTAGCTACGCCAAACTTCACAAAAACCTTTATTGTGGAATGTGATGCCTCGGGAAATGGAATTGGTGTTGTTTTAATGAAATAAGGAGGACCCATTGCTTTTGAAAGTCCTACAATCAAAGGAAAGTGTTTACAAAAAGCTATTTATGAGAAGGAAATATTGGCAATACTCACTAAAGAAATGGTGACCTTACCTAATAGGAAAACACTTCAAGGTAAAAACTGATCATGATAGTCAAACACTTTTTGGAGCAAAGACTATCTTCAGAAGAGCGGGAAAAATGGGTCACAAAGATGTTGGGTTATGACTTTGAAATCATCGACAAGAAAGGGAAGTTGAATGTTGTCGTAGATGCACTCTCAAGAATGGATGAAAAGGTGGAAGCATTTCTTTTTTCCATTTCTATTATCCAACCAAATTAGATAACCGAAGCAAGGGATGAATCAAAGCAGGACGAAGAAGTGTGAACTCTCATTCAAAAGTTGTAGCAAGATCCTAGTACATCTGATACATTTAGTTGGAAAAATGATTCTTTATGGTACAAATATCACTTATATATTTGTAAGAATTCCCCAAAAAAACAAAATATTCTTTTGGAATTGCACACTTCTCCTTTAGGATGACACTCAGGATTTTTAAAAACTTACCACAGGGTGAAGAAATATTTTTTTTGGAATGGTCTTAGATCTGATATTCAAAAGTTTGTGGCAGAATGTTTGGTTTTATAGCAAAATAAAGTGGAGAAAATTAAGACCCTAGGTCTTCTACAACTTTTACCCATTCCAAGTCAACATTGGGAAGAGATTTCAATGGATTTTATCACAGGTTTACCTGTGTCTGAAGGAAAGAGTGTCATCATGGTGGTAGTTGATATAATTACCAAGTATGCACACTTTTTTGCATTATCTCATCCATTTAAATCAAGTATAGTTGCTACTGCATTTATGGAAACAATTCAAAAGCTACATGGAAACCCAAAGATTATTGTAGGTGACATAGATCCCATTTTTACTGGAAACTTTTGGACAAAATTATTTTCTTGTTTGGGTACTCAAATATCTCATAGCTCATCTTATCATCCTCAATTCGATGGTCAAATTGATATATTTAATAAATGTTTGGAAGGATATCTTAGCTGTTTTGTATTTGATAAGAAAACACAATGAGTTAAGTGGTTACCTCTCGCTGAATGGTGTATAACACTTCCTTCCATACTGCAGAAAAAATGACCCCATTTATGGCACTTTGTGGATATCATCCACCATCCATCACATCATCTTTAAGAGAAAATTTGAAGGTTCAAGCAGTGGAGGATCACATCGAGCATCAACAAGAAGCTCTCCAACTCTTAAAAGATAACTAAATTTGGCAAAGAAATGAATGAAACAACAGGCAGATCAACATCATAGCTAGAGAAGTTCTGATGTAGGATACTAGGTATTTTTACGGCTACAACCATACAAAAAAATGTACCTTAGGAAAGCTAATAAGGATAATAAATTATCACCAAAGTACTATGGTCCTTACAAGGTGTTTCTAAAGATTGTTACTATGGCATACAAATTGGAGCTTCCTGCTTCTTCACGAGTGCATCCAGTTTTCCATGTTTCATGATTAAAGAAGGTTATAAGTGACAAAATTCTAGTTCAAACAACGTTTCCAAAACTTGATGAGGAAGGAAAAATAATATTGGAACTTGAAGAAGTCACGGAAATAAGAACTCAACAGCTACGAAATCGATCAATTTCAGAGTATCTCATCAAGTGGAAGAACTTACGCACTGAAGATTCTACATGGGAGGATGAGGATTTTATACGGAAGCATCTGAAGTGTCATGGTCCCATGATTTGGCTGATTGGCAAGCCAAGTGACAGGGTAACATCAAACCAATCTTTGGAGCCCAAGGACCTAGCCTTCCTAGACTCAGAGAGGGCTCTCTCTATTTGTGTAAGGGATATCTATGTGTTTGCTTCTTATGTTTCTGATTTTAGGCTAGTTGTGAAGTAGGTTTTTTGGTTTTGCTTTTTAGGTTTGTGAGGGAAGAACTGATCAAAGACTAAGATAGATAAAAACATTGTCAGATCAACTAGGCTATGGGGTCGAAAAGGTCAAGAAAGCTTCAGATGGTGATACAAGGTATGTTGAAGGGCCGATTTGATCAAGGTAAAATGGATATTTGGGTAAAATGGAGTGGGATGGACACTAAATTTGTGAAGAACAAAGGATTTCAAACATAAATAGTTCGATAGCTGACATAAACATGGTAGGGCTAACCATTAATCATGAAAAATGTAACTATAAACTGATAAATGCCTAGAAATAAACATTCAAGAAATACATAGAGATATATGACTCTCTGACTTTAGGAAATTGCTATCAGACTTTGGGGAAAGACAATTAAGGCAAAAAAATAACTCAAAGCACTATGAGGAAATTCTTAAACATAGTATTTCAAGCTATCCGGCACTTTGAAGTAATATTGCAGAGTTTTAGGCAAAGGGCAAGATCGGTACAAGACCTCCTTGGTTCAACTAAGACAATCAGAAAATCAAAGAAAGGTTTCAGAGGTGGATCTATGACTAGCCATGAGTAAGAATGGCATACCATGAATCATACTTAGCATGCATAAAACCATAAATGAAACAAGCAAACAATTTCTTCAGTTATCAAAGAGCAATCAAGGATTATTTGATGTGACTAAGAAGGAAGAAAACATAGAAGCTATAAAGAAACAGGAAATCTGAGGTGCCTCCAAGGGCATGTCTCAAATCTATTCTCCACTGTCTTATAGCAAGCAAGAGCATGAAATATGAATGAAAACTAAGCATAACAAAGAGGGACACTATACCATTTTACCAAGTCAAGGAATCCAATAGCAGTCCTCTTTCATCATCCAAAAACATTCAAGAAACTATCCAATGCATGAGACAAGTATTTCTTCCAAGCTTTTATAGCCATATATTTCTCTATATCATCAAGCTCAGCCTTGTTTACAATGAAGTCTCTTGGAATATATAGGCCAAGATGAGGGAAAACCTCCTAATGCAACTTGCAAGCTCATTGGCCCATCAAAAATATCTGATTTTGTCCTTGAGGCTTTGCAAAGACCAAGGCAAAAAATATCTATAAAAATATCTTAAAAATGATAAAAAAGGAAAAAATTTGACTTTTCCTAACTAACCATGGCCAAAAAAGGCTAAACGCACATTAGGAAAATTCACTTCAGAAAAGTGCATTTTTCACAAAATACTTAAGAAATATATCAACAGAAAATCTCCTGCCTTGTGGGAAACTTTTGGACGTCTTGTCGATGTCGAAACGAGGCTTGTGATGGCTCGTTGGAAAGATATAGATGTCTAGCTTCATAAAATTCTATTTTTATCCAAATGAATCACTAAAAACCTATCAAAAACTAACCTGTGTGGAAAAACCCAGAAAATAGCCTTTGCTGATATGCAGGGCAGAGTGTTGAAAAAGTGACCGTTTTTCGCCACTTTGGGGGATCAAATCATCTTCAATTGATCTTAAATTTTCTGATTAGATGCCCTTGAAATTATGGCATCCAATTATACCATTTTCATCCTTTGAGGATGTCTCAAACAGAAATGGCGATGCTCATGATTTTTAGCAAAAAGCCCAAAAATGTCAAAAAACCAAAACTTGTCGAATTTTGCCCAATTTTGGTGAGCATGACCCTCAAGGGTTTTCAAAAGCATGATGAGAAGATGAGGCCAAAATTTGAAGCCTTTATATGTCTTTCTTCATTTTTGGTGCTGGGCACCTCTTTTGAGCTTTCTTGAGCCTTTCTTGTGTGGCCTTCAGTTTCCGTTGGGCAAATTGATTAAGCTTCTTATAGTGCCCTGTAATTATTCTTTGAAGGTCCAAATCTCTATTGGACTTTTCCAACTTCTTCTCCAAGTGGTCATTAACCTTTTCAAGCCATGCTTCTCTATTTTTTTCTATCTCTTGGGTGAATAAAGTAGTGAGAGGAAAATATTGGAAAAGGGCAGCCTCTTCCTCTTTTTGTTTCTCTAAGGCTCTTCTGAGTCCCATGGTTCTTGGCCTCTTTCTTCTTGGCTGATATTCATCTTCACTATCATTGAAATCGCCCATGAGTTCTTCCCACTTAATTTGCGCCTTGGGGGCCTATTTTTGATATTTGATAGCCCGTGTCTCATATACTACCATGTGGACACTCATTTTCTTGTTTTGTGTTTGTAGAAAGTGAATGAGGTTTCTAGACCTCTCTAGATTTTCCCTTAGATCATGAATTTGTTCTTCTCTATTAATCAAGAGAGACTCTAGGATTCGGGCCTCATTGTCGCTATTATCACAGTTTATCTGAATTATGTCAAAGTCCCTCTCTTTCTCATGGCTGCTTTCTTCCTTCTCCTTTCCCTTGCTTTGGGTGGCCTTCTTGGTCTTCCTCCTCTTGGGTAATTTGACAATGGCTTGCTTGGGAAACTTCCCCTTGCTTCGGAGGGCTCTAGTAACATTTAGAGTTACAGTTTGAGGCACTCTCTTTCTTGATGTTCGGGGCTTTGTCACCTTTGGAGAAGAAATCATGGCCCCTTGCCTAAGAGAGGCAGCTAACACATTCTCTATTTGCTCTTTTCCCTTGCTACTCCCCTAATCATCCTTGCCACTATTTTGACCTTCTTCATGAATGCTTTGACTGTCACCTTGCATGTCTTTTTGAAGGCTACCCTTTTCACTCTTGTCCCTGCTTTCTTCAGGACTTTTAGGCTCTGTATCTTCACTGTTTTGTGCTTCATCTTCATCATGTCTACTGCTATGAAGGCTACCAATATCCTCATCAAAATGTTCCATTTCTTTATCATTTCCCTCTTCACTGTTTTTCTCTTCTTCATGGCGCTCTTCTTCACCCCTGTGTTGCCTTTCATCACTGCGTTTTTCTTCACTTTTCTCCCTTTGACTTGGATCCTCTTCACTGTTTTGTTATTTATCACTATGCTGCCTTTCCTCACTCTGTTCTTCTTCCTCATTATGTTGTTCTTCCTCACTGTGTTGCTCTTCTTCATCATGCTCTTTTTCTTGATCAATCATGGGAGATTTTAGCTTCTTAGGAAAGGGCTTACTAGAAGAAGGAGAAAGATGTTGAGTGGAAGGTGAAGGATATGCATGGGATGAAGAAATAGTGCCAAAATCGGGTTATGCAATGAAATTTTTCCAAGAGATTCCCTTCTTCTCAAGTTGGTGAAGAATGACAATCTTGATAAGGGAATGATGGAAAAGGCAAGCTGGCTGCTGAGATGGACGTATCTTTTGAACAATGGAAGCCATTTTTTGAATACTTCTGTGGAGGAAAAAGGGGAGGTTTAACAATTGGGCTCTTGTGAAGTGCATGAGCAACTGGACATGGTAAGCATAGACCTAGGAAAACCTTTCCTCGCATGTGAAATATTTCATGATTATCTTCATGAGGGGAGCATAGCTGGTCAAAAAATATGAAAAAGGAAAGATGGATGGGCATGCATCTCGATGCTCTGGCTTCAAAAATGGTTTGTATTGATCTGAGTCTAGGTAGCTCTGTTTAAACCACTTTTCTCCGACATATGGGATTTTGGTAGCTCTAGAAATGCATCTAGAAGAAAACTTGAAATCTAAGCCTGCTAGGTGAAAATGTTTCCCTTGTAGTCTTAAATCACATAGATGTGTCAAGGGTAGGTAACTTTTCACCTCCTAAAATCTTTGACAAAACTTTAAACATCCAAATTCATGAAAGTTAAACAGAACTGAAGGATGGGCATTTACTTCCTCAGTTGAAAAAGGTTCATACCTCTTGTGAGGGCCACTTCTGCTATCTTTCCTCGGAGGCATTTTGCTTTGGATACTCTTTGTTGGTTGACCAAGACAAGTTGTTTCAAATGGTCTTTGAAATGGTTTCCCAACACCACACCTTGTCCTCTTTGCAAGTCACTATGCTTCTTTGATGCCAACAAACAAGTACTTGTCAAATGATAGCCAAAATCAATTTATCACTGTGTTTGGGCAAAGATATTTGAAAAATATGTGTTTGTGGTTCTTTGTCAAACAAGGATTTCTTTTGTTTTGGCACAAAAAATCCTCCCCTCAAGTACTACCCCTTTGCTATTCACTGCCCTTTGCAAAGTAAACAAGACACCTTTCAACTAACTTTGAAGACCTTCACAACAGACTCTGTTTTTGGACTCTGGGGCTGCACAGAATTTCACTATCTCACAACACAAAAAGGACCTTTTTAAATTTACCAAGCCTTCATCTTCTAACCGCTGTTTCCCTCTGAGTTTTAACAAACAAAGCTTTTGCAAAATACTGTTAAGATACTTCTCCAATATTTATTTGAAGACCTCTTAAAATAACTTTGCTCCTTTATAGCAACTGTGGGCAGTATTAGCTATTTTTATAGCACAAAAAGAGCTTTTAAATTGGCCTAACAAACCTCCCCCTTTTTTACTATTTTATCATTCAATAGCCATGACCAAAGAGACCCTTTTCAATTTGACAAATAATCTATCTCCCTAAATCACTGTGTTTGAGCAAAAGGTTTAAACAATATATGTTGGTGGTTTTTGTTTGAAGTGGAAACTCCATTTGTTTTGGCACAAACCCCTTTCCCTTCAAACACTGCTCTTTGTCATCACTATTTTTTTCTAAAGGTGATTAGGGCTCTTTTAGAACTGACAAAACACTTTCCCCTAGCTCTGTGTTAATGTTTGATACCCACAACAACAAAAATTCTTTGATTTCGACCAAAGGCCCAATATCCTTACCGATGTTTCTTCCATGGAAAACACAGCAACAATACCCCCTTTAAACTTCAAAAATTACTAAGAAGCAAGGAAAATACCTTGAAAAATTATTATGGGTCTTGTTTGATTGTTGGAGCAGCCTTTTAAGAGTGTTTTTGGAAGCAAATGGAGGAGCAACACATTTGAAGCAGAGGGTGCTGTGCATAGGGAGGTATTCGGGTTGGCTTCAGGCGGTAATGAACGCAGACACAGGCATGCCAGGCGCTGCTACAGGTGCACCGCACACGCTTCTAAGCCTCAAAAATTTGAAATTTTTCCCAAAATCGATTTTCTTCTCCAATGAGCAGGCAATGGACGTTTGCTTTGGTTTTGGAAATGCTCGTGGGACCTTTTAAATGGTCTCCTCTGCCTTTATAATTCAAATGAGCTCACAAGACCTTTGTGTTTACTTCCTAAGGGTTTGAATGCCCTTTGAAAAAGGTTTTTTGTGATATGAAAACACAACTCACCTCCTTGAGTAATATATTACCCTTTCTAAAATACCACAAAGACCCATCGTTGAACAAGAATTTTAGACATAATGCTCTGGCTAGCTTCCTTTGCAAACACTCATATGCATGAATTTCTTGAAGTAAAAGGGTCTCCTTAAAAACAATAGTTTTCTCACTGCCTTTTTATTAAGGAAATAACCCTATTATTGCTTGTCCATTATGTCTTTTTAAAGGGATCATTGCTCAAGAACCATATCCAAGATTGCTGAAATGTTAGGCACCTTATATTGATATTTTCTTTTTGACTATGGGTAAACCCTTAGTTGCACTCACCAAGGCTTGACTTATATCTATTTATCAGGGAGAAAGGCCTTTAAATACCCTTAATGCAATCACGTATAAACAACAGAGTTTGTTTCTTATGTACATAAAAAGGTTTGGTCTATGACTATGGTAGGTTTCATTTCTTTGAATGGTGTCTTGAACTTGAATCATGGTGTCATATCTTTCCTCATACATATTGTCTCTGTGTATTCATTTGCAAAGGTATTTTTCAGAAGCAAGGCTAGTCTATCTTCTTGTCATTTTGATGAGGTTGTTCTAAGTTTTGGGCATTCTAGCCTCAGATTACCCTTTGAAGAAGACCTTTGATAGAAGAAAAACAAAGCTTCTTGAATACCATAATATCACTGCTTAGCCAATGTTTAACACCAGCCCTCAACTCATACACCTTCAATTACTTCCCTCTGATTTTCAATTTCGTCCTTTAAACAATGAACTCTTTTAAACACTACTTGAAACACTACTATTGTATCAGTTGTTCCATCCTTTCGAGGGAATGGTGTAAACAAGATTTTGGGCCATTTGAAACAATGTTAGCATTGTGCTCTTTGACTGAGGCCATACCTCTATTCCTGATCCTCTGCTTTCAAAATGAAGGAGGCCCTTATCATGTTCCTAACCATCTGCTCTTTATACTGGCGGAGGTTTTCATCAGGTGACCCAACCATTTGCTGATGTTTGGAGGAGGTTAACATAGTCACCCAACCATATTCTCTTGCTTGGAGGAGGTTAACACGGTCATGACATTTCATCCCTTTCTCAAACTGTGTCATATTTCTTTGTAATACATATCTCTGCTTAGTATGTCACAATAAGTAATAAAGTGAAAATTGAAAATATGCTATAAGAGGCATGTTCTGATATATGTATCCTGTGGTTGGAATATCCTTGTGAATCTTTTAAACCAGGAGCCACATGACTTGTATTTGTAGAGTAGTTGCTTGCTACTCATTACTTACTAACTTTTCTTGACTGTGTTTGTAGAGGTTTATTGAATTTTCTCTCTGACTAACATTCTTATCCCAGGCTCAAGACAAGATGAGAAGCAGCTGTCTTCTCATGTTTAGTTTGATAATGTCTTCTGGAATATTTGTACATCTCTGCTTCTAAAAGAGACACTGAAAAAATGTAGATCAACATAATATTAGTTTGGCTTTTGCAACATGTACTGCTGAGACATCAAGACCTTTTTTAATGGCGCGACCTATGGGTGTATTAAGCTTTGTCGTTTGCATACTAAGCACCATTTCAAGGTTGGCTAGTATTGAACAAAAGATTTTGGCTCAGGATGCTTATGCCTAGGGAGGATTTCCTAAAGCACCACTACCTAACTTAGGGGAGATCTGTGCCAGATTTTGAGTATTTTCTTTGGTATGACTAGATCTTAAGATGACATATGACTAGAGGAACGGTGGCTGAATTTTTATCAACAGTTGGTTAATGAATGACCTGGGGATGAGGGTAAATGACAACAGATGACTTTAGCTTACGACAGCTCATGGACAAGATTATAGGACTGAAACTAGATAGGACTTGACAACTAGGTTTTTCTCATCATAGGCTGACTGAAAAAAAAAGGTAGGAGGACAAAAAATGTTTAGGGGTGTTTTCTAGATGACAGTTTTGACAAATTGGAGATCTGCTTCTAGAAAACTTGGTTTTAAAAACTAGTCATCATCAACAGCTGAAAAATACTGATGACTAATAGTGGCTCCATTTGGGGAGGGCAGCTCCTTTTCAGGAGGTGTCTAGAATTTTAGTCTTTGTCCTTTGAAGACTAGTGCCTTTATCCATTGGCACAAATTTCTTTCTTCCTTGATGCTATTTCTGAAAATTAACAGCCTGATTAGCATCAAAGTCATTTTTACCTACACGGCTACATTTCCTAACATGTTTTCTTCTTTCGGGTGCATTTGGACTAGCAACCCTTTGACATAATATTTTGAAAAATGACACTATCTAATTCTACAATTATATCTTCCGGGAGTTCAGATTAAGCTGATGAACTTCTTTGTTTCTCTACCTATGCTGGATCGACTGTCAATTTTAAGCTGTTTGACAGGATTTTATTTTCTAATCTAAAACATGAAATTGAAAAATGACCAAATCAGGATTAGGCATTCTAATTTGTCATGTACTTGTGGCATGAAAGACAAGCTGCACACAAATATTATTTTGCATAAAATGAAATCTAGAAAATCAGGGCTAGGATACACAGTTTGTTTTTTATCCCTGCTTTCCTCTTTGGTTCTGTTTTGAGCATGTGGAACCAGTATCTTTTCCTAATCTATCTTCTTTGACAAGTCAAGCTTACACAATATTGACTATCTCTCCTCTCACTAACTTATCAGCAAATAAATTTAAAACATGTTCAGTTATGATTAGGCTAGATAACTGAACAAGACATTTTGAGAACTAGTAGCGACATTTATAATTGCGCACTTTCAGAATGACTACTTTTTGAACATGGGGCTTTCTTTCTATTTTTCAAACTGCCCTTTTTTTCTACTTTTCTATTGTTTTTGATTTTTCTGTTTTTTGTTTTATTTTTTCAAACAATGATATATACAATGATTGAAAAATCTGGAACTAGAAATCCTGAAAATGGTGAAACTTGAGCATCTTATCTTCATAAGGATCTCCTACCACTCTTGGTCCACTCAGCTTTTGAAAAAAAAAGTTTGGAAAATTTTCTCTTTCAAGCATAACATAAGGATTCATGCATGAATCTCTAAACAACCCCGCATCTTCCCACTATACTTCTTTATACCTTTGATCTCCACTTCTCCTTTTGTTGTACATCTTTTTCAAATAATGCATATATTCTTTGTCATTTTTGAAGTATATGATGACATCATCAAGGTACATTAGAATGTAGAAATTTAGAACTGGAAACATGGCTTTTAGGAGCATGTTTTTGGTGTCTGGTGGTTTTGCAATTCTAGGTTTGAAGATGGAACCACTTCCAGCATACTTGAAAAATTCTTTGAGCTATTGTTTTTGCAAAGGAATTATTTGGCGATATCTTGAAACATCATTTTGTAAAGACACATGATTAGAAGCACTTATAATTTGTAAAGCATGGTCTTGGGCAGGAAGGATATAATTTCTGTCCCAAGGGTGTGTATTTGTGTTTCTAAAATCAAAACAGATATTATGTCCAGTTGTTTTATCTTTGATTATTGTTGTTTGGTCAAGATTTTTGTATTTTCTTTTGTTGAAGCTATTTCTTGGAGTGATGGCAGTGTCATAGTGCTTCTCATTGTTTTCTCTACATGTAGTAGTATCTTGAAAAATCTTCCAAATTCTAGCAGTTCTAAGTCTTTGGTGAAGTGGCAGAATGTTAGCTAGTTCAAACAACTCAGGTATATTTGGACTGTAGTCATCATATCTTTTCATAAGAGGTTTTTTAGGCATTTTTCTGGATTTTGAGTTGTTGTGTCTACAGTCAAGGTTTCATTTGAAGGGGTAGAGTTATGAGATGGTAAATCCTTAAGGTATGGTAGGAACATTAAGCTTCCCTACCCCTGATTTCCAAAGAGGTTCGTGGTATTCAAGTCTTCTAATGCCTCTGTTCCGAAAAAGTCTCCTGATGTTACTATTGATGTTTGTCTATGGTTTGAGCAATTTCCTTGATGATATATAATGTTTTGTGCTTCTTGCTCTATTTCTGTTTCAAGAGGAATGAACTCTCTTTCCTCAAGACATAACTGCTCATGGTCATAATAATTTTGAGTGTCCAGCTCATCATAGAGAACTTGGGGTAGCTGAAGTGGTGGGTCTAAGTTTGTTTCAAATTCTCCTAACTATTCCTCAATGTCTTCATCAATGTGTAAAATGAAAGAATTCAGATCAGAATGCAAGGAGTACATCGGGATGTTATCTGGCCTTTCTTGGCTGTCGACCATATATTTCATGTGTGATTCTCGATAGAGTATTCTAGTTGAATATTTCCTTCAAGCTTGGCTCCCCAAGTTCTGGATAAAAGCATTCCGTACTTGGGAGGGATGTCTACTACCACTATGTCCACGATCAGTTGTTTTGCAAGTATTTGGGTAATACTGAAACAAAGATCCTTGATTAAGCCTAGACACTTGACTCTACTTGAATCAAATGAATATAAGTCTTTGTAACGTTTTGTTATCTCTAGGCCCAATATTTCCATCACAACCTTTGGCAAGATATTATGCGAGGTCCCAGAGTCTAGCATGGCATTGTGTAGGAGTTGGTCATGTATATTCAGACTGATGTAAAAGGAAAGAGTGGTTCCTTCTTGGAATTTCCCTTCTATTTTTGGACCAAACAACACTTCAAGGGTGTCATCAGCTAGGTTTAGGTTGTTTGCTTCATTTCCTATATTGAGGACCTTTCGCACTTGGGATTTGTAAGAGATTTGGGCAATAAGTTCAGTGAGAGGCATGGTGATCTTTATTTTGGTGATTTGTCCATCAAAATTGAAGTGTGCTTATAGTTTAGATAGGTTTGCTTCAGCTTTTTCAGCCATGACTTTCTCTATGTTCTTAATTTGATGACTTTTGTTTGAGATTTTGTTCAAAACAGCCATCTCAGGAATCTTGATAGAGGTACTGGGAAGATCTGTGCCAAGGCTTATCTGAATATCTTTATCTTTGTTTTGGTCAGTTTTCTTAACCACGATTTTGTTGCTATCCACTACTCTTTTAAGGATGGTATCAGGGGTTTTAGAAGTGTCTGAGCTACCTTTCTTGGAATTGTCTTGGTTTTTTATACTTCTAAGATCATACTGCCTGTGAGCTTCTATTATAGAATTCTAAAATCCTATAGTAGGATCTTCGGGGTCCTCATAGTTGGTTTCATTTTGATTTGGAGAGAAGAAAGATTGTTCTTCTTCCGTGAGGTAAACATCACTCTCGTTATCGGAACCTATTAGGTTTAAATGAATTTCATCAATGGGTTCTGTATCCCCCTCTTCCTCATCAACATAGTTTTCATAGAAGGGTGGCCTGATTTGTTGGTCAGTTTCTCTTGGTTTGTTTTGAGGTTGTTCTCTCCCAAAGTTTTGGTTTCGATTCCTATTTTGAGGGTTTGGCTGGTTGTCCGTAAGAGGTGTCCTTTCACTTATATTTCCCCACATTTTTGCCATGGATCTAACCAAGTCATCTATTCTAGGATCTAAGGAAGGGACTGAAGGGGTGGCCTCATCCCGGTATGTGAATTTCCTTTATGATCTAGTCCTAGCTCTATTTTTTGCTAAGTTGGCTTCTGCACTTATGGCCAATTTTTGCATTTCCTCTAAGGTTGGGGGGTCCTTGTCTCTTAGTTGATAAGTCATGTCTGGGTCGAAGCCTTCGGGAAATTTTTCTAAGGCTGAGCCAAGTGGAGGTTTGAAGTGAGGCAGGAGGGTGTTATAAACACTGTTGAACCTAGTGCAGTATTCTTGGACACTTTCCCCATTATCCATTTTTAGATTGTTATACTCAGATAGGATTTGAATGGGGTTTTTTCTGATTTCCCACTTATTTATGAAGGTTTGGTAGAGTTCTGGGAGATCATGTATGGTGTTTGGAGTTAAGATCCTAAACCATTTTTGGGGTTCTTTGCCCAGGATTTGGGTGAACATCCTCGTTCTTATGGTCTCGTCTTCTATTTCCATGTATTCAAAGGCATCACAAATTCTATCTACATGTTGTTGGGCGGTAGTAGCCTCAACTCTGGTAAAGTGCGGGATTTTGGATTGGTAGTCATGTTGTAAAGGTGCCAAAGGGTGTGGTAATACCAAAGGTGCATACCAAGCTGCCATGGCAGGAGCTATTGGATGATTTAAAATATGAGGGCTTGTAGGATGAGCTGAGGTGATTTGAACAGTGGTGGTTTGGATGGGTGTGGCGGATGTTCTTGGAATAGTGAACTGATTTTGAGCAGATCTGGGGTGGTAGGAGCCAAAGTGGTGGAGAAGCTGAAAGTCGGGAGGTGTAGTAGGTGAGGCTTCTCTACTAGGACTCTGTTGCAAATATAGACGCTCAAGATCATCAAAGTTGATTTTATTTTGTGACTTGCTTCTAAAAAAGGTTTTTACTGATTTTAGTTCAAATGGGGAATCCTGCAAGGATGTGTGATGCTCAGGTACTGATCTTGCTCTACGAATGGACCTATTGGTAGTTAAGTTGCTAGTTTCAGAAGTCTGCCACAGAATCTTCTCTGGGTTATCAACTATGATAGGGGGATTTGGGTCTGGATGAGATCTATTATTGATTCTTCGTGAAGCCAGATTTCGAATTCAGAGTTTAGAGAGGATGGTATTTGTGATTGTTTTGGATGGATGGCCTCTCTAGGGGTTTTGCTAATGTGAAGGATGGTCAAAACTAGAAATGAAGGCTAGTGGAGTCGCCAGGTGGATTTCTTTGAGATCTATGGTCCACCACCAATACTATAAAAGATGCTTTTGGGAAAAAAATTTCTAGCAAATTTTGAGGTGGAGACTTGCAAGGAAGAGTGATCACTTAGTTTCAACAGTTTGCTAGACTATTTGGACAAGCTAATGGTTCTATTTTCAATTTTATTTCTATTTATCTCCTATGTTTAGGTGAAGTTTTCTGAATCGCTAAGTTATACTTAGTTTTTCACTTCATCACAGACTTTTCACCACGAATTTTAAGTTTTGTAAAGGATGAGTCAACAGAAAGGTATGGTTTATAATTTTTTTTTTTTTATGGAGTTTTAGGGCTACTGGAGGCTAGTGGAGTCGCCAGGTGGATTTTGGTTGTTTTTATAGAGATGTACCTATCGTCCACCACCAATAACTAGGAAAAGCCAATCTGGGGATGTTTTTGGGGTTTTTTGAGTTTTTATGTGCAGCCTATGGTTTATTAGAGTGTTATAAACCTGATTCATCACTTTTCTAGGGTGGTGAAAACAAAAAGAGTTTACTCTAAATGATTCTATGGACTGCTTTCCTGTTTAAATTTTGAAAGACTAATGAATCTACAAGAGTTTTCTAGACTATTATGTACTCAGTTAGTCCCACCGTGATCGCCATTATGTTAGGGAGTGTTGGGATAAGTCAATCAGATAGTATTCCTAAGGCTGCTGAAATGTTTAGGGAATTCTAAGTTTTTTTATCACTCAGAGTCCCACCGTGATCGCCATTATGTTAGGGTCCCGTGATTTGGCTAATTTGCAAGCCAAGTGACAGGGTAACATCAAACCAATCTTTGAAACCCAAGGACCTAGCCTTCCTGGACTTAGAGAGGGTTATCTCTATTTGTGTAAGGGATATCTATGTGTTTGCTTCTTATGTCTCTGATTTTAGGCTAGTTGTGAAGTAGGTTTTTTGGTTTTTCTTTTTAGGTTTGTGAGGGAAGAACTGATCAAAGACTAAGATAGATAAAAATATTGTCAGATCAACTGGGCTATGGGGTCAAAAAGGTCAAGAAAGCTTCAGATGGTGATACAAGGTATGTTGAAGGGCCGATTTGATCAAGGTAAAATGGATCTTTGGGTAAAATGGAGTGGGATGGAAACTAAATTTGTGAAGAACAAAGGATTTAAAACATAAATAGTTCAATAACTGACATAAACATGGTAGGGTTAACCACTAATCATGAGAAATGTAACTATAAACTGATAAATGCCTAGAAATAAATATTCAAGCAATACATAGAGATATATGACTCTCTAACTTTAGGAAATTGCTATCAAACTTTGTGGAAACAAAATTAAGACAAACAAATAACTCAAGGCACTATGAGGAAATGCCTAAACATAGTATTTCAAGCTATCAGGCACTTTGAAGTAAGATTGCAGAGTTTTAGGTAAAGGGAAAAATCAGTACAAGACCTCCTTGGTTCAACTAAGACAATCAGACAATCAAAGAAAGGTTTCAAAGGTGGAGCTATGAATAGCCATGAGTAATCAGGGCATACTGTGAATCATACTTAGCATGCATAAAACCATAAATGAAACAAACAAACAATTTCTTCAGTTATCAAAGAGCAATCAAGGATTCTTTGATGTGACTAAGAAGGAAGAAAACATAGAAGCTATAAAGAAATAGGAAATCTGAGGTGCCTCGAAGGGCATGTCTCAAATATATTTTCTATTGTCTTATAGCAAGAAAGAGCATGAAATATGAATGAGAAATAAGAATCATAACAGAGAAGGACACTATACCATTTTACCAAGTCAAGGAATCCAACAGTAGTCCTCTTTCATTATCCAAAAGCATTCAAGAATCTATCCAATGCATGAGACAAGTATTTCTTCCAGGCTTGTATAACCATATATTGCTCTATATCATCAAGTTCAGCCTTGTTTACAATGAAGTATCTTGGAATATATAGGCCAAGATGAGGTAAAACCTCCTAATGCAACTTGCAAGCTCATTGGCCCATTAAAAATATCTGATTTTGTCTTTGAGGCTTTGCAAAGCCCAAGGCACAAAATATCTATAAAAATATCTTAAAAATGCTAAAAAAGGAAAATAAATTGACTTTTCCTAACTAACCATGGCCAAAAAAGGCTAAACGCATATTAAGAAAAGCCACTTTAGAAAAGTGCATTTTTCACAAAAATACTTAAGAAATATATCAGCAGAAAATCTCCTGTCTTGTGGGCAACTTTTGGAGGTCTTCCCGATGTCGAAACGAGGCTCATGACGGCTCGTTGGAAAGATATGGATGTCTAGTTTCTAAAAATGTTTTTTTTTAATCCAAATTTATCACTGGAAGCTTGTCAAAAACTAACCTGTGTGGAAAAACCCAAAAAATAGTCTTTGCTAATATGCGGGGCAGAGTGTTGAAAAAGTGACTGTTTTTCGCCACTTTGGGGGACCAAATAATCTTCAATTGATCTGAAATTTTCTGAGTAGATGCCCCTAAAATTATGGCATCCAATGATACCATTTTCATCCTTTGAGGATGTCTCAAACAGAAATGGCGATGCTCATGATTTTTAGCAAAAACCCCAAAAATGTCAAAAAACCAAAACTTGTCGAATTTTGCCCAATTTTGGTGAGCATGACCCTCAAGGGTTTTTAGAAGCATGCTAAGAAGCTGAGGCAAAAATTTGAAGCCTTGATATGTGTTTCTTCATTTTCAGTGCCGGGCGCCTCTTTTGAGCTGTCTTGAGCCTTTCTTGTGTGGCCTTCAATTTTCGTTGGGCGAACTGATTAATCTTCTTATAGTGCTCGGTCATTCCTCTTTGAAGGTCCAAATCTCTATTGGCCTTTTCCAACTTCTTCTCCAAGTGGTAATTCACCCTTTCAAGCCATTCTTCTCTATTTTTTTCTATCTCTTGGGTGAATAAAGTAGTGAGAGGAAAAGATTGGAAAAGGGCAGCCTCTTCTTCTTTTTGTTTCTCTAAGGCTCTTCTGAGTCCCATGGTCCTTGGCCTCTTTCTTCTTGGCTGATCTTCATCTTTGCTATCATTGAACTTGCCCATGAGTTCTTCCAACTTAATTTGTGCCTTGGGGGCCTTTTTTTGATATTTGATAGCCCGTGTCTCATATACCGCCATGTGGACACTCATCTTCTTGTTTTGTGTTTGTAGAAAGTGAATGAGGTTTTTAGACCTCTCTATATATGCCCTTAGATCATGAATTTGTTCTTCTCTATTAATCAAGAGAGACTCTAGGATTCGGGCCTCATTGTCACTAACATCACTGTTTATCTGAATTATGTCAAAGTCCCTCTCTTTCTCATGGCTGCTTTCTTCCTTCTCCTTTCCCTTGCTTTGGGTGGCCTTCTTGGTCTTCCTCCTCTTGGGTAATTAGAAAATGGATTGCTTGGAAAAATTCCCCTTGCTTTGGAGGGCTCTAGTAACATTCGGAGTTACAGTTTAAGGCACTCTCTTTCTTGATGTTTGAGGCTTTGTCACCTTTGGAGAAGAAAGCATGGCCTTTTGCCTAGGAGAGGCAGCTAACAAATGATCTATTTTCTCTTTGCCCTTGCTACTCCCCTCATCATCCTTGCCATTGTTTTGACCTTCTTCATGAATGCTTTGACTGTCACCTTGCATGTATTTTTGAAGGCTACCCTTTTCACTCTTGTCCCTTCTTTCTTCAAGACTTTTAGGCTCTGTATCTTCACTGTTTTGTGCTTCATCTTCATCATGTATATTGTTGTGAAGGCTACCAATATCCTCATCAAATTTTTCCATTTCTTTATCATTTCCCTCTTCACTATTTTTCCCTTCTTCATGGTGCTCTTCTTCACCCCTGTGCTGCCTTTCATCACCATGTTTTTCTTCACTTTGCTCCCTTTGACTTGGATCCTCTTCACTGTTTTGTTCTTTATCACTATGCTGCCTTTCCTCACTGTGTTATTCTTCCTCATTATGTTGTTATTCCTCATTGTGTTTCTCTTCTTCATCATGCTCTTTTTCTTGATCAATCATGGGATATTTTAGCTTCTTAGTAATGGGCTTACTAGAAGAAGGATAAAGATGCTGAGTGGAAGGTGAAGGAGATGCATGGGATGAAGAAACAGTGGAAAAATCAGGATGTGCAATGAAAGTGTCCCAAGAGATTCCCTCCTTCTCAAGTTGATGAAGAATGAAAATCTTGATAAGGGAATGATGGAAAAGACAAGTTGGCTGCTGAGATGGAAGTCTCTTTTGAACAGTGGAAGCCTTTTTTTCAATACTTCTATGGAGGACAAAGGGGAGGTTTAACAATTGAGCTCTTGTGAAGTGCATGAGAAACTGGACATGGTAAGCATAGACCCGGGAAAACCTTCCCTCGCATTTGAAATATTTCATGATTATCTTCATGAGGGAAGCATAGCTGGTCAACAAATATGAAATAGGAAATATGGATGGGCATGCATCCCGATTCTCTGGCTTCAAAAAGAATTTGTATTGATCTGACTCTAGGTAGCTCTGTTTAAACCATTTTTCTCCGACATATGGGATTTTGGTAGCTCTGGAAATGGATATAGGAGAAAACTTGAAATCTAAGCCTGCCAGCTGAAAATATTCCCCTTGCAGTCTTAAAGCACATAGATGTGTCAAGGGAAGGTAACTTTTCACCTCCTAAACTCTTTGAAAAAACTCTAAACATCCAACATCATGAAAGTTAAACATAACTGAAGGATGGGCATTTACTTCCTCAGTTGAAAAAGGTTCATACCTGTTGTGAGGGCCACTTCTGCTATCTTGCTTGGGAGGCATTTTGGTTTGGATACTCTTTGCTGGTTGACCAAGACAAGCTATTTCAAATGGTCTTTGAAATGGTTTCCCAACACCACACCTTGTCCTCTTTGCAAGTCAATGTGCTTCTTTGATGCCAACAAACAAGTACTTATCAAATGATAGCCAAAATCAATTTATCATTGTGTTTGGGCAAAGATCTTTGAAAAAGATGTTTTTGTGGTTCTTTGTCAAACAAGGATTTCTTTTGTTTTGGCACAAAAAATCCTCCCCCCAAGCACTGCCCCTTTGCTATTCACTGCCCTTTGTAAAGTAAACAAGACACCTTTCAACTAACTTTGAATACATTCACAACAGACTTTGTTTCTGGACTCTGAGGTTGCACAAAATTTCACTATCTCACAACACAAAAAGGACCTTTTTAAATTTACCAAGCCTTCATCTTCTAACCACTGTTTCCCTCTGAGTCTTAACAAACAAAGATTTTGCAAAATACTGTTAAGATACTTCTCCCATATTTATTTGAATACCTCTTAAAATAACTTTTCTCCTTTATAGAAACTGTGGGAAGTCTTAGCTATTTTTATAACACAACAAGAGCTTTTAAATTGGCCTAACAAACCCCCCCTTTTTTACTGTTTTATCATTCACTAGCCATGAACAAAGAGACTCTTTTCAATTTGACAAATAACATATCTCCCTTAATCACTGTGTTTGAGAAAAAGGTTTAAACAATATATGTTGGTGGTTTTTGTTTGAAGTGGAAACTCCCTTTGTTTTGGCACAAACCCCTTTCCCTTCAAACATTGCTCTTTGTCATCACTGTTTTTTTTCTGAAGGTGATTAGGGCTCTTTTAGAGCTAAAAAAACACTTTCCCCTAGCTCTGTGTTAATGTTTGATACCCACGGCAACAAACATTCTTTGATTTTGACCAAAGGCCCAATCTCCTTTACCACTGTTTCTTTCGTGGAAAACACAACAACAATACCCCCTTTAAACTTAAAAAATTACCAAGAAGCAAGGAAAATACCTTGAAAAATTCTTATGGGTCTTGTTTGATAGTTGGAGAGGCCTTTTAAGAGTTTTTTTGGAAGCAAATGGAGGAGCGGCACGTTTGAAGCAGAGGGCGCTACACATAGGGAGGTACCTGACTCGACTTCGGGCTGTAATGAACGCGTACACAGGTGCGCCACATGCCGCTACAGGCGCACCATGCAGTAGTTCAATTGCTTTGTCTGGATGCTCACAGGCATGCCACGCACACCTATAGGTGCACCGCGCAGGCTTCTAAGCCTCACAACTTTGAAATTTTACCCGAAATTGATTTTCTTCTCCAGTGAGCAGCCAATGGAAATTTTCTTTGGTTTTGGAAATGCGCGTGGGACATTTTAAATGGTCTCCTTTGCCTTTATAATTCAAATGAGCTCACAAGACATTTTTTTTACTTCGTAAGGGTTTGAATGCCCTTTGAAAAAGGTTTTTTGTCATATGAAAATACAACTCACCGCCTTGAGTAATATATCACTCTTTCTAAAATACCACAAATACCCATGCTTGAACAAGAATCTTAGACATAATGCCGTGGCTAGCTTCATTTGCAAACACTCATATGCATGACTTTCTTGAAGTAAAAACGTCTCCTTAAAAACAAGATTTTTCTCACTGCCTTTTTATCAAGGAAATAACCCTGTTACTGCTTGTCCATTCTGTCTTTTTAAAAGGATTATTTCTCAAGAACCATATCCAAGGTTGCTGAACTGTTAGGCACCTTATATTGATATTTTATTTTTTACTGTGGGTAAGCCCTTAGTTTCACTCACCAAGGCTTGACTTATATTTGTTTATGAAGGAGAAATGCTTTTAAAGAGCCTTAATGAAATCACATATAAACAACAGAGTTTGTTTCTTATGTACATAAAAAGGTCTGGTCTATGACTGTGGTAGGTTTCATTTCTTTGAATGGTGTCTTGAACTTGAATCATGGTGTCATAGCTTTCCTCATACATACTGTCTCTGTGTATTCATTTGCAAATGTCTTTTTCAGAAGCAAGGCTAGTCTATCTTCTTGTCATTTTGATGAGATTGTTCTAAGTTTTGGGCATTCTAGCCTCAGATTACCCTTTGAAGAAGACCTTTGATAGAATAAAAAAAAATCTTCTTGAATACCATAATATCCCTTCTTGGCCTATGTTTAACACCATCCCTCAACTCATAAACCTTCAATTACTTCCCTTTGAATTTCAATTATGTCCTTTAAATAGTGAATTCTTTTAAACACTACTTGAAACACTACTGTTGTATCAATTGTTCCATCCTTTGGAGGGAATGGTGTAAACAAGCTTTTAGGCCATTTGAAACACTGTTAGTCTTGTGCTCTTTGAATGAGGCCATACCTCTGTTCTTGACCCTCTGCTTTCAAAATGAAGGAGGCCCTTATCATGTTCCTAACCATCTGCTCTTTATACTGGAGGACGTTTTCATCAAGTGACCCAACCATCTACTCATGTTTGGAGGAGTTTAACACAGTCACCCAACCATCTAATCTTGCTTGGAGGAGGTTAACACAGTCATGACATTTCATCCCTTTCTCAAACTGTGTCATGTTTCTTTGTAATACATATCTCTACTTGGTATTTCACATTAAGTAATAAAGTGAAAATTTGACAATATGCTATAAGAGGCATGTTCTGGGAAATGTATCCTGTGGTTGGAATATCCTTGTGAATATTTTAAACCAGGAGCCACATGAGTTGTATTTTTAGAGTAGTTGCTTGCTAGTCATTACTTACTAACCTTTCTTGACTGTGTTTGTAGAGGTTTATTGAATTTTCTCTCTGAATAGAATTCTTATCCTAGGCTCAAAACAAAATGAGAAGAAGTTATCTTCTCATGTTTAGTTTGATAATGTCTTCTGGAATATTTGTACATCTCTGCTTCTGAAAGAGACACTGAAAAACTGTAGATCAACATAATATTAGTTTGGCTTTTGAAACATGTAATGCTAAGACATCAAGACCTTTTTTAGTGGTGCGACTTATCGGTGTATTAAGCTTTGTTTTTTGCAGATTAAGCACCAATTCAGGGTTGGCTAGTATTGAACAAAAGATTTTGGCTCAGGATGCTTTTTCCAAGGGAGGATTTCCTAAAGCGCCACTACCTAACTTAGGGGAGATCTTTGCCGGATTTTGAGTATTCTCTTTGGTATGCCTAAATCTTAATATGACATATGACCAGAGGAAGGGTGGCTAAATTTTTATCAACAGTTGGTTAATGAATGACCTGGGGATGAGAGTAAATGACAACAGATGACTTTAGCTTATGACAGCTCATGGACAGGATTATAGGACTGAAACTAGATAGGACTTGACAACTAGGTTTTTCTCATCATAGGCTGACTGAAAAAAGAAGGTAAGAGGACAAAAAATGTTTAGGGGTGTTTTCTAGATGTCAGTTTTGAAAAATTGGAGATTAGCTTCTAGAAAACTTGGCTTTAAAAACTAATCATCATCAACAGCTGAAAAATAATGATGACTAACAGTGGCTCCATTTGGGGAGGGAAACTCGTTTTCAAGAGGTGTCCAGAATTTCAAATCTTTGTCCTTTGAATATCGGTGCCTTTATCCATTGGCGCAAATTTCTTTCTTCCTTGATGCTATTTCTGAAAATTGATAGCATGATTAGCATCAAAGTCATTTCTACCTACCTGGCTACATTTCCTAAAAAAAATTCTTCTTTCGGGTGCATTTGGACTAGCAACCCTTTGACATAATATTTTTGAAAAATGACATTATCTAATTCTACACTTATATTTACTGGGAGTTCAGATTAAGTTGATGAACTCCTTTGTTACTCTACCTATGCTGGATCGACTATCAAGGTTAAGATTTTTGACAGGATTTTATTCTCTAATCTAAAACATGAAATTGAAAAATGACCAAATCAGGATTAGACAGTTTGATGTGTCATGTAATTGTGACATGAAAGACAAGCTGCACACAAATATTATTTTGCATAAAATGAAATCTAGAAAATCAGGGCTAGGATACATAGTTTTTTTTTTATCCTTGCTTTCCTCTTTGGTTCTGTTTTGAGCATGTGGATCCAGTATCTTTTCCTAATCTATCTTCTTTTACAAGTAAAGCTTACACAATATTGACTATCTCTCCTCTCACTAACTTATCAACAAATAAATTTAAAACATGTTCAGTTATGATTAGGCTAGATAATTGAACAAGAAATTTTGAGCAGTAATAGTGGCATTTAGACTTGCGCGCTTCCAGAATGACTATTTTTTGAACATCGGGCTTTCTTTCTATTTTTCAAACTGCCCTCTTTTTCTACTTTTCTATTCTTTTTGAGTTTTCTGTTTTTTGTTTTATTTTTTCAAACAATGATATATACAATGATTGAAAAATATGGAACTAGAAATCCTGAAAATGGTGAAACTTGAGCATCTTATCTTCATAAGGATCTCCTACCACTCTTGGTCCACTCAGCTCTTGAAAAGAAAAGTTTGGAAAATTTTCTCTTTCAAGCATAACATAAAGATTCATGCATGAATCTCTAAACAACCGTGTATATTCCCGATGTACTTCTTTATACTTTTGACCTCCAGTTCTCCTTTTGTTGTACATCTTTTTCAAATAATGCAGATACTCTTTATCATTTTTGAAGTATATGATGACATCATCAAGGTAGATCAGAATGCAGAAATTTAGAAATAGAAACATGGCTTTTAGGAGCATGTTTTTGGTGTCTGGTGGTTTTGCAATTCTAGGTTTGAAGATGGAACCAATTCCAACATACTTGAAAAATTCTTTGAGTTGTTCGCTTTGCAAAGGAATTATTTGGCAATATCCTGAAACATCATTTTGTAAAGACACATGATTAGAATCACTTATCATTTGTATAGCATGGTCTTGGGTAGGAAGGATATAATTTATGTCTCAAGGTTTTGTATTTGTGTTTCTAAAATCAAAACAGATCCTATGTCTAGCTGTCTTGTCTTTGATTATTATTGTTTGGTCAAGATTTTTGTATTTTCTTTTGTCGAAGTTGTTTCTTGGAGTGATGGAAGTTTCATAGTGCTTCTCACTGTTTTCTCTACATGTAGTAGTATCTTGAACAATCTTGCAAATTCTAGCAGTTCTAAGTCTTTGGTGAAGTGGCAGAATGTTAGCTAGTTCAAACAACTCCGGTATATTTGGACTGCAGTCATCATATCTTTTCATAAGAAGTTTTTTAGGCATTTTTTTGTGGATTTTGAGCTGTTGTGTCTAAATTCAAGGTTTCATTTGAAGGGGTAGAGTTATGAGATGGTAAATCCTTAAGGTATGGTAAGAACATTAAGCTTCCCTGCCCCTGATTTCCAAAGAGGTTCGTGATATGCAAGTCTTCTAATGCCTCTGTTCTGAAAAAGTCTCCTGATGTTACTGTTGATGTTTGTCTATGGTTTGAGCAATTTTCTTGATGATATATAATGTTTTGTGCATATTTGTTTATTTTTGTTTCAGGAGGAATGAAATCTCTTTCCTCATGACATAACTGCTCATGGTCATGATAATTTTGAGTGTCCAACTCATCATAGAGAACTTGGGGTAGCTGATGTGGTGGGTCTAAGTTTGTTTCAAATTCTGCTAATTGTTCCTCAATGTCTTCATCGGTGTGTAAAATGAAATAATTCAGATCAAAATGCAAGGAGTACATTGGGATGTTATCTGGCCTTTCTTGGCTGCTGACCATATATTTCATGTGTGATTCTTGATAGAGTATTCTAGTTTGGTTAAACATAGGAATAGTGGTGTAGGACATATCAAGTTGAATATTTCCTTGAAGCTTGGCTCCCCAACTTCTAGATAAAAGCATTATGTACTTGGGAGGGATGTTTACTACCACTATGTCCATGATCAGATGTTTTGCAGGTATTTGGGCCAAACTGAAACAAAGATCCTTGATTAAGCCTAGACACTTGACTCTACTTGAATCAAATGAATATAAGTCTTTATAAGTTTTTGTTATCTCTAGGCCCAACCTTTCCATCACAACCTTTGGCATGAGATTATGCGAGGCCCCGGAGTCTAGCATGGCATTGTGTAGGATTTGGTCATGTATATTCAGACTGATGTAAAAGGGAAGAGTGGTTCCTTCTTGGAATTTCCCTTCTATTTTTGGACAAAAAAACACTTCAGTGGTGTCATCAGCTAGGTTTAGGGTGTTTGCATCATTTCCTATATTGAGTACCTTTACCACTTGGGATTTGTTAGAGCTTTGGGTGATAAGTTCAATGAGAGGCATGGTGATCTTTATTTTGGCGATTTGTCCTTCAAAACTGAAGGGTGCTTGTAGTTTAGATAGGTTTGCTTCAGCTTTTTCAGCCATGGCTTTCTCTATGTTCTTAATTTGCTGACTTTGGTTCAAAATTTTGTTCAAAACAGACATCTTGGGAATCTTGGTAGAGGTACTGGAAAGATTTGGGCCAAGGCTTGTCTGAATAGCTTTATCTTTGTTTTGGTCAGTTTTCTTGACCACGATTTTGTTGCTATCCACTGCTCTTTTAAGGATGGTATCAGGGGTTTCAGTAGTGTCTAAGCTACCTTTCTTGGATTTGTCTTGGTTTTTTATACTTCTAAGATCATACTACCTGTGAGCTTCTATTATGGCATTCTGAAATCCTATAGCAGGATCTTCGTGGTCCTCGTAGTTGGTTTCATTTTGATTAGGAGAGAAGAAATCTTGTTCTTCTTCTTTGAGGTAAACCTCACTCTCGTTATCAGAACCTATTAGGTTTAAATGACTTTCATCAATGGGTTTTGTATCCCCCTCTTCCTCATCAACATAGTTTTCATTGAAGGGTGGCTTGATTTGTTGGTCAGTTTCCCTTGGTTTGTTTTGAGGCTGTTCTCTCCTAAAGTTTTGGTTCTGGTTCCTGTTTTGATGGTTTGGCTGGTTGTCCCTAAGAGGTGTCCTTTCACTTATCTTTTCCCACATTTTTTCCATGGATCTAGCCAAGTAATCTATTGTAGGATCTAAGGAAGGGACTGAA
This sequence comes from Pinus albicaulis, assembly GCA_034641835.2. NCBI lineage: Eukaryota > Viridiplantae > Streptophyta > Pinopsida > Pinales > Pinaceae > Pinus > Pinus albicaulis. Next base: position 1,532,067,255 of record CM076575.1, on the reverse strand, counting down.
GGGGTGAACTCATCCTGGTATGTGACTTTCCTTTCTGATATGGTCCTAGCTCTATTTTCTGCTAAGTTGGCTTCTGCACTTATGGCCACTTTTTTTGTTTCCTCTAAGGTTGGGGGGTCCTTGTCTCTTAGTTGATAAGTCATGTCTGGGTCGAAGCCTTTGGGAAATTTTGTTAAGGCTGAGCCAAGTGGAGGTTTGATGTGAGGTGGGAGGGCATTGTAAACACTGTTGAACCTAGTGCAGTATTCTTGGACACTTTCCCCATTATCCCTTTTTAGATTGTTATACTCAGACAGGATTTGAATGGGTTTTTTTTCTGATTTCCCACTTATTTATGAAGTTTGGTAGAGTTCTGGGAGATCATGTATGTTGTTTGGAGTTAAGCTCTTAAACCATTTTTTGGGTTCTCTTCCCAGGCTTTGGGTGAACATCCTCATTCTTATGGTCTTGTCTTCTATTTCCATGTATTCAAAGGCATTTATAATTATATCTACATGTTGTTGGGAAGTAGTAGCCTCGACTCCGGTAAAAGGGTGAAATTTCTGATTGGTAGTCATGTTGTAAAGGTGCCAAAGGGTGTGGTAACACCAAAGGTGCATACCAAGCTTCCATGGCAGGAGCTAATGGATGATTTACAATATGAGGGCTTGTAGGATGAGCTAAGGTGATTTGAACATTGGTGGTTTGGATGGGTGTGGTGGATGTTCTTGGAAAAGTGAACTGATTTTGAGCAGATCTAGGGTGGTAGGAGCCTAAGTGGTGGAGAAGCTGAAAGTCAGGAGGTGTAGTAGGTGAGGCTTCTCTACTAGGATTCTGTTGCAAATATAGGGGCTCAAGATCGTCAAGGTTGATTTTACTTTTTGATTTTACCTAGTTTGATAATGTCTTCTGGAATATTTGTACATCTCTGCTTTTGAAAGAGACACTGAAAAACTATAGATCGACATAATATTAGTTTGGCTTTTGAAACATGTACTGCTGAGACATCAAGACCTTTTTTAGTGGCACAACCTATGGGTGTATTAAGCTTTGTTTCTTGCAGACTAAGCACCAATTTAGGGTTGGTTGGTATTGAACAAAAGATTTTGGCTCAGGATGCTTTTGCCAAGAGAGGATTTCCTAAAGCGCCACTCTCTAACTCAGGGGAGATCTTTGCCAGATTTTGAGTATTCTCTTTGGTATGACTAGATCTTAAGATGACATATGACCAGAGGAAGGGTGGCTAAATTTTTATCAACAGTTGGTTAATGAATTACCTGGGGATGAGGGTAAATGACAGTAGATGACTTTAGCTTATGACAGCTCATGGATAGGATTATAGGACTGAAACTGGATAGGACTTGACAACTAGGTTTTTCTCATCATAGGCTGGCTGAAAAAAAGAAGGTAGGAGGACAAAAAATGTTTAGGGGTGTTTTCTAGATGACATTTTTGACAAATTGGAGATCAGCTTCTAGAAAACTTGGCCTTAAAAACTAGTCATTATCAACAAGTGAAAAATATTGATGACTAACACGGAGCTACTCAAGCATTGAGGACAACAATTTTTTGAAGGAGAGGGGATGTTAGGTCCCTATATTACTAGTATAGTCCATTATTAATGTTAGTGTAGCCCCCTTATTGTTATTGTTGTACCCATGTAATGCTAATATTGTTATTATTGTGCCCTTACATTATTATTTTTAGGTTGGCTAGGATTATATTGTGATCCCATGGACTCCTATATATAGAAGGAGGTTTTGTCATTTGTATCATCTAATAATTGTTCACTTATGTAATGTATTGGAGGTTTCCCCCTTAAAGTGGATGATTTCTAAGGCGTTGATCTCTCTTTTCTTCTATTTTTGGAGTTGGTTTCATATCATATGTTGATCCAAGGATGGAGGGGAATGAAAAACAAAGGCCTTTGTAGTGTTGTGAAAAATTAAATTGGATTCAATGGAGGCCTCCAAAAGAGGGAAACAACAAGAAGGGAAACATGACATACAAGAACCTTGTTAAGGAAAAAGGTGTTCTAATATGAAAGATCAGGATGGGGTAGGGGAACCCTCTACCACTGATTCATCAATAAATTAGTAATATCTCTAGATGAGAAAAATTGTAGCAACGGAAATCTCTAAAATGGAAGTCCCAATTTTTCACTTTCCCTTGGCAAGCGATCTTGTAGACAACCTACATAATGATGTACATTTTTGAATGTTTATAACATTTATAAATACCGATTTTTAAGAAGAAATATACAATTTGTGTCAAACAAGTGACAATTGGGTCTTTAAAACTTCTATTTGACATAAATCATATAAAATGTTGCTAAAAAAATTAAGAAATTTTCAGTTTTTGTACATAACCAAAGGAAAATAAAAGAAAATTAGTTAATAAAAAGTGGGAAACAAAGGTACCTTACAAGAATATAAATAGGTAAAATGCCACTAGCATGAGTCGTAATGCCTCACTTCCATAGTTTCATTGTAAAATCAACCAGATGTAAAATTATCTAACGTCGCAAAAAGATTTCAAATTATATTATGTAACCAATAATATAGGAAACATACATTATTATCCTCGATGCGAGAGTTTGACATGAATGGGCAACCACCTGGTTGATTGATGCATTGTAAACTTGGCAGACATGATGGAGGCTCCTTCACTCCAGCGCATGTAGAAAATAAATATGATTGACAGGGGAGGACGTCGGCACTTTGCGAAATTCCCTCCCCCTCCCTCGGCATTAAATACTCCTCATTGGCCATTAATGGCAGATAATACTGATGATTTTTATATCTGTATGCAGATATTCATCCCTATAGCTCCTCCCAGTTATCGCTTCTCTACTTGGTGCTTGCCTCTGACTAACTATCTGGCTCCCTTTATGCATTTGTTTTTCACTCTGTAGATTCTCCTCTCCTTTGTCACTATGCCATGTCATCGCCATATGCACAATTAGCTTCGAGGTGGTAGAGGCTCTCCCTCTTGAGATTCATCCCCTAGTTTGTCCACGCGCACTTATTCCCTCTCTGTTGCCTTCAAGGACCCATAAGTCTTCGACCCTATCTCCTCCTCCCCATCACTCCCTGCCCAGCTACTTTTTCATCTCCTGAAACGCCACTACCCTGATATTGGCCCAAGAAGAAGGAAGAGGCCTCACAAATCCATAATTTCATCCACACCTTCTCCTCTTCCTCGGAAATTCACTGGTCTCCCTACCAAAATATCAAAGGATGTCTCGGATGGAAACTGGAGCGTCCCTTCGCATGGTACTTAGAAAAAAGATGCAGCTATGGACAACATAGATAGCATGAAAATAACCTAGCAGCCCCATATGGTCTCCTCTTTGACTCCAGAGCTTCACCCCTAGCTCGCCAAGGAGGGCAAAGAGATCGCGACAAAATTCCGATGCTTCGTGACATAGGAAAATCCACATCAGGTGGATAATGATGCACATACTTGGTAGATGCAACTCCTTGGCTCTCTTATGTCTCAGTTTATAGAAGCTCATCTCTGTCTTTTTATGGCTATTTTTGTTTTTTTTCAAACTATGCTACTCTTGGACATATTAAAAGTTGGTTTCCCCATGAAGGGTAGCCCAAACACTAGTTTGTTTTATCATTTCTCATCAAACAGGGGTTGGATAGTTCAGTGACCACCTGTCCTAAAGCACATTTTCTATTTTTGTATATATCAATCGAACTTTAGCTTAATTTGGAAAAATAAAACATAAACAATATTAAATGAAAATTTATAATAATAAGCCAACAATATTTTATCAACCTCCATTTTGAAAAAAAATCATTAAAAATATAAAAGGAACTAGTTTTCCCTTGAAAGGAGAAAGAAAAAAATGTGTCAATGCAAGATTTCAGTTTTAGTGTTTGGCATTGTTCTAAATAAACATAGATGATTTCTTTCCTTAATGATCATCCAAGGAAATAAGTAAGAGATTGAGGATGAGGACACTAGTAGCACCTATATTCCATTCTTTTCTAATTAAATCTATTTAGATGCCCAAAAAATGATGTTTACAATGGAAAACATTGCATAAAAAAATGCACAACAAAATAAGCGTAAATTGGGTTCTTACACAAAGATATCATATATGAGGTCCTAATCCAAGATTATATCACAAAATTCTCTTCACAAGTGGGGATATATCCTTTATATCTTAGTATAAACTCCATCAAAGAAGGGGATGAAGCATGTAGTTCCCCCTCGAGGATAAGTGGTTATAGGCTCACAGATGTCAACATGAACCAATAGTCAAGAATCATGCCTCTTGTCAAAATAAATAAATGTATCCATTGTAAAACCACCAACTCCAAGAACATTAAAAATTGAAATATGGTGGGGTCAATAATGATATCATCACAACTTGGAACAAGTGCGACCCAATATGTTGAATACACCATCATATTTTCACTATAAAAAGACTCTCGAAGGTCCAAGAACAACATATATGAATCCATCAGAAATTATTCAAACTATTTGTTAAAGGACCTAAGGAAAAGCTTATCTAAATTAAGGATTCAAACCATAGAAGATAGTTGATCTAAAAACCCTAGTTTTCCATCCATAGGGAAATTCCACTAGCCAACAATATTTAGATCAACTAAAAAGTAATTTTATTAGAAGCCCCTGTTCCATGGTGTCAAAAACATTGTCATTCCACTAGCCAAAATCTTCAAATAGATGTTTCAAAAATAACGAACACATTTTTATTTAAACCCTAATTCCACAATCAAAAAACAACAATGGTTCCACTAGTGAAAACTCACAAGTTTGCTATTGGAAAATTCGTAAAACAAAATAGTAGGAAACCCTTATGCAGGGAACCCCAATATTATGCAAGTTTCTGTAGAAAATAGGCTTAAATAGACTAAAATAAGGTGGAATATTTTAGCTAATAAAATCACCATGAAAAATCATCCTCTTCCATAAAAATATATAAACAACATAAAGCTAGCTATATATCATAATTGTAATTGTCAAAACTAGCCCCACCTAGTCAATAGATAAATATCTTAACATGAACACCCTATTTGGCTAAGAATGGTAATAAACAGAAGGGTGGCAAGGGTGGGAGGGGATCATATTTGATCTTAAAATTAAATCATGAAAATAAATTTGAGTGGGGACTCAGGAAGCTACTAATAATCAAATTGATACATTGGCACCTTGTTAAGGCCTTTGGACTTGAGACTGTGGAATAATCGAGAGGATAGTTATATGATACTCCACAATCATTATCAGGGATATGTAATACTTTACAACCCCAAGTACTACAACATAGCAAGGCTCATGCTCATAAATCAAAAGGAAGGAGGAGGTTCCAGTGATAGAGTCTTGCCATGTGCTAAGGGGAACAAATAGCCAAGTGGATTGATTTGCTAATGATAAAGTTTTCTAGATGAAGGAAAATTAAAGACAAAATGGGGGATAATATTTTTATCCCATCTCCTATATAATAATTTATATTAGCTATATTTCAGTCGAAAATGTCAAATTGCAATGGACACAAGTATAGAAAATGTGGTAGAGTGAATTCACTCTTGAAGGATGCATATTAATAGAACACAATCCACAAGTGCTCTATCATATATCACTTTCAATGCCATTGTAAGACCTTAAATGACATAAAATGTTTTTGTATATTTCAAGCTTAATTAATCTAGTTTGTTTGTTCTAGAATGTTCTAGGTTCAAGGTTCTTAGTGGCTTCCAGGGATCAGACCCCTCCCTTTGCGTTATATTTTGTTACATCACTAAAAAACAATTATGCATGTGTTTTGGTAGAGAGTAGATTTTTTTCCAAATGTAGGATCCACCATTTGGTAATAAAGGCTCATTTCATGTATGTTACTATTTCTTTTCAAGCTCATTTATTGCAAAAAACAGGAGGGTTTGGAGGATGGTTAAGAAAAATCACACAAGTCAGTTCCTTTCAAGTGATCCATTTGATTCACATCATGATTTGAATAGAATAAATTTTTCCTCATTGACAATTAGTTACCTGTCTCAAATATTAATAAAAAAATTTCTAATGAGGTTGAAGCTAGAGTTCCAAACATGCATGATTATAACATATTGTGACGAACTGGAAATGAAAAATTGAGAAGCTTGAAGCTAGGTATGGTATGCCTTACCAGTTGGTCATATGCCTCACTATCTCTTAGTCTTTGGGTTCTCACAAAAGGATATCAACAAGTCTACTATATTTATTGCAAAAGATGAAAAAAGTTCTCATCAAGCTTTACTATATTTGGACATAGAACATGTGGACCAGGAGCTTTAGTTATTGATAAATATTAAGCAAGAAGCCAATAGAAAACGTTTCTTTTTTTAATTCTAGATTTATATACGTTTTGAAAGGTATATCTGAAACTAAGCAAGTTTCTTAGGATATATACTATCATAACACTATGCCATATATTTATGGAAGTTTTAGTGGCCTATTATATAAGAAATGCTTTACAATTTTGGAAACTTTTTGAAAGATTTTATTTATGGAAAGTCCACTTTTTTTGCATTATTATGTTGTATGTTGTGATCGAAACAAAATTTTAATAAAAATTATAACCGTTCCAATAAAAAATTAGTGCCAAACATAGATCATAAGGCGTCACTAGTATATGGTGAAGATGGGTAAATATTAGTGCCTTACAACTACTTAACACCATAAATTACCAGTGATAACATAACACTAGAGAAAACATGGAAATGAGGGATTATCCAAGAAAAAAGGGTTCAACAACTGAAAGATGATTGCTACTAGTCAAAAAAATCTAACTCAACCATTGAATTTAACCTTAGAAGGGCTTAGACAATATAAAAACCCTAGGAAACCATTGAAAAATAAAAAAATATAGAAACCCTAGATCCATAACCCTTCGGGAAATGCCTCTAACCAAGAATATTTGAATCAAGTGCACTAAGTAAAATTAAGTAGGTTCATAATTGCTCTAAGACCATGTTGGAGATCCACTAAAATAAAGATAGTATTAAATGGGACCTAACAACAAAACTTTGAGCCAGAATACGATAAATATGTACAATTAGAAGATGAACCACAACTATTGTGCAAGGTAAAAGAGAAGAAAACAAGAGAGTCCTATTCACCATTAAATGAGATCCCAACACATGATATATGTTCCCATAGCCGATAGAATAATGAATTTGTATCCATGATAAAAATGATATTACAAATGGAAGTTACATTTATAAGAAAATCAAAGGAACTTTCCTCGAGAGATGTTATGGAACCACTATGATGGCTAGGTCAATAACATTAACTATCTAGGTATACAAAAATTGAGTGTTGACTAGGTTGGCTTTCATCCAAACATAGTAACACAATAACAATGATTAAATATTAAATCATCAAGTAAATATTATAACAACATCTTAACAGTAATATTAATAAAATTTTACCTCCACATGTGGTGGCTTATGGGTAGTAGAATAACAATATACTACAATGTACAATTATTTTAGATTATTCATCATATGGTGAAATTCAATTTTAAGGGTAGAAATATGATAGGTGCAATTTATACAAAGTTAGAATATCCTTGCATTACTAGTATTCCAAATTCATACCTTATAAATTTTCATAATATTTCATTCCTAAAAGTCCAAGATCCTTTTAGGGATGGTGAAATGGAGAGTGCCCCAGGTCACTAGAAATACCACTATGAGTGAAATTGTACATGGTATACTATGATGATCAAAATTTCATGTAGGGATGGTGCATGCATCCTAACTCAAGGTGAACATGTGGAGTGAATTGTAAGCCTTAACCTTTGATAACTAAATCATAAAATGTGTTCTTTACCAATGTATAGCCAGATACCAGGGGACCATTTTGGAAGGCTAATTTCCTCCCAAGGAATTATATCGAAACCTTAGTTTATGTCTCCGCCCAAAATACATCAAAAAAGTTCCTCTTCTAATAGAAGGGCCAGGACAAAACCATGACATTTCAATTTCAACAATGATATTTGGCTTGTGTGAATTTATTTTCATATTTGAAGTAATCCCAAATATATTGATTCTCGTTAGGTGGATGTTTCCTTACATATTTTTTAGGGGTTTCTGACCCCACCAGGCTTGACTTAATGACTTTCATCCCTTCCGCACTTAATTTTAATACATTCTTGGGCCCCAAGAGTTGTAAAAATCATGCCCAAAATTAAGCAACATTAGTACATGTATGCAACACACATCATCATAATTACATGTCTCAAACATGATATATGTAGTATTTAGATGGTGCTGATTGTCGAAATGACTATAGAATTCAGGGCACTGATTTTTACAACCCTTTGGGATGAAAACATGTACTGATGTGTCTTCCCTAAAATTAATCATGTCACGTCATCAAGACTCAAAGACTCAAATCCTTTACATAGATATGATATGGTCGAGTCTTTTTTTGAATAAATTCTAAAGTGAATTTCTTACATAAGAAGACAAAAGGGAATTCTTCTAAATATTAATGAAATAATATCAAACATTATTTTTTATGCTACAAGGTGTGCTTATTTTCCAGAGCTGCAATGCTTACATATTGAGTTTTTTTTATGGAGAGGGATGGACTTCAGTTTGTGTCTCCCTCAATGGATCTACTTCCTGTTTCTAGTGAAAACAAACATATTATTGAAAATTTATTATTTAGATCTCCAACATGTGATTCAAAGTTGAACTTAATGAAATAAATGTCACAAGAGTTCAATTTGTAGTGGCATTATTTAATCAAGCAATAACTATGTAAGCCCATAGAAGATTCTTTGGTAGCATAGGACATTATAAGTTCAAATATTGTCAGGTAGGTGTAGCATAGGACATGAGAAGTTCAAATGGTGTTAGGAAGGTGTCAATTCATTTTTTCTACCATATTTACATGTATTTTATTGGATGGAACTTCCAATTATATAGATGATGGTGATGGCAATATCAATGAAAAAATCTCCATATTTTTCCAGAAATAGGAAGTTGAGTTGTTTAACAAACAAAATGAATCATTGCTAGAATATGTTGGACCTAAGAGAAAATTTTTGAGAGGCATAATATAATTATTTGTAGTAATATAAAAGGAATTTTTTTTACCATCCCACCTCAGAATGGTGGGGCATTGAATGTTGAAAATCATGAATCATTACCATGTGAAATTCCTTTACAATGTAGAGAGAGAAAATTTAGTTAAAGGTAAAAGAGGGGGAAAATGAAGGATACCTTTTTTAATTCAAATCTTGTGATGTTGCTAGTGTTAATAGTGATGATTTGGCCATTATGTGTACAGTATAAATCCTTTTGCATTTACCACTAGACCCACTCAAATAACATCCAGAACAACATTACTAACTAAAAATATAGCCAAATAATCAATTTTGTCTGCAAAAGGAAATATATTCGATTGCCCCTTAATTTGCAACAAGGAAAATAAAAGAAGAAAATCTCAAGGATATCAGTGAAAAAAATATTTGCATCAAAATGGCACTTAGCCATTTAAAAGCAAGATTTCATGACATATACCTAGTCTTGAGATTTATATAGGAAAGAGGTTAGCTACTTTCTAGAGTAGAGCAAGGAAATAATGGATAATAGTTTTTAGTTAGGATCAAATATATATTTTGAACATAGATACACTCTAAGGGCATGATATTCCCAGTTTTTTCTAAGGCACAAGGTTGAATATTAAACTATCTAAATATTTACCCCCTGCTGAAAAGCATAAATACATAAACTTGTTCAAAGAATTAATTGATATATTTGCATGGAGCTATGAATATTTGAAATATTATGAAACCAACATTATACAGAATAACGTTCTTATAAAATAATATTGAAATAAGTTTAAGCAGAAACTTAGGAGGATCAACCCAATGTTGATGCCCCATTAGGGGAATTTTGAGGTCTACAATGGGCCTCCTCAGAAAAATGTACAACCAAAATAAAATTTATAAGAACCAATAAGATTAAATATGAATATGTAAACCATGTGGGATGATTCACCATTTTTTAAGTAAAAGGGTACAAAGATTAAAAAATAATAAAATAATAAAAATACCTTTTCAACTCAAATTTTCAACTTATCTCCCAACTTGTTTACTCAAATTTCAAGTGGGAGTACTCATTGGATGCCAAATTTAATTCCTCATCCAAGGAGTACCCATGTTGCATACTTTCGATGGACCCTGCTACACGAAAAATGAGAAACGCATAAAACAAAACGTGATTACAATCACGTTTTTCAGGTATTCCTCATCTTTCTTGTAACATGATCCATTGAAAGTATGCAACATGGTACTCCTTGGATGAGGAATTAAGTTTCACATCTAACAAGTACTCCTGCTCAAAAATTTTGTAAAAACTTTGGGAGATAAGTTGAAAATACGATTTGAAAAACTAGTTTTTTCTTTTTTCCCTCTAAAATTTGATGATCTAATCAAATCTTATTTTATTATTTCCACTACTATTTTATAAATTCATTAGGAAGCCCATTATAGGCCTAAAATTTCCCCTAATTCATAATTTTAAAGGAAGTCAAAATGATGTATGATGCCAAGATCATTGTTCCATTAAGATATTCTAAATGGGTGTCAAACTTAGTTCCAACTAGGAAAAACCTTAATAAAGTTTCTCTGAAATATATTTATCCTCTCTGTAAAATGGATCACATTTTTCAGAAAGTGGTGGGATCTAGTATAATTTCTTTATTATATGGTTTTTTCAGTACAATCAAGTTTTAGTGCATCATTAAGACCAAGAAAATGACAACATTTACTACACCTTGGGGCACTTTCATGTATGTGAAGATGAACTTTGGCTTAATGAATGCTACTGATAGATTCAAAAGAGCAATGAACATTTCATTTGCAGATGAGATAGGCAGGTTCATAGTTATATATCTTGATGATATCATTATTTTCTCAAAAATAGATGAAGAACATTTGATTCGCCTAAGAAGATTCTTTGAAAAATCTACAAAATTTAGTATTTCCTTCAACCCAAAGAAAAAATTATTTGGCTTAGAAGAAGGCAAGATGCTAGAACACATATTTTTGAAAGATGGAATTAGAATTGATCCTATTAGAATTGAAGCTATTCTAAAGATACGTCCTCCTAGAAATGTAAAATAACTCCAATCCTTCATTGGATAAATCAATTTTATAAGAATATTTATCCCTGCTTTAGAAAAATTTCTAATAAATATAAAAAAATGTTTTGAATGGCCAGTGAGGTAAAATGGAATATAGAGGCAAAATAATAATTTAATCAAGTAAAACAATCCTTAACGCAAGCTCGTGTGTTAATCAGCCCTGATTTCACAAAATATTTTCTCATTTTCGCATTTGCATCTGAGCATACTATTGCAGCAGTTCTGTTACATAAGAATAATAAAGGACATGAACAACCTATTTCTTTCTTTAGAAAATCCTTAATATATGTTGCATTAAAATAAAACATCATGGAAAAGCAAACATTTTCTTTAGTGAAAGAAACTAAATATTTTAGAGTTTATATCTGTCATTCACATATAATTGCTTTTGTCCCAAATTATGTTGTGAAAGACAAACTGACCCAAAATGGTCCTGATGGGAAAGGGGCTAAATGAATTGTTATTATCTTAGAATATGATATTGAAATCAAACCTAACAAACACATTAAGGGATAGGGATTAGATATATTAATGGTTGAATAAAATTTTCATTCTTTGGATATAAATTTTGAAGCTGCACTTGATGAACAAGGAGAGAAGTCGACTCCACAAGTAACAAAGGCTTTTGCAATCTCTCCCTAGTATGCAGACCTTTTTTTTCTTACATCATTTACAATCTCCTCCTGGTTTGAACAAGACTAAGGCTAGATTTCTTAAACTCAAAGCTATGAAATTTTTTATTTTAGATAATAATTTGTATTGGAATGATGCTGGAGGAATCTTACTAAACCTCTTGTTGAAATATGAAGAAGATAAAGTAATGCAGGAATTTCATGAAGGATATTGTGGTGGACACTTGTACTGGAAGAGTACTGCTAACAATATTTTGAGATATGGTTATTACCGGCCAAATTTATTCTCAGATGTCCACAAGAAAGTCACCTCATGCCACCAATGTCAGATCTTTGAAGGAAAAATAAAATTTGTTCCCTACCCTTAAATCCCATATCAACTAAAACTCATTTTCATCCATGGTGTTTGGATTTCATTGATAAATTCATCCTTCTTCCTCATCCCAACACAAGGGGATCTTTACAACCACTGATTATTTTACCAAATGGACTGAATCTATACCCACAAGGAAAGCTACTGATGCGATGATTAATAAAATTTTAGAAACTAATATTCTTTAAAGATTTGGATGTCCTAGGATAATCATTACTAATAATGCAACAACATTAAAATAAAATAAAATGGTGGAGTTTTGTAGCAAGTATCAAATTTTTTTAGGATAGTATACAATCTATTACCTACAGGGGAATGGGTTAGCAGAGTCTTCCAACAAAATTCTAGTTAATATCATCAATAAGTTATTGCAGGATAAAAAGAAGTCATGGCATAACAAACGAGTCAATGCATTATGGGCTGACAGACTCACTACTAAAAAATAAATTGGCATGTCTCCATACCAATAGGTTTATGGTATCGGTGTTGTTTTTCCCAATTCTTTAGGTATCCTTGTTCTGAAAATTCCATGGGAACTACAAGTGGAGCCTAATGACCTTCACAGGGGAATAAATCATGAAATATAGCTTCAATAATCAAGAGAGGACATTTACAATGAAACCCAAGTTATCCAGGAAAATATAAAGAAAATCTATGATATAAGAACCAAAGCTAATGATTTTTAGATAGGAGACAATGTGTTGAAATGGGATTCAAGAAATTAAGAGAAAGGTAATCATGGCTAATTTGATAATATGTGGAAGGTGCCTTACACAATTCATGCTTACATATGTAATAATGCATTTTTCCTAAAATACATGGATGGAGCATAGCTGTATTGTGGACCTGTCAATGGCAGAATGCTCAAAAATTATGTTTCACAAGAATAGAAGCATTTATCAGTAAAATCATTGTAAACATCATTTTTTTGGTGTTGTCATGAGTGGATGACTCAACTTAAAATTTGAAGCCCGAAGATAATGCCTTGAGCTCTTAATAAATTTTCCACCATAACTACAAAAACAATCAAATAATTCAGTTGCACAACAAATATGGAAGCAGATGGTTCAAGGCTACTGATATACAATTCTCGACACCTCACAGCGAGAATGGTAGGGCTAGCTAGAGCCATTATTAGGGTCCTATAATTCATAGGATCAAATGGTGATTCAATATTTTCTTCCAGTCATTTCCAATTGTAAACTATATTGCATTCTACAAATGATTTCCAATATATATATATATATATATATATATATATATATATATATATATATTAAAAAATTAAAAGAAGGTATAGAAAAAAAAGAAATAGAATAAAAGAATGAAAATGAAAAATGAAAAGGACCCTATGAAAAGAAAAGCAAGTGTAAAAGTGAGAAATTCAAATGCCACTAGAAAGAACGATAGTTTTTATATTGAAAATAAATTAGTGTTTGTGTGCAGCTAGTTCAAAATGCCAAAATCATAGATATTTCTTTGAATAAAATGGTACAATCATGGTAAAAAACATTTGAATTTCTACTTTTAGATTAGAGAATAATTTAACCAAAATATTTAAAATTGGTTAAAATTAGTTAGGTAGGTGAAGAAATTAATCCAATCGTTTAAGCTAGATTAAAAATTTGTAGGTTAGAATCTAGATTAGGACAATCTCTCCTTCAAAGAAAAAGAAGAAGATTCTACACATTAAAATTCACCGTTAATTAAGGAAAATAAGCCTTGGTTTTGAAATATTAGGATATCTAATGTGAAAGTGAAATAATTTCATGTTAGAAAGAAATATAAAGTTATACAAAGTTTTTGGTCACAAAATAAATTTAAGAAACAAAAAAATATTTCGTCATGTAGCGGTTAATCATCAAGTACGTTCCAACCCGCGATCATCTTCCCACCTAAAATCAATGGCTTGGAATCATTTTCGACCCCCCATTCCCTTCCTACCTTTATTGGTAGAATATGGGTCCAAAACATTTTGTCACCCCCTCTGGTTGCACTCTACCTGTCGAATCCATATTGTTTCACACCCACCCCGCCACCCCCCTGCCGCTCAATACCATATACCACCCCCCCCCCCCCAAGCTCTCTGAAAACTTCCTACGTACTTTCCTTTTCTGCCTACCATTCCCCATGCCCACACTACCAATCCCTCTTTGACACCTATATGAATCACCCTTTATACCATTTTTTGTATTTGATCCCACTAAATTTCCCCTACAATTTCTCCATTTCACTTTGCAAAGTCAAACTATGCTAACATTGAATAGAAGTCCAGGGTGCCACTTTGTGAGCATCGCTGTCATCGCTAACCTTAGAAATAAACCAATTTACACTGTAAACTACACCAATGTTCATCCTTTTCCCATTATTTAAATTTCCAAAAAATTTCTCCAAAGGGTAAGAATAGTAAAAATTATGGAAATCCTATGATTCTACCAGCAAGTGATCATAATCACATCCCTCTTGCTAACCGAGATTAATAACTATCAAAGCCAATGTGTGAATTTGATTTATTGAAATTACACAATTGGATCAAAGATAATTTCCATGACCAGAGCGATGATATTGGGCTTTGAGAATCCAATATAACCTTGTACATATTTCCCCAAACTCATTATTTTCCCAAATGTTTCCATAAATTGCAAGCTAGATATTTTACCAAGTCAGAGAACCATGGTAGCCCACAATGGTGAAATTATGTTTACAATTACCCCTCAAACAATTGAACAAATGTTGTAGATCACTTAGAATGACTCCACTAGTCCTTTCTCGGTTGAATCCTTAAATGAATTATATTAGAAGCTAATCGTTTCCCAAAGGTCGAAGATTTTTGAAGTCTTCCTACCTAAATATGCCCTACTACCAAAGAATAACCCACAATATGCTTCCTCCATTTGTCCACACAAATCTAAGAAAATCATTTCCTTACTCTCATTTTTACTGGGATACTATTCAGATGAATGGGTAGATGAACATATTCTAGGTTTTCTATCCATTTTCTCCATTGAAGAAAATCTCTTAGTAATTTTCAACTTCACCCAGTTTCTTTCTGTCAATATTCTAGAGAAATTCCTTAAGTTTCAAATTGAAGGAATGTTCAAATATGCCTCCATTTTGGTTTATATGTTTTTATTTTATCAAAGAGACGTGTTTCCATTTGTAGTACAAAAGTTGAATGAACAGGCAAATCCACTCTTTTATTTTTTATACTTCCTTATTGAGAAGGAATGTAGAGGAATACAACTTCAAAGACTTCATTGATCAATTTTTCCATCTAGCTACATGTTTGTTGAGCAGTAATACAAAACCTGGGATCAATGATGAAATTCAAAAGATTTCACACCTCAATTAATAGGTAAAAACATGTGACTGGTTCTTATAACGTAATTATAATGAAATAAGAGTATATGGGTGTGATATGCCACCCTACAAGATGCATAGATATGTACCAACAAGGATTTTTTCATTGGAGTACATCAAGAAAATGATAAACTCAGATGAATTCCATTTTGTCTCAACCATAAACAAATCACAATTTAGAATGAAGATTCAGGTAGGACCTTTTATTTGCAACGGTAGGAAAACAAGTTAGGAGGAAGATACTATCCTAAAGAAGACGAAGTTCCCATTGAGCTTCACTTGGTCATATGACCCATTTGGTATGATTTCCAAACTAAGAGTGGAACGGAAAACCACTCCATATGTTCACACTCAAAGGCATGAAATTGAAAAGTACATGAACCCAATTGAATGGGAAGAAAATAATCTATAAGAAGGAGAGGGGTAGCTTTTGTCTACAACTACTTCACAGACTCCGACACCTTGGGGAAAATCTAAGAAAATGCCAAGGGAAGAAGACTTAATTCAGTCAAAGAGCTTTCAGCCAAAGAATTCAAGATTTACAGGAAGAAAGCAAAGACAAATCCTAAAACAAACTTTTTAAAAGAGAGGGAAGAGAAATATACTATAATATTGAAGGGTCATTAGGGGGATTTTGAGGTCTAAAATGGGCGTCTTAAGGAAATTATAAAACAATAAAGGAAATAATAAAACAAGATTTGATTACATCATCAAATCTTAGAGGGGAAAAAATAAAAACTATTTTTTAAACTCGTATTTTCGACTTATCTCCCTATGGGTTTACTCAAATTTTGAGTGGAAACACTCATTGGATGAAGAATTTGATTTCTCATTCAAATATTACCCATGTTTCATAATTGTGATGGACCTTGCTACACAAAAAATGAGAAATACATGAAAAACGTGATTGCAAACACGTTTTTTCATGTATTTATCATTTTTCAATGTAGCAAGGTCTATCAAAAGTATGCAACATGGGTACTCCTCTGAGGAATTAAATTTTACATCCAACTAGTACTCATGCTCAAAATTTTAGTAAAACCTTAGGGAGATAAGTTGAAAGTACGAGCTGAAAAAGTAGTTTTATTACTTTATTATTTTTTAATATTTTTACTTTTTTACTCCAAAAATGGTGAATCATCCCCCATCGTTGACATCATCATCTTGAATCCTATTGGTTCTTATAAAGTTTATTTTTGTTGTATATTTTTCTTAGGAGGCCCATTTTAGACCTCAAAATTCCCCTAATTCCACACTCTTCAGCAGAGTCAAATATCATCTTTACAGTATCTCCAACATCTTTAGTTTCACAAGGTAATCCAGAAACACCTCAAACATTAGAATTGATTCAGGGACAAACAAAGACAACTATCTTTGATAAATATAAGGAGATAAGGTAGAAAAATTAGCTTCTCAAAGTCATCACTTATGCTCAGCTCTGGAAAAAAACTACCATGGCCCAACATAGTCTCTTCTCAGCCTTCAACACTAAGAAGGGAATAATGGAGATGGAATTCTTGCATGCACATCTCCCATATCCTAAATCAGTAGTTGACTACAAGAAGACTACATTTTAGTTTGATGCAAAATATATCCATCATATTGATCAGATGGATACGCACAGGAAGACATGGGATATTATATGTTCTACATTGACAATTACTACAATCACTTCTTCCAAATTTTAGTTATCCCTCACCAATATCTAGTTCCAGTTGAAGATTGGAAATGTTTCTTCATTAGAAAAGTATAATTAGATAAAATCCTGGGAAGACTTGGCCATAAAAATTGGATATGACCCAAGTAATGTTAAGGTAGCAGAAAAAATAATTAAAAAGAGAATGCTCACATAGAATCACTCAAAAAACAATTGAAATTGTCAACAAATGAGGATCCACAAACTAAAGAAATGGGGGAGGCAGAAAGGTAGAGAGAATATATACCCAAGTTAATTATGGAAAAAAATTCACACATAAGGGACATTGAAACAAAAATGGACAAGATATTCAATGAAAAAGAATAGAATGCACAACTAGTTGTCGTCCTACTTGACGGAGTACCCCTTATAGTGATAGCACAAACATGAATGACTACATCAACAAAAACAGGGGTTTCTACATGAGAACACCCCCAACAAAAACTTCAAATTTCTCTAGTAAACTAGTAAAAGCTATGGAAGACATATCTATACGAGGGTAAATCAAGAAGTTACAAGGATAGGTAAACACACTGCAAGAACAAAAAGAAAGAATTGAGACCTCTCATCTGGACGAAGTACAAAATTCACACAGACTCTCAAAGGTTACAACAGTTGGGAAAGGTAACTACCATGGCTCAAATATTAGCCCAGGCTAAGGAAAATATATGGATAGATATCAACGAATCCATGACTTAAATATGGCCATCAATATAGATTATCTTTTAGAATAGAATGAGCTAATTCAGAAATCCAAAGAATTCAGAGAAAAAGTCAGAGATAAGTGAGAATAAAAACCAACCGAAGCCACAAATCTCATCAAATTTCTCAACTGCAAAAACATGTATGATTTACAAGAATTTCAGATTGAAGACAAAACTGAGACTATATTGGAAGTTAAGAAAGTACTAACTAAGAGAAAACTCATGTTACAATTGGAGGAAAAATGTCATGTCTTGGAGATTGTTGTGTAGAGATTCTTTAACAAATTTGAGGTGCTCAATAAAAAATTACTTCCAGGTTTATTAGTGTTTAACAATAAATTAATTACATTTCTTGATTATAAACATAAATTAATGGTCGTTGCCAAAGACAGTTCAAAATTTTTAGGGATACAAGGAATTATCACATGGAAATCCTTCCTAGAGACACTCAAGTTTGATTTAAACATCCAGCATGAGATCAAACACATCTTTATCACTAAGCCCACCTTTTCCAAATATACAAAGGTAGATGAAATTTACATAATTTTACTCATGTTTTCCACCCCAAGTTAAGATAGGTGGGACAAATTGCGTGATTTATTTGATTGCAATATGAGTTCTATTTTTAGAAACAAGACAAAAAACACAACAAAAGTCAAGGGGTAGATCAACAATGGTTTCCACAAAAGTAGTGGTAGCAATCCAAGTAGTTCAACTTATCCTATATTTTTGTAATAAGAGATGTAATTAATTTTAGATATTCCTAAATTACATCAGGATTTGTTATGTCATGATATTTTTTAAATAATGTTATAAATACTTCTCATTTCGAAGTATGAATAGATTATTTTTGCATCCAAGAAGGCTATTGTGCATTATCAATTTCGAGTGGAACTATTAGTAATACAAAAAGCTATTTCACAATATTCTTCTCTCAAACTATTGGTGAAGTTCATATATCGTTGTTTATATTTTTAGTCTCCTTTGTTTACCATGCTTATGTGTTTTCATAATCTGAATTATTCAATATAAAATTAAATAACATAATTTGTTTTAATACACACTCTAATTCTAGCTTTGAATAATTTCAATGTTTTCAACTAAAATTAAGTAAATTGAATTCTTAATTTCTCTTTAATTAATGGAAATTATTTCACCTCTTCTTATTCACTTCATTTAAATTTACAAAATCCAATTAGGTTGGTTGCCTTGCCTTGTGAAATCTATCTACAAAAGTTGAAACATATCCATGTTTTAAGTCAGAATCCATATCCCAATGGTAATTTAAACATTAATCCACCAAAAAAATCAAATCAATAAAAAAAACACTTAACTTTCATAACTAGCCGAATATATTAATACAAAAAAATCTAAATCTGACAGAGAGATGCCTCTCTTAAGCTGGCACGGCTATATCTAAGCTTCCAAAGTGGTTTTGTGGTCACCTTTGTAATTTATTTTGCAACCTGAGAAATTATAGAGTGATAACATGATTCACGAGATTACCATGATTCCATGCAATCCTATCTGATTCTCTATTGACATGAGTTTGTTTGACATATTGTAGAGACCTTGGCACAAGAAAATATAACACAAAAAAAATATTAATGTCCATTAGTGGTATTGTGTTATGGAATAGAAAGAAACAATATGTAACAATATTTTCTAGTGTCAAATTGGTTTATTCTTTACATAATACAATTACTAATGAAACTTTACAAAAATATCTATCATCTAATAGGGAATTTGGGAAAAATATATTCGAAGTTGACAGAGGGTGTTCTTGCTTAAGTATTGTATAGCTATAGTAATTTTTACAATTTTGGATGCACATTAATATCTCAATGTGCATCCATCAAAGTTAGCACTTATTTGGACTAAGTTTACATGACTCATGTCCCCGATTGTATACAAAAATTCCTAAATTTTTTCATTACTTGAGATTTGAAGTGATATTACATCTTACAGTTTGATGAAAGGAATAAACACCCATTGAAACTTGTACCATGAACAAATATTTTCCAATCTCAAAAAATTTATCAAAAGGCACATTCATGGAATGGGTTATGCCCTTGCTGGCAAGATTTTCAATCTTTTGAAGAGGTGGGTAATAAAACCATTACCTTCAATGAACTAATGGAAATAAATATCCAAATCCTGATATCAATATTGAGAATTCAAAACTCTATAAAACCTACCTATAAATGCATTTGTATTGAAATCAATCGCATCAGTAAATATACAAATCCATGTGAATATGTAAACATAAATAAGTGAACATCAGACGGTAACATAGCCTCGAGTCTGTTAGGACCCACAAAAATAATATATTGTAGGAGATGTTCAATTAAAATTATGGGAGACCAAGAATAAATAAGCTTGTATGCTATAGCAATACTAATTACATGTTCACTTTTATTAAGCTCATAGAGGATGAAGATGTTAATATTACACAAAAATTGTTGTTTCCTAGGTACGTTCCATGAGTTCGACTCTGTGCAACAGAAATGTGAAGAGTTTTCTTCCCACCCAAGTTGAAAGAACCCTAGAGCTATACCTTTATTTTCTAACTAAAAATTTTGGTCATTGGCTAGTGTACTTTGATCAGCTTGTACACTAGGTACTCGGGTCAAACGTTGTTTCCATATTGATGACAATTGATTAAAATTATTCGATCAAATTTGTGAAGCAATGAAAAATAATTGTAGAATTTCAAAATATATTTTCTTTGAGATGATGATATTGGAGCCATTCATTTCAGAGGATCTATTGAAGAAACACTATCTCAATCATCAATCACAATACCAAATGGGGTTATGAGGCTAGTACAATATCAAATCCATTCAAGACAAATGAATTTACATTAGGATCTTCTGGACCTATGGCTGAAGTTGGTGTTGTAGAATGTTGTCTAAACAAAGTTTTTGTTGCAATGGTTGTCAAGAAGGATATGGTGTTGCAAAAGGCTACCTGAATGGGCTGAACTTGAGAAGAAGTATGAGCAAGATAAACTTGTAATAATTTATGAAATACAAATTTTCACCTACAATAATTTTAAAGAGACAAAACACTTGGAGTTTTTTTATGTTTGATGTATTTTATAGAGATAAAGATAAAAATAGAAAAATAGGAAAAAAATGTTACATGGTTATATTAGCCTACGAGAGTGTTTTCCCTAACACCAGTTACCATAAATTTCTCAAATTTTCTTCCCATAATTGAAGGAATGAAATATTAAAAATAAAAACATAAGTAAACCACCTTCCAAGAAATGAAAATGAGTAGAGAACAAAAACCAACCAAGAAAAACTAGAGAAGAATTCTTGCAGGTAAATTTTTTATTATGTAAATACTCTCCTCTCACAATCATGCACAACACATGGGATAGACCAACCACTCAATACGTACCCAAATGAAAATGTGACTATGCCTTCAATGAGAGAGACAAACATCATTGGAGTTTGAAATGAATGAGAAGTGGACCCTGACTAGACAGAACTTGGTGGAGGGAGGTGGACATTGCCCATGAATTAAGCTACACTATTTTATTGTAGCTATGTGTTTTGCTATCCAAGAGGTCAGATACCTACTTCGGTTTCGTACACCCAAGCACTATAATAAAAGGGTAAAAAATTATTTTTTAGGTCGGAGATAATGATATGCTAATGAATTAAAATGCATAATAAGTGAAATATTCTTCCCCTTGGTTATATTTTTCTCTCAAAGTTATGACTTGAAATTTTCCAAAATTCATCATAATGCCAACTATTATGTGCGTAACATATCTTCTAAGGCTTTTAGATAATTTTCAATGGGTCCCTATGATATGAGAGGTGAGTGACTTCTTTTCATTCAACTGCTCAACTCCATGAGGGAATTTCTTATAAATATGTGATCAGACAAATTCCCCAATTTTGGGATCTTGGAGGATCGACATTAATATCAAATAGACCTAACACTACTATGAAGCATAGACCATTGTGGTTGTTATCATTCTTAAATTTTAAGATTGGCAAGAATAATTATATAGGAAAACATCCAAACTACTTTGGAGTCTAGAATCTAGCATTCTAGAATCAGAGAGGGATCTCTATTTTAGATTTAGCTTTGTTTTATGGATTTGGTATTAGGCCAGTTATAATAATAGTAAATATTTATTTTTGAATGATTGTTTAGTTGGATTAGTAGATCTATTTAAACTAATTCCATTGGGCTAAGAATTAATAAAAGGCTGGATAATTGCATCAAATTTTAAACAACATCCACAAGGAAAGTTAAGTATGGTTACTGGATATTAAAACATAATGAATTATGAGATGAAAGAAGTAGTGAATTCAGTAATGGTTAAAAATAAATTAAGAATTTATTAACCAGACTTCAGAACAAAAACATTTATATTATAAACACAGCCAGAAATAAGGTTCTCTAGTAGGAAATCTTAATCTTCATGTTTATGTTTTACAATAAGATTTGAATGATTCACCAAGAGAAAAACAATGGAAACATTAATACTAATAAGGAATAACATCACCAGATAAACATAGCTCAAGTATCATGTAAATGGTCTTTTATTATTGATGCTCCATCTCCAAGAAAATACAATGCTCCAATATAAAAGTTTTACAATGTAGGGTCCAACCCCTGATACTTAGAATGTATGAAGTATTTAACTGAGTTATACAATGATTTCCATATCTACATAGGTAATCTGTTATTAATTACAAAATAAACAAAATTTGACTAGTGTGACCCCGAAGTGATCTCGATGAATTTAATTTGACATTTGGCCCTATTTTTGACAAGGTCGTTGCTGCATGATTCGATTTGCTGTTGTGTTGGCTTATTTGGGTGATCTTGTGCTATGTTAATCTGGTTGATACACTTGCCTTCACCCTTCTTGGTATTCACATAGCATTTCCCATTGCTGCTCATCTCGAATCTTTATCCTAGTCACCTTTCGATATGTTTCATTTGTCTCTATGAATCTAACGAAAGTGGGCCTCAACACAAAAATGTGTTTACTTTCATGGTGGATGAATATATCATTACTCATGCCTTCAAGGAAATCACTTTCAGTCATTGCTCCTCCAAGACCTGCAAACTTGGTTGTGTCCTTATCAATGTCTTTCAGTTTCTTCACATAGTCTTCCATGAAAATAAGCTTATCATTTATCATGAATAGTGAAGTTAACCCTCTTTTAGTCAGTGGTTCAATTCTATTAAAGAATCTACTGACAACAATTTCTAAATTGTGGCACTTTTCCTCCAATAGTGTGATGAAACATTTCTTGTTGAGCAACTTCTTAACTTCTAGAATTGTTATTGTTCTGTCTTCAACTCCAAGTTCATCCAATTCATACCTTATCTTTGAATTTGAAAATATTATGATGTTATTTGTTGTCTCAAGCATGTCCCCAAGCTCCTTGGTGGCCTTATTTATTGCATCATTTACCTTTTCAATTAATTCTTTCTATTCAAATATGATTTGAATAGAAGGCCATATTTCATTCATAGAGTCAATTATACTTGTCCATATGATCTCTTTTGTCTGGCCAATCTTGTGACCAATGGAAGCTTCCTTCTCTGAATTTTACAATATTTCAATCTATTTTTGAGCTCTTTGCACTTCTATTCCATGTGTATTGTCAGATCTTACCATTTGATCCTTCAAGGTATTAATTTTCTTCCATATTTTTAATCTCCTCTGTTTGGATGGACATATTCTCCATGGCCTTAACCAATTGCTTTGTACCACTTGATGTACCTGTAGTTGTTGATGTAGTTGAAGGTATGAATACAATAGGAACAACATCGAAGGGAATGATGGCCATTTATACTACTTTTTACTTTTCCTTTACTAATTTCTCCATTTTTGTCTCCATCTGCTTTAGTTGTGCTGACTGTTCCATTATCAGCTTCATCAT
This sequence comes from Pinus albicaulis, assembly GCA_034641835.2. Taxonomy (NCBI): domain Eukaryota; kingdom Viridiplantae; phylum Streptophyta; class Pinopsida; order Pinales; family Pinaceae; genus Pinus; species Pinus albicaulis. Next base: position 1,532,043,415 of record CM076575.1, on the reverse strand, counting down.
CTCTATTTTTTTTTTCATTCTCCTCTATGTTCTTTGTTAAAGGGTCTTCAGTAGATGAAATTTCAAGTTTCTTTCTTAGGGATGCTATGCCTATGTTCTTCTTCTTCGGGATCTCTTCTACTACCTCTACCTTTGCTGGATCATACCAAATATTCACAACTAAATCCTCCAAGGATTTGATTCTAGTATTCTTTGCAAGAGAATATATCTTCTCCATCTTGAAGTGGGACTGAATATTGTCCAATGATATCTGCAATATAGATAGACTCATTGCAGTGATATTCAATGTGGATGAGATTATTTATCCAATCTTCTTGTGTATTTCCACATGATATATCGAGTGGATTTCCTTCACATTAAAATCAAAAGATGTATGCTTGATATCAACATGTGATTTTAGCTAAGAAATATGGCCTTCTAAGAAATACAGATGTATCTTTCCCTTCTCTGAATCAGAGATTGATATAAGCCTGCTTTGTGAACTGGTGTTCTGCTTCCAAAATTGGTTGTAGGTGTTGTTCTTCAATATTTCATTTTTCCTCTTGATCTCTCTGAAGGTGTCATATATTGTTTCCTCCTTTTCCCGTGTAGAAACAATAGATGTAGGTGTTTGAATTATTTGTTGCTGAAATGGAATTGTAGTTGAAGTTGTAGGAGAAAATATAGTTTGGCCACTTGCTAGAGAAGAACCACAAGAGTTTCTAATAGTTATCACTTTATGCTACTCTGATTCCTTTCCTTGATCAATATCCATGTGAGTTCTTACTCTCTTTAAATATTTCATATTTAACTCCCTACTAGATGTATCATTCTCTAAAGGTGAATGATCATCTCTTGGTATTTTTCATGTTGCCTCTTTCTCTTGCTATTTTCCTTTTTCTTGCTTATCCTTTGTATTCTTATTTTCTTGTGGAGTAGGGGTCTGTATACTTGAAGATGAGATTACCTACTCTTCAGCATCCTGCAAGGTGCTTGTCGCCCACTCTATTTGGTTCATAAATTTTCAATTTCGGGCCTGTGGGAGTGAATGTAGGGAGTTGATTTGTTTTCTACCCTCTTCTTAGAGATAATTCCTAATGGGTCATAAGCCCAAGTTAAACTATGTGTAAATTTCATCTCTTTCAATATCCTATTAGCCTCCTCTCCTATTGCTCTACTATTGCAAATGAAAGGACCAATTTGGTATTTGATCCTGAACTGAGACTTCTTTTTTTCTAATACAAAATGTACTTCATCTGCATTAATTATATGCCTAATGTACTCCAAGGGAAATATCCTCATGGGGAGGAACCTTGACATCTTGTAAGGGGGAAACTCACACCCATATATTCTTAGCTCTGTATAGTTCTAGTACAAGTACTAGACTCTAGTTTTGGCTTGGTCTGACAACTGCATGATCTTTCTAATCTTTTCAATGATCCTTGGTTCCATTGTGTTATTGAGGATTCTCATAGCTGGATGCAAAAACAATTCAATGAATCATTTGCAAGTGTAACCTTTCTGATCTTTCATCAGCATTTTTGTCCAAAATATGACATACTATGGTTGGGAATCTTCATTCACTTTCCTCATTGTAAACAGAAACCTATTTTCCTGAAAATATACAAACATATAAACAATGACTAAAGTGTATCTAAACACTTATTCTGTGTGAAACTTGACAAACTAGTCATGAATGACATCTGCCAGGTAGTGACTGAAATGTAACTTAATGGAAGGCTTAGAGACTGATGAAAGTATTGAGAGGAAGCCCATCATTGCTTCATCTAGCCATTGGTGTGAATGGTATCCTAGCGGGTAAGAAAGGACAATGAGAATGTACTGAATCCTACCAAGGAATGTAGAAGATGGGTATAGAGGATTCTTCTTGGGTAAGGGAGTGTCTGTAGCCATGAAAAGTTCAAGGGTTTTGGATCTGTTAGACTCCTATACCAATAGGTGTCATTTTTCATGATTGACTTGTCGAACTATGTAATATGTTCAAACATTTTTCTTGTTGCAAAGATGTTCCATATTCTTAAAAAATCAAAAATCAAAAAATTTAAAAAAAATGTAAAGAGGGTATACCCTAAAAGAAAAATGAAAGGGTGAAAAAATAAAATTGGCCAAAAAAGTAAAAGAAAATGAACCCCACCAAAAGAAAGGCCAAGGAAAGTGTGCAAGTCTAAATGCCACTACTTTTTTCTCTGATGTAATAAACAAAATTGTGTGCAGCTTGTCAAACTTTTGCCACAATTTATGAAGAGTCAAATTGTTTAAACTTGACTCATTCATTTTTCAATTTTATGTTGTAGAATAGAGAATAAATATCTGGCCAAACAGTTTAATCTTGGCAGATAAGTAGATAGGTAGATTTAATAAAAGGTGCTCAACAGTTTAATCTAAGCCCTTGGATGTAATAAGTGTAGACTTAGATAGGTTTTCCATGTAAAAGAAAAAGAAGATTGATAAGGGTTTTCCAGTCTAAATGCACCCTAATAAAGAAGAGAAAATGGTAGAGTAACTAGGTGGGGTAGGTCGATGTTGTTGCAGAATTATATGTGATGAATGATGGTTCCAAATGTGTTCAATTTTAATTTCATCACAAAGTGCAAAGGCAAATACTACATTGGAAAAAGTTCACAGCAAAGCAAAGTCAAATTATTAACTTCCCCTCTCATTTTTCCCTAAACATTTCACTAATTCCCCTAAGTGCTAAGGTATTTGAAAATTAAAGGGGCTCAAGGCATTTCCTTAACTTTTGGAGGGACCAAACCCTCGGCCCAATAATTGAAAAAACCTAAGTACTTGAAATCATCCATTATCACATTCATTGACCTCTTAAAATCTTTTCCTAGGTAAAATCCCATTTTACTTAGGAAAATTCTTCAATATTTCATGAAAAGCCCTCAAAATCACTTTTTATTCTAAGTCTAAGTGATGAAAGTATAATAATGCCATTTACTTTTGAATCTTCACTTTCTTGGTTATATTTAAAGTGTTTTGAGTTTACATTGTCCCCTTGTCATATTAACTCTAATTTATATATTAACTCCCTATGAAAATCACCTTTTCCTATTATATATAAATCCTTTTATAGTAATATCTCCAAAACCCTTATATTATGACTTTTTAGCCAAAAATTATTTAATTCCTATCTTTTTCAAATCAAAAACCCACAATATACCCCCTTTTGGCTAAAATATAACATTAATATTATTCTCGCCCCCCTACAGTAAATAAATCGCATTGATTTAATTATTGTATAAATAAAAATATATGAAAAACGTTTAAACATATGTATATGTGTTTAAAACAAAAATGAAACTCAAAGTTTAATTAAAACCAAACTTTGAAATAACCCATCCCGCATGTATTTTTCACCCCCGACCATCCACTGTACAAGGACTTAATTAATCCTCATGGTTAATTAAGAACCGATCCCCGCCTATCAGAATGCCCCTGAAATGATTAATTCGTAATAAAATGTGTCGGTTCATGCCCGTTAAACACCTATCAACTCCCTGTCCCGTCTACCGTTCGATTGATCACTCCAAAATCGATGGCTCTTATCAATTCCGCTGGCCATCACCGATCCGAACGTTAACGCGCAAAATGTCAGCGGTTTTTAAACAGTGCCATGGCCATACGTCATATGTTCTGTGGATTCGCTGCCTCTCCGCCCAAAACCACCTCCCCTCAAAAGTGGTGCAGAATAAAACCACTTACCACTTTTCCCCGTGACTCATCCCGTATGTGCTGACGTCATTTATTAAAAATCCCGCCACCCCGTTAAAATTTGCAAATAAAACCAAACGACCTACGTCTTTTTAATTTTTTCTTCCACAGCAAACGACTACACTCCCATGCAAAAAAATTTAAATTCCGACTTTTGAAATCTGCCAACCATTGTCTTGTCAAAGAAAATTGCAGTCAAGCCTCTCAGAAGATCATCCGCCTTAACCAGCATCTGTTCAAAACATTGTTTTCTCCAAAAACAGGTATTTACCCTAAATATTAAACTAAAATTTGTAATAAAATTAGTTTTCCTCTTTCTTTCACTGAAACAGAGTTAAAAAAATTAATTTCTTGTTCATTCCTTAATCCCAAGAACTGTAATTGAATTCCCAATCTGTAATTGTACCTATTTCTCCCGTCGAAACCTGTAATTTTGCTCAATTTTCCATCATAAGCCGAATTTCCATTTTTGAATCCACAAGAACCAAGAATGGAAGTTCCTGTGGCTTTAAATGTCACCCCATTAAACGCCCCTCACAGAGACCTGGATTATTTATCATTAGTCGACAGATATTTCCAAATCAAAGACATGGTTTTATTGATAGTCCTCTTCCAATTTTTTGTCGCTAAAGAGACAATTATTTGAATGGCTTGGATATGATTGGGTTATGGGAATCTAATCTTCCCAGGCACCTCTTTCCCTCTGTCCATATTTTCCCTGAAATAATCCATTTTTTCCATGCAAATTATGATCCTAACCAAAGAGCAGTCTTATCCTCAAATGAAGATGTCATTTTCCCAATTACTGCTCATTCTATCAATGAGATGCTGCATTTTCAACTTGATCAGGCCCTCACTCCCCTGTCCATGGGAGATTTACTTGAGAAATCCACCAAACTATCCCATGAAGAATTAAGCCACATTTGCCAGACCTTTATGTTGCTCGATCATCAGCCTAAAGGCCCTCCCCCTTATGGGTATGCTTTTTTCACTGAGGAGGGTAGAATTATTTTGGAAATGATATCCTTTATAATGGGCTTTAACACCAGTGAATATGTTGATCATTTAACTCTAGTATTATTGTCTATTTTCACCCCTGGACAACCTCCTGCTGTCAGGTATGACTTTGCATCATACATTGCAGATAAAATCTATGATCAATTCATGAGATTAGAAAATGAGAAAGTATTCAAGTATTTCTCTGTCATCTACCACCTCATGATCTATTATCAGTTGGAAAATTTCCCTTTCCAAGAAGCTTGATGCCCAAGGGAATGCTAGGTCTGTTATCTTTTGTTCAGCCATCACCCATAGTTCTCAAGATTCTCCCTATTCCTATAATGAGTTCATTGATCCTTTTATACACCCCAAAACCACCTTGTTGACAGGAGTTTCTCCTCCAAGACTTAGCAATGAAATCAAGAAAACTTTATAGCACTCAAAACAATACAAAGTTGGTGATTGGTACTTATACCAAAATCACACAGAAGTCAAAATCTATGGATGTGAATTATGTCCCTTCAAATTGCCAAAATATGTCCCCATGAGAATCTTTGCACTAGAATATTTTAGGAAGATGAACAATTCTGATATAATTCATTTTTGTAATGCAAAAAAGAAGGCTCAACTTCAGATCAAAAGTCAATTAGGTCCCTTTATCTGTAACTCTAGGGATGCAGGGGAAGAAGCTGAAAAGATATTAGAAGACCGTCTCAGATTACAAAAGAGTTTCTATTGGGTGCCTTATGACCCATTCAACTTCATTTGTGATAAAATAATGAAGAATAAATTAGCACCATACATACATCAAAGAATCCCAGAGATTGAAAAATATGCTAATACAGATGAATGGATAGAAGGAACATTGATAGAGCAGGATATTGAGCAGGTCAATATAGACAATGTTATGAAAGATCTTGAAAAGATGCTTGACCTAGAATTTTTTGCACAGACACCAAGACCAGAAGTTGGTCCTTCCTTAGCTGGGATTATTTAGCAAGAGTTACAAGAAAACATTGCAGTATCATCTAAGGGAAAAGAGAAAGATGTTGATACACAAGTTAAAGAAACATTCATTATGACAGAACAACCTCAAACTTCCAAGGGACAGGATCAAGTACAGGTTTCTTTCGTACAAACCAATCTAGTAGAAGTGTCAATTTTGAAGACTCCATTAAATGTGGAAAAGGGAAAAAGGAGAGAAGCTGAAGCTGCTACCCCTTTCATTGGATCTTCACAACAGCCTCAGGCCAAAAGTCAGAAATTGAATATTCCTCCATAAGTAGAATCTATTGATGAAATCCTTAATAGTCAAGGACCAGAACAATTGGGTAGTCAACAAACAGGTACAGTTAGTGAAGCATCCAATACCTCACAAAGGAAAGAGCTACAGAAGCAACAGAGTGTTGAAATATCTTCTTTCAAAACACCAGTTAAAGATACAGGTGATATAAAGAAGAAATTTATCAATATCAAGGCCAGGAATTATCCGTTGAAAATACAAGTATATAATCAATATCTGAAAATGGCTCCAAAGAATCAAGAAAGATTGATGTCAGCTTTTGACATCCAACAGGGAAAAATGTTAATGAGCCATTTCAAACCCAAGGTGCAACAACCCCAAACAGTGGTTGATTATATTAGGACAAAATTTGAAGTCCTAGAAAAGGATATCCATCCTTTAGATCAGATTGAGTTACATAAGCAGACTGGTGAAATGATCTATTCTACTTTGACTGATAAGGAAATGGCAGCTCAGAGGTTACAAAATTCTTTGGAGAACACCAATACACAGTTACAGCTTGAAAAGGCTTCTTCTCAAGCCAAAGAAAATAGGATAAAAACATTGGAGGAAATAATAATTGGTTTGGGTCACAATCCAAAGCATGTCAAAGGTATTGAAGCTCTAATCAAGAAAAAAGATGATGACATTGCAGCTTTGAGAAAGAAGTTGAAATTGCCAGCCTCCAGACATCCTCAAACTGAAGAAGTAATAAAGAAGAATTCTGAAGAAGAAATGATGGAGTTGCTCTTGAAAATGAATGAGAAACTGATTGAAACAGAAAAAGAACTGGAACAAGCTTTAAAAGACACGCAGTCCAATGTTCCAGTATCTACAGCAATGGTTATCACAGGTACAACAAGTCAGCCAACAGGTCAACCATCAGAGCCATCACAAGTAAATACTTCAACTTTGAGTATAGAGGAATTAGTAAATCAAATGAATGACTTGAAACTGCAAGTAATAGAACTTCAACACACAAAGTTACAGCTTATTATTTTGGAACAAAAATATGATCTTTCAAAAGTGATTGTTGCTGACAAAACAAGGGAAGTTAAAAAGTTGGAAAAATTGGTTAAAGCTTTTGAAAGGGATCTCACATTGGAGAAACCTTTAAGAGAAATAAATGACATTCTTTGGGATGATATTATTCAGTCAATAAAAGATATATGGTCCTCAATCTAGATAATATATGAGCAGAATGATTTGGTCAAAGTAGCTCTGGATGAAGTTGAGAATACATGAGAAGAATTAGGAAATAGGCCTGATGAAGCCAATCAGCTTATATATTTTCTAAACACCCAAACCAGACAGCAACTTGTAGATGTGGGTATTCAAGACAGAACTGCAAAAATCTTGTAGATAAAAAGATTTTTTACTAAAAGAACTCTTATGCAAAATTTAGAACGAAGGGGTTTTGACATGCAAAGTGAAATAATTGCTTTCAGAGAAAGGTTTAATGTTTTATTGAATAAAGGGTTGCCCATCCCTATGGTTTCAGAAGATAAAATAATGGACCTAGAACTTATGTCAAGAAATTGGACATACATGCTCACAATCATTTCATTGCTAGTTCCTCAACCATTTCATTAGAAGAAACATTACCTACAAGAAGGAATCTTCATGACAGATTAGAGAATTTGTTTTATCTTGAACATGAAGTAAGACATTTGTTTCCCAATCAGCCTAATTTCTTCAGATATACCGAGGCTGATGAAACATTAAGGAAGCTCCAACGGACCAAAATAGCAGAAGATAAATGGTGGGAAGATCTATTGGAACTTTTGTAAAATTTATCCTTATATGGAATTTTTCCTATTTACTATACTATAAAGGATAAAGGGACAAACCAAGGTCAAAGAGTATCAGTTCAGTTAAAGTGCATCAGTAAAAACAAAGAGTATCAGTGAAGCAAGTCAATTAGAACAAAATTACTGAAGAGGACAACGAAGAGCTAAAATATAGGTCCAGCCTACAACACATTCTCGAAAGGAGGGAACAACACAACATCGGTTACTTCTTGTCTTATCCATGAGACCATCTGTCTCTATTTTTATTATAACTTATTTGTGATTCATATTAGATTATATCTCATTTTTTTAAGAGATATTTTATATGATTTTTTGTATAAATAAGCCCTCAATCGGATTATTGAGGGTGGATTCTTATACTCTGATGTAACATTGAATATTTTGGAATAAAGAGCTTTGGAGAAATTTTTCGTGGCAAAACTGGACAAGGAATTGAGGCAGAAGACTTTTCTCAGGATTCATGCGTCAAATGAAGGATCAATAAGTCATTTCTATCTCATGTTTTGAAGTTTTATATTTGTTTACAATATCATCTGTGTTTCATTATCTTGATAATTAACGAAAAAGATTAAATCAGAAAGTACTTAAGTGTAATCTGATTTTAGTCGTTTATTATTCTAAATGTTTTCTTCTAAACTGGTTTAAACAAGGAATTCTTAATTTCTCTTGTTTGTCTAGTTTATACATCTTTGGTTATTTAGTAAAGAATACTTAACTTCTCTTTATTGATAATCAATCTATTTCTCTTCTCTCGAATGTGTTGAAAGATTCTTCATTGCCTTTCATCCATTTGAAATTCCATTCCATTCATTTCATATCTAAAATTGTTTCTAGTTTGATTATCTTGCCTTGATAAACCATCTTTTGTTAAAAAACTTAAGCCAGTGCAGCTAATCCTTTGACTCCATTAGCCCAATGGACTGAAACTACTTGATCTTAATCTTAGCTAAAGAATTCCATCAACCCAAACAAAATCAAAACCCCTGAACTTTATAACTAGCCTAATACTTTCTAAAAACAAAGCTAAATTTTATAGAGAGAGCCCTCTCTAGGTACAAATTGGCTAGATTCTGTACTTGAAGATTGGTTTGTGGTTACCTCAGACCCCTTTCCTCTTCCAACAACTTCAAGGAAAATCTGAGTGATAACATAGTGGCGACTCCACTGGGAAGCTGAATCATTTTATTGTTACTATTGTTTGATTTATAAACTAGAGACGGAGTCTGAAGATTAGCCAGGTAGCCTTTGAAATTCTTTTTGCTCTGCAATTGCATAGTAAATAAATGCTACTTCAATCAATCTCCGGTCTAGTTTATAGACTGAACTTTGGTTTCAAACATTTAATCAGTTTCTCTAGTTCAATAAATCTTTGAGAAAATTTTTGATTAAAAATCTTTAATTTCTTGGAGAATTTCTTGAAGTTGTATTTTCATTCCTTTTAAAAACAAAAAACTTAAAAAAAAAAATTACTAAGAAAAATGGCTTCAGAAAGGATTCGTTATACCAGGTCAAATCCTGACCCTAACCCACCAGCGGTATTTGAGAACCAAAATCTGATTCCCAGAATTTTGAGAAGATAAGAGAGTCAAGGAAGCTCTGAAAGTTCCCAACCTCTTGTTAGATCACACTCTTGTCCTGTGATGATTATATATCTTGAAGACGAACCATTTGATGAAAATTTTGAAAATTCTCTATTCATAAATTTTTCTGAATCTGAGTTGTCCAATCTGGTTCCTGATCCATTATTTCTTGAAGATTTGCAATTTGAATTTATCACTTCACATATTGACAAGCATTTACAAAATTCCATTCAATCTGAACAAACCTTTGAAGAAACTTCAAACACTTCTGTAATTACTGCAGCTTCCCCAATTCCATCTACTTTTCCCCAAACTTCTCAAACAAAAGCCACTCCTTCTATTCCTCCACCCACTACTTCCAGACCATCATCACCTGTTATTCCATTACACCTTCCAATGGCCAACATATATGCTCCGTTAAGGTTGCCAGGGAACCCTGTTGCTTTGCCTCAAGACTATCAGAGTAAAACCACCCCTTTTGATGGTTCTGGTACTTACACTGCTCAACAACATACCAAAAGGATGACAGATTACTTTGAATTTTATGAAATAGACGCTGACGATGTACGGATGAGAATCTTTATCCAGAACCTTACTGGGGAAGTTAGGACATGGTTTAAGGCTCTTGCTCCAAACAGTATTGCTGACTTACTAGCCGTGTATAGGGCATTTTTAAATAGATGGGAGAAGAAGAAAGACCCTCTTCAAATCCTATCAGACTTTGGAAAATTGAAAAGAGGACCTAATGAAGCAGTGCAAGATTATATCATTAGATTTAATGAAGCCTACAATGATGTTCCCCAAAACCTTAGACCCCCTCCGAATTTAGTATTAGTTAAATTCCCTGATGGGTTTGATTCTGACATAGCATATTCACTTAGGGAGAGAGCTCCCCAAATTATAGAAGAGATGCAAAGCATAGTTGTTAGTGTTGAAGCTAATCTCATAGAAAAATGAGCTAGAGCTAGAGCTGAAAGAAGGATGCCTATAAATGAAGAGCCTTCGCCTTTTGAAATAAAGCTAGATGAAATTATTAAAGGGAAGGAAAGACTGGGAGATAGAGTAGAGACAATCGAAAGAAAGTCTTCTGGCGATGGTCAAAATGCTGTTAGAAACCCAAACTTCAGAAGAAATCAAAACCAAAATACTGGGAAAAATGTTCCTGACCAAAACATCAGGCCACCATTCCAGGAAAATTTTGTTGAAGGTTCATCTTCTGAGGAGCCAACTGACGATGTTGAAATAAATAACTTGACTGAACACAAGAATGAACCAGAAGTTTTCCTATCTCAAGATGATCAAAAAATCACATTCTTGAAACATTTCAAACTCATTCAGGAGAAACTTTTGATTTTAAAGAAGGATATGATTCAACAATTTATGAAGTTCATAAACAATACAATTTGAGAAGTAGACGGCTTGACGTGCCATAGAATAGAAAACAGAAAGTTGTAAAACAAAACATCAAAGGTAAAACTAACACTCCTCCTGTACAAATTCTTTCTAGAGCAAGTCCTAACCCCGCTAATCCAATAATTGAAGATGTGTCTGATAATCAACTAAATAATAAACAACTTTCCAATACTTTTCCTCCCGCAGGAAACGTAGAAGAACCAGCAGAATTTAATTCAGAAACACCTTCAACTCATAATCCTACACCTGAAAAAGAGAAAAATACTAAATATACAAAAAACAGAGAAAATCCAACTATTCAAAATACTAGAGCTCAAACAGAAAAATATTTCAATCTAGAAGCTGAAATAGGCAAATTAAAGATAGTTGTTCCATTAGCAGAATTAGCTAAACATGATGTCTATAGAAGCCAAATCAGCAGATCCCTTAACATTGCTGGAATGGATGATTTAGTAAATGTTTTTTATGATCAACCCAAACTCCTTTTTGGCCCTGAAGTAAATGGAAAACCAGAAAGTGGAGGAACTCCTCCATTTTATGTGAGTTTGAATGTTCATGACAAAATACTTCATAATGCCATGCTTGATTCTGGAGCGTCTCACAATTTAATGCCCAAGGCCGTGATGGAAAGATTAAACCTAGATATTACCAGACCATATAAAGATCTTTTTTCTTTTGATTCAAGTCAGGTAAGATGTTTAGGTTTGATTAAAGATTTGTGTGTTACTTTGGTGCAATACCCTACGAAATCTATTCTGATGGATATAGTAGTAGTAGATATTCCTCCCAAATATGGTATGTTGTTGTCCAGATCCTGGGGTGCCAAACTCGGAGGATCTCTTCAATTAGATATGTCATATGCTACTATTTCAGTGTTTGGTCAACATAAAAGACTATACAGAGAGACCTTGATGAAATATTTAGTCAGTAGTCAGGAGAAGCCTGAAAAATTCCCTGTCTACTCAGTACATTCTGATATGGACTCATTCATCCTTTATAATGCTGAATTTGACCTTCCTACTGAACTAGAAGCACCAGAAACAAAAACTACAAATAAATCTATTGTTCAAATCGAAGAAATTTCTGAAAACTAAGAAACACCAGACATTCAAGAAATACCAGAAAAAACTGAAAAACCAGAGCTCCCTGTTAAGAAAGTTGCTAAAATAGTCGATGAAGATTATGAACATGAAATTCTGTGGCATTTAGAATTTGATGTTTAGTAAATAAATTAGGATTGGGAGCTAGAATTTGGATACATAACGTTGAAAATGATCATGCTGAAGGCCATGCGTATAAATTGAACTTTAGATGCACTAATAATATGGCAGAGTATGAGGCTCTTTTGCTAGGGCTTAAACATGTCAAAAAATTAGGAGCAATTAGAGTATCAATCATAGGAGAGTCTGAGTTAATTATTCAACAGATCAATGGTGAATGTTCAACAAAAGACCCCAGATTAAAAGAATACAGAGAAACAGTTGTGGAAATTCTCAATACTTTTCTACAAGCTCAGCTTGCCAAAATTCCTAGAAAACAAAATTTGCATTCTCACAGTCTTACAATGTTTGCTAGCACTTGTAAATTACCTTTTGGACCTAATCATCAGTTCACAGCTGAGATTAGACATAGACCTGATATACCGGATAATCTTATGAATTGGCAAGTGTTTTTAAATAATAATCAGATTAATAATTTTTTTACCTTAGAAAATGAATTCTCTAACAGTAGTATAGAAGAAGACACAACGATCAATGAATCTGATCAAATAGATGAACAAGAAACAGATATTTCATAAGAGACTGCAATTCACATGCTTCACCCAACTAAATTCACTAAAAAAGATATGCAGGATTTGAAACAAATGAAATTCGATGAGATTATAGAAGATGAATTTGAAATTATTAATCTGAAAGATAATCATTTACCTAAAGGATTAACTCCTTTAGAAGATCTTTTTGACTCAAATGACATTCCACTAAAACCCAAAATGGAACCGTTAAAAGCTGATATTGAAGAATACAATTTGGGGACTGAAGGAAATCCTAAGATGGTTAAGTTATCTAAATCTCTTCGAGAGGATCAAAAGGTTAAATATGTTGAACTTTTAAAAGAATTCCAGGATGTTTTTGCCTGGAGTTATGAAGATCTTAAATCATATGATATATCAATAATTCAACATACAATACCTTTGAAACCAGATCAGAAACCATTTAAACAGAAACTTAGAAGGATCAACGCTGTATTACTACCTTCAATTGAGAAAGAAATTAAAAGAATGTATGAAGCAGGAATAATTGCTCCTATTAGGTTTTTTGAATGGGTTTCTAATTTGGTACCAACAAGGAAGAAGACTAGAGAGATTAGACTATGTGTTGATTTGAGAAATTTAAATAAAGTTTCTTTAAAAGATAGCTATCCTTTGCCTAAAATGGAACATATCTTACAAAGGGTAGTAGGATCTTCAAGGATTTCTCTTATGGATGGATTCTCAGGATACAACCAGATTCTGGTTCATCCTGACGATCAAGACAAAACATCTTTTACGACACCATGGGGTACATTCAAATATGTTAAGATGCCTTTTGGACTCAAAAATGTAGGAGCAACCTTCCAAAGAGCAATGGAAATTACCTTTGCCAAAGAAATTCATGATTTTCTGGTCATATATCTGGATGATTTGACTTATTTTTCCAAGACAGATCAACAACATTTAGATCATCTTAGACAGGTGTTCATAAAATGCAGAAAATATGGTATTTCTTTAAATCCTAAAAAGTCATTGTTTGGTCTTGAAGAAGGTAAACTCCTAGGTCATATCATTTCAAAAGATGGCATTAGAATTGATCCTGAAAGAATACAAGACATTTTGCAGATACCTCATCCCATGAATATTAAAGAACTTCAAGCTTTCATAGGTAAGATCAATTTTTTGAGAAGATTCATTTCTAGTTTAGCTGAATTACTTAGACTTCTTACTAAGATGTTAAGAAAAGATTCAAGTATTAAGTGGATAGTAGAAGCCAAGCAATCATTTGAAGAAATCAAAATGGCTTTAACCAGAACACCAGTTCTTACCAGTCCAAAATTTGATAGAGATTTCATAATTTTTTCATTTGCTTCTGAACATACAGTTGCAGCAGTTTTATTACAAAAGGATGATCAAGGATGTGAAAAACCTATAGCCTTTTTTAGTAAAGAACTTAGAGATGCATCATTGAAAGAAAATATCATGGAGAAATAAGCTTTTGCACTTGTGAAAGAAATTAAAGATTTCAGAGTTTATATATTGTATTCTCATGTGATAGCTTATGTACCTAATGCTGTCGTTAAAGACATTTTAACTCAAGATGGTATTGAAGGAAAAAGAGGTAAATGGATAGCTACCATATTAGAATATGATATTGAAATAATACCTACAAAACTCATAAAAAGACAAGGTTTGGCTCATCTCATGACTGAAACAAATTTCCAAGCCCTGAACATTAATGAACTGGATGATGAACAGGAGATGGCGACCCCACAAATCAGTCAAGCCTTTTTAGACTCACCTTGGTACGCTGCTATCATTTATGTTTTGTTAAACCTGCAAGCTCCTCCAGGGTTATCCAGAATGAAATAAAGGTTTTTGAAAATGACATCTTTAAAGTATTGTATTTTAGACAATGCTCTCTTTTGGAAGAATCATGATGGAATTCTATTGAATTGTTTATTAAAAGATGAAGTTGACAAGGTTCTCAATGAATTCCATGTAGGAGATTGTGGTGGACACCTCTACTGGAAGTCAACTGCGGATAAAATATTAAGGGCTAGTTTTTATTGGCCAACCTTGTTTTCAGATGTTAAGAAATTTGTAACTTCTTGCCATAAGTGTCAGATCTTTGAAGGCAAGAGAAAATTACTGCCTTTACCATTAAAACCAATTTCCATCGAGAGACCCTTTCAGTAATGGGGCTTGGATTTTATTGGAGAAATCCATCCTCCCTCTTCTGGGCAACACAGATGGATCCTCACTGCCACAGATTACTTTACTAAATGGATTGAAGCTATCCCATCCAGACAAGCCAATGATTCTGTAATTATCGGATTCTTACAAACCAATATACTTTCGAGATTTGGCTGTCCTGAGAAAATTATAACTGATAATGCTGCTGCTTTCAAGTATAAGAAAATGATTAGTTTCTACAATAAATATCACATCACTTTAGGCCATTCAACAACCTATTATCCTCAGGGTAATGGACCATTTGAATCTTCCAATAAAAGCCTCATTAATATAATTAAAAAATTATTGGAAGAGAATAAGAAGAATTGGCAGAAGAAACTTACCAATGCATTGTGGGCAGACAGACTTACTACCAAAAAATCAATTGGGACCAGTCCATATGAATTAGTTTATGGTATTGAGGCTAGATTTCCATCATCCTTGGGAATTCCTGTAATGAAGTTACTTCAGGAGGCTCAAGTAGAACCAAATGATATTCAGAGAAGAATAATTCAAACAATTCACTTGCAACAGACCAGACAAGAAGTGTATCAACGATCCCAAGTTTTGCAGGAAAATTTAAAGAAAATGTTTGACAAAAGAACCAAAGCAGAAGATTTTCAACTAGGAGACAAAGTTTTAAGATGGGATTCTAGAAGGGAAGATAAAGGGAAAAATGGAAAATTTTATTTCTTATGGAAAGGACCTTACATCATTCATGCTTTATAGGGAAATAACACATATTTTTTGAAGAATTTGAATGGTACAAAAGCTGAGGAAGAACCAGTCAATGGTTGAATGCTAAAACACTACTTTGATCCTATTTAATAGGAAGTTCTGATTTTTTAACATGTACATAATATATCCGTTTTAATGCATCAGTTTTGAGTGGATAGTGACCTACTGGAGTTGAAGCCTGAAGTGCCTAAGCTTCAGCAGTTTTACTATCATATATACAATAAATCCACCAGAAAAAGAAGATTTCATGGTTCAGTTAAAAGAAATTTTAAGGCATCTGACCTGCTGTTCTTGACTTTTCACCAGGAAAAGCCATCCACAAGTGGAGCCAGTGTTAGACTCCAATACCAATAGGTGTCATTTTTCATGATTGACTTGTTGAACTATGTAATATGTTCAAACCTTTTTCTTGTTGCAAATATGTTCCATATTCTTAAAAAATCAAAAATCAAAAAATTAAAAAAAAATGTAAAGAGGGTATACCCTAAAAGAAAAATGAAAGGGTGAAAAAATAAAATTGGCCAAAAAAGTTAAAGAAAATGAACCCCACCAAAAGAAAGGCCAAGGAAAGTGTGCAAGTCTAAATGCCACTACTTTTTGCTCTGATTTAATAAACAAAATTGTGTGCAGCTTGTCAAACTTTTGCCATAATTTATGAAGAGTCAAATTGTTTAAACTTGACTCATTCATTTTTCAATTTTATGTTGTAGAATAGAGAATAAATATCTAGCCAAACAGTTTAATCTTGGCAGATAAGTAGATAGGTAGAGTTAATAAAAGGTGCTCAACAGTTTAATCTGAGCCCTTGGATGTAATAAGTGTAGACTTAGATAGGTTTTCCATGTAAAAGAAAAAGAAGATTGATAAGGGTTTTCCAGTCTAAGTGCACCCTAATAAAGAAGAGAAAATGGTAGAGTAACTAGGTGGGGTAGGTAGATGTTGTTGCAGAATTATATGTGATGAATGATGGTTCCAAATGTGTTCAATTTTAATTTCATCACAAAGTGCAAAGGCAAATACTACATTGGAAAAAGTTCACAACAGAGAAAAGTCAAATTATTAACTTCCCCTCTCATTTTTCCCTAAACATTTCACTAATTCCCCTAAGTGCTAAGGTATTTGAAAATTAAAGGGGCTCAAGGCATTTCCTTGACTTTTCGAGGGACCGGACCCTCGGCCCAATAATTGAAAAAACCTAAGTACTTGAAATCATCCATTATCACATTCATTCACCTCTTAAAATCTTTTCCTAGGTAAAATCCCATTTTACTTAGGAAAATTCTTCAATATTTCACGAAAAGCCCTCAAAATCACTTTTTATTCTAAGTCTAAGTGATGAAAGTATAATAATGCCATTTACTTTTGAATCTTCACTTTCTTGGTTATATTTAAAGTGTTTTGAGTTTACATTGTCCCCTTGTCATATTAACTCTAATTTATATATTAACTCCCTATGAAAATCACCTTTTCCTATTATATATAAATCCTTTTATAGTAATATCCCCAAAACCCTTATATTATGACTTTTTAGCCAAAAAGTATTTAATTCCCATTTTTTCAAATAAAAAACCCACAATATACCCCCTTTTGGCTAAAATATAACATTAATATTATTACCGCCCCCCTAAAATAAATAAATCGCATTGATTTAATTATTGTATAAATAAAAATATATGAAAAAAGTTTAAACATATGTATATGTGTTTAAAACAAAAATGAAACTCAAAGTTTAATTAAAACCAAACTTTGAAATAACCCATCCCGCATGTATTTTTCACCCCCGACCATCCACTGTACAAGGACTTAATTAATCCTCATGGCTAATTAAGAACCGATCCCTGCCAATCAGAATGCCCCCAAAATGATTAATTCGTAATAAAACGTGTCAGGTCCCGCCCGTTAAACACCTATCAACTCCCTATCCCATCTACCATTCGATTGATCACTCCAAAATCGACGGCTCTTATCAATTCCGCTGGCCATCTCCGATCCGAACGTTAACGCGCGAAATGCCGACGGTTTTTAAACAGTGCCATGGCCACGTGTCGTCCGTTCTGTGGATTCGCTGCCTCTCCGCCCAAAACCGCCTCCCCTCAAAAGTGGTGCAGAATAAAACCACTTACCACCTTTCCCCGTGACTCATCCCATACGTGCTGACGTCATTTATTAAAAATCCTGCCACCCTATTAAACTTTGCAAATAAAACCAAACGACCTACGTCTTTTTCATTTTTTCTTCCACAGCAAATGACTACACTCCCATGCAGAAAAATTTAAATTTCGACTGTTGAATTCTGCCAACCATTGTCCTGTCGAAGAAAATTGCAGTCGAGCCTCTCAGAAGATCATCCGCCTTAACCAACATCTATTCAAAATGCAGTTTTCTCCAAAAACAGGTATTTACCCTAAATCTTCAACTAAAATCTGTAAGAAACTCAGTTTTCCTCTTTCTTTCACTGAAATAGAGTTAAAAAAAATTAATTTCTAGTTCATTCCTTAATCTCAAGAACTGTAATTGAATTCCCAATCTGCAATTGTACCTGTTTCTCCCGTCGAAACCTGTAATTTTTCTCAATTTTCCATCATAAGCCGAACTTCCATTTTTGAATCCATAAGAACCAAGAATGGAAGTTCCTGTGGCTTTAAACGTCACTCCATTAAACACCCCTCACAGAGACCTGGATTATTTATCATTAGTCGACAGATATTTCCAAATCAAAGACCTGTATTTTATTGATAGTCCTCTTCGAATTTTTTGTCGCTGCAGAGACAATTACTTGAATGGCTTGGATATGATTGGGTTATGGGAATCTAATCTTCCCAGGTACCTCTTTCCCTCTATCCATATTTTCCCTGAAATAATCCTTTTTTTCCATGCAAATTATGATCCTAACCAAAGAGCAGTCTTATCCCCAAATTAAGATGTCCTTTTCCCAATTACTTCTCAGTCTATCAATGAGATGCTGCATTTTCAACCTGATCAGGCCCTCACTCCCCTGTCCATGGGAGATTTACTTGAGAAATCCACCAAACTATCCTATGAAGAATTAAGCCACATCTACCAAACCTTAGTGTTGCCCGATCATCAGCCTAAAGGCCCTCCCCCTTATGGGTATGATTTTTTCACCGAGGAGGGTAGACTTATTTTGGAAATGATATCCTTTATAATGGGCTTTAATACCAGTGAATATGTTGATCATTTAACTCTAGTATTATTTTATATTTTCACCCCTGGACAGCCTCCTGCTATCAGGTATGACTTTGCATCATACATTGCAGATAAAATCCATGATCAATTCATGAGATTAGAAAATGAGAAAGTGTTCAAGTATTCCTTTGTCATCTACCACCTCATGATCTATTATCAGTCGGAAAATTTCCCTTTTCAAGAAGCTTGATTCCCAAGGGAATCCTAGGCCTGTTATATTTTGGTCAGCCATCACCCATAGTTCTCGAGATTCTCCCTATTCCTATAATGAGTTCATTGATCTTTTTATACACCCTGCAACCACCTTGTTGACAGGAGTTTCTCCTCCAAGACTCAACAATGAAATCAAGAAAACTTTACAGCTCTCAAAACAATACAAAGTTGGTGATTGGTACTTATACCAAAATCACACAGAAGTCAGAATCTATGGATGTGAATTATGTCCCTTCTAATTGCCAAAATATGTTCCCATGAGAATATTTGCACTAGAATATTTCAGGCAGATGAAAAATTCTGATATAATTCATTTTTGTAATGCAAAAAAGAAGGCTCAACTTCAGATCAAAATTCAATTAGGTCCCTTTATCTGTAACTCTAGGGATGCAGGGGAAGAAGCTGAAAAGGTATTAGAAGACCGTCTCAGATTACAAAAGAGTTTCTATTGGGTGCCTTATGACCCATTCAACTTCATTTGTGATAAAATAATGAAGAATAAATCAGCACCATACATACATCAAAGAATCCCAGAGATTGAAAAATATGCTAATACAGATGAATGGATAGAAGGAACATTGATAGAGCGGGATATTGAGCAGGTCAATATAGACAATGTTATGAAAGATCTTGAAAAGATGCTTGACCTAGAATTTTTTGCACACGTACCAAGATTAGAATTTGGTCCTTCCTCAGCTGGGATTATTCAGCAAGAGTTACAAGAAAACATTGCAATATCATCTAAGGGAAAAGAGAAAGAGGTTGATACACAAGTTAAAGAAACATTCATTATGACATAACAACCTCAAACTTCCAAGGGACAGGATCAAGTACAGGTTTCTTCCGTACAAACCAATCCAGTAGAAGTGTCAATTTTGCAGACTCCATTAAATGTGGAAAAGGGAAAAAGGAGAGAAGCTGAAGCTGCTACCCCTTTCATTGGATCTTCAAAACAGCCTCAGGCCAAAAGACAAAAATTGAATATTCCTCCAGAAGTAGAATCTATTGATGAAATCCTTGATATTCAAGGACTAAAACAATTGGGCAGTCAACAAACAGGTACAGTCAGTGAAGCATCCACTACCTCACAAAGGAAAGAGCTACAGAAGCAACAAAGTGTTGAAATATCTTCTTTCAAAACACCGGTTAAAGATACAGGAGATATAAAGAAGACATTTATCAATATCAAGGCCAGGAATGATCCACTGAAAATACAAGTATATAATCAATATCTGAAAATGGCTCCAAAGAATCAAGAAAGATTGATGTCATCTTTTGACATCCAACAGGGAAAAATGTTAATGAGCCATTTCAAACCCAAGGTGCAACAACCCCAAACAGCTGCTGATTATATTAGGACAAACTTTGAAGTCCTAGCAAAGGATATCCATCCTTTAGATCAGATTGAGTTACATAAGCAGACTGGTGAAATGATCTATTCTACTTTGACTGATAAGGCAATGGCAGCTCAGAGGTTACAAAATTCTTTGGAGAACACCAATACACAGTTACAGCTTGAAAAGGCTTCTTCTCAAGCCAAAGACAACAAGATAAAAACATTGGAGGAAATAATAATTGGTTTGGGTCACAATCCAAAGGATGTCAAAGGTATAGAAGCTCTAATCAAGAAAAAAGATGATGACATTGCAGCTTTGAGAAAGCAGTTGAAATTGCCAGCCTCCAGACATCCTCAAACTGAAGAAGTAATAAAGGAGAATTCTGAAGAAGAAATGATGGAGTTGCTCTTGAAAATGAATGAGCAACTGATTGAAACAGAAAAAGAACTGGAACAAGCTTTAAAAGACAAGCAGTCCAATGTTCCAGTATCTACAGCAATGGTTATCACAGGTACAACAAGTCAGCCAACAGGTCAACCAGTAGAGCCATCACAGGTAAATACTTCAACTTTGAGTATAGAGGAATTAGTAAAGCAAATGAATGACCTAAAACTGCAAGTAACAGAACTTCAGCACACAAAGTTACAGCTTATTAGTTTGGAACAGAAATATGATCTTTCAAAAATTACTGTTGCTGACAAAACAAGGGAAGTTGAAAAGTTGGAAAAATTGGTTAAAGCTTTGGAAAGGGATGTCACATTGGAGAAACCTTTAAGAGAAATAAATAAAATTCTTTGGGATGATGTTATTCAGTCAATAAAAGATATCCGGTCCTCAATCCAGATAATATACGAGCAGAATGATTTGGTCAAAGTAGCTCTGGATGAAGTTGAGAATACACGAGCAGAATTAGGAAATAGGCCTGAGGAAGCCAATCAGCTTATACAGTTTCTAAACACCCAAACCAGACAACAGCTTGTAGATGTGGGTATTCAGGACAGAACTGCAACAATCTTGGAGATAAAAAGAGTTTTTACTAAAAGAATTCTTATGCAAAATTTAGAACGAAGGTGTTTTGACATGAAAAGTGAAATCATTGCTTTCAGAGAAAGGTTTAATGTTTTATTAAATAAAGGGTTGCCGAGCCCTATGGTTTGAGAAGATAAAATAATGAACCTGGAAACTTATGTCAAGAAATTGGACATACATGCTCACAATCATTTCATTGCTAGTTCCTCAACCATTTCATCAGAAGAAACATTACCTACGGGAAGGAATCTTCATGATAGATTAGAGAATTTGTTTTATCTTGAACATGAAGTAAGACATTTGTTTCCCAATCAGCCTAATTTCTTCAGATATACCGAGGCTGATGAAACATTAAGGAAGCTTCAACGTACCAAAATAGCAGAAGATAAATGGTGGGAAGATCTATTGGAACTTTTGTAAAATTTATCCTTATATGGAATTTTACCTATTTACCACAGTATAAAGGATAAAGGGACAAACCAAGGTCAAAAAGTATCAGTTCAGTTAAAGTGTATCAGTAAAAACAAAGAGTATCAGTGAAGCAAGTCAGTTAGAACAAAATTACTGAAGAGGACAACGAAGAGCTAAAATATAGGTCCAGCCTCCAGCACATTCTCAAAAGGAGGGAACAACACGAAATCGGTTAAGTCTTGTCTTATCCATGAGACCATCTGTCTCTATTTTTATTGTAACTTATTTGTGATTCATCTTAGATTGTATCTCGTTTTGTTATGAGATATTTTATATGATTTTTTGTATAAATAAGCCCTCAATCGGATTATTGAGGGTGGATTCTTATACTCTGATGTAACATTGAACATTTTGGAATAAAGAGCTTTGGAGAAATTTTTTCGTGGCAAAACTGGACAAGGAATTGAGGCGGAAGACTTTTCTCAGGATTCATGTGTCAAATGAAGGATCAATAAGTCATTTCTATCTCATGTTTTGAAGTTTTATATTTGTTTACAATATCAACTATGTTTCATTATCTTGATAATTAACGAAAAAGATTAAATCAGAAAGTACTTAAGTGTAATCTGATTTTAGTCGTTTATTATTCTAAATTTTTTCTTCTAAACTGGTTTAAACAAGGAATTCTTAATTGCTCATGTTTGTCTAGTTTATACATCTTTGGTTATTTAGTAAATAATACTTAACTACTCTTTATTGATAATCAATCTATTTCTCTTCTCTCAAATGTGTTGAAAGATTCTTCGGTTCCTTTCATCCGTTTGAAATTCCATTCCATTCATTTCAGATCTAAAATTGTTTCTAGTTTGATTATATTGCCCTGATAAACCATCTTTTCTTAAAAAACTTAAGCCATTGCAGCCAATCCTTTGACTCCATTAGCCCAATGGAGTGAAACTACTTGATATTAATCTTAGCTAAAGAATTCCATCAACCCAAACAAAATCAAAACCCCTGAACTTTATAACTAGCCTAATACTTTCTAAAAACAAAGCTAAATTTTATAGAGAGAGCCCTCTATGGGTACAGATTGGCTAGATTCTGTACCTGAAGGTTGGTTTGTGGTTACCTCGGACCCCTTTCCTCTTCCAACAACTTTAAGGAAAATCTGAGTGATAACAAGATCTACTATCAAAATCTAACTTCTGGTCCAATTCCCTGAGGGTTTCATGGGAAAAAGGTGTGGCTTCTTCAATAACAGGAGCTTGCATCATTAGCATTATAGACTGTGCACTAATGGTGAATATAACTTCCCCTTTGGGGGAAATAACCACCGTCTAATTTATATCATAATAGGCATGACACTTTCTAATAAATTCAGGGAAATTGTTGGTTTTTGGAAATATGTAATAGGGTAGGTTTTTTCCCACCTTCCTATGTCATCAGCCTCATTGATGAACTTATCCTACAACCAGTAGTATATGTGAAAGAGATCAAACTCTAAGTTAGTCTCATGAATCTTAAAATGCCTGTTAACAAGGACAATATGGTCAAGGTCCACATGAGGGTGAACCATTCTTTTAAATGGCTCTTGATCCTTCTTCTTTGGATGCGTGACTATGCCTGAAAATGAAACTGACCATTTTCTTGGTATTTGCAGGTGCACATGTTAGAAGGGGAATTATATAGAAAGGGGAATAAATAGAAGTGACTTCTACTTATCTGAAGGAGAATTAGAAGAGGAGGTGTTTGAAGAAAAGGGACTTTCTGCTAATCTACATGCAATTGAAAATTTCACACACTCTCTTTAGATCTGTACAACCTTGAGTTTGATCACCTATTACAATAAAACAATGAAACATTGTAACCTTTGAAACATGTAGGGAAATTTATTGTTATAGGGTGGTGGGGTTTCCGTGACATGGCATGGGCCTGTTGGCTAACAGATTGAACAATTAATCGTCCAACGGTCTTTAGATAGGAGCGGGAGTGATTGGGCAGATGTGACATGAGTGGCGTCATGGAGAAACAAGGATGGAGGAGGTTTAATAGTCAACACTGTGGTTTTATTATGATGGAAACCAGTTTTCGGAGGGGTTCAGGGATGGTAAGGAGAAAGGCATTGGGGGGGTGTGAACTAATATACGTCTGACACATAGGAGATGGGCCTATTTCTGAAACCCCCATTTTCAGAAACCTATGATAAAATCCATTGAAATCTCCTCCCAACGTTGACTTGGAGTGGATAAAGGTTGTAGAAGGCCTGGGTCTTAATTATCTCAACTTTATTTTGTTGGGAAACAACAAATCCCACCACAAACTTTTGAATATAAAATTTAAGGCCATCCCAAAAAAATTCTTTCTTCACCTTGTGGTAAGTTTTTAAAAATCCCAAGTTTCCTCCTAAAGGAGAAGTGTGCAATTCCAAAAGAATCTTTTGTTTTAGTTTGCAATTCTTG
This sequence comes from Pinus albicaulis, assembly GCA_034641835.2. Taxonomy (NCBI): domain Eukaryota; kingdom Viridiplantae; phylum Streptophyta; class Pinopsida; order Pinales; family Pinaceae; genus Pinus; species Pinus albicaulis. Next base: position 1,532,019,234 of record CM076575.1, on the reverse strand, counting down.
CAAATATATAAGTGATATTTGTGTTATAAGGAATCATTTTTCCAACTAAATGTATCAGATGTACTAGAATCTTGATGAAACTTTTGAACGAGTGTCCACACTTCTTCGTCCTTCTTCCATTCATCCCTTGTTTCAATTATCCAATGTGGTTGAATAATAGAAATGGAACAAAGCAATCCTTCCACCTCTTCATCGTTTCTTGAGAGTGCATCTACAGCAACATTTAGCTTCCCTTTTTTGTATATGATTTCAAGGTCATAACCCTACATCTTTGGGACCCATTTTTGTTGATCTTCTAAAGATAGTCTTTTTTCCAAAAAGTGTTTAAGACTATCATGATCATTTTTTACCTTGAAGTATCTTCCCATTAGGTAAGGTCACCATTTCTTTAGTGCATGTAGTATTTCCAACATTTCCTCATAAATAGCTTTCTACAAATACTTTCCTTTGATTGGACAACTTTCAAAAGCAATGGGTCCTCCTTTTTGCATTAAAACAACACCAATTTGATTTCTTGAGGCATCAGATTCCACAATAAAGGTTTTTGTGAAGTCTGGCGTAGCTAAGACTGGTGTTAGGCACATTTCCTCTTTAATATGTTAAAAGGCCTTAGTTTCTTCAGGAGTCCATGAAAATTCATATTTCTCCAATAATGTTGTTAAAGATGCTGCTATTCTCCCATAATTCTTAACAAACTTGTGATAATACCCTGTTAACCCGAGAAATCCTCGCAACTGCTTTATTATTGTGGGGTCTTTCCATCCCCTAATGGCTTTAATTTTTTTTGGGTCTATGTTAACACCCTCGTGAGATACAATATGACCCGGATATTCCACCTCTTTTACTCTAAAGAAAAATTTTGATGTTTTTGCATATAATTGTTTCTCCTCCAATATTTGAGAACCCTTTCAACATGTTCAACATGATCCTTCGAACACCTGCTATAGATTAGTATGTCATCAAAAAATACTAGCACAAATTTTCTAAGGAAGGGTTTCGAAATGGAATTCATCAACCATTGAAATGTAGAAGGTGCATTGGTAAGGCCAAAAGGCATGACCAAAATTTCATAATGACACTCATGAGTTAGAAATGTTTTTTTTGGAATATCTTCAGTCTTCATTCTAATTTGATGATATCCTGAACAAAGATCAAACTTGGTAAAAAAAAATTATCCATGTAATTCATCCAATAGTTCATCAATCATAGGAATGGGAAATTCATATTTAATAGTGATCTTATTTAGGTCCCTATAATCCAGACAGATGCACCATGATCCATCCTTCTTGTGCACCAATACTACTAGAGCAGAGAAAGAACTTTGACTAGGTTGAATTATACCAGCCTCTAACATTTCTGTAGTCATACGTTCAATTTGGCTCTTCTGGGAATAAGGATATCTGTACTTGGCCTGATGTTTGGATGAAAACTTCCTGGAATCAAATGAATACCATGATAATGATCACGAATAGGAAGGAGTCCTTTGGGAGTTTCAAACACCTTGGAATGATTTTCCAAGGCTTTTTAGAGATCTGGAGAAATAGATGATTTTGATGTTGGAACTTCTGGTGAGAACAATTGTGGAATTACACCTTGTCGTTCTTTCTTCAAAATATTTTTCATGACATTAGAGCTTATTATATTTCCTGGCTTCCCTGCGACACCTCGTAATTTGATTTCCTTTCCTTCTGAAAAAAATTTCAAGAAAGGTTCTTGAAAATTAAAAGCTACTGTCCCCATAAATTGTAACTATTGTACTCCTAAAACAACATCGTTACCTCCCATTGGAATGGAAAGAATTGGACTATTCAATACATATTCCCCCATGGCTAGCTTAATATTATGGAATTTTCGAGAGAAATTTATATTTCCTCCATTTGCAACCATCACTTGACATTCTGGCACTTAGTATAGGAAACGATTCAATTCCTTTCCTACCTTAAAATGAATAAAATTTTGGGTACTACTCGAATCAATCAACATTATTACCTTTTTCTTCTTGATATGTCCTTCTATCTTGAGATTTTGAGGAGTGGTAATTCCTACCAATGAATTACATGATATGGTCAGACTCATTTCTTCTTCTTCTAGGGTTGGTTCCTGGTGTATATCCTCTTCTTTTGAAGTTTCTTGTTCATTTTATTCCTTCTCTTCACAATCTATGTAAAATAAGTTCTTCTAGCACACTTATGACCTTTAGTGTATTTTCTATCACAATAGTTGCAAAGCCATTTTGATATTTTTTCTTCCAATTTTTGTGGTGTCAACCTTGTAGGTTGTGGAAGTCTAGGAGTACCAACACTTCCATCTTTATAGATGTGAGTGGTAGGCTTCCTTGTTGCCATAATTTTACATTCAATTTTTCTTGCCAACCTAAATGCCTTCTCTAATTAATCAAGTTCCCAAAAGTGAACTTCATGTTGGATTTTATCCTTTAAAGTCCCTATGAAGACATCAATCATGTGTTCCTATGGAATATCAGTTACCATTATATTCAATTCTTGGAATTCCTCAAGAGCAAAGCCATCGATACCATACAAATTTATTTTGTTCTAAACGTAAAGTTGCAATGCGTACCTTTTATGTGTTTTGCACATTATTGAGATCAAAATATTGCTCCATCTGTAGTGTCCATGTTATAGGATCCTAGCCATCAAACTTCCTGATATCGATCTTTGGAATATGGTGGTTCTTCAATCCAACATTGGATTTTTTGAAATAATGATTAACATTTATTTTGTTCTCATCATGAGTTTACTCTACTATATTTCCATCGTTAGGAATAATTTCTTGTATTAACCTTGTCATCAAACCTTCCATGTCTTCTTTTAGATCATTCTTCATGTCTTCCATGTTGTCTTAATTTTTTTCATCAGTATTAGCTTCCATGTAATCCATCTTAGCTTCCATGCCATTCTTCAAACCATCCATCTTAGCTTCCATGCCTTTCTTCAAAACTTCCATTTCATTCTTTTTTTCTCCTTGTGAGAGAGAAATTTGGTGCACTTGCTCTCATATTTTTGATATGTCATGTTGTGCTTCTTCCTCTTCATGAGTCATATTAGAGCCTTTTGAAGGCTTAGTGGGTGTTGAATTCCTCTTAGGTGGCAATTTAGAACCCAAAACTGATATCTATGCTTTAATATGCCCTTGGAATCACTTTAAACTAATTTTTCACACAAGACTTATGCAATACAGAAAAATCCACACCTTTTTCTTGCTTTTGAGGAGCTTTATATTGAAACGGAATTATCTCTATGATTTCCGATCTTCAATATCTCAAATTTAGCCTTGTAGTAGCCCACTTAATCTTCTTTCGAATGCCATGAGTCTGACATGATTTGGATTCTTCAAGGAAAATTTATGCCCAATCTCCCACAATGGCCTAATTATTGACTAGTTCAGTAGTGCGAACTTGTACAATGTGCCACATGTCACTGTTTCCTCCTTCGGATCTGAAATAGATGTAGAGGAAACTAAATTCCATTTACTTGCATCCACTTTTTACAGAATTCCAATCTGACGCTCAGAGAGAGAGTTATGACAATTTTCCCAGGGCCATCTCTTTGAGATGAAATTCAGGATCCTGGAAAAAATCTAATTTCCACAGATCATGTCTCCGAAGATGTTGTGAACCAAGATCTGAAATTTTTACAGGAGGTTCCTAAGGATCGTGGACTTTCTCTATAAAACATTTAGCTTTTGAACCTTCGTATAAAGAAATTTATAGCACAAATTCCACAAGGACCTGTTTTAGGTGAAATTTGGAAGCCTAAAAAAGCCCTAAATTCCACATATCATATCTCTGAAAATATTGCACACCAAGATATGAAAGTTTTACACGACGTTCCTCAGAATTTCATCTTTTCTCTATAAAATTTTTAGCTTTTGAACCTTCATATAAGAAATTTTATAGAAAAAAAATCCACGATTACCTATTTCAAGCAACAAAACCCTAGATTCCAAAGCTCTAATACCAAATGTTATGAAACTAGCTCCAAAAATAGAAGAAAAGACAGATCAATGCTTTAAAAATCAAGCGCTTAGAGGGGGAAACCTCCAATACATTACATAAATGAACAATTCTTGGATGATACAAATTAAAAAACCTCCTTCTATATATAGGATCCCATGGGATCACAATATAATCCTAGCCGAGCTAACAATAATAATGTAAGGGCGCAATAATAACAATATTGGGGTTACAGGAGTACAACAATAAAAATAAGGGGGTTACCCTAACAACAATAAGGGACTATACTAGTAATATAGGGACTTAACACCACGTTTACCTTTGTCTTCTCTTCTGGAATCCCATTTCAAAACTTTCTCTCCTAGATTCAAATCATTAGCCTTTTTTATTTTATCAAAAATCTTCTTGATATTTTCTTGAATAACTTGGGTTCTGTTATAGACCTCTTCTCTAGAATACTGTAATTGAATAGTTTGATTGATTCTTCTTTGTACATCATTTGGTTCAGATTTTATTTCCTGAATGATATTCATGACTGGAACTACCAAAGAAGAAGGAAAAATTGCATCCATTCCATAAACTAATTGATATGGAGACATACCAATTGAACTTCTAGTAGTTAGTCTATCAGGCCAAAGTCACTGAAAAAATTGTTATGCCATGATTTCCTATTGTCTCCCAAGATCTTTTTGATGATATTCACCAAAATTTTGTTTGAATATTCTTCTAATCCATTACCTTGGTGGTAATAGGCTGTTGAATGTCCAAAATTTATGTCGTACCTATGAAAAAGATCAACCATTTTCTTGGACTTGAAGGCTGCAGCATTATCAGTGATGATGATTTTTCTAGGACAAGGAAATCTAGAAAGGATATTTTTTTCAAGGAATTTAATATTGAAAAAATTAATGGCATTTCTGGAAGGAGTGGCTTCTATCCATTTGGTAAAGTAGTTTGTGGCAGTAAGAATCCACTTATTCTAGGTAGAGGATGGGTGATGAATTTCTCAAATGAAATATAAACCCCATTGTTGGAAAGGGCTCTCAACATAAATGGGCTTTAAGGGCAAGGGAAATTTTTTTCTCTTTCCTTCAAAAATTTGGCATTTTTGGTAGACATTCACTATCTTAAGGCTGTCAAGAAAAAGATAAGGCTAGTAAAAAAAACCCCAAGGATCTTATTGGCAGTGGTTTTCCAATAAATATGGCCACCACAGTCAGCTTCATGGAATTTCTGCATAACTTTATTTGCATCCTCTTTTAGCAAACATTTGATTAAAATAGCTCCAACATCTTTCCAGTATAATACATTTTCTAGAATGAAAATACTGACAGTTTTCAATTTTATAAATCTTTCTTTAGTATTGCATAAACCAGCATGAGCATTCAAATTAAACAAAACATATAAAATGTCTATGTACTAGGGAGAATTTAGGAATGCCTCATCGATTAGTGGAGTTGCAAGTTCCTCTTTATCATCCAATGAATAGACCATGTTGATATATAATGTATGAAAATTAGATCCAACCATCAATTTGGCTAATCCTTTTCCTTTGATCAATTTGGTAGGTCTGATTTCCAAGTCATATTCTAGAATAACAAAAATCCATTTGCCTCTCTTTCCATCAGGACCATTCTGTGTTAAAATTTCTTTGACTATTGCAGTAGGCACATAAGCAATAATATGTGAATGTAAAATATAAACTCTAAAATATTTTAATTCTTTGACCAGAGAAAAGGCTTGTTTTTCCATGATCTTGTACTTTAAACATGCATCTCTAAAGACTTTGCTAAAGAATTCTATTGGTTGTTCATATTCCTCATATGCAAAAGAAAAAAATTATGAATTCTTTAGTAAAATCCAGGTTGATTAGAACTGGATATTTTGTTAATGCTTGCTTGACAAGATCAAAATATTGTTTAGCTTCAATGTTCCACTTAATCTTTGAATCTTTCTTACGTATGTGGGTTATATCTCTCAAAATTTCTGCAGGATTGGGTATGAATCTCCTTAAAAAAATTATTTTACGAATGAAATATTGAAGTTCTTTGAGGTTCCTGGGATGAATAATTTTGAGTATAATTTCAATCCTGCTAGGGTCAATTCTAATTCCATCTTTAGAAATAATATGACCAAGAATATTTCCCTCTTCAAGGCCAAACAATGTTTTCTCGGGATTTAGGGAAAGTCCAAATCTTCTAATTTTTTCAGAAACTCTTGCTAGATGTGCCAAGTGTTCTTCATCAGTTTTTGAATAAATAGTAATATCATCAATATAGATCATAATGAAATGACCAATTTCATCTGAAAAAGAATTGTTCATGGCTCTTTGAAAAGTAGCACCGGTATTCATTAATCCAAAGGGCATTTTCACATACATGAAAGTCCCCAAAGGAGTAGTAAAGGTTCTTTTTTTCTTGATCATCATGATGCACTAAAACTTGATTATATCCTAAAAATCCATATAACAAATAGATCCTACTGGAACCTACCACCCTTTGAAATATATGGTCCATTTTTGGTAAGGGGTAATTGTCCTTAGGGGATATTTTGTTTAGATTCCTAAAGTCAATGCAAAGTCTGATTTCATCTGTTTTCTTTCTTAGAGGCACAATTTTGGATACCCATTTAGAATATCTAAGTGGAACTATGATTTTATCCTCATACATTTTCTTGATTTCTTTCTCAACCAATGGTATTAAGATAGGATTTTTCCTACTTAGTTTTTGTTTAAAAGGTTTTTGATCCTCCTTGATTGGAATTTTGTGTTGTATAATGATAGTATCATAGGATTTTAGGTCCCCATAGCTCCAATAAAATACATTTATGAATTACTTAAACAGAGCTATATACCTTTGTTCATAATTATAGGTATCAATTTTGACATTTTTATCATTTTGGGGCTTGGTTCACTACCTATGTTACACTCTTTAATGTTTGTGCCTATTGGTTCTATTTTTGTTTGTTTTGCCACGTCATTAAAGTCAAGAAGTTCTTCTAAATGGACACATCCTATGGGTAGTATATTATCCTTAAGTTGAATTACTTCAAATTCCTATTTTTCTAGGTCTTTATGTATTTCTGTTTTATGAACAGTTTTATTTGCTGAAATATTTACCTTATAAACAACACATTGTTTATCTACACTAGTTTGTACATCAATGTGATTGTCTTCTTCACAGTATAATTCTATGTTTCTATCCTCATATTCATCCTTTTATTATAAGAAACTCTCAATTTTTTTATCATAACCGAATACTTTCCAGTATCTCATGTTGTCAAACACAGATGGACTATGTTTAACCTCTACTGTGTATTGTCTATTTGGGTGAGGCAACTAACATGTGCGTGATGAAAAGGCTAAACCATTTTCTATGGAACTTTGATTTCTTGGAATAATAGCTAGATCATAATCTTCAAATTTTCTTAAGAAATAAAGCACAAAATTTATGTATGCTCTCAATCTAGGATGTTTTGCAGAATATTCTCCTTTAAATTTTTTTTATGATTATCTCAGAATCACCATGTAAAAAAATCCTCTTAGCTCCTAATATTTTCAGCAATTATAATCCCAAGAGAATGTATTCATATTCTGCTATATTTTTTGTGCACAGAAAATTGAGTTTGTAGGAGTGACCTTTGGCATGATTTTTCCTTGCATTATATACCCAAATACCTGCTCCAAAGCCTGCTTTTCCACATCAGCCATCAAAAATCATATTCCAAAGAGGTTCATTTTCAGGGTATTGTCGTACAATTTGTATTTGGTTGTCATTTTTTTTTGTTGTGTAACCAACTCAAAAAGAGAAGAAAAGAGATATAAACGCCTTAGAAATGAGCCACTTCGAGGGGGCAACCTCCAATACATTACATAAATGAACAATTCTTGGATGATACAATTCACAAAACCTCCTTTCTATATATAGGAGTCCATGGGGCCATAACGTAATCCTAGTGGGCCACAATGTAATCCTAGCCAAACTAACAATAATAATTTAAGGGCACAATAATAACAAAATGGGGGTTACAAGGGTACAATAATAACAATAAGGGGTTTACACTAACAATAATAAGGGGCTATACTAGTGATATAGGGACCTAACATGCCCCTCTACTTCAAAAAAGTGTTGTCCTCAACACTTGAGTAGCTCCGGGTGCTTCTGTATAAAATTCTCATCCTCCCATGTAGAATCTTCAGTGGGTAAGCTCTTCCACTTGATGAGATACTCTGAAATTGATCGATTCCGTAGTTGTCGAGTTCTTTTTTCCATGACTGCTTCAGGTTCCAATATGATTTTCCCTTCCCCATCAAGTTATGGCAATACTGTTTGAACTGGAAGATCTTCACCTATAACCTTCTTTAAGCATGAAACATGGAAAACTGGATGTACTCGCGAAGAAGCAGGAAGCTCCAATTTGTATGCCATAGTACCAATCTTTTGCAACACCTTGTAAGGACCATAGTACTTTGGCGATAATTCATTATCCTTCTTAGCTTGCTTGAGGGACATTTGTTTATATGGTTGTAGCCGTAAAAATACCCAATCTCCTACATCAAAACTTCTCTCGCTGCGATGTTGATCTGCTGTTGTTTCATTCGATTTTGTGCCAAATTCAGGTTATCCTTTAAGAGTTGGAGAACTTCTTGCTGATGCTCGATGTGATCTTCCACTGCTTGAACCTTCGAATTTTCCCTTAAAGATGATGTAATGGATGGTGGATGATATCCATAAAGTGCCATAAATGGGGTCATTTTTGCTGCAGTATGGAAGGAAGTGTTATACCACCATTCAACAAGAGGTAACCACTTGACCCATTGTGTTTGTTTATCAGATACAAAACAACGAAGATATCCTTCCAAACATTTATTTACGATCTCAGTTTGACCATCAGATTGAGGATGATAAGATGAGCTATGAGCTAATTGAGTACCCAAACAAGAAAATAACTCCGTCCAAAAATTTCCAGTAAAAATGGGATCTCTATCGCTCACAATAACCCTTGGGCTTCCATGTAACTTTTGAATTCTATCCATAAATGTAGTAGCAACTGTACTTGCTTTAAATGGATGAGATAATGCACAAAAGTGTGCATACTTGGTAAGTCTATCAACTACCAACATGATGACACTCTTTCCTTCAGACTTAGGTAAACCTGTGATAAAATCCATTGAAATCTCCTCCCAACGTTGACTTGGAATGGATAAAGGTTGTAGAAGTCCTGGGGTGTTAATTGTTTCCACTTTATTCTGCTGGAAAACCAAACATTCCGCCACCAACTTTTGAATATCATATTTAAGGCCATCCCAAAAAAATTCTTTCTTCACCCTGTGGTAAGTTTTTAAAAATCCTGAGTGTCCTCCTAAAGGAGAAGTGTGCAATTCCAGAAGAATATTTTGTTTTAGTTGGGAATTCTTACAAAGATATAAGCGATCTTTGTACCATAAGGAATCATTTTTCCAACTAAATGTATCAGATGTACTAGGATCTTGCTGCAAATTTTGAATGAGTATCCATACATCTTTGTCCTTCTTCCATTCATCTCTTGCTTCAGTTATCCAATCTGGTTGGATAATAGAAATGGCACAAAGAAATGCTTCCACCTCTTCATTCTTTCTTGAGAGTGCATCTGCAACAACATTCAGCTTTCCTTTTTTGTAGATTATTTCAAAGTCATAACCCAACATCTTTGTGACCCATTTTTGCTGTTCTTCTGACGATAGTCTTTGTTCCAAAAAGTGTTTAAGACTATCATGATCAGTTTTTACCTTGAAGTGTCTTCCCATTAGGTAAGTTCGCCATTTCTTTAGTGCATGTAGTATTGCTAACATTTCCTTCTCATAAATAGGTTTCGGTAAATACTTTCCTTTGATTGGACGACTTTCAAAAGCAATGGGTCTTCCTTCCTGCATTAAAACTGCACCAATTCCATTTCCTGAGGCATCACATTCCACAATAAAGGTTTTTGTGAAGTCTGGTGTAGCTAAGACCGGTGCTAGGCACATTGCCTCTTAAGACGTTCAAAGGCCTTAGTTGCTTCAGGAGTCCATGAAAATGCATCTTTCTTCAATAATGTTGTTAGAGGTGCTGCTATTCTCCCATAATTCTTAACAAACTTGCGATAATACTCTGTTAACCCGAGAAATCCTCGCAACTTCTTTATGGTTGTGGGGACTTTCCATTCCTTAATGGCTTTAATTTTGTTAGGGTCTACTTTAACACCCTCGTGAGATACAATATGACCCGGATATTCCACCTCTTGTACTCCAAAGAAACATTTGGATGTTTTTGCATATAATTGTTTCTCCTGCAATAGTTTGAGCACCCTGTCAACATGTTCAACATGATCCTTCCAAGACCTGTTGTAGATTAGTATATCATCAAAAATACTAGCACAAATTTTCTAAGGAAGGGTTTGAAAATGGAATTCATCAACCCTTGAAATGTAGAAGGTGCATTGGTAAGGCCAAAAGGCATGACCAAAAATTCATAATGACCCTCATGAGTTCGAAATCTTGTTTTTGGAATATCTTCAGTCTTCATTCTAATTTGATGATATCCTGAACGAAGATCCAACTTGGTAAAATAAATTGCTCCATGTAATTCATCCAATAATTCATCGATCACAGGAATGGGAAATTTGTCTTTAATGGTGAGCTTATTGAGCTCCCTATAATCCGGACACATTCGCCATGATCCATCCTTCTTGTGTACCAATACTACAGGAGCAGAGAAAGAACTTTGACTAGGTTGAATTATACCCGCCTCTAACATTTCTGCAATCATACGTTCAATTTCGCTCTTTTGGAAGTAAGGATATCTGTAAGGCCTGATGTTTGGAGGAACACTTCCTGGAATCAAATGAATAGCATGATCATGATCACCAACAGGTGGGAGTCCTTTGGGAGTTTCAAACACCTTGGAATGATTGTCCAAGACTTGTTGGAGATCTGCAGAAATAGATGATTTTGATGTTGGAACTTCTAGTGAGCATAATTGTGCAATTACGCCTCGTTGTTCCTTCTTTAGAAGCTTTGTCATGCCATTAGAGCTTATTATCCTTCCTGGCTTCCCTTCAATACCCCGTAGTTCGACTTCCTTTCCTTCTGAAAAGAATTTCAAGAAAAGTTCTTGAAAATTAAAAGCTACCGTCCCCAAAGATTGTAACCATTGTACTCCTAGTACAACATCGGCACCTCCCATAGGAATGGAAAGCATTGGAATATTCAATACATATTCCCCCATGGTTAGCTTGATATTATGGCATTTTCGAGAGCAATTTATAGTTCCTCCATTTGCAACCATCACTTGACATTCTGGTGCTGGGTATAGGAAACAATTTAATTCCTTGGCTACCTTATAATGAATAAAATTATGGGTGCTACCTGAATCAATCAACACTATTACCCTTTTCTTCTTTATATGTCCTTCTATCTTGAGAGTTTGAGGAGTGGTAATTCTTGCCAGTGCATTACACGATATGGTCGGATTCATTTCTTCCTCTTCTAGGGGTGGTTCCTGGTGTATATCCTCTTCTTGTTCATTTTCTTCTTCTTCTTCACAATCTATGTAAAAGAATTTCTTCTCAGCAAACTTATGACCTTTAGTGTATTTGCTATCACAACTGTAGCAAAGCCCTTTTGCTCTTTTTTCTTCCAATTGTTGTGGTGTCAACCTTGTAGGTTGTGGAAATCTAGGTGTAGCAACACTTCCTTCTTTATAGAATTGAGTGGTAGGTTTCCTTGTCGCCATAATTTTACATTCAACTTTTCTTGCCAACATGAATGCCTTCTCCAATGAATCAGGTTCCAAAACGCGAACTTCATGTTGGATGTTATCCTTTAAAGTGCCTAGGAAGAGATCAATCCTGTGTTCCTCTGTAAGATCAGTTACCCTTATATTCAATTTTTGGAAGTCCTCAATGTCCTGCCCCACTAAACCCTTTTGTTTGAGATTTATCAATTGGGTAAAGAAGGTGTTGCTCTTTGTATCCTCATAATGTGCTATCATTTCCTCCGTAAAAATTGACCAAGTGACAATTTTTTTACGGGAGCAAAGTCATTGATACCATACAAATGTATTTTGTTCTAAATGTAAAGTTGCAATGCGTACCTTTTGCGTGTTTTGCACGTTATGGAGATCAAAATATTGCTCCATCTGTAGTATCCATGTTACAGGATCCTTTCCATCAAACTTCCTCATATCCATTTTTTGAATATGGTGGTTCTTCCCGCCAACATTCGAGTTTATGGAATCATGATTAACATTTATTTTGTTCTCATCAGGAGGTTCTTCTCCTATATTTCCGCCATTAGGAATCATTTCCGGTTTTAAGCTTGTCATCAAGCCTTCCATGTATGCTTTTAGATCATTCTTCATGTCATCCATCTTAGCTTCCATGCCGACTTCCATGCCATCCATCTTAGCTTCCAAACCATTCATCTTAGCTTCCACGCCTTTCTTCAAACCATCCATATTAGTTTCCACGCCTTTCTTCAAAACTTCCATTTCATTTTTTGTTTTTCTTTGCGAGAGCGAAATTTTTTGCATTTGCTCTTGTAATTTTGATATGTCATGTTGCCATTCTTCATCTTCATGAGTAATAGTAGAGCCTTCTAAAATCTTAATGGGTGTTGAATTCTTTTTAGGGGCCATTTTAGGCTCCAATATTGATATCTATTCTACAATAGGCCCTTGCAATCAATTCAACTTGATTCTTCAAACAAGACTTATGCAATTCGGAAAAAAAATACACACCTTTTACTAGCTTTGAGGAGCTCGATATTGAAATTGTATTATCTCTGTGCTTGAAAATCTTCGATATCTGAAATTCAGCCCTGTAGTAGCTCTCTGAAGCTTCTTTCAAATGCCACAGGTCTGACCTGATTTTGATGCTCCAAGACAAAGTTGTGACCAATCTCCCACAATGACCTAATTCTGGACTGGTTCAGTAGAGCGAACTTGTACGACTTGCCACGTGTCACTGTTTTGTCCTTTGTCTCTGAAATTGATAGTGAAGAAACTAAAGGCTGTGAACTTGTGACCACTTTTGACGGCACTCCAATCCAATCTTCAGAGAGAGAGTTATTGAACTTTTCCCACGATCACCTCTTTGAGATGAAATTCAGGAGCGTGAAAAAGCACTACCTGCCACAGATCATATCTCCAAAAATATTTCGAACCAAGTTCTGAAATTTTTTGACGAATTTCCTCAGGATTTCAGCTTCGCACCATATGAATTTCAGACTCTGACCCTTCGTACAAAAAAATTTATAGCGCAAATGCCACGATGACCTTTTTATGAGCCTGAAAAAATACCTAACTGCCACAGATGATATCTCCTCAAATATTGCGAACCAAGATCTGAAATTTTTAGAAAACCTTCCTCAAGATTTCAGCTTCGCACCCTAAACATTTCAGCTTTTGAAGCTTCGTAGAAAAAAAGTTATAGCGAAAATGCCACGATGACCTGTTTGGAGCAGCGAAACCCTAGAATCCAAAAGCTCTGATACCAAATGTTGTGTAACCAACTCAAAAAGAGAAGAAAAGAGATATAAACGCCTTAGAAATGAGCCACTTCGAGGGGTCAACCTCCAATACATTACATAAATGAACAATTCTTGGATGATACAATTCACAAAACCTCCTTCCTATATATAGGAGTCCATGGGGCCATAATGTAATCCTAGTGGGCCACAATGTAATCCTAGCCGACCTAACAATAATAATTTAAGGGCACAATAATAACAAAATGGGGGTTACAAGGGTACAATAATAACAATAAGGGGTTTACACTAACAATAATAAGGGGCTATACTAGTGATATAGGGACCTAACATTTTTATTAAGATTATTTTTTGCATGGTTAAACTATGTGCCAATGTCTCCATCATTACAAATTATCAAGGAGTCAAGGTCGTTATGGACATAGCACATAGGATAGTTATGTGGTTTCTCTTGAATACTTAACATGTACTTCATTAAAGTCTCCCTATATAGTCCTCTTTGTTGACCAAACACCGATATTGTGGCCTAAGTCATATCCATTTGAAGGGTCCCTTGAAACTTCGCTCCCCATGAGCGTGATAAAAGCATCTCATACTTAGGAGGGATATCAGCTACTACTATATCAATCACTATAATTTTTGCTGGTATCTGACCTAAAGTGACACAGAGATATTTGATAAGACATAGGCATCTAACTTTTCTAGAATAAAATGAGGACAAATCTTTGTAAGGACTAGTAATTTCAAGGCCTAGCTTCTTCATAACAGCCTTAGGCATAAGATTACATGATGCACCTGAATCCAACATGGCATTATGGAGAATTTTTTCATGAAAATTAAGACTGAAATAAAATGGAGGGGACACCTCCTTCTTGAGGTTTACCATCAACTTCTGGCCCAAACAAAATTTCAGGCTGATCATCATTTAAATTAACAGTGTCAGAAATTACCCTATGTCTAGTACCTTTAAGACCTGAGACCTATACACATTCTTGTTTATCAATTCAGTGAGAGGAATAGAACTTTTCAGTTTAGCAATTTCATTCTCAATGCCGAATCGTGTTTGAATTTTGAGAAGATTTGGAAAATCAGTCCTTTCAGCCACTACTTTTTTGGTAAGTTCAGTTTGTTTAATTTTACTAGGGATATCAGTTTGGGTAGTTTTGGTAGGGGTATCAAATTTTCTTCTAGTAATGTTTTCTATGTTCTTATTTTCTGAACTGTTAACACTTTTCATGGAATTTAATTTCTTGTTGAGATCAGATTCAGAGACCTTTTTGGCAGAGTTTTCAGAATTATTTTTATTGGAATTATCAAAGTTTTTCTTTCTTCTAAGGTTATACTGTCTGTGAACTTCCATGATATCATTCTCAAATGCTTATTTATAATCATCATATTCTTCATATTCCAATTATGTTTTAGTTAATAAAAATAATTATTGTTCTTCTTGAGTGATAAAAACATATTCATCTTCATTAATTCCCATTAAGTTTATCTGATTTTCTTCTAATTCTTCAACTACTCCTTCATCCTCATCAGCGTAATTGTCTTAGAATGGAGGCCTAATTTGTTGATCGAGACCTCTTTTCTCTCTGTCTTATCTGAGGAAGGTTTCTTCTAGGATTTTGATTTATGTTCTAAGGAGTTGGTTGATTTTCTCCAGATATGGTTCTCTCGTTTAGATTAATCCTATCCATCATTCTCTCCATAGTTCTCACCAATGATTCAATTTTAGCATCATCCGTGGAAGTTGAAGGTTCTTCTCTTATAGTAACTCTTATCTCAGTTCTCATTCTAGATCTTTTTGCTAACAAGTTGGCCTCTACGCTCACTACATCTCTCTACAATTGCTCTAATGTGGCGAGTTTCTTTCTCTTAGATGATAAGACATTTTTGGCTCAAAACCATATGGGAATTTAGCTAAGGCTAAACCTTGTGGTGGTTTTATATGAGAAATTATTGCATTATATAAACTGTTGAATCTGGTGCAATAATCCTTAACACTTTCAGTCGAGGCCCTCCAAATGTTTTCATATTAAGATAAAATCTGAAGAGGGTTTTTTTTTTACTTCTCACCTATTAAGGAATGTTTGATTAAATGCAGGGATATCATTGATACTATTTGCAAGTAAATATTTGAACCATTTTATTACTTCTCCACTAAGACATTGAGCAAACATTCTTAGCTTAACACTTTATTCATCTACATCTTGAAGGTCAAAACAGTCATTCATTTTCTCAACATGATGTCGGGTAGTTACAGAACCAGTCCCATCGAATAGTGTATTTTTTGAGTGTTAATCATGTGGCATAGTTGTCAATGGTACTGGAAACACCAATGGAGAATATATAGCTACCATGATTGGTGGAGGTAGTGGATATGGATTGATAATGAATGGAGGAGGAAGATTGAGAGGAGGAAGGTAGACAGTGGATGAAATAGGATGGATGATGGGAGGAGATGTGGGTGTGGGGATTATAGAAGTAGTAAGATTAGTTGTCTTAGGATGGGCAAACTAAGAGGTAATAGAAGTAGCTTCTATATTCAATTCATTTAAATCCACGAATTGTTGAAGGTAAGCATCATCAATGTTTGAAGTAAACTCTATTACTAAATCTTGAAGAGTGTCAAAATCTTGGAGAAGATGAAGATCAGATTGATTTTGTGAATAATATTTTCTCACTAGACTTTGTTCCATAATAGATGGACCAAATATTATCTGGCTTATCCAATTCTCATATTTATTCCTGATTAAACCTTGTTCAAAGTGTAAATCAAACTGGATGTCCTGTAAGGTGACAAATTTTTCAGGGAGGGAATTTTCTATGTGAAGAAATCTGTTACTTGTTTGACTCTCGGTTCTAGGAGTTTTTCTTAAAAAATTTCCAGGATTGACAACTATAGTAGGAGGATTTGGATCAAGATGGGATGTAGTAGAGATTATTTTGGGAGCCAAAATTTAGATATGAAGCTTAGACAAACTGATTATTTTCAAAAACTGAAAAAAAAAACAATATTAAAATATAATTCTATCATACAATGTTTCTTAACTGGTATTTTCTGAATTCAAATGGAATGACAAATTTTTCATTAGTTTTCCCCAATATGGTCGCCACTATGTTATCGTTCTATAATTTTAAGATTTGCAAGAATAATTAGATAAGACATCATTGAAATCACTTTGGATTCTAGAATCTAGCCCTTCTAGACTTCGAGAGGGATATTTCTTTTAGATTTAGATTTTTTTTATGGATATAATATTAGGCTATTTACAATAATAGTAAATATTTCCTTTTGATTGATCTTTTGGTTGGATTATTAGATCTATTTAAACTAATTCCATTGGGCTATGGAGCCATAAAAGGTTGGATTGTTGCACCAATTTTTCAACAACGTCCACAAGGAAAGCTAGGTATGATTATTGGATCTTAAAACATAATGAATTATGAGATGAAAGAAATAGTGAATTCAGTAATGGTTAAAAATAAATTAATAATTTCTTAACCAGATTTCAGAAGAAAAACATTTATATTGTAAACACAGCCATAAATAAGGTGCTCTAGCAGAAAATCTTAATCTTCATATTTCTGTTTTACAATAAGATTTTAATGATGCATTGAGAGAAAAAATAATGGAAACATTAATACTGAAAAGGAAAAACATCACCAGATAAACAAAGCTCAAGTATCCTATAAATGGTATTTTCTAATTGATGTTCCAGCTCTAAGAAAATACAATGCTCCAATAGAAAAGTTTTAAAATCTACGGTCCAACCCCTGATACTCAGAATTTATGAAGTATTTAACTGAGTTCTACAATGATAGCCTTATCTACATCGGCAATATGTTATTAATTACAAAATAAGAAAAATTTGGCTAGTTTGACCACGAAGTGGACACGATGAACTTAATTTGACATTTGGCCCTGTTTTTGAGAAGGGCGTTGCTGCATGATTCAATATGCTATTGTGTTGGATGATTTGGGTGATCTGGTGCTGTGTTGATCTGGCTGATATGCTGGCCTTCACACTTCTTGGTATTCACATAGGTTTTTCCAGTGCTACTCATGTGGAATATTTATCCTAGTCAACTTTAGAAATATTTCACCTATCTCTGTGAATCTAACAAAAGTTTCCCTCAACATAAAAATATGTTTAATTCATGTTGGATGAATATATCGTTGCTCATGGCTTCAAGGAAATGTGTTCTATTCATTTCTCCTCTAAGACCTCCAAACTTGGTTGTGTCCTTAGTAATGTCTATGAGTTTCTTTACATAGTCTTCCCTGCCAATAAGCTTATCATTTATCACGAACAGTGAGGGTGACCCTATTTTGTTCACTGGCTTGATTCTGTTAAATAATATACTAACAACAATTTCTAAATTGTGGCACTTTTCCTCCAAGTGTGTGACCAAAATTTTCTTGGCGAGCACCTTGTTGACCTCTATAATTGTTGATGTGTCCCCAAGCTCCTTGGTGGCCCTAGATATTGCATCATTGACCTTTTCAATTAATTATGTTTGTTCAAATATGATTTAAATAGAAGGCCACATTTCATTCATAGAGTCAATTATACTTTTCCATATGATCTCCTTTACTAGGCCAATGGTGTGACAAATGGAAGATTCCTTCTCTGCCTTTTGCAATATTTCAATATAATTTTGGGCTCTTTACACTTCTATTTTCTGTGCATTGTCAGATCTTACCTTTTCATCCTTCAAGGTATTAATTTGTGCTTCCATATTTTTAGTATCCTCTGTTTGGATGGACATATTCTCCATGGCCTTAGCCAGCTGTTCTTTAACACTTGATGTACTTGTATATGTTGATGTAGTTGAAGGTATGAGTACAATAGGAGCAACCTCCAAGGGAATGATGGCCATTTCTTCTTCTTTTTCATTTTCCTTTGCTAATTTCTCCATTTCTCTCTCTATGTGCTTTATTTGTGTTGACTATTCCATTATCAGCTTCGTCATCTCTGATTTTTTCTATTTCATTCTCCTATATGTCCTTTGTTAAAAGGTATTTAGTAGCTGACATTTTGAGTTGCTTTCTTAGGGCTCCTATGTCTGCATTCTTATTCTCTAAGATCTCTTCTACTACTTCTACATTTGCTGGATCATACCCAATATTCACAACTAAATCCTCCAGGGATTTGATTCTGGTATCCTTTGCAAGAGAAGAAACCTTCTCCATCTTGAGGTGGGATTGAATATTGGCCAATGATCCTTTCAATTTAAATAGACTCATTGAAATGCTAGTCAATGTGGATGAGATCATTTCTCTAGTCTTCTTGTGCATTTCCATCTGATCTATTGGGTGGATGTCCTTGACATTGAACTCAAGATATGTATGCTTGAAATCAGTAGGTGACTTTGGCTGAGAAATCTGGGCTTCTAAGAAAGCCATATGCATATTTTCCTTCTCTGAATCGAAGGTTGATAGAAGCCTACTTTTTGAGCTGGTGGTCTGCTTCCAAATTTGGTTGTAGGTGTTGGTCTTCAATATTTCATTTTTCCTCTTCATCTCTTTGAAGGTGTCATATATTTTTTCCTCCTTTTCCCCTATAGAAACAGTAGATGTACGCGTTTGAAGGCTTTCTGGTGAAATTGAATTGTAGTTGAAGTTGTAGGAGAAAATATAGTTTGGCCACCTATTGGAGAAGAACTAGGAGAGTATCTGATAGTTATCATTTCTTGCTACTCTAATTCCTTGCCTTTATCAATATCCCTGTGAATTCTTTCTCTCTTCCTAAATTTCATCTTAAAATCCCTACTATATGTATCACTATCCAAAGGTGACTGATCATATCTAGGTCTTTTTCATGTTGCCTCTTTCTCTTGTTCTTTTCCTTTGTCTTGATTATCCTTTATATTATGATTTTCTTGTGGAGTAGTGTTCTATATACTTGGAGATTAAATTACCTTCTCTTCAGCCTCCTACAAGGTGTTTATTGTCCACTCTGTGTAGTTCATAAATTGTTCAATTTTGAACCTATGGGTGTGAATGTAGGGAGTTGATCTGTGTTCTACTGTCTTCTTAGAGATCATTCCTAATGGTTCATAAGACCAAGTGAAACTATGTGTAAAAATCATCTCTTTCATCATCCTATCAACCTCCTCTCATGCCGCTCTATTGTTGCAAACGAAAGGACCATTTTGGTATTTGATCCTAAACTGAGACTTCCTTTTTGTTAATACAAAATGTACCTCATCTTCATTAATCATCTGCCTAATGTACTCCAAGGAAAACATCCTCATGGGGAGGAACTCTGGTAGCTTGGAGAGGGGTAATCCACACACATATCTTCTTAGCTCAGTATAGTTCTGGTACAAGTACCAGTCTCTAGTTCTAGCTTGGTCTGACAGCTGCATGGTCTTTCTAATCTCTTCATTGATCCTTTTTTCGACTGTGATGTTGAGGATGCTCATAGATGGATGCACAAACAATTCAATGAATCATTTTTAAGTGTAATATTTCTGATCTTTCATCAGAATTATTGTCCAAAAGATGATCGACTGAAGTTTGGAATCTTCGTTCACTTTTCTCATTGTAAACTGAAATCTGTTTGCCTGAAAATATATAAACATATAAATAATGACTGAAGTGTATTTAAAAAATTCTTCTATGTGAAACTTGACAAACTGTTCATGAATGGAATCTACCAAGAATTTACTGAAATTGAACATAATGGAAGGCTTAGAGTCTGATGAAAGTATTGAGAGGAAGCTTATCATTGCTTCATCTAGCCATTGGTCTGAATGACATCCTTGAAGGTAAGAGAGGACAATGAGTATGTGTTGATTCCTACTAGGGAATGTAGAATATGGTTATGGAGGATTCTTCTTGGCTAAGGGAGTGTCTCTAGCCATGAATAATTCAAGGGTTTTGGCTCTACTGGAAAAATCTAACTATTGGTAAAATTCCCTAAGGGTTCCATGGGAAAAAATTGTGGTTTCTTCAATAACAGGAGCTTGCGTCATTTGCATGATAGACTGGGCACTAATGGTGAGTAGAAATTCCCCTTTGGGGGCAGTAACAACCCTCTAATTTATATCATAATATTCATGACACTTTCTAATAAATTTAGGGTAACAGTGGGTTTTTTGAAATATGTAATAGGGAAGGTTTGGTTCCCACAGTCCTATGTCATGAGCCTCATCGATGAGCTTATCCTCCAAACAATAGTATATTTTGAAGAGATCAAACTCTGAAATGGTCTCATGAATCTTAAAATCCCTTTCAGTAAGGGAAATATGGTGAAGGTCCACATGAGTGTGAACCATTGGATTAAATGGCTCCTGATCCTTCTTATTTGGAGGCATGATTGTGCATGAAAATGAAACTAAATATATTCTTGGTATTTGCAAGTTCACGGGTTACAAGGTTAATTAGATATAAAGGGGAATAAATAGAAAGGACTTCTACTAATCAAAAGGGGAATTAGAAGGGGATGGGATTGAAGAAAAGGGACTTTCTGCTAATATGCAGACAATTAAAAATTTCTCGTGCTCTCTTTAGATCTGTACAACCTTGAATTTGATCACCTGTTACAATAAAACATTGAGATGATGTAATCTTTGAAATAGGTGGGGAAACATAGTTTTGTATGGTGGTGGGGTTTCCGTTGACATGGCACGGGCCCGTTGGGTAACGGATTGAAAAAATAATTATTAAATGGGTCTTTAGGTGGGAGTGGGAGTGATTGGGTAGATGTGACAAGAGTGGCATCATGGAGCAATGAGAATGGCAGAGGTTTAATGGTTAACAACATTGTTTTGTTATGGTGGAAACTACTTTTGGGAGGGGGCTAGGGACAGTAAGTTGAATGGCATGGGGGGGATGCGAACTGATGTGTGCCTGACACATAGGAGATGGGCTGGTTTCGGAAACCACCCATTTCAAACCCCCCTTCCCCCCCGGATGTTAACTTTTGGAGGATGAGGAGGGGCTGGAAATGAATGTGGGTTATCCTATGTAATAGTGGAGGTGGAGATGAAGTGGAAGGTAGCAGGAGTTTAACGATGATGTGATGGGTGAGCAGACGGTGGGGTCAAGTAGATTAAATGAAATTTTGGGCGGAGTGTAAGGTTAGGGACGTTAGAATATGACATAAAATATCTCAAGTAATATTAAAAATAAATTAATCCCCAAAACTTAGGATCTCCTTTTTTTTATTCTTTCTCTCCATACATGAAAATACATGAAGTCTCTAGGATAATGCTTTAGAATAAATTTCATATTTCTCCATATTTATTTTCTTCTTTCATTCTACCTACCTTTTCTCTAATCTAACATATTTTTCATCATTGTTTTGCAGGGTTCATTTAGGCTTGCAGACCCAAGTCTCCTTTTATGAAATACCTATTCTTTCCATTATTTCTCCTATTGATTCAGTTTGAACTGTTGGAACAATTTTATTTCTACCTAGTTGTTGATTTACCAATATTGAACTATTTGGAAAATCCTTATTTTCTAACATATCCAACAAAAATTTTAAAATTTTTAATCATTGTTAAATTGTATGAATTGAAAAAACTAATCTAATCAGTAGTGGAATTTTGATTTGCAACAATTTCAGTATGATTCTTTTTGGGGTTTTCTTTCTTCTTCTTTTCTATTTTCATTTTTCAATATACCCTTTTTTCTTTTTCTTTTTTCATATATATATCAGAAATCATTTGAATATTGAAAATAATGTACAATATGAAATTTCAATTATGAAATACTCAATCACCTTGATATCCTAAAATTTATAGGCCCTAACAGTGGCTCGAGCTGGGGATGGCACTTCTCCAAGTGAAGTGTCAATAACATAAGATCAGTAGCCTTGAGTACTCCATTTTCTACAAACTCTTCTTCTAATTTCTTTTTTTATTTTATAACAGATCATCAACCCATGCTTAGGGCCTTCTCCATGGGCTTCAAACTTTGTTAATAAATTATCCAAATCACAAACTATAACAACGATTTTCACAATGATATCAAACTGTATTCTTAATATAAGTAATGCTTCAACATCCTGCCAATGGGAGCACCATATATCTCTATTCCATATATATCCTTAAGGAAATATGCATTCTTTCCTCTGAAAGCATCAATAATGTATGGCCCTTGCCAAAGGTTGTCAAATTTTCCATGTTTACCTTTGTCTTCTCTTCTGGAATCCCATTTCAAAACTTTGTCTCCTAGATTAAAATCATCATCCTTTATTATTTTATAAAAAATATTCTTGATATTTTCTTGAATACTGTGGGTTCTATTATAGACCTCTTCTATGGAATGTTGTAATAGAATAGTTTGATTGATTCTTGTCTGTAGATAATTTGGTTTAGCTCATATTTCCTGAATGATCTTCATGACTGGAACTACTAAAGAAGAAGGAAAATTTGCGTCCATTCCATAGACCAATTGGTATGGAGACATGCCAATTTACTTTTTGGTAGTTATTCTATCAGCGTAAAGTGAATTGACCAAATTGTTATGTGATGATTTCTTGTTGTCTTCCAAGAGATTTTTGATGATATTCACCAAATTGTTTTTTGAAGATTCATCTAATCCATTACCTCCGGGGTAATAGGTTGTTGATTTTCCCAAATTTATGTGGTACCTATGACAAAAATCAACCATTTTCATGGACTTGAAGGTTGCAACATTATCAGTGATAATTTTTCAAGGACAACCAAATCTATAAAGGATGTTTGTTTCAAGGAATTTAATAATGAGAGAATCAGTGGCATTTCTAGATGGAGTGGCTTCTATCTGTTTGGTAAAGTAGTCTATGGCAGTAAGAATCAACTTATTTTAGGGAGAGGACGGGGGATAAATTTATCCAATGAAATTTAAACACCATTGTTGGAAAGGGCTCTCAACATAAATGGCCTTTATGGGAAAGGGCGACAATTTTCCCTTTCCTTCAAAAATTTGGCATTTGTGGAATGTATTTACCATCTTCTGGATGTAATGAAAAAGAGAAGGCTAGTAAAAATCAGCCCTAAGGATCTTATTGGCAATGGTTTTCCAATAAATATGGCCACCACTGTCCCCTTCATGGAATTCTTGCATAGATTTATCTACATCCTCTTTAGCAAACATTTGAGTGAAACACCTCTAGCATATTTCCAGTATAAGAAATTTTCCAGAATGCATAATTTGACACTTTTCAATTTTACAAATCTTGCTTTAGTTTTGGATAAACCAGGAAGAGAATTCAAATTAAACAAAACATATAAAGTATTTGCATATGAGAGAGAATTTAGGAATGCTTCATCAATTATTGGAGTCATCAGTTCCTCTCACTAGAAAATTTGGCGGAAATTTCGACGGCCAATTCGTCGCTATTCTGACACATAGTCGTCGCAAGAGCGACAGTTCGAGGGCGGGCAAAACGTGGTTTGCCATACCGTCATAGTTCCGACGCAATTAAAAAGTGTCGCACTATCGAGAATTTTTCCGTCGCTTCCAAACAAGCATCACTCTTCCGACGTTTCCCAATCCGTCGCACTTTCGACCTTTGTAAACTGTCGCACTTCCGACGAAATGTGGTCCAACGTTTTGAACGTCGCTCTTCCAATGTTTGTAAACTATCACAATTATGACAAAATGTGGTCTGAAATTTTGAACGTCTCTCTTTCGACGTTTGTAAACTCTCGCAAGTCCGACGCAATGTGGTTCGACGTTTTGGACGTCGCTCTTCCGACGGTTGTAAACTGTCACAATTCTGATGAAATGTGGTCTGACGTTTTGGACGTCGCTCTTCCGAAGTTTGTAAACTGTCACAATTCCGACGAAATGTGGTCTGACATTTTGAACATCGCTCGTCCGACATTTTTATAATGTCGCTCTTCCGACGTTTTTAATCTGTCACAATTCCGACGCTTACATGGCGTTGGTATAGCGACGACGGGTTCAATCTAAAAAAAAATGAAACTTTAAAAGAGGAAAAACGTTGTTTTTAATATATTATATGAAGTAAAACAGTCCATGAAGTCATTAAATTTTCACATATGAAGATTGGAACCTAAATATCCATCCAAAAAAGTGGAAGTCCCACCCCGGACAATGATAGAAAAATACCCCATGTCACATACAGGGACATGATATAAAACCCAGTAACGGTCCACATGGAGATGATCGACAATCTGAGAAAGCATCCAAATATGCCCGAGGCATTTATAAGAAAGTGAAATAGCAGTATGTAGAATAGTAAAGCAACAGATAGAGTATCGACGTCCATTGTTCCAAATACAAATTAAAGTACCCAAAATCCTTGAACAGAGAAAAGCGCTAATCATGTGAGGAGTGTGATATGTCCAAGATATAAAAATACCATCAGACCATATCAATAAACCAGCAACATAGACCAGCATTGCTAGTTTTGAAGGTAGAGTGATAAATATTAATAAAAAAAATTTCACAAGAGAAAAAATGTTGTTTTGAATATATTATATGAAGTAAAACAGTCCATGAAGTCATTACATTTTCACATCTGAAGATTGGAACCCAAGTATCCATCTAGAAAAGTGGAAGTCCCACCCTAGACAATGATAGAAAAATACCCCATGTCACATACAGGGACATGATATAAAACCTAGTAACGGTCCACATGGAGATTATCGACAAATTTGAGAAAGCATTCAAATATGCCCGAGGCATCTATAAGAAAGTGAAATAGCAGTATGTAGAATAGTAAAGCAATAGATAGATTACCGACGTCCATTGTTCCAAATAAAAATTAAAGTACCCAAAATCCTTGAACAGAGAAAAACGCTAATCATGTGAGGAGTGTGATAACCATCTACAGAAACCCAGGCTCGCTTGTAAGATCAGGCTCACTTGATTCCAAAATTGGTAACCATGTGTTGCATCCGAGATGTAAGGTTCAAGCTCGCTTGTTTCCATTAGTAGCCCGCTACATCATCCACCCTGTTCATAGCAAAAAGGTTCCTGTACTAGATATACAAAGAAAGAGTATAATATGTAGACCATATAAACATGGATCTGTATTTCAAAAAATAGGTTTAAAATAGAAAGGGCAACATTTTTTTTTATAAGTAAAGTTAATATATTAACAGTGGGAATAAAATTACACCGAAGTCAAAATAATTGCCCAGAGTCATGGTAAATTTGTCATTAAAAAATAAAAAAATTAAGAAGACTGCCTTGGGGAAACCAGTCTTGAACGTTTAATTTATAGAATTCAAAAGTATTACAAAGGTATAGCATAGTAAAATAATCTAAAAGCAGCCCAATTAAGTGGGCCGCAAAGCAAGAAAAAAAAAATTAACCAAACTACTCCTTCGGCTCCTCGACGATTCGGCACCATCCTTCGAAAGGTCCAGGATCGCTAGGTGCTACCTCCACATTCATGCCACGGCTCCCCTCCTAAAGGCCCGAATGTTGGCCAGATTTTTCTGAGCTCAGACCGCTGGACGGGTGCATTCTTCCTCCGTTTGGGCCTCCTCGCGGAAAGCCACAGTGACTGAAGTTGTAATTCGTGGGCGGTTGAGAGAGAAATTAAAGGAAAATTGCGCAGTGCGCGTTGTGGGAGAAGGTGAACTGGCGGTGAGGAAACGAGGAGCAGGGGAATCCATATGGTGGCCAAATCCTACAACCCGACCCCGCCCACTCCTATTATTTGGATAGCGACCTCCGTAATAATCACTGGACTGGCCAGAAGATAACTCAATTGAGGGGATGGAGGGAGCATGCAGGAGTTGACCTCTAGTGCTCCCCCTACAGCAATGCATCCTTTGACGCACACGAGGCATGGGTGCAGTCTCACTAGCAGTGGGCACAAGAGGAGACCGAGAAGCAGAATTCCAAGAAACAGAGAAAGACAGACAAGGACCAAACCGAGAGAAATGCAGATATGCAGCAAGGTCTACGCAGCAGTTCAGCTAGCCACTTCTCCTTCTCGTCACAGTGAGCAGGCAGTGTAACCCAGCAATCGGCTCGTCTGAAAAACCATAGCGAAATGCCATTTTATCGACCCAACTACAATGAAATCGAAGGACACCCGTCATAATTAATCTCTGATCATTAATGAGAGCTGAAGTCCAGATCATATTGGAGCATGTGGAATCGCTAACAGGTGTGGAGGTCCGATCTTGAATAGTGTTAAAACTTAATGCGATTAGATGTGAAAACCTTGGAAATTAATTGAACAGCGTTAAAACTTAATGCGATTGATATGAAATCGCCACATCCATGTCCCATCGCCTTAAACGCCATCGAATGCACCCGCATCTAGGAGCAGGGCAAGTTCTGATTGAGGACACGTGGCAAAAATTAATTGGATCGGATCTTTTTTGGGCCGCTCACGCAGTGGAAATCCGGACCCGAAAAAGATTAGGGTGAATTTGATAAGAAATTCGCGTCACAACTCTCCCTCCGTACACCAGCCCAACTTCGGACCCGAAAAAGATTAGGGCGGAATTCATTTGGTTTTCGTGTCACAAAATTGGCCAACGTCAGCAAGCTATTTTGGAACACGAATTTGGTTTCAATTATGGTTTATCGTCGTTTGAAGTCCGGCGGGCTCGACTTAAGAAAAATTTTGCTTGATCCCATCTTATAAAATTTGTGTTGGTTTTCTTTGATAATACACATATTTATAATAAATCATGGGAATACCACACTAGTAAACATGTGGAAAAGTTATATAAATTATTGAGAATAATCACTTTTATGTAAAAATATCCAAATGTGCTTTTGGGAAATAAGAATTCGAGTATTTGGTTCATATTGTTTTAAAGGAAGGAGTGAAGTTGGAGCCTCAAAAGATGCAAGCTATTACAAAATGACCTATTCCTAAGAAAATCAAGGTTCTTAGAAGATTTTTTAGACTTACATGATCAGTATGATGATAATTATGATAATTTCACAAAACAATCACTAGCTCTTTTGAGGGACGAGATATTAAAACTTCAGCTTGATGAGGATTTTTTAAGAGCTTTATTTCTTCTTTTGCAATCAAGAAAATATTCTCCCAAACTAAAAATATGTGTTCTTGAGATAATTTATGAAAATTATGAAAATGAATTTAAACTTTTGCATTCTCAAATTCAGTCATACAGTTTCTGAAATCCTAAAGAATTCTTTGAAAATCTTCCTTCTCCTAAGCAAGAGGAAATTGTACTATCTTTTGACTTGCATATTGAGGATGATTATTCTTTCAAACACAAGACAGAATAAATAGTTTCAAGGCTTAATATTCAGAATACAACTGAGCAACCAGTCATTGAAGGCCTAGAAGTAAATAACATACATCATACTTTTATTGATCCTATATCAGATTATATGGAGAATATTTTTAGCCCAAATCTGCAAACATGTTTTCTCTATAAGGATCAAATACATCAAAAGTGACCTTTACACATCATATCATTTATTATAAAGGCACATGATCATAATATACTTACAATTTTGATCACGAGCAATCAAGTTATCCATTTATTGTTACAGCTACTTGATTGGCTTCATTGGCATTTTTGTATTACCTGATTCAATAAGATTTTTAGTAGATTGAGTAGGTAGATGAGTGTCAATAAGCTCAGAATTTTGAGCATTTTTTTTTTAATTTTCAATTTTCAGCTAGTTTTTCATTAAGTTGGTTTGAAAACTTTTGTGTGTTATTTTAGTTTTAGATCAGATTTTAGTTTGCAGAAGACAGAAGACATTTATAGGTTCTCCAAGGTCAATGGATGAGGACAACTGACTTGCTGTTCTTGACTTTTCACCAAGAAAATCCATCCCCAAGTGGAGCCAGTGCTAGACTCCTATACCAATAGGTGTCATATTTCATGATTGACTTGATGGGCTATGTAATATGTTCATACCTTTTCTTGTTGCAGAGGTTTTCCATATTATCGAAAAATCAAAAAAATTTAAAAAATGTAAAGAGGGTATACCCTAAAAGAAAAATCAAAGGGTAAAAAGAATAAAAATGGCCAAAAAAGTAAAAGAAAATGAACCCCATCAAAAGAAAGGCCAAGGAAAGTGTGAAAGTCTAAATGCCACTACTTTTTGCTCTTATGTAATAAATAAAATTGTGTGCAACTTGTATCCTATGCCACAATTTATGAATAGTCAAACAGCTTAAGCTTGGCTATTTCATCTTTCAATTTCATGTTTTAGAGATAGAGAATAAAATCTGACCAAACTGTTTAATCTTGGCAGATAAGTAGATAGGTAGAGTAAATAAAATGAGCTCAATAGCTTAATATGAGCCCTTGGATGTAATAAGGTTAGACTTATATAGATTTCTACATGTAAAATAAAAGAAAGTGTGATAAGGGTTTTCCAGTCTAAGTGCACCCTAATAAAGAAGAAAAAATGGTAGATTAAAGTAGGTAGGGTAGGTAGATGATGTTGCAGAATTACATGTGATGGAAAATGACTCTAAATGTGTTAATATTTACTTTCATCAAAAAGTGCAAAGGCAGACACTATACTGGAAGAAATTCAAAGAAAATCAAAGTCAAAGTTATTAACTTCCCTTCTCATCTTCCCCTAAAGATTTCACTAATTTCCCCTAAGTACTAAGGTATTTGAAAATTAGAGGGGCTCAAGGAATTTCCTTGACTTTTGGAGGGACCGGACCCTCGGCCCAATAATTGGAAAAGCATAAGTACTTGAAGTCATTCTTCATAACATTCACTCATTTCTAAACATCTTTTCCTAAGTAAAATCCCATTTTACTTAGGAAAAATATGCATTATTTCATAAAAAACCCTCAAAATCACATTTTATTCCAAGTCTAAGTGATGAAGTGATTATAATGCAATTTTCTTTTAAATCTTCACTTTCTTAGTTATATTAATGTATTTTGAGTTTACATTGTCCCCTTGTCATATTAACATTGATTTTATGTATTAAATCCTTACAAAAATAACCTTCTCCTATTATATATAACTCCTTTTTAGATAATATCCCCAAAAACCCATTAATAAATTTTAGCCAAAGTTATTTATTCCCACATGTTTAAATAAAAAACCCACTTTATGCCCCCTTTGGCTAAATATATCGTAATATTAAATTCTGCCCCCTATGGTAATTAGATTAATCTGATTTAATTATCATATAATAAAAGTATATTGAAAAAATAATTAAAACATGTTTTATTACGTGTTTTAATACAAAAATAATTCTTCTCCTATATATTTTAATCCCCCAACTCCCTTTCCCAAGGTTAAAACTATAAACCCTTTGTAAAATCCCCAATACCTCCCTTAACTGCTAACCTTGGTTAAATCATTTCCCGATTACTTTCCTGCATTTTTATAAACAAATTGATTAATCCTCACGATTAATTAACTCTACCAATCAAATTCCCCCCGATGAGATTAATTAACATTTAATTGTGTCGGGCCCTCCATATTAAATCCCCATCACTTCCACATCCCCATCATCGTTCGATCAACCCATCTGAGATCAACAGTTATTAATGATATTGCTAGCCATCCACGTCTGAACAATAATGCGCGATGGCCCAGTGGTTTTCAAACAGTGCCATGCCACGCGTCAATCATTCTATGGAATCACTCGCCCTCCGCCCAAAACCACTTTTCCCCAAAAGCGGTGCGATGTAAACCGCTTACCGCTTGTCTCCCATGACTCATCCTCCGTACTTGCTGACGTCATCCATTAAATAAATAAAAAAAACCCTGTCACCCTTTGGAATTTCTAAATAAAACAATTTTTCCCGCGTCATTTTCATTATTCTGTGAACGACTAAAGTCTCATGCAGAGAATTTCAAAAACAAACTGTCAAGCGCCATCAACTGTATTTTGCTAAAGACAATTGCATACCAGTAATCTAGAGTTCATACGCCATAGCCTATACCTGTTTAATCATTGTTCATCTCCCAAAAAATAGGTATTTACCCCAATTCCCATTAAAACCCTATGAAATCCTAGCTTTTGTTTTAAATTCCGCACAAAAGACAGAAACAGAGTTCAATTTGGTCTTGTTCAATCCCCAGTATTGTAAATTTCATTCCCAAAACTTGTAATTGTGTTTGTTCTTCACAAAAACACGAAATTCATTTCTGAATCCACAAGGACCAGAAATGGAGGTTCCAATGGCTCTGAACGTCACACCTTTGAATGCCCCTCACAGATATTTAGGCTATCTGCCCCTAGCAGATAGAGATTTTCAAATTAAAGACCTCGTTCTTAGTGATAATCCTCTTCGAACCTTTTTCCGCTGTAGAGATAACTTTATAAATGGTTTTGATATTATTGGATTATGGGAATCCAATCTCCCCATGTATCTTCTCCCAACAGTCCATATTTTTCCTGAGTTAATTCATTACTGCCATGCAAACTATGACCCCAATCAAAAAGCAGTTTTGACCCTGAGTCAGAACATCCTTTTCCCAATCACTACTCGGTCGATAAATGAAATGCTGCAATTTCAACCTGGTCAAGCCCTCACTCCCCTGTCCATGGGAGAATTACTTGAAAAGTCTGCCAATTTGTCCCATGAAGAGTTAAATCGCATTTGTCAAACCTTCATGTTACCAGAGCATCAGCCCAAAGGTCCTCCCCCCTATGGTTATACTTTTTTCACTGAAGTGGGCAGGCTTATTCTGAATATGATATCCTTTATCATGGGTTTCAATAATAGTGAATATGTTGATCAATTAACCCTATTATTGTTGTCTATATTTACCCCTAAACAATCCCCTGCTGTCAAGTATGATTTTGCATCTTACATTGCTGATAAAATCCATGATCAGTTCATGAGATTTGAGAATGAAAAAGTGTTCAAATATTCTTCTGTTATATATCATCTCATGATTTATTACCAATCAGAAAGTTTCCCTTTCCATGTTCAAAAACTTGATGCGAAAGGAAATCCTAGGTCTGTGATATTTTGGTCTGCCATCACCCATAATTCCTCTGATTCTCCTTACTCCTATAATGAGTTTATTGACCTATTTTTACACCCTGCAACCACTTTGTTAACAGGAGTTTCCCCTCCTAGAGTCAATAATGAAATCAAGAAAATTCTACAGCTCTCAAAACAATATAGGGTAGGTGACTGGTACTTGTATCAACATCACACTGAGATCAGAATATATGGATGTGAATTGTGCCCATTCAAGTTGCCCAAATATGTCCCCATGAGACTCTTTGCACTAGAGTATTTCAGGCAGATGATTAAGTCAGATATAGTTCATTTCTGCAATGCAAAGAAAAAGGCTCAACTCAGGATCAAAATTCAATTAGGTCCCTTTGTTTGTAACTCTAGAGATGTTGGAAAGGAAGCAGAAAGAATCTTAGAAGAATATCTCAGATTACAAAAAAAAATTTACTGGGTGCCTTATGAACCAAATAGCTTTATCTGTGATAGAAGAATGAAAAATAAACTATCACCATACATTCGTCACAAAATTCCAGAAATTGAACAATATGCCAATATGGATGAATGGATGGAAGGAACATTGGTAGAACAAGATAGTGAGAAGGTCAAGGTTGAAAATGTAATGAAAGAACTTGAGAAAATACTTGACCTAGACTCTTTTGGACAGGTGTAGATACCAGGTATTGGCCCTTCTTCTGCAGGGACTTCTTAGCAAAATTTACAGGAGATCAGTGCATTGGCCACAGTACAATCTAAAGGAAAATAAAAGGAGCCTGACATACAAGTATTTGAAAAATTCACAATGACAAAACAACCTGAGACTTCTAAAGAACAGGGTCAAGTACAAATTCCTCCTATTCAGATCAGTGAGCTAGAAATTTCAATTTTACAAACTCCTATCAATATAGAAAAAGGAAAGAAGAGAGATGCTGAAGTTGCTACCCCTGTTGGTGGATCTTCAGAACAGCCTCATGCTAAAAGACAAAAATTAAATCCTCTTCCAGAAGTAGATTTTTTTTCAGGAAATTCCTGATAGCCGGAGAGAAGATTTGGATAGTCAACAAACAGGTACAGTCAGTGGGGCATCCACTACTTTACAGAGAAAAGAGCTTCAAAAGCAACAGAGTGTTGAAATATCTTCTTTCAAACCGCCAGTTAAAGATGCAGGAGATATAAAGAAAACCTTTATCAATATAAATGCTAGGAATGATCCACTAAGACTCCAGGTTTACAATCAGTATTTGAAGATGGCTCCTAAGAATCAAGAAATATTGA
The DNA here is from genome assembly GCA_034641835.2 of Pinus albicaulis. Lineage (NCBI taxonomy): Eukaryota > Viridiplantae > Streptophyta > Pinopsida > Pinales > Pinaceae > Pinus > Pinus albicaulis. Next base: position 1,531,986,608 of record CM076575.1, on the reverse strand, counting down.
TGTCAGCTTATGACATTCAGCAAGGCAAAATGATAATGAGCCACTTCAAACCAAAAGTGCAGCAGCCTCAAACAACTACAGATTATACTAGAACAATTTTTGAAGTCTTAGCAAAGGATATTCATCCTTTATATCAGATTGAGTTACATAAGCAGACTGGTGAAATGATCTATTCTACTCTGTCCGATAAAGCAATGGCAACTTAGAATTTGCAGGATTCTTTGGAGAACACTAATGCACAATTGCAGCTTGAAAAAGCCTCTTCTCAGGCCAAAGACAACAGGATAAAGACATTGGAGGAAATAATCATTGGATTGGGTCACAATCCTAAATATGTCAAAGGTATAGAGGCCCTAATCAAGAAAAAAGATGATGATATTGCAACTTTGAGAAAGTAGTTGAAATTTCCAGCTTCAAGACATCCACAAACTGAAGAGATGATAAAGAAAAATTCTGAAGAAGAAATGATGGACTTGCTTTTGAAACTGAATGAGCAACTAAATGAAATAGAAAAAGAACTTGAACAGGCATTAAAGAACAATCAGTATACTATTCCAGCATCAACAATATAGGCAATTACAGGTACAGGTACATCCACAACAGGTCAGCCAACAGAGCCATCACAGGTAAATACTTCCAATTTGAGTTCTGAAGAATTAATAAAGTCAATGAATGAATTGAAACTTTAAGTAACAGAACTCCAGCACACAAAGTTATAGCTTATTAATTTAGAACAAAGATATGATCTCTAAAAAATGAGTGTTTTTGATAAAACAAGAGAGGTCAAAAGATTAGAAAAATTGGTTAAAGCATTGGAAAAGGATCTCACATTGGAGAAACCTTTAAAGTAAATAAATGAAATTCTTTGGGACAACATTATCCAATCAATAAAGGATGTCTAGTCTTCAATTCAGATTATGTATGAACAGAATGATTTAGTCAGATTGGTTATAGAAGAAGTTCAAAGTACAAGAGAAGAATTGGGAAATAGGCTTGAGGAAGCCAATCAACTCATACAGTTTCTAAACACTCAAATCAGACACCAACTTGCAGAACTTGGTATTCAGGACAGGACCGGAACAATTTTGGAAATAAAAAGAGTTTTTACTAAGAGAACCCTTATGCAGAATCTAGAATGAAGGTTCTTAGATATGCAAGAATAAATCATTGCCTTCAGAGAAAGATTTGATATTTTGTTGAAAAAAGGATTGCTCAGTCCTATAGTTTCAGAGAATAAACTAATGGACCTTGAAAGCTATGTTGAAAAATTGGACAAGTATGCTGACAATCAGGCCAATTCTTCAACTAGTACATCAGAAGCAGCATTGCCAATAGGAAAAAATCTTCATCACAGATTGGAAAATTTATTTTATCTTGAGCATGAAGTAAAGAATTTGTTTCCAATTTAGCCTACATTTTTCAGATATATTGAGGCTGATGAAACATTGAGAAAACTTCAACGGACCAGAATACCAGAAGATAAATGGTGGGAAGAACTGTTGGAACTTTTGTAAAATTTATCCTTACATGAAATTTTGCCTATTTAATTTTATTTTATTACATCCTGCCACAAGACTAAATGTTTTATGATTCTCCAAAGACTCTTGGAAAATAATGCTTTCCAAAAATGATGAATATTCTTTAGTATCCAACGAATCATGTGATTTTTGGCTTGGAAATCCATTTCCATTTTACTATAGGGATGCCTCCTTTTCTTTTCCTTTCCTTCTAGATAAAATGAAAGCATTTCTTTCTAATATTTCCCAAGATACCAACAAGAATATAAGCTAGGGAATGCCAATATCCTAGTATGGACACTACTAAGCTTAATGTGCCATCCAAGGATAACCATATTGTGATTATTTTTCCCACTTTTTGATATGGAAAGAACCAATCTCCATACCTATAGTCATTAAATCTTAACATAAATCCCAAGTATTTGAAATGGGTGCACTTGGTTGATTGTTTTTTCTAACATATCTTCCAAATCATTGAAAGTGATGGTAGACTTGAGTAGGTTTACTTATATTCCAAATGAAACCCAAAATTATTTTAGAGCTCTAATGAGTCTTCACATACTATTCCTATCTACTATATCTTGCAAGAAATAGGATAACATTGTCCACCAATAGAAGGTGTGTAGACAATAACATATGTAAATGTGTGAGTGATCAAAATAGTAGCATTTCTTAATTTGTTTAGGCATGTATCTCTTGTTTTTCATCTTCCATATTCAAAAAATAATCACGGATTTGGGTGTTGATGCCATGTATATTCTAAATGGATTGGTATCCATACCTTTCCAGATGCCCCCACACCTGCGACCGGGTAAATTTTATTTTTTTAACATACTAGTTAAATAAATATTGTTGTAATATATTTTCTAATCTCTCTCTCTCTCTCTCTCTCTCTCTCTCTCTATCTATATATATATATATATTATTTTATATATAATTTGTTTTATTCTAATTCATAGGCATAGCTACTGTAACTTTAACACCCAATTACTACAACTAGATACAAGCAATAGTTTTATGTAACCATTGTTGCAACCTTAAGTTACTGTTGTTGTTCCATTACTCAAATAAAATAATTCTCGTATAAAGGTTGTTGTCGTGTCTCTATGCGTCAACTTCAATATTTACAAGGACTTGTTACGTATAATGATCTCTTAATATATATACTTTCTTTCATATATAATATTTTTTATTCTAAGTCGCGGATATCATATCCCTAAGCCACAACTCCTACAACCTCAAGCCATAGTTGGCACAACGTTAACGCATAGTTACTGCAAATAGATATAAGGAAATTTTCTATGGAACCGTTGTTACAACCTTAAGTTACAGCTATTGTTCCCTTATTCAAATAAAATAATTCCCGTATAAAGATTGTTACCGTGTATCGATGCCTCAACTTCAATATTGACAAGTATTTTTCAGGTATAATAATCTCTTAATATATATATATATATATATATATATAATGTGTTTTATTTTAAGTCGCAAATGTTGCATCCCCAAGTCACAACTTTTGTAACCTCAAGCCACAGTTGTTGCAACTTTAATCCATAGTTACTGCAGTCGGATACAAGTAATTTTTTTATGGAACCATTGTTGCAACCTTAAGTTACAACTACTATTCCCTTACTCAAATAAAATAATTCTTGTATAAAGGTGTTTGTCATGTATTTGTGCCTTGGCTTCAATATTTATAAGGACTTGTTAGGTATAATGGTCTCTTAATTCCCCATTGTTTTCAAAGTGAATATGGTTGATTGTAAATCCCACCATTTTCCTCTCACCATACTTTCCACTATCTTATAAATTAGTTGTGGGGAAGGGATTATGTCACTCTTTGAACTTCCACATAATCTAGAAATTTAATTCAGCATTTAAAACTCTTGCAAGTTTTTTTTGTAGACGGCTGTAGCCATATTTCTGTATAGGATTGTATTTAAACACAACAACCAGCATTAACGCAATTCACCAACCAGAAATTAAACAAACAGAAATTCACCCCCCAGTTTTGTAAATTCGAAAGGAGGACACGTGGAGCATTAATATTGGATCGCATGAAATTGAAGGGAATCTGAAAACCTGAAAACCGGACCCGAATTTTTTATAAGGCACATTGGATTGAGAGTTCGTGTTACAAATTAGGCAGACGTCAGCATCCCACTTTGGAACGCGAATTTGGTTTGAAATTCAATCTATTCAGACTTTTGAAGTCCGACGGAAAGGGTTCTTTAATGTTTTGATAATTTAATTTTATGTATGCTTTAATATATACATATGTTTTAAACATATGTTATATATATATCACATGCGAAATGAAAGGTGGGCCATAGAATTTAGTTTTAATTTTATTTTTTTTAAAAGAGGGTTTATTATAATATGTTTTATATGTTACGGCATATAAAAATAAAAAGGACAAAAAATTTTGGTAGTTTTTTTTATAGACAGTACATAAATTTTTTATTACATAGTAGTGTGTAAAAAGTGAAAGACTAAGTGTAACTTTTTAAGTGTGTATGCACAACAATGCAAAAGTGAAAAACACAGCAGAGTGTTTTAGAGACAGAGTATGTTTGTTTTGAACAGACAGTGAGTTGGTTTTATGCACTGCGTTTTGTAGCAGTCATAATTTTGTAATCCCTCTCAGTGAGGAAGAAGTGTAATAGTTTTTTTTTGAGTTATTGAAGGGAATAGAAGTTTCTTTTCAAATTATTGAAACTCTATCTCCTATCAAAGAAATTTTTATTTTCTTTGTGTTAAAAGAAGGGAGATTTATTCTCCATTCATTGTTCTGGAATTTTTCAATATTCCAACATGTGCAAGAACAACTTTACATGATGTAACCTATGAAATCGTAAATGGAGAAATCATAGTAACAATAAAGTAACCTATGTAACAATAAATTTGGATTCATCCTGGGAGTGGTAATGGGAGAAATCATAGTGAACAACGGGAAACATGCAGAGTTTCTTACAATCAAATAGATGAAAAAACACATACAAAAAACCTAGATAATAATCATGAACAAGCTTAATATTGAATTATGAACTATAAAGGAACTTACAAAATGTGACATTACGAACCTGGTCAAGCGCAAAAGAAAAAATATCCTGGACATGACCCTAGTTGACAAGTTGTATTGCTCATGATGCAAGAGGATTTGTACTTGCACTGCCAAGTCAATCAAAATCCATCATTATTTATACAATAAATACAAGTAATTGATGTAGTATTTTTTAATCTAAGATGCATTCTTATGATAATGTTAGAACATATGTTGAAAATGTCAAAACATACCTGAATAAGCTCCTCTTCATTTCAAGAACAATTTATTGGAGTCGCATGAAGTTGGAACAAGCCTCCCATGATCTGAAAGAGTAGCAACTAAGTCAACAATGACATTTTTGTTGCTACGCTGGATCGAGGGAGGTTTGCTCCAAGATTAAATCGCTCCAATAAATTATTCTCTATTAAACAGGGCCAACCACGTGAAGGTGAAAGCTCTTATGGCCCCTCCCCCCCCCGCCCCTCACATCACTCTCAATTCCCCAATACCCAATCTATATTTCATTTTTTACTTTCATGAGCATAAAAAAAAATATTCAATAACTAATAAAAAAAAAATTCAACAAAAAGTACGCAAGGAAACATTGCAATTAATGCTTGACATAAAAATAATATGATAAATGAGTTTTTTATATAACGCAAAAAACGTTCCAAGTATGGTAACGTTTGTCTTATAATAATACAATATTTTACATTATCAAATTTTCTTTTTCTTCTTCCTATTTCTAAAGATCCTAATTACATCATTAATATCATCATGCTCTGCTCCTGTTTCGTGCCTTTCGACCCGCACTGCTGACCTAGTTGCGTAGTCACGATGTCTGGTCTCATCCAGTGACGGGGCATCGCCTACAAAAATAGATAATATTAAATTTTAATTGTCAGTTTTTAAATATCGTTGAACTAGTTCGGTAATATTAATAAAAAAAATTGCAATGAGATTATTTACCTGGTGCACCAGTTGTCGCCGCTGACCTAGTTGCATTGTCACGATGTCTGGTCTCATCCAGTGACGGGGCATCGCCTACAAAAAAAGATAATATTAAATTTTAATTGTCAGTTTTTAAATATCATTGAACTATTTTGGTAATATTAATAAAAAAAATTGCAATGAGATTATTTACCTGGTGCACCAGTTGTCGCCGCTGACCTAGTTGCGTAGTCACGATGTCTGGTCTCATCCAGTGACGGGGCATCACCTACAAAAACAGAAAATATTAAATTTTAATTGTCGGTTTTTAAATATCATTGAACTAGTTCGGTAATATTAATAAAAAAAATTGCAATGAGATTATTTACCTGGTGCACCAGTTGTCGCCGTTGGGACTGTTGCCCTGTCTTCCTCTCTGGTGGTAAAATCCTCAAGGGAAACATTCTCTGTCATTTAAACAAAAAACGTTATAAGGACAACCATCAAGGTATAATTAGAAAAAATTATAAGTGGAAATTAATTACCGTCACGGCCCTCACTGATAGTAGCATTGTTGGCCTGGTCCCCACTACAATGATCAGGTTGCACGTGAGGATCATCTACATCTGGCTCTAAAACTGGGTTATTTGCCTCATCGGTAGTGCTGCTCCCCTGATTTAAACAAAGTTGTTAGACATTAAATTTATGGACGAAAAAAAACATATTGAAAGGTTAATGTTTTACCTTATCGGGCATTCTGGATCTTGGGACCTGCCCCAAGCTTCTGCGACGTTCAACTACGGCTTGATAGCCGAAATGGAAAGCGATATTTTTATCTTCCTCTGTAGTTTCTGTTCCGAAGTCATCACCCTACATTACATATGATTGTGCATTTTTAATCATATTTGATAGGATTACAAAAACGTTGGAAGGCGATACAATTAATTATAAGATGTTTAGCTACTTAATTACAATTCTTGCGGCTAATTTCAAGTAGCCGCCCTGGCCTAGCTTGTGATGGCCCTTTTTTTCAATCCTAGCTTTGGTTGCCTTTGAGATGTCAGGAAACCTAGCATCAAAAGATTGAATTCAGATATGACATAGCACACTTTTATTTTAGACATAGAGAAAATTAAAGCTATTGAATTAAAGTTGTAATTTACCTTGCGGGTCCAGTTGGCATTTTTCCTTCTTTCTTTGCCCTTTCTCTTTTCCGTCATGGATGAGTGCTCTCCACTCACTCTCTGGAACTGCGAGAGGACGCTCATATCTAGGGTTAAATTGCAATTGCGTCCTATAGGTGTCCCTGGTATATTTCAAATATTTGTCGGCTACCCGAGCCACCGTTGTTCTGTCAAATGTGCCGACCCCAAAAAGGGCTTCTAGATAATCTAGAAGTTCTTTTTTCAGGTTGGAATTCTGGGAATTCCACCCTGTGCGTATGGTTGGGCCAAAAATTACCAACGCATGGCTCTCCAAAAACCTGTAGAACTCATTGTTTCCTACATAGAAAAAAAATATATATTATCATTAATTTAAAAATAAAAATCATGATAAATATGTTTTAGATAAAGTACATGAAATAGTTAAAATATTAAAATTTACCTGGGAGTTGTACATGCTTTATAGGGACACCTTCATCGTTCACCAACAATGTGCCATTAATGGTCCCTATGGAGCTGACACGTGTAGCTCCAGGAAACGCAATAATGTAGTTGGCCATATCAGCCTCATCATTGCCAACACGTTCAGCGGTTGGCTGGGTGTCTGCTTGGGCAGGGTGTGCTTCTTGGCTAGCACCTAAAGGAGTAGAAGGTGTACGAGAGGGTTGTTGGGCAATCTCTTGCCCTTGTGTCCCACTACCACCAACACCGGGTTCAGCAAATGCCAGAAAATGCTACATACAAAAGAACTTTTTGTTAGTTTAGTCAATGTAAAAATTAAAAAATCAAACTATCACAATTCATCTCATGCAGAACAAAAAAAATATCCTTTTGAATTTTTATTATTACCTGATATCTATTTAGCTGCCTCATAAGATGTTGTATCCTCTCTTCTGTTTCAGGTGTTTGAGGCACATCTATCAAAGCATTAAATTCTGACCTTGCATCTCGTGCCTTTTTTTGCAACAACAACACTAGAGATAGGGATGAAGAAAGCTCTTCCTCAAAGAGGGAATCATCAGGCGTACCATGGCTAGGTGTCTGCATATTTGAACAAAATTAATATTAGTTCAATTATGTAAATAACTAAAATACCTAAAGATAGAGCAATGCTGGCACTTTACATGTTCTTCCGCTGGCCTCTTTCCGCGATCATCCCGTCTCGGGGTTGTTCCTGCACTGCTCTGATCAGTCTGACACATTGCAATAAAATTATAAATGTAAAAACTTGAAAACAATATCTAACTTGAAAACACAAAATGAAAACTGAAATAATTTCTAATAAGACACCGGAAGACAGAGTTAGAGTTTCAAATATGCCTTGCATTGAATTCGGTCCTGGAAACATGTCATTGCACATTAAGGCACCCAAACAAGAGACGAGTTGACAATGAAGACCTTATTGAATATATTGTTGGAGAAACTTCTAGTAAACTTGTTGTGAAGACCTTGAGGATATTTTTGGAGAAACATTGTTGAAGCTGATGGTATAGCATTGTTGGAGACAATCTTGAAGGGTCTTGAAGTGAAGCTTTTGGAGCAACTATTGAAAAATCCTTAGAGCATTTAAGTAAGGCACTTTCTATCTTCCATCACCTTTTTCCTTTCAATATCCTTTAAACGATTTTTTTGATATTTAATGTTTGAAATAACGTTATAATTCCTTCATTATATGTGTTTGGGGATTTTCCCTTTGAAATTACCCAAAAATACCCTGGCAATTTTATCTTTAGGACGCATGTCTGACCCTATTGTTCAATATTTTGATTGATAGTAGTAAACATAGAGAGTTAGGGGGCTCTTGACTTGGTTTGGTTGGGCCATTAGATACCTAACATCTACTAGGGAGAACCCCCCTTGAGTTGGAGGAGAGCTAGCCTGAAGTGAAAAGAGGTTGGTGAGGTGACAATGGGGCTATTGAATTACACATGGTATCACACTTTAGCTTTAGGACTTTATCTTGAGAAGTGCGAGATTTTGCTATATGAATTCTCAAATTGTTTACAACACTATTGTTAAGAACTAATAAGAAGTGATGTTGAGGGGTTTTTGGGTAGAAGAAACAATACCATTTAAAAACTAGGGTTCTCAGTCCTTGGAATTCATTCACCTGGGCCTAGGGGCACACTAGAATAATTTCACACTAAACCATGCAAACTTAGAAGTAACTTAACAGATCCATAAAGTAATAATAATCATAATTCATAATTTCCTATTGTATGATATGATGCAAATTATTCAAACATGAAGCAATGAAGACATGCAATGTCTGAATTTCAAGATTGATGAACCAATACAAGAAGTTAGAAACTACAACTTTGATTCAATACTCTGTGTCCTAACTCCAGGAAGGAATCTAGTTTGTAGTACAGAACATGCATCGTGTATTATCAATTCTTAATTGACAACTACTAAAGGTCATCTACCTCATTAATTCCTTCCCATTTTGTGTTTTTATGTTATATTCCTTATAAAACTGTCAAATTTATCTCAAAGTAAGAAACCAATGAATAAAATAAAAAATAGTTGAGATATGATTGAGAAATGGTCATTTATTTCTTGAAAGGATCTTCACGATTTCTTTGGTTGTTTTTCATCTCAAGAAACAAGAAATGACCTAAGAAACTATCGTGATGTAATATAAGAAACAAAACGGTGCAATGGCCATTTTCAAAGCCAAATGATGTCCATTGAGGACATGGCCTTTATTTGGTTCCTGTTTCATAGGAGTTTCAGGTAGAAATGGAACTTTGTTGTACCATTTCCAGTAGTAAAAAGGGAAAACCTTCTTTTTCCATGGGAAATAATTTACCTTTCCTTTTCAAGATAATCTAAATCACAAAAAATATGAACTATACTGCACACATTCTTGGATAATGTGAAAGTGGAAAAGGAATACCCTACACAAGTGATGCACACATGTACATTGAACACTAATAGATTTTTGTAGTTGAAATGCAATGCTTGTTTTCATTTAAATGTAGGGTTTTTAAAGCAGGGAGAAATAATGGCTACCAAATTAATAAGCGTTTCTTTGGGAAAAATTTAAATCTTGTATTGGGTGATGGAGATAATAGAGGGTATTGAATCTTGATTCTTGACATCTAGAGAGAACCCTACAGCCTAACACAATCCAATGGAATTGACCAAAAAAACCCAAATAGAGTCAACCCTACTATAGGAGGAAGGGCCTAAAGTAAGAACTTACCATTTTGCAAGATGACGGCGAATGCGTTACTACTTGAAGGCGAGAGACCAATGTTGTTACTTGAGGCGAGGAAAATGCATGGAAAATGCTGTTCTACGAGAGCTAAGGGCGAATGCGGGCGTATGTTGTTAACGAGGCTCGGGGCCGAATCTTGGGGCAAATCTTTGGATTAAATTTGAGGAGTGATACTGAGGGCGAATGTTGTTACGCAAGAGCGGGAGGAAGTGATCTGTGATATTAGACGTGTAGCACACATGTACATTTGAACACTAATAGATTTTTGTATTTGAAATTCAATGCTTGTTTTCATTTAAATGTAGGGTTTTTAAAGCAGGGAGAAATAATGGCTGCCAAAATAATAAGCGTTTCTTTGGGAAAAATTTAAATCTTGTATTGGGTGATGAAGATAATAGAGGGTATTGAATCTTGATTCTTGACAGCTGGAGAGAACCCTACAACCTAACACAATCCAATGGAATTGACCAAGAAAACCCAAATAGAGTCAACCCCACTATAGGAGGAAGGGCCTGCAGTAAGAACTTACCATTTTGCAAGAGTTGACTGTGAATGATGTTCTGCAAGAGCTAATGGTGAATGCTGAGGGCGAATGCTGAGGGAAAATGTTATTCTGCAAGAGCTGAGGGCAAATGCTAAGGGCGAATGTTGTTCTGCAAGAGCAGAGGGCGAATGCGTGCGTGATATCAGACGTTAATGTAGCTATTGCGACAGATACGAAATAATAAAATCATTTTTATGTAGCGCGCATATAAGTTTCGTATTTTTATATAGCGCGCATATAAGTGTCGTTATACCGACGGTGGAAAAAGTGTCGCTATTGAGATGGGTGCCTCCAAACGTCGCAATTGCGAAACTTAGAAATTGTGTCGTACTTGCAACGTTTGGAGGCAGTCGTCGCAATAGCGACGCTTTGGGCCATAGTGTCGCAATTGCGACGTCTTCCTTAGAACGTCGGAATGGTGACACTTTTCTAAGTTTCGGTATTGCGACACTTTTCTATAAACATCGGTATAGCGATGGTTTCGGGTGGGATGGAAAACATTTGGGGAAATTTCCGACATTTGGTCAAAAGCGTCGGAACCAAGTGTCAGAATTTCCGCCAAATGTATTAGTGTCTTGATCATCCAATGAATATACCATGTTGATATCTAGTGCATGAAAATTAGATCCAACCATCAATTTGGCTAATCCTTGTCCTTTGATCAATTTGCTAGGTATGATTTCCAAATCATATTCCATAATAACAGTAATCCATTTGCCTCTCTTTGCATCAGGACGTCTGCATTAAAATTTCTTTGACTACTGCATTAGGAACATAACCAATAATATGTGAATGTAAATATAAACTCTGAAATATTTTAATTCTTTGACCAGAGAAAAGGCTTATTTTTCCATGATGTTGTACTTTAAAGATGAATCTCTCAAGGCTTTGGTTAAGAACGCTACTGGTTGTTCATATCCCTCACTAGTTTTCTGCTGTAATACAACAGAAATCGTATGTTTAGATACAAAAGAAAAAATTATGAAGTCTTTGGTAAAATCTGGGCTGATTAGAATTGGAACTTTTGTTAGTGCTTGGTTGACTAGATCAAAAGATTGTTTAGCTTCAATGTTCCACTGAATTTCTGAATCTTTTTTAAGCATGTTGGTTATATTTCTCAAAAGTTCTGCAAGATTTGGTATGAATCTCCTTAAAATTTTGATTTTACCAATGAAATATTGAATTTATTTGAGGTTCCTAGGATGACTAATTTTGAGTATACCTTCAATCCTACTACGATCAATTCTAATTACATATTTAGTATTAATATGACCAATAAGCTTTCATTCTTCAAGACCAAACAATTTTTTCTTGTGATTTAGGGAAATTCCAAACCTTCTACATTTTTCAAAAACTCTTCTTAGATGTGCAAAGTGTTCTTCATAAATTTTTGAATATATAGTAATATTATCAAGATAGATCAAAATGAAATGGCCAATTTCGTCTACAAAAGCAATTTCCATGTCTCTTTGAAAAGTAGCAGCAACATTTAGTAATCGAAAGGGCATTTTCACATACATGAAAGTCCCCCAAGGAGTAGTAAAGGTTTTTTTGCCCTAATCATCAAGATGCACTAAAACTTGATTATATCCTAAAAATCCATCTAACAAAGAGATCCTACTGGAACTTACCACCCTCTACAATATATGGTCCATTTTTGGTAAGGGGTAGTTGTCCTTAAGGGATAATTTGTTCAGATTCCTAAAGTCAATGCAAAGTCTAATTTCACCTATTTTCTTTCTTGTAGGCACAACATTGGATACCCATTTAGAATATCTAAGTGGAAATATGATTTCAGCCTCATAAATTTTCTTGATTTCTTTCTTGACCAAGGGTATTAAGATAGGATTTATCCTACGGATTTAATCCTAAGAGAAGGGCTCCATATCCTTCTATATTTTTTGTGCACAAAAAATTGAGTTTGTTGGAGTGACATTCTGCATGATTGTACCTTGCATTATATACTCAGATACCTGCTCCTGAGCCTGCTTTGCCACATGATCCATCAAAACTCATATTCCAAAGAGGTTCATTTTTAGGGTCTCGTTGTACAGTTTGTATTTGGTGTTCATGTTTTTTATTAAGATCATTTTCTGCGTGGGTAACCTGTGTGTTAATGTCTCCATCATTATGAAAAATAAAGGAGTTAAGGTTGGTATGCATAGAGGACAGAGCATAGTTATGTGGTTTCTCTTGAATACTTATCATGTTCCTCATTAAAGTATCAGTATACAATCTTTTTTGCTGACCAAACACTGATATTGTGGCATAATTCATATCCATTTGAAGGGTCCCCTTCAACTTTTCTCCCCACGAGCGTGATAAAATAATACCATACTTGGGAGGGATGTCAGCTACTACTACATCCATCACTAGAATTTTTGCTGGTATCTGAGCTAAGGTGACACAGAGATATTTTATAAGACTTAGAAATCTAACTTTTCTAGAATCAAACAAGTACAAATCTTTGTAAGGTCTAGTAATTTCAAGGCCAAGCTTCTCCATAACAGCCTTTGGCATAAGATTATGTGATTCACCTGAAGCCAACATGGAATTATGGATATTTGTTTCATGAACATTAATACTAGAATAAAATGGATGGACACCTCCTTCTTATGGTTTACCATCAACTTCTGGCCCAAACAAAAATTCAGGCTAATCATCATTTAAATTAACAATATCAAAAATTTCCCCTATGTTTAGTACCTTTTGGACCTGCGACCTATACAAATTCTTGTATATCAATTTAGTGAGAGGAATAGAAATTTTCAGTTTAGCAAGTTTGTTCTCAATGCTGAATGGTGTTGGAATTTCTAGAAGATTTGAAAAATCAGTACTTTCAGCCACTACTTTTTTGGTAATTTCAGTTTGTTGACTTGTACTAGGGATATCAGTTTGGGCAGTTTTGGTAGGGGTATCAGCTATTCTCCTAGTAATGTTTTCTATGTTCTTCTTTTCTGAAATTTTTACACTTTTGATTGAATTTTTTGTTGTCTTGATGAGATCAGATTTAGATACCTTTTTGTTAGAGTTTTCAGAATTCTTTTTATTGGAATTATCATATTTTTCTTTCTCCTAAGGTTATATTATCTATGAACTTCCATAATAAAATTCCAAAATCCTTTTTATAATCATCACATTCTTAATATTTCAATTGTGTTTGAGTTAATAAAAATAATTCTTGTTCTTCTTGAGTGAGAAAAACATAGTCATCTTCATTAATTCCCATAAAATTTATTTGATTTTCTTCTACTTATTCAACTACTCCTTCATCCTCATCAACATAATTCTCTTGGAACGGAGGCCTAATTTGCTGATCTAGACCTCTTTTCTCTCTCTGTCTTATCTAAGGAGGGTTTCTTCTAGGATTTTGATTTATGTTCATTTTCTCTAGGTATGGTTCTCTCATTTAGATTTATCATTTCCATCATTCTCTCCATATTTCTAACTAGTGAGTCAATTTTAGCATCAGTTGTGGGAGTTGAAGGTTCTTAACTTATATTAACTCTTATCTCAATTCTCATTCTAGGTATTTTTTCTAACAAGTTGGATTCTACGCTCACTGCATCTCTCTGCATTTTATCTAATGTGGTAGAGTTTCTTTCTCTTAGCTAACAAGACATTTCTAGCTCAAAACGATCTGGTAATTTAATGAAGGCTAAACCTTGTGGTGGTTTTATATGAGCAGGTATTGCATTATATAAACTATTGAATCTAGTGCAATAATCCTTAACACTTTCAGCTGGGGCCCTCCTAATTTTTTCATATTCAGATAAAATATGAACATGGTTTTTTTTACTTCCCACCTATTGAGGAATGTTTTATGAAATGAAAGAGCTTTTTTGATACTGTTTACAGGTAAAGCTTTGAGCCATTCTTACTTCTCCACTAAGACTCTAAGAAAACATTCTTAGCTTAACAATTTCTTCATCTACCTCTTGAAAGTCAAAACAATAATTCATTTTTTCAACATGTTGTTGGGCAGTTACAGGACCAGTCCCATCGAATAGTGTAATTTTTGAGTGGTAATCCTATGGAATAGCTGCCAATGGTGTTGACAACACCAATGGAGCAATATGGCTACCATGATTGGTGGAGGTAGTGGGGATGGGTTGATAATGAATGGAGGAGGAAGATTGAGTAGAGGAAGGTAGACAATGGGTGTGGGGATTATGGAAGCAGTAATATTAAATGTCTTAGGATGGGCAGACTAAGAGGTAATAGAAGTAGTTACTATAGTCAACGCATTTAAATCCATAGATTGTTGAAGGTAAGCATCATCAACGTTTGAAGTAAACTTTATTACCAAATCTTGAAGAGTGTCAAAATCTTGGAGAAGTTGAAGATCAGATTGATTTTTTGAATAATATTTTCTCATTGGACTTTGTTTTAGAATATATGGATCAAATATTGTTTGGCCTATCCCATTCTCATATTCAGTCTTGAATAAACCTTGTTCAAAGCGTAAATCAAACTGGATGTCCTATAAGGTGAGAATTTTTTCACAGAGGGAATTTGCTCTGTGAAGAAATCTATTACTTGTTTGACTTTCGATTCTAGGAGTTTTTCTTAAAAACAAATTAGTATTTTCCACTATAGTAGGATGATTTGGATCAAGATTGGATCTAGCAAGGATTATATTAGGAGGCAGAATTCAGATATGAAGCACAAAAAAACTAATTATTTTCATAAACTAAAAAAAGAGACCAATATTAGAAAATACTTCTATCATACAATGTTTTTTAACTGGGGTTTTCTGAATTCAAATGGAATAACAAATTTTTCAGTAGTTTTCCCCAGTACGGTCGCCAGTATGTTATCGTTCTATAATTTTAATATTGGCAAGAACAATTATATAGGGAAACATCAAAACCACTTTGGTGTCGAGAATCTAGCCCTTTTAGACTTAGAGAGTGATCCCTCTTTTAGATTTAACTTTATTTTATGGATCTGATATTATTCTAGTTATAATAATAGTAAAGATTTCCTTTTTATTCATTGTTTTGTTGGATTATTATATCTATTTAAACTAATTCCATTGGTATATGGAGTCATGAAAGGCTATATTGTTGCATCAAATTTTCAAGAGCATCCATAAGGTGAGCTAACTCTGCTTACTGGATCTTAAAACATAATTAATTATGAGAATAAATAAATAGTGAATTCAATAATGCTTAAAAAGAAATTAAGAATCTCTTAACCAGACTTCAGAAGAAAAACATTTATACTGTAAACACAGCCATTAATAAGGTGCTCTAGCAACAAATCTTAATCTTTAGATTTCTATTTTACAATAATATTTGAACGATGCAGTGAGAGAAAAAAAATGGAAACATTAATATTGAAGAGGAATAACATTACGAGATAAAGATAGCTCAAGTATCATGTAAATGGTATTTTATTGTAGATGTTGCAGCTCCAAGAAAATACAATGCTCCAATAGAAAAAAATTTACAATCCAGGGTCCAACCCTTGTTAATCAGAATGTATGAAGTATTTAACTGAGTTCTACAACTATTTTCATATCTACATAGGCAATTTGTTATTAATTACAAAATAAACAAAATTTGACTTGTGTGACCACGAAGTGGACATGTTGAACTTAATTTTACATTTCACCCTATTTTTTAGAAGGTCGTTGCTGCATGATTCAGTCTGCTATTCTGCTAGCTAATTTGGGTGATTTGGTGTTGTGATGTTCTGCCTGATACGCTCGCCTTCACCCTTCTTGGTATACATATTGTTTCTCATCTGGAATATCTATCGCAATCA
Source organism: Pinus albicaulis (assembly GCA_034641835.2). Lineage (NCBI taxonomy): Eukaryota > Viridiplantae > Streptophyta > Pinopsida > Pinales > Pinaceae > Pinus > Pinus albicaulis. The sequence continues at coordinate 1,531,970,413 of CM076575.1, read as the reverse complement.
CATTTCGATATATTTCATTTGTCTCTATGAATCTAATGAAAGTGGGCCTCAACACAAAAATGTGTTTAATTTCACATTGGATGAATATATCGTTTCTTATGGCTTCAAGGAAATTTATTCAAGTCATTGCGCCTCTAAGACCTAAAAAATTGACTATGTCCTTAGCAATGTCTTTCAGTTTATTCACATAGTATTCACTGGTAATAAGCTTATCATTGTGGTTTTCAAGCTTCTGTGGTTATCATTTATTGAAGAAAATTTTGGATTATCCACAGTTTTAAAAAACATTGTTCGACGTTTCGAATCCCAACAGGGATCCATCTTCGGGACAATATTTTTGAATGAATAATGAAAGAATGACAGAAGGTCAAGTTTTATGATGATGATGATGATGGTTAACATCCGCTGAGACCAATATTTGGTCTATTGGACCTAAAGGAATGAATTATTTAGTTTGATTTAAGATTTTATTCCTATGTTCAAAAATCTTGGAGAGAAGCCTGCCGATCTCACTATAATTTTGACATTTTAAAAGCCTAGGAATGCCAGTATTGCAAAAAATATTATGAAATTGAGATCTAATGTGGTTTTACGTAGGGAACTCTAAGAGGAAGTGATTTTCATCCTTGATTTTAATATTCTCATAGAGATGGCATATCCTTTCCATCCACGGTGTTTTAGGAACTGTCCAACAACCTGTTTCACTATGGAGCTCATGACATTTTGTTCTAATATTGACTATATTAATTTTATTATTTGAGGTAGTTAAAACAGAGAGATAATTTTGATATTCTAGGGTGGGGTTGATGACCTCCTTATAATATCTTAATTTTCTTTTAGCTTCTAGATATTTCTCACACCACATTTTTTCTTTGAACTTAGAAGTAACAATTTTTTTAATGTTATTAATGTTTTGCAATGCAACATTCTCGTCGATATTCCAATGGCTTAATTAGGCCCTGATGTCTTTATCCAACCTTGTTTGAGCCTTAGGTGTTTTTTCTGGAATTTAAAGCTAGGTTAGGAAGTCTATGGTCTCCTATGCTATTGAGCTTGTGCTTGTACAACATAACCCTAGTCATACCTTAGCTCTCGATAGGGGAAAGACCCACTTCTATAAGGATAATAGGATAGGGTGTATTATTTTTAATTTTAAGGTTATACCTTATAAAATTCTTCTATATTTGCTCAATCTTTTTCCAGAATTCTCTAGAGATGCTGCAACTCCAAACCCCACATCCATATAAGATAACAGGAGTGAATAAAGTTTCAAAGAGGAGCTTATTTCTATCCCACATTATGAGGTTTGTCATTTTACAATTATTTTCAAGACCAAAATAAGATTTCCACCCCCCCATTAATCCTTTTCTGAATGCTATAGTTCCAGTTGAGCTTGTGATGAATATCAATTCCTAGGAACTTGTAAGAAGACACTTCCTCCAAGTTACTATTATCATACATAAAATTAGCATAAGCCTCCTTCTTGGATTTGATAATAATAAATTTTGAGAAAAAAGGCTAACAAGAACAAATTAATTATTAACCTATAATTTATTTCAATTTATTAATTTATTAATAAATTTATTAATTTCTTTAAATAAATTTTATAAATAATTTATTTTTTTTATAATTTTTTAAAATGTATATATGATATCATATATCTTTCAATTTAATAATATTAATTATCTATATTATTTTAATGGTTAAATAACTAATCTATTCTAATAAATTTTAACAAATAAATAACTATTCTATTCTAATAAATATATAATAATTAATTATTAATAAATAAATAATTAATTATTCTATTATTAATTAAATGTTATATAATAAATTTAATTTTTTATATTAGTTATAATGACACAACCTAAATGTTACTAAATTTGTTATTAAAATAAATTATAAAAAGATAATGTAATAATTGTATTAATTAAAAGCCTAAATGTTACTAAACAAATTTAATTTTTTTTAGTTCAATTATAATTATTGCTAATTTATAATATCTAATTAAATAAAATAAGAGTGAATTCTTGAGAATATATAATATAATAATAATCATTAATTATTAATTAGAATAATTTACAGAATTAATAAAAAGTAATCATAAATAATAGTTTACTTAATTAATATTAACAAATATTTATTCAAAAGAGTAAATAAATGTTAATAAAATTAATTTTTATTATTTATAATTATTATTATGAAAAAATAAATATTCCAATCTTAATTAATCATGTTGTAATAAATTTGATAGATTAATTATAATTATTATTTTTATTTTAAATTATTAATTATTAATTAATTATTTTTTATTAATAAAAATAAAAATTAATTAATAAGAATAACTATTAAAAGTAACTAATTCACATAGTTGTTAGCATCGATCAAGCCCTAAATTTCTTTTATAAGGAAGATAAGATAACCTGTGTTCTTATACCTTGGAAGAGGATGAACCCAGAGAGCACATCTGTTGAATTAGAATTCGCCAACTGTGACTGATCTCGAATCCTCCATCTTTCTTAACGTTATGCAAGTGTTTTATAATCTCGAGGGATTCTCTAAATTTTCTTCTATGATAGTGTTCTTCCCTAGCAATGATTTTAGCATCCTCAAGACTCAAATAATGCTTATTTTTTTAGGAGTGATCAGCAAGGGCCAAGGTGCAAGATAGCTCATGTCATTTGTTGTCTGAGGCATATCCCCAAGCTCCTTGGTGGCCCTAGCTATCGCATCATTCACCTTTTCAATTAATTCTTTCTGTTCAAATATGATTTGAATAGAAGGACATATTTCATTCAAAGATACAATTATACTTATCCATATGATCTCCTTTGCCTAGCCAATGGTGTGACCAATGGAAGATTCCTTCTCTGCCTTTTGCAATATTTCAATTTTTTTTTGGGGCTCTTTGCACTTCTGTTTCATGTGCATTATTAGATCTTACCTTTTGATCCTTTAAGGTATTAATTTGTGCTTCCAACTTTTAAATCTCCTCTGTTTGGATGGACATATTCTCCATGGCCTTGGCTATTTTTTCTATACGACTTGATGTACTTGTAGTTGGTGATGTAGTTGAAGGTATGAATACAATAGGAACAACCTCCAAGGGAATGATGGACATTTCTACTACTTTTTCCTTTTCCTTTAATAATTTCTCCATTTCTGTCTCCATTTTCTTTATTAGTGCTCACTGTCCCATTATCAGCTTCATCATCTTTGATTTTTGCGTTTCATTCTCCTCTATGTCCTTTGTTAGAGGCTCTTCAGTAGCTCACATTTTGAACTACTTTCTTAGGGCCTCTATGTCTTCATTCTCCTTCTTCAAGATCTCTTCTACTGCCTCTACATTTGTTGGATCATACGCAATCTTCACAACTAAATAATACAGGGATTCGATTGTGGTATCCTTTGCAAGAGAAGAAATCTTCTCCATCTTGAGGTGGGACTAAATATTGGCCAGTGATACCTGCAATTTAGACAAACTCATTGTTGTGCTAGTCAATTTGGATGAGATCATTTCTCCAGTCTACTTGTGAATTTGCATCTGATCTATTGGGTGGATGTCCTTGACATTAAACTCAAAATATGTATGCTTGAAATCAACAATTTATTTTGGCTGAGAAATCTGCGCTTCTATGAAATCCATATGCAAATTTCCCTTCTCTGAATCGAAGGATGATGGAAGTCTACTTTGTGAAGTGCTGGTCTACTTCAAAAATTTGTTGTAGGTGCTGGTCTTCAATATTTCATTTTTCCTCTTGATATCTCTAAAGGTGTCATATATTCTTTCCTCCTTTTCCCCTGTAATAGCAGTAGATGTAGGTGTTTAAAGGATTTTTTGCTGAAATGGAATTTTAGTTTTAGTTGTAGCAGAAAATATAGTTTGGCTACCTGTTGGAGAAGAACGAGGAGAGTCGTTGATAGTTATCACTGGCTGCTGCTCTGACTCCTTGCCTTGATCAATATCTATGGGAATTCTTACTCTCTTCCTATATTTCATCTTAAACTCCTTTTTAGATGTATCCGTCTCCAAATGTTACTGATCATATCTTGGTATTTTTCCTAATGGATATTTCCTTTGTTCATTTCCTTTCTCTTGATTATCCTTTTTATTGTTCTTTTCTAATGGAGTAGGGGTTTGTATCCTTGAAGATGAAATTACCTAATCTTCAGCCTCCTACAATGTGTTTGTTTTCCACTCTGTTTAGTTCATAAATTGTTAAATTTTGGGCATGTGTGTGTGAATGTAGGGAGTTAATTTGTTTTCTAACCTCTTATTAGAGATAATTCCCAATGGGTCATAAGACCAAGTGAAACTATGTGTAAATTTGATCTCTTTCAGTATCCTCTCAGCCTCCTCTCTTGCTGCTCTACTATTGCAAATGAAAAGACCAAATTGGGATTTGATCCTCAACTGAGACTTATTTTTTGCTGATATAAAATGTACCTCATCTGAATTAATCATCTGCCTAATGTACTCCAAGGGAAAGATCCTTATGGGGAGGAACTTTGGCAGCTTGTAAGGGGGCAACTCACACCCATATATTCTTAGCTTTGTATAGTTTTGGTACAAGTACCAATATCTAGCTCTAGCTTAGTTCGATAGCTGCACGATCTTTCTCATGCCTTCACTGATCCTTTGTTCCACTATGTTGTTGAGGATTCTCATATCTAGATGCACAAACAATTCAATGAATCATTTGTAAGTGTAATATTTCTGATCTTTCATTAGCATTGTTGTCCAAAGATGACAGACTGAGGTTGGGAATATTCATTCATTTTTCTCATTGTAAACTCAAATATGTTTGCTTGAAAATATACACACATATAAACAATGACTGAAGTGTATTTAAACACTTCTTCTATGTGAAACATGAAAAAATCCTCATGAATGGAATTTTCCAAGAATTGACTGAAATTGAACATAATGGAAGGCTTAGAGTCTAATGAAAGTATTGAGAGGAAGCTTATCATTTCTTCACCTATCCATTGGTCTTAATGGTATTCTAGGAGGTACGAAAGGACAGTGAATATGTGTTGAGTTTTACCATGGAATGTAGAACATGGGTATGGAGGATTGTTTAGTCAATTTGATGTCTCAAGTTGCTATCATGAATTACTGACCAAGGTTAGTACTTTGATGATGTGAGGTGCACTATATGTGCTTAGGTAACCTTTTTATCTTACTTCATTGTGTATTTTTATGTTTTTTTGAGGGATTTTTGTTATCTTATATCTAAGAAATGAAATTTCTTAATGCTAATGAATAGTTAAACCTAAGTGTATTTTAATGAAGAAAAAATAACTAAAGAAGGAAGGAAATGAAGTTTTTATTCTAAAGAAAGAAACTAAATTACAAACTATTTTGAATGTAATATGAAATCCAAACGAAGGAAGAAAAGGAATTTTTTATTAACTAATATAAATTGCATAAAAATAAATCAGACTTTGAGTGATGTTAGTAGGTCGGTAGAATGTATACGAAAAATATCTAGCTAGTTAAAACAAAGCATCATTCTAGATCTAATTGAATTCAAATGACAAGATGAAATCAATTTCTATCTTATTCATTGAAGGCTTCTAGTCTTATGAAAAATAGAGCATAACTTAATATAATTATATTCCATGGATTGAGAGAATAAATTCTATGTATAGGAATTGAAATGACAGTGATGAATTGAAATTGAAAGAAAATACAAAGCATGAAGCTATGAATTTTGTGTGACCGAATACTCAGATCTACTTCAACTGGAAAATGACAAAACCACCTTCTTGCGACGTCTTTAGCGAGAACAATATTAGACAACTAATTGGAAATTTAATCTAAGAAAGAATTCATAAAATTAATCTATAAAGTAGTAAACAATTTAAAATATGAATTGACTGGAAATTAATCTATGAAATGAATGTGAACTTAACTATGAAATTGACAAAAACAGAAATGATAATTAACAATTAATGAAATAACGAAATTCAAACTACAAAAACAACTAACAAAACCTCCTTTCCATGCAGGGGCCCTCTACAATAGAATGAGTAAAAAATCTAATGGAATGTGTGCACATCAAAGGCTTTAAATCATATTCTAATTATCAAAATAGAGTTTCAAATACATACATTGTATTATCAAAAATTAGGACTGTCTTTGGTTTCAAACGACCAGTATTTTAACAGGTTTTGGATTCAACTGTCTAATTGATTTCCGCTTATAGATAATGATTAGAACTAGATTCTAGAAGCATTAAAAAAAAAATCCTACCATTTATCTCTCAATTTTCTATGTTAGAGAAAATAGAGAGTATCTTGCTCGCTGGTCTTGCTCGTTAACCGACCTTTGACCGCGAACATAGGCACATTTTCTTTTCGAATTCGAACAGGTCGATGAGATACAATCCATGTGTGGATCATTCTTGACATACCCATGTGACCCATTCCCTTATTTTCCTCTTGCAACATGTCAAACCATAATAGTAGCTACGGAAACAACGATTAGCTACAAAACTACACACATTTTGTAGCTAGTTATAGAAATTCATTCAAATAACAAGAAACATCATAATATAAAGTAGAGATCATTAAATTCTTTCTCTGATATGGAATATGTTAATTATCATTGATTGGAGTCATGAATTTTTGAAAAAGGAAGGAGGATATGATGAAAAAATGTGTCAAAGTAAGAGTAGTTTTGAGGTTCTCCCACTAAGAAACCATTTCATGTCCTCATGCAATTTCCAAAAATGTGAGCTTCTCCCTCCTATTGGATTTTTTCTGATACCTTTGTTAATACATCTATCTTTCTCTTCTTCCCTTTCCTTGCAGTCACTGCCATTATAGGTTTACTCATAAGGAATTTTTACTTGAGGCTGATGACTCTCTTGTTCAGATATTTGTTCTTTTCCTTAAGCTTCTTATTATTCTTATACCATAGCCTCAAATGTAGGATTATGTTTTCTCTGATTACCTTCTCCAAATGATTATGTTCTTTCAAATTTTCATTATCTTGTTTAAGGTGCCTTTTCAGTATCTCCAGTTCATAAATTTCTTGCTTGAGGGTGTTTACCAGAGGTTCTTGTGGAATGAAAGGCCGCTCCTCTACACTTCTGCATGTTTCTTCCTCAAGGAATCAATATATTCATATATCTTTTGTTTTTCTAGGTCAATATCTGAATATTTCCTGCTCAGACTGTGTACAAGACTATGTGCAGGAGAGATAGTCATGAGTGAAGGTAATTGGGGTTCCTCATCTAAATTGAAAAATTATGCCTCCTGTAATGGTGCCTTCTTCAAAGTTTTATGGAGTCTAGAGCTTCTCCTTAGCAGGGATAATTTTAAGGATGGAAAATTATCTTGAAGTTTAAAAAATTGGCGAATCTCACTAGTCCCTAATATGCAAACTATAAAATGTTTATTGATGTATTTGTAAAGTAATTCAAATTTAAAATGATATTATATATATTTTCTATATAATGCTGGCGATTTTTAACATAAAATAATTTTATATTGTAAAATTTGGGCGAATCATTTTTATAAAAAAATGGAAATTGGCGAATCTTTTTTTTTGAAAAACCATGGAAAATTAGCCCACCTGCGAATATTAGCCCCTAAAATTTTCCATGCTCCTTAGCTGTGTAGGATTTAGGTCTTCTATAATTTTTCTCTTTTTCTATACATTGCCTCTCTTTTTTACTTTTTTCTATCCCTTATTATTTATTAGCTCTGCAATGGTGAGCTCTTCCTTTTCTTGCTAAGGTTGAGGTGAGGATTCCTTCTCAATGCATACATCAATCTATCATCTTCTACTTTTTCTAGTTTTGTCATCCTTAGGCTACTCTGGTTCATCTTGGAAGTGATTTCTAATGAGGAAACCTTCCTAGGAGTCTCCTACACTTTTTATATGGAATTAAAGAAGTATTTTTATAAGTCCATGATGGCACATGGTATTACCTATGAATTGGACTCTTTTCTGGACATTTTTTGACATTCTCTTTAGACTATTCAGCAAGAAGTAAGGGAGGTTTACTTCTCCATCCTCAAGAAAGTTCATCAATAATCGGACATGATAAAAAAACATGCAGCCAAATGTTCCCTCACAAGTAATATTTTTTTTCAAAATTAAGAACATATTTCTCCATTTATTTTTGAGTGTTCAACTCGGAATTCCTTTCTTGGAAACAAAAATGTCCATAACTATATTCTTTAGAAAAAAATTCAATCCTTCACTATACATTACCTTGTTTTTGAACCATCTCTCACCAGTTCTCGGGAGTTCTTTACCTTTGGCCACAAAGGCTTCTGTCACTGAGAATTGTATATCTCCAATCTCGACCTTTGTCTCATCGAAAGATCTTGCAAAAGACTTGGTCACCTCATTATTGAATGCATAAAATTTCTCTATAAATTGTCGCCATTGTACTTTCTACAACATTTCCTTTACCTGAGGATAACCCTCCATGAATTTTCCCCCCACGGGTTCATTTCTCATAATCAAACCCATCTCTCTGTCGTTAGGAGGTTTCCCTACAGAAATGTTCTTCTTTGATTGAATGAATTGAGGTTGCAGATTAGGGTTAAGGATATTGAGCGTTTGTAGAGAAGTATAGGTGAAATAGATATTCGGTGAGGTTTTAAGGGAATTTGGATCAGTTCATTACAGAAGTAGGACGTGACGATTAATCATTAATAGGAAATAGTTATGAATTATTATGATACATGATATGGATGCTATGGTCATATTTTGAATTTTTGATTTGATTCCGAATCAAATCCAATGATGACATATTGAGGCAACATATGATCACCTACATTATATATGCTAATGTTTTTGGTCTTATTATTTAAACAAATTTTTGTAACATACCTTTGGAGCTAACCTTTGTTACCTTTTTTTCTGTGTTGATTCTTCAGGTATCCTCTCAACACGATCTTCAATAGATTCATTTCTATTTAGTATGTTTGCTTCAGTAGGCTATAAGAAAATGTAACATAGCTGAAAAATTTGATTTCAGCTACAGAATCTCCTGAGAGCTGCATAATGGTAGAAATTTTGTAGCTACTTATTTTATTTCTTTAGAGAAATAAAGGGAACAATGGATTTGGGATTTTTAGAATGGAGGAAAATATAAGATGTCAGAAATCTGATTTTCATCTTATATTTTTTGTATAAAGATGCCAATCATACATTGGTTTTCGTGCCTGTTTTTTTTTGAATAATATATATATATATATATATATATATATATATATATATATATATATATATATATATATATATATATATATATATATATATATAATTATTATTATTATTATTATTTTCTTTCCTTTTTTTTTAGATATGAAAATAAAAAAGAAGACTAAGTTGGGGAAAAGGAGAGATTCTTATTCAGCAACTTCATATCAATATTATCTTGAAATTTTTTGATAAATTCCTCCTTTGTAATTGGCTTATGGTAGACTTTCAATCGATGTCCATTCACAATAAGAGGTAAATTTTCTTCATCAATTTTCCTTATCCTAATTGCTCCATTGTCAAAGAATTTTTCACTATCATAAGGCCCAAGACAATGAGTCTGAAATTTTCCTTGAAAGTCTTTGAACTTTGAATCGAACAAAAGTTCCCAATCTCCTCCTTGGAAATTTCTTTATTTTATGTAATTATCATGCCATATGGACATTTGTTGTTGGATTAGACTGGTTCTTTGAACTACATCTTGCCTGATCTCATCAGGCTCATTAAGTTGCTCCATTATGTGCTTCTGGGCTTTAGATAAATTAAGTCCCAATATGATTGTTTTCTTGAAGGTTTTGATCCAAAACTCTAGAGGAAATATGACTTGCTTCACATAAACAAGTTAATAGGGAATATGTCCTGTTGTATTTCTCCATGTAGTCCAGTAGGCCCACAAGGCTTCAGGAAGCCTATCTACCCAATCCCTCCTATCTAGATGTAGAATATTTGTGAGTATTGCTTCGATCACTTTATTGGTGGACTTCACATGACCATTTTCTTGTGGATGATAAGTAGTGGAATTTCTATATTTAACCTTGTACTCATCCACAATATTTTTCACCATATTTGATAAAACTAAGATCTCTAAACTATCACAATTTCCCTTTGGACACCAAAACGAGTGAAAATATCCTTAAAGAGAAACGAAACTACACCATATTCAATATCATTAGAAAGTGGTTTAGCCTATACCCATTTAGTGACATAATCAGTGCAAACCAGAATGTAACTCTTTTGTCTGGATGGTGGATTGATTGGTCCAACAAAATCTAGGGCCCATTTGTCAAATGCTTTGATGAGTACCTGAGGATGTAAGGGTATTTCATCTGTAGGAATAGGTTTCCCTATTCTTTGATAGTTGTCACACCTTTTGACATACTCCTTAGCATCTTTAAAGATGGATGGCCAATAATATCCTAAATGAAGGATTTTATAGCAAGTCCTCTTATCACCAAAGTTTCCTCAACAGGGTTGATCGTGACATTCCTTCAAAATTTCAGGTATTTCATCTTCTTAAGCGCACCTTCTTATGATAAGATCTAGACCTGTTTTATACAATTCATCATTAACCCATGAGTACAATGCACTTGTTTGAATAATTCTTCTTTTATCTCTAGGAAACAAGTACGCTGGTAATTTTCCTGTAGCCAAATAGTTAGCAATATTTGCAAACCATGGAGATTTAGTAGTTATTGCAAAGATATTTTCATCAGGAAAATTATCCTCTACTGGAGTATCATTATTGTTGTTTCGAATTCTAGATAAGAAATCAACAATTGTGTTTTATTTTCCAGGGTGGTCTAGAATGGTGATGTTAAATTCTTGCAGGAGTAATAACCATCTTGTGATTTTGCTATTAGTGATAGATTTATTCATCAAACACCTAATTGCAGAATGGTCTGTGTGAATAAAAGTTTTATAGCCGGTGATGTAGTGTCTAAATTTGTTGATAGAATGGACAACAACTAGAGATTATTTTTTAGTTATAGTATAATTTAACTCAGCAAGAGTCAAATTTTTACTTATGTAGTAGATGGAATAGGGAATCAAATATTTTTTTCCTAGTACAACTTTCAGAGCTGCATCTGAAGCATCTGTTGACATGTAAAATGTTATTTTCCAATTTGGTCCTCTTACGATGTGTGCTTCAGAAATATTTTCTTTTAAGGTTTAAAATGCAAATTGGGAATCAAGATTCCAACTGAATTCACAATCTTTGCTAAGAAATTTGAAGAGTGGGGATGTTATCTTGGTGAATTTTTCTATAAATCTTCTATAGTATCCTGTAAATCCTAGAAAAATTCTAACATCTTTTTGACAACTTGGAATTGATAATTTGGAGATGACTTCCACCTTAGACGAGTCTACTTTAATTTCATATCCTGAAATGTGATGTCCTAAAACAATGCCTTCAGTAAACATCATAACAAATTTTTCATGACTTAATGAGAGATTTCCTTCTTTGCATATTTTAAAAACTTTTTCCAAATTTTCAAGAGCTTCTTCAAATGAATTCCCATAACTTGTAAAATCATCCATATATACTTCCACACAATCATGTATTAGATCAGAGAAAATTACTAATACTTCCCTTTGGAATGTTATAGGCACATTGCACAATCCAAAAGGAAGTACTCGGTAAGCATAGGTTCGCCATGGACAGGAGAATGTTCATATTTCTTAGTCTCTAGGTGCTACTTGAATTTGGTTGTAACCACTAAAACCATCCAGAAATGAGAAATACTTATTTCCATCTAATTTATCCAATACTTGATCTATGAAGGGAAATGGAAAAAGATATTTTAAAGTAGCCTTATTCAACTCTTGATAATAAAAACATACACTTCATTTACCATTATTTTTAGGTACAATCGCTAGGGGAGAAACCCACTGACTACCTAAAATTGGATAGATGAAGTTTACATTCAACAATTTTTGTAATTCCTCTTTAATAATTTACCTAAGATTTGGATTCATCATTATTTTAGGTTGTCTGGTAGGTCTAGAGCTTTCCTCAATGTACATATCATGTATACAAGTATCAACACTAATTCCTTTCATGTCAGTGTAATCCTGTGCATATGCAGAAGAATTTTTTTCTAATGTTTTGATCCACTCTTCTTGTTGGCATTTCTCCAAGTTTTTGTTTATGTTTAAGATTTCCGTAGAAAGATTTCAACTGTAGAGTTACCAAATTCTTCCATAGAAAGTAAACACACCTACCTAGATGATAATTATTCAATATTCCATTGTTCTTGAAAATTATAATCATCTTCAGATTGTCAGGATGTTTCAAATTTTTCTATTGAATTTAAGACTTTATTTTCCTCACTAATATGAGAAATAATAAAGAGAGGTTGAATTTAATTCTCATCATCTATCCATTATTCATCTCCTATTTCTATGATTTTTTTTGTTGGAGGATATAGAGTGAGTTTATTTCTCGAGTTTCCATCAGTAATAATCATATCATCTAATCTACAACTAATGAAAGCATCAGTTGTAGCTAACCGAAGCCTTCCAAAAATGAGTGGACATCCGCCTAGGTTGTTATTGGGAGTTAATATCATGAAGTCAATTGGATATTCACAATAATATAAGGATACATATATATATTCTAGTACACCATATGGCTTGATTACTGATTTTTCTGCTAACTGCAATAATGCTGGTGTATATTGAATATTTGGAAGCCTAAGTTGTTCCATAGTCAGTTTTCTCATGATTTTTATGGCCGCTCCTAAGTCAATTAATGTGTTTGGAATCTCAATGCCACTGTTGTGTGTTTTTAAAACTGGAAGTCCTGGGTCCAAATATTTTTGTATGGCTATTTCTCCCATTATAATGTCAACAAGTTTTCCTACTAACTGAATATTTTTTATTTCTTTTATTCTTCTTCCCAATTTTTTTATGCTCAACTCTCTTATTTTTTTAGCTAAAATCAGAATCTCTTTAATGGCTTGTATAAAAGGAATTTTGATACAGAAATTTTTCAAGTTACTTAGAAAATCATGATTGGGCAACAACAATTGTTTTTATATCCCTCTATCGATTTGTAATCTTTCAGGAAAAGGACGGCTAGAAACAGATACTGAAGGTTTCTCAATTATAGGGGTTTAGTTTATTGGATATTTTTTATTTTCATTTTCAGAAATTTGGTACTGTTGCAGAGATGTCTCTTCTTTAGAACTTTTCTTTTGATGTAGAGAAATTTCTTCATCAAAATAATCTTTTTCTTGAATAAAAATATAAGGCTTTCCCCTTTATAATATTCTACCAGATCTAATTTGGACATTGTTAAGATCTAGTGGAGTAATCATGTAAGGTGGAAAGTTTTGTCCTTCTATGTTATAGGCCTTTTGAGCATTTTTGTTGTTTGGGTTTGGTAATGGCTGGGCAGGTAGTTGATTTGTTCTTTGGGGATATGGTAATGATAGTTGTGGATTCTGATTTTGGATTTAGAGTGGTTGATTTAGTTGTGGAGAATTTTGAGGAGGATATTTTGGATAGGATTGTGGATAATGGTGATACTGAGAGTATCTTCCATAAGTATTTTTCATCCCTTGTGTCCAAGGTTGAGGATGGGACCAAGGTTTTTGCCATGATGAATTCCAATTCGTTGTTGGGGGTTTATTACACATTTGGTTATTAAAGCCTTCAATTTGTGGGCCCTTCCATGGTCTTTTAGAGACAAAACAAAGAGGAACTAATGGACATAAATTTTCTTATTCTTCTTGAAAAGGAACCTTAAGACCTGGTAGAGAATGACATTTTTTTGTTTCATGATTTTATGCACAAATAACATAGGTATCTATAACTTTTACATCAAGAGGACACTCTCTCAAAGAATGTTTATTTCTTCATTTAGGATGAAAAATAGTTAAGGAATCAATTTCAGCTTTCTGTTTGTTATGTAATTTCAGGGTGTCTATTTTTTCACTAAGACTCCCTAAGATTTTTTTCTTAAATTCATCAAGAATATTTCCAATTTCTTCCCTGCTCATTGTTCTAGTTGTAGATATATTTACTCTAGAGAGATTAGGATCCCTTGTATTTTTCCCCATTTTTTATTTTCCTCTTGAGAGATGAATGCATAATTCAACAATTTTAGCTAATGGTAATTGAGAGATATCTCCTTTTCCCTTCATGTTAATGATATCTATCCATTCATCTCTAATGGATTTCAGTAAGAGAGATTCTAAAGTATCTTGATCTATATGTTCCATCTTAGCTCTCTTGATATTATAGTTAAATCTCTCAATCAGATCTTCTAATTTTTCATCCTCTCTCCACATCTTTTTTAATACTTCATCCTTCCTATTAATAAGTGTGTAATAATGCAGGTATCTTTGAAAAATGCACTTTTCATCTCATCCCATGTCCTAATAAACTTTGTTATTAAACCCATGAACCCTTTTAGAGCTGCTCCCTTAAGTGTTACATGGAATAGATTCAATTTTGAGAGTCTTGTAAGTAGTCATAAGATCTACATAAGACTTCAAACTAAAATAAAAATGTTTCAGAATATTCAACTCTTAATCCATGGAATTTGGGAAGGAACGAAGGTGAAATATTTTTCATTGTAACATTTTTATCCTCATCAACTATAAGAAATCCAACAGAGTTAGGATCTTCTCTGCCTCTACCTCTTCCTCCACCTTATCCTCTGCCTCTTCCTCCTCCTCCTCTTAAGGCTTCTCCATTTAGAATTTCTCCATGGCCTTCCTCTTCTACTATTATAGACTCCTCAAAGATAATATAAGGTTCTAACTGTACGGTTAATTTTTATTCCTCTAATTCTTCTATCAATGGAATATTGAAGACAATGTCGTCTTCTTCTTCCTTACTAGGAATTTCTAACCCTTGAGCTAGAATATGTTCTCCTATAGAGGTGAAAAAGGTTACTCCTTCTGTTCGAGATATAGGATCTTCTTCTTCTAAGACTTCCTCAGTAGATGAGGTTGGAGAATCTCCTGGTTGGATTTCAACCCTTAAGACTTCAGGAAGTCTGTGTCTTGAGGTGAAAAATGGGATATGAGTTTTAGATGATGGAGTGGCACTACATGATATTCACATGGAGAGTAGTGTTGTAGGAATAAAACTTCTACCTCTAGCTATGAACCTACCCCTAGAGTCTCTTTCTCGACGCGTAACAATATATATATATATATATATATATATATATATATATATAGATGTTGTAAAAAATAAGGCTTCCTAATTTCACTTCCCCGGTGACGACATTTGATGTCTAAAATTTCTATCATGAAATATCGACCGAGGTTAGTAATTTGATGAATTGAGGTGCACTATATGTTCTTAGGTAACCTTGTTCTCTTACTTCGTTGTCTATGTTTATGTTGTTTTAGGGAATTTTTGTTATCTTGTATCTAAGAAATGAAATCTCTTAATGCTAATGAATAGTTAAACCTAAGTGTATTTTAGTGAAGAAAAAATAGTGAAATAAGGAAGGAAATGTTGTTTTTACTCTAAATAAATAAATTAAATTACAAACTATTTTGAATGTAATATGAAATTTAAAAGAAAGAATAAAAGTAAATGTTTATTAACTAATCTAAATTGCATAAAAATAAATCAGACATTGAGTGATGTTAGTAGCCTGGGAAAATGTCTATGAAAAATATCTAGCTAGTTAAAACAAAGCATCATTCTATATCTAATTTCATTCAAATGACAAGATCAAATCAATTCCTATATTATTCATTGAAGGCTTCTAGTCTTATGAAAAATAGAGCATAAATTAATATAATTCTATTCCATGGATTCAAAACATAAATCCTATCTCTAAGAATTGGAATGACAGTTCTAAATTGAAATTGAAAGAAAATACAAGGCATGAAACTATGATTGTTGTGTGATTGAATACTCAGATCTGGTCCAATTAGAAAATGGATAAACCACATTCTTTCAATGTCTTTAACAAGCACAATATTACACAACTAATTGGAAATTTAATCTAAGAAATAATTCTTAAATTTAATCTAAAAATAAGTAAACAATTTAAACTATGAATTGATAGGAAATTAATCTATGAAATCAATATGAACTTAACTATGAAATTGACAAAAAAACAAAAATGATAATTAATAGTGAATGAAATAACGAAAGTAAAACTACAAAAAGAACTAAAAAAACCTCCTCTCCCTGTAAGGGCACTCTTCAATAGAATGAGTCAAAAATCTAATGGACTATGTGTGCATCAAAGGCTTGAACTAGTCTTCTTATTATCAAAATAGAGTTTCAGAGGCATACACTGTAATATAAAAAATTAGGATTGTCTCCAGTTTCAAAACGACTAGTATTTAAACAAGTTTTGGATTCAATTGTCTGAGGCATTTCCATTTACAGATAACGATTAGAACTAGATTTTAGAAGCATGAAAAAAAAAATTTCTTAGTGGTTGTCTCTTGATTTTCTACACGAGAGAAAATCCAGAGTATCTCGCTCACTGATCTCGCTCCTTGACCGACCTTTGACCACAAACATAGGCATGTTTTCTTTTCAAATTCAAATAGGTGGATGGGTTATGATCCATGTGTGAATCATTCCTGAGATACCCATGTGACCCATTCAATTTCTTAGTTCTTGAAACCTGTCAAACAATATCAGTAGCTGCAGAAACAACAATTAGCTACAAAATTACACACATTTTGTAGCTAGTTACATAAATTCATTCAAATAATAAGAAACATCATAATATAAAGTAGATATCATTAAATGCTTTCTCTAGTATGGAATATGTCAATTATCATTGATTGGAGTCATGAATTTGTGAAAAAGGAAGGAGGATATGATGAAAAAGGGTGTCAAAGTAAGAACGGTTTTAAGGTTCAACAATGATTCTTATTAGGTAAGGGTGCGTCTATAGCCATGAAAAATTCAATGGTTTTGGCTCTACTCTCAAAATTTAACTTCTGGTACAATTCCCTAAGGGTTTTATGGGAAAAAGCTATGGTTTCTTCAATAACAGGAGCTTGCATCATTTGCATGATAGACTGGGCACTAGTAGTGAATAGAACTTCCCCTATGGGGGAAATAACAACCCTTTGGTTTATATCATAATAGGCATGACACTTTATAATAAACTCAGGGAAACTGTGGGTTTCTGGAAATATGTAATAGGGTAGGTTTGTATACCAAAGTCCTATGCCATCAGCTTAATCGATGAGCTTATTCACCAAACAAAAATATATGTCGAAGAGATAAAACTCTGAGATAGTATCATCAACCTTAAAATCCCTATTAGCAAGGGAAATATGGTCAAGGTCCATATGAGGGTAACCCATTGGATTAAATGGATCTTGATCCTTCTTCTTTGGAGGCATGAATGTGCCTGAAAATGAAGTTGTTTGTGTTCTTGATATTTGTAGGTGGACAAGTTAGAAGGGGAAGAAATAAAAGGGACTTCTGCTAATCAAAAGGGGAATTAGAAGGGGAGGGGATTGATGAAAAATGATGTTCTACTAATCTGCAGACAATTTAAAATTTCTCGTGCTCGCTTTAGATTTGTACAACCTTGAATTTGATCACCTGTTACAATAAAACTTTGAAACACTGTAACCATTGAAACAGATGGGGAAGGTATTTTTTTAGGGTGGTGGGGTTTCCATTGACATGGTGCAGGCCCGTTGGGTAAGGGATTGAACAATTAATTGTTCAACTAGTCTTTAGGTGGGAGTGGGAGTGATTGGGAAGATGTGACAGGAATGGTGTCATGGAGAAATTAGAATGGTGAAGGTTTAACGATCAACAACATGTTTTATTATGGTGGAAATCACTTTTCAGAGGGGGTCAGGGATGTTAAGAAGAATGGAATGGGGGGCTAAGAACTGATCTGAACCTCACACGTACCAGATGGACAAATTTTGAAAACCACCCATTTGTTTCTCAAATTGGGAGGTCTTCCCTTTAACTTTTGTCTCTTGTTCATCAACTTGGGAACTCTGCCATTCCAAGGGTGCTTTGTTCTTCTCTCTATTCTTCTTGTAGAAAATTCTGAGTTTATTTTAGTAGATCATGGTTTTCTTATTGCACACTCCATTTTTCTTGTTTCATAGCCTATGTTTCCTGTAGCACCTCCTTTCCTTCTCCTTGGAGGTCTATGGGTGATTGTGCTTGTTTTAGGGATGTTAACCTAGAATATTTCCTTGTGTAGGTCATAGGTGTATTTGATAATGATTTTTGGGTTGTGGCCTCTTGAATATTTCCCTCTCTATGACCTATTTATTTTTTCTTATTAGGTTACTCCTCAATTGTGATGGGACTCTTGGTCGGGGTTTGAGGTTTCCCCTTCCTCACCTTGGTGCTTTTCCTAGTCTTGAAATACATGGGGGTTTTCCTCTTTCATTTTGATTTCATAAGGGTGCTTAGAGTGTCTAAAGTTGGAGCCACTTCCTTTTCATTGTTCCCTAGTGACAGGTTAGTGCATTGAGGGGAGTTTCAAGTGGTGATATTGGGCTCTACAATATCCTCCTATTTTATCTTTTCCTCTTCCTCTTCTTCCTGTTTCTATTCTTCCTCTTTCTCTTCCTCCTTATCCTCACTTTTCTTCTCTACTCCTACATATTTTTTGGTTCCTTCCTCTATCTCCATTTCCTCCTCTTACTCTATCCTTTCCCTTCTTCCCCTAATTCAATTCCCCTTTCTCCAAGGCTAGAGGTAGGGGTCTCTCGAGGGGTGATGGTTTGTGTTCAAATTAAGGCTTCTTTGTCCATTTCAATGTAAGTGGAACAATGTACAAGGATTTTGAGTCTTTTTAAAGCATATTCCACTAGAATTTTTATTAGACCATGATGAGATATGTGTTGATATTTCCTTTCGGAAACCATGTGGCTCATATATCTTATTGAATGGAGAAGGAAATATGGGATATTCAACCTCTGATTTAAAGGCAGATCCCCTTTGAATGTCATCTCATGCAATAAAATAAAATGATATCCATATACTACACTTACTCTACCCTCACAAAAGATATACTTCATGATATGGTAATCCATCTCATCCCATGGGTAAGGCAGACTCTCCGTTATTACCCCATTCTTACCTTCAATGTGTTCCTCATTTGGCAAGAAGAAACTGTTTTTGGAAGTAGTAGTAGATACTTTTTTCCTTTATGTTCCATTTGATCCCTATAGTTAAGGTGGTCACTTTGCTAATGAGCATATGATTTATAGTAATTTATATTCCTCCTATCATTGTTGTGGCACTATCATTTTCTTTAGAGTTCAAGGCCATTCCAAACTCTTGAGCCACCTCATCATCCCAACCATTGATGGTTTCTAATATGTTTAGAATAGGAGGATGTAAACTAATTATCTTTGTGTCTATGGGCTTTCTCCTATTAAAACCTCACCCCATATTTTGACTTTGTTTGATAGATGGTATTCTCTGGCTTTTTTTTTTTTAATTTATTGTGATATGGGACCTAAAAGCTCTATAATTTCCCCAATATTCGGTTTTTTATTCCCTACCTCCTTATAAAACGTTTAATTCTTTGAATTGTTTCTCTAATGTGTGAAAAATATCATGAAAAACCTTATACTTTGATGGGGGTAATGTCCACTTAGCTCTGCACTTATGAAAATTTTGGCTTGAAGGATGGTGTTGGGGTGCTAACAGACTCTGATGGTGGCTTGCATTTCACTCCTCAACACTCTGTGGCTTCCCTTGAAAATTATTGTAGCATTATTAGGGTTTCTTGTAGCACTATCTACATGCAAAACTCAACTAGGGATCGAAGCTCCTTTGTGTCTCCTACCTTTATCCTTTTTCTAACTAATCTCAAAATGAGAAAACGAGTGAGTTGAAATGAGCCAAAGTACGATTTCTATGCTAAATCAAGTGGCCTTGGAGCATATTGGTGATTGTGTATTTGGCATGAGGTTTCCATATTTGGACCTTTGGTCCCACTCCAACATATCATTCCATTTACCTTGTAATCAGATCTAAATTTTTTTATCTTTCCCTTGAGTGATGTGATAGCTCCATGTCGCATGAAACTCCACCAACTTTCCACCTTAACTATTGAGGGTGGTCAAGTTAACTAGCAACCTTTTTGCCTATTAAGCTCTCTCTTCTCAAAAATTATTCATTTAGTCACTTTATGAATAGAATAGGAGTGAGGGTGTCATACCTGAGCCTACCTAGTTTTTGATGAATTTCAAGACCCTTGATGTAGGGAGTTGGAGCATTGGAAAGGTCATAAAGGTTGTCTTTTATTTTCTAAGCGAGGTGCTTACTTTTTTTTTGTTTGTTGTTTCTTTTGTAGGTACCTCATAGAGACCTTAAGTTGTTCTTGTCAATGTAGCTTTCCTTTTGGAGTTCCCTGGTACTCTTCAGGATCATATATTTGTCATACTTATTTTTCTTTTGATGTGTTGGATGGTGGTCGAGATATTCTAGTGCATGCACAGGTGTGCTATAGGAAGTGATCATCCTCCTGTAGCAGTCTCTTTGTTACAGTTTTGGACATCAAAATTTTCTAAGGAAGCGAGAAAAATATTGTAGAGATGTTAGGGGTGGTGTTACGATGTGGATCGAGTGGTGTTGTGGAGGAAAACATGAGAGAGGAGGCCCTCATTAGGGGAATTTTGAGGTCTAAAATGGGTCTCCTAAGAAAAATGTACAACCAAAATAAAATTTATAAGAACCAATGGAATTCAAGATGATGATGTCAACCATGGGGGATGAAACACCATTTTTTAAGTAAAAGGGTAAAAATATTTAAAAATAATAAAATAATAAAACTACTCTTTCAACTGGTATTTTCAAATTATCTCCCAAAGCTTTTACTCAAATTTCAAGTGGGATTACTCATTGGATAGAAAATTTAATTCCTCATCCAAGGAGTACCCATGTTGCACACTTTCGATGGACCCTGCTATGAGAAAAATGAGAAATACATGAAAAAACATGATAGCAATTATGTTTTTCATGTATTTCTCATTTTTCGTGTAACAGGGTCCATCAAAAGTATGCAACATGGGTACTCCTTGGATGGCGAATTAAATTTTTCATCCAACGTGTACTTCTTCTCCAAATTTGAGTAAACAATTTGGGAGATAAGTTGAAAATACAAGTTGAAAAAGTAGTTTTTTCTTTTCTCCCTCTAAAAGTTGATGATGTAATCAATTTTTATTTTATTATTTCCATTATTATTTTATAATTTCCTTAGGAGGCCCAATTTAGACCTCAAAAATCCCCTAATGGTGTGTGTATTTAAGAGAAGGTGACTTATAGTGGCAAAATAGAGGGTTTAATGAGGGCTTCTTCATGCACGGGATGGAGTGATGGTTAGGGATGGTAGATATAGGTGGGGAAAATTTATATCATGTCTTTTCTAGGGTCATAGAACCCTCAGTGAGCTTATTGAGCCTCAGATATCCTTCTTGTAGCACTATAGGGTTTCCTGTAGCATTACAGGGTTTCTTGTAGGACTACAAGAAATCCTATAGCAGCCTAGGACATCCTGTAACACTGTAGATAGGGAAAAAAATGGAATTTTTTCTCACATTCTGGTAGAAATTGATGGAGGAATGAATGATGGGGGTGGATATGGAGTGAGTAGGTAGATGATAGAGAGAGGTGGAAGAAATTATGTTCCCTTTGTCCATATTATCCATGTTCAGAAACCTATAAAACAAAAGCAGGTTAGTGCATTGGTGCTATTTTATTCTTTTGGATATTTTCTCTTTTCTCTTTTTTTCTCTTCTTTTTTAAGACAAGTGAGCTACCTTAGCAGAGTTTTTCACCCCACAAGGCTATCTTGGGCGCCGCTAAGAGGTTTTCACCCAAGGATCATTTATTTCTTTATTTTATCCTGTTTCTTATTTTTTTCTCCAGGATAGCCTCATGGAGGTTTTCAACCCTGGAGTTGGCCTTGGATGCCTTAGAAATATTTTCACCCAGACCTCTTTATGTTTTCTCTTTTTTATTTTTCTAGGAAGGTGCGGGACTAGAAACTATGAAGCTTCCAATTACATTCACCTCTCTATTTATTGCATTGATGAATTATTCCTTGGATAGGGGCCTCCTATACGTATTTAGCCTATAACCATTGAAAAGCAGATGGATACCCTCCTCATCTATGGTCCTGATCTAAATAGCCCGATGGTAATGGAATCTCTCCACTTGATAAGGTCATAGCCATCTGGTGATTCACTTTTCCTTGAAGTCCTTGAATCTAGATTCATAGAGAATAGCCCAATATCCATCCTGAAATGCCTTATCTTTGATGTGCTTGTCATGCCAAACCTTTCTATGTTGCTGGATTACTTCTATTTGAAGGATGGCATGCATCCTAAATTCATCCAAACCATTTAGTTGAAGACATATTTCTTTTTGTACCTTTTTTATTTCTAAATCCAACTAAGCTCCCATTCTAACGGTGTTATACTCAAAATCAATGGAAAGAAAAGATTTATTCCCATAAACTAGATCATATGGAGTAAACCCTATAACTTTCTTTGAGGTGGTGTTGTAAGCCCAAGTGGCCTTCACCAATATGTCTTCCAAATATTTTCTACTGCTTCTCACAACTTTTGTGAGGATACTCTCCAAGGCTCTGTTTGTCACTTCAACCTTCCCATTTTCTTTAGGATGATAGGTTGTGTAAGTCTTGTTCTTTATTTTGTGCTACCTCATGTGGTTCTAAATGAGATGAGATGTGAATTGAGCCTCCTAATCGGTGACTACCTCCCTATGGTATCCAAACTTGTATAACACATTCTCTCTCAAAAACTCAACTACCTTCTCTTATGTTGTTGCCTTTACAACCCTTGTTTCATCCCACTTAGTTAAGTAATCGGTGAAAACTATGATATATATTTTCTGACAGATGGTGCATCAATGGATCCAATGAATTCCATGCTCGACTTGTCAAATGGCTCTAAGGCCACTAGAGGTTGTAGAGGAATTTCATCCCTCAGTGTAGGTATCCCCATCCACTTACATTAATCACATCTACTGATGTATCTCCTGGCATCCTAGTGGAGAGTAGGCCCATAATAGCCAGCTTGCAAATATTTGAAGGTTTTCCTCTTAGCAGAAAAATGACCCCCATAGGTACCTTCATGACATGCTGAGAGGATTTCAAAGACCTCCTCTTCCCTGAAAAATGTCCCAAAAATTTGATCTGGTCTAAACTTGAAGATATTTCCAACAATCCAAGTGAAAGGGGTGTTATTTCTGATAATTCTTCTCTTTTATTTGGATTAAAGGCTTGGATGAAGCCCCTAAGAAACCAGATAGTTGGCTATGCCAAAAAAAAAAAAGGAGAGAGTTTTGAGATAACAAATAGGTGTTCATCCCAAAGTTGATCATCAACCATACCTTCCTAATCTATAGATAAAGTTAGTCTAGATAAGAAATATGCAATAACAATTTCTTTTCCGGGCTTATCAAGAATGTCCAAATCAAACTTCTGCAATAATAACAACCACCTAATGATTCTATCATATACATCAAGTTTTTTCATTAAATATTTGATTCATGCATGATCAATATGCACAAAGCTTTGATATCTAGTAATATAATTCCTAAAATTATTTAGGGAATGGAAAATAACTCAAAGCTCATTTTCGGTGACAATGTAGTTTATTTTTGCCTTGGACAAATTATTTCTAATGAAATAAATGGCGTAGGGTAATTTATCTTTTGATTTTCCCAATTATTCCCCCACAACTTTATCATATGCATCTGTATGGAGGTGGAAGGACAGAGCCCAATTGGGACCTTAAACTATAGGGGAAATTTTAGTTTTTCCTTGATGAGATCAAAAGCTTCCTAACAAATATTAGACCAAAAATATCCTTAATCCTTGGCCAGCAATAGAAATAATGGGGAAGCCACTTTTCTAAAGTCCTTGATGAAACTCCTATAGTAGCCAACCCAACCTAGGAAACTTCTGACATCTCTCTGTTTTTTAGGAATAGGCATCTTTTTTATGATGGCGAATTTGTTTGGGTCTATGTTTATTCCTACTTGTGATATGGATTAGCATAGGACAATCCCTACCTTTTTTGAAAATTCACACTTCTTAGGACTTAGGGAAAGCTGCATTTCAATGAATTTCTTCAAAACCTACCCAGATTGGAGAGAGCCTCCTGGAAATAATACCCATAAGGTGTGAATTTTTCTATGTATATCTCCACAGAATCATGGACAAGTTCATAAAAAAATCTCAGTACTTCTCTCTGGAAAATGGCAGGGACATTTCATAGGCCAAACAGAAGGAATCTGTAAGTGAGGATGCCCCAAGGACATGTGAATGTGGTCTTGTCCTAGTCCTCAAGGTTTATCTAAATCTAGTTATACCCACTGAATCCATCCATTAAAGAGAAAAAATTCTATCCATCAAGATCATCCAAGACTTGGTCAACGAATGGAAAAGGGAAATTCTCTTTCTTAATGGCTTTGTTTAATTTTCAATATTCAACACAGATTCGCCACTTCCCATTTTTCTTTGGGACTAGAACAAGAGGAGACACCCACTCACTGCCTGAGATGGGGTAGATGAACCATGCATCCAACAACTTCTGCATTTCATCCTTTACTATGTCCTTTAATGTTAGGTTCATCCTCCTTTGGGGTTGTCACATAGGCTTGCATCCCTCTTTGATATAGATATGATGTGTGCACACTAAGGGATGCACCCCCTTCATGTCCTTGTAGTCCAAAGAAAAAACATCTAATTTCTCCCTCAAGAGCTCGAACAACTTCTCTTCTTCTTTGGCCGAGAGTGATGAGTTAATATTTAGGGATATAGATGGGCCAAATTACACAAACTTGGTTGCTTCAGAGGTTTATTCAACTGAATGCAGCTCAATCCAAGGATTTCTTTCATATTATCTCACTAGGTAATCAAGCGTAATGGTAGTGGGGGGATTTATTTGAATGATGTCATAAATTAGATCATTCTCATCATGTTTCCCTCCTCTAAGAACAATATATATGGTAAAAATGGGTTAGCATGTGTTATTGTACTCTTCATCTTCTTCTTCTTCATCCTCCAACCACAAGAGTAGGCCATGGTCAATGGAAGGTTCGGTAGGAGGATATAATACTAGCTGTTTGGACAAGGGTCCATTGTTGATAGTCATGTTTCCAACCATATAGATGATCTAAGAATCAAAATTGGCTAACCAAGGTCTTCCTAAAATGAGGGGTTATCCATTAAACTTGGTTTTCTGCTAAAGGACCAGCAAGTCAGTGGTATTCCCCTAGGAGTCAATCGATACCAAAACATCATCAAAAACTCCTTCTAGAGCTACAGTGGATCTATCTTCAAGTTGCAGAACCATGGTGGTATTTCTTAAGGCTCCTTGGAGGTTGAGTTTTAGGATGGTTTCCCTGGTCATAACATTGATGGTAGCCCCAAGATTAATCAAAGTATGGGGTACAATGACATAATCGATGTGTACATCTACTACTGGACTACCAGTGTCCAGGTACTTTGGGAAGATCACCCTCCCCATAATTTAGTTGGAAAAATATCCTACAACATTAATGGTGGGGGTGTCTTTCTTATTTCTCCAAGGATTTTTAAAGAAAATTTCTTTTATGAGCCTATTGTAAATAGGACCACCATTAATTGCCTAGAGAAGGGGTTATTTTCACACATATATTTTTCATTTTTCATAGAAGTTTAGTATCTTATGGGGTGTGTTGGTTAGTGTGGATCAGTCGCTAAGGAAAATGAGGTTTATTATTTTGAGAGTTGCTTTATTCCTTTTCCTCCTCAACCTCTGTAGGTGGAGATGGAGGATGATCATCTGGGAGCACTCTCCCATACCTAAGGTTGATTCCATGTATCTCCATAGAATAGGGTGGAGAAGATGTTTCTACACTATAGACCTATCATGTCTGCTTGTTGTTCGGGTTCATATCTCAATGAGTAGGCATATGAGACAACTTAGGTGGAGAAGAATGAGTGAGATGAGGTTAAGGTTTCAGTGGAGGTAGTAAAGTAGGTGGTTGGTTGAGTTGGGGCCTCCACCCTTGTGATGGGTTTCTCCACTAAGGTGGTTTGGGAACATACTATTGGAAAGGTTGATTTACATGCTTAGGGTGATATGGAGGGGTATGGGGCCAGGTAGAAGGTGTAGGCCATGATGGAGGAGTAGAGGAATACCAAGGATGCATAGGTGCAATCTGGTTTTCATGGTAGTAGGAGTAAGTTCCACCTTGCATGCCCTGGTTGTATGGATGAGGCCCTTGATGCCTTCTCTGGTTTATCAAATATACTTTCACTGATCATCCTTCCACGCCTTCGTATATAGCGTTAAGACCTGGCAATGAACAACATTTTTTTATGGAATGGTTATCTTCAGAGACTAAGAAAACCATTAGGGGAATTTTGTGGTCTAAAATGGGCCTCCTAAGAAAAATATGCAAAAAAAATAGACTTTATAAGAACCAATAGGATTCAAGATGATGATGTCAAGCATGGGGGATGATTCACCATTTTTGGAGTAAAAAAGTAATAATATCAAAAAATAATAAAATAATAAAACTACTTTTTCAAGTCATATTTTCTACTTATCTCCTCAAGGTTTTACTCAAATTTTGATCGGAAGTACTTGTTTGATGAAAAATTTAATTCCTCATCCAAGGATAACCCATGCTGCATACTTTTGATTGACCCTACTACACGAAAAATGAGAAATACATGAAAAAATGTGTTTGGCATCATGTTTCTCATGTATTTTCCATTTTTCGTGTAGCAGGGTCCGTCAAAAGTATGCAACATGGGTACTCCTTGGATTAGAAATCAAATTTTTCATCCAACGAGTGCTTCTCCCCGAAATTTGAGTAAACCCATAGGGAGATAAGTTGAAAATACGAGTTGAAAAAATATTTATTCCTTTTTTCACTCTAAAATTTGATGATGTAATCAAATTTTATTTTATTATTTCCACTATTAAATTATAATTCCCTTAGGAGGCCCATTTTGGACCTCAAAATTTCCCTAATGCTTTATGACATTTAGTGGACATTCATTTCGAGGTTGTTTTCTGATACATCTATGGAAAAAAATAGCTAAGGCCCTCTCTGCTTCCTCTTATTTCTCCTTGATTTTAATTGTGTCCATTTACAAAGCAAAGGTGTGCAACATATCAATTTTGAAGCCCTCCAACATGTTTCCAATCTCATGCTTGATGGAGGTGGAAGAGGAAGGGGTATTTTTCATGCTTTGGCTAGGTGTACCTTTCTACCTAGCTGCCCTAGAGTGGTTTCATAATATAGTATTGATGCCATTATAAGGTAGCTAGAGGATATTTCCTCCAAACAACATATTAAGGGTTTCAATCACATCCTCCTTGATCCCTTGGAGAAGTACCAATTTGAGTGATCTGGGATCAAGGGTGTAGTTGGCTCTTTTATAATCTAGTTTGAATATTTCTTCCTAATATTCCAGGGATTCATCAGGTCCCAAGGTAATCCTAAATATCAACTCATTGGCCTCTTTAGACTTGTTAAATTCAATTTATCAGTGATCAAAAATAGCTTTTTTTAGAGTTTTCCATCAGGTCATTAGTCAATTTTTATTTATTTATAGTTAGTATTCAACAATAATTTTGGTCACTGAACAAGTCATATCATGATATGTTACTCCTTCGCATTATTACATCTCTATTTAGAGGTCTAAAGTCAGGTCACTCCATCTCATATAGGTTAAATTTACGGTCAAAAATTCCCATGGAAAAATATTTAAATTTTCACTAAAATAAGGGAGTGAAACGTCCACTCCATTCATAAAAGTCTAGTTGAAGGATAAATTCGTTTTACAATTCAAAATAAACTCTGGGTCATAAAATTTATCTATTTTTTTGTTGTACTCAAAGAGAAATGAAGATCTTTGCAAGAGAAATTTATTTTCAAAATCGCTTGCTTATAAAAGTTTTATCTTTAATATTTCAAAAAATCATTCTCGACACCAATAGGATTTAATCCTTTGCATTATCTCCCACTACCCATTCAACACATCACATACCCCTATTTGTCAATTATTCATGTCACATCACTTTCATTATACCCTACCCCACATTTCATTTAACTCTGTCATATATTAACCAACCCCCATCTCACTGATCATCCATCACATCTAATGGCCCGTAACCCCCCCCCCCCCCCATCATCTGAAACTTAATGTCGAGGGGGGGGGTCCGAAAAGTGTGGTTTGAAAAGATGACCCCACCACTCCATGTCAAAAATGTGTGATTTTTCACACCCCCAACCCCCCCACCACCCCCCCACATGAAAGCACTTACCGCCAAGCTACCCCTATGAAATACCAGTTACCTAACAGATGAAACAAGGGATCCAGCTGCCATTAATGTGATTCGAACATGGAATATGAACTATCCAATCAAATTAATTCCCACCTTTCCATTATGATTAGCCAATTAATTCAGTCCTAATCCTTAGGCTAACGTACTCATGCCATTTTCAAACGGGAATTAATCTAATTGTCCATAAATTCATCACTAAACGCATGTTTTGAAACTTATTTCTGCTATTTTTTCTACTCTGAATGGAATTACCAATTCATAGTTACTCACAAAACTCAAAAAATCAACCTAACCACCATACAAATCCTCCTTTGTAATTGTTTATACTCTTCTCTGTAGATCTTTTCCTCAGTCTCGGCCTCTGTTTTGCATCAGAAATTCCTATTTCTGCTACTTCAATAGAGCTAATCATGCCTCCAAAGAACAAAGGACTAGAAGAACCAGTAATTCTGCTATTACATCCTCCAATTTACTTTCATCACATACCATTAGCATAAAAACACCATAAAATCCATGAAACCCTTTGTGAACTAGAGTTATTTGAATTATATTGCTGGCTAGAAGATCAATTATTAGATAAATCTGATGGACTATGGCATTATAAGCTTCCACATTTTATCTTTCCTCACACCCATAGTGCTCTAGAATTTTTTAGAAGATGCCAAGCTTGGTATATGCCCAACCAGAGAGCTATTATCACTCCTACATGAGAGATTTTAGTGACCATCGCTGCCCAAACCATTGAAAAAATGATGAAAGCCCCAACCGCAGAGAATGCCACACCATTTTCCCAAGAAGTATTGATTGAAATATATCAGAAGTTAGATTTTTCAAATAGAGCTCAAACGCTTGAGCTATTTATGACTTAAAATGGTTCATTAATAAATAAAAACCCTCCATTTTCATCATCCATTTTCCCTGAAAGATCCAAAAAAATCATCACACTCATATCCTACCTTCTCGGTTATTATTTAGACTAATTGGTAGATGAATCCATTATAGGATTCATGTCCATTTTCTCCATAGATTCCAAACCCTCCATCATTTCCAATTTCAAGCAATTCATTATAGATTCTATCCATGAGCAATTGGTTAAATTCCCAACTGAAGAGGTCTTCAAATATGCCACTATGTTACTTTATTTGTTCTTATATTCTCAGGGAGACAAATTTTAGTTTTCCTTAAAGAAATTAGATGAAGAAGGCAATCAACAGTCAATCATTTTATAGACTTCATTATTGATGAATGAACAAAAACAGTATTCATATAAACAATTTGTCGAATTGTTTCTTCATCCATCACTCAAGTTTTTAAAAAACACTATAGAGCCAAGGATTAGTGAATAAATTAGAAAGGTATTGCATCTTTCAAATCAAGAAAGAATAGGGGATTGGTATCTTTAACAAAAATATGTAGAACTCAAAGTTTATGGTGTGAAATTCCCCCTTATAAATTGCAAAAATTCCTCCTAATGGGGATTTTTGAATTAGCGAACATCAGAAAAATGATTAATGCTAATGAAGTGATTTTTGTATATGATGAAAAGAAATCAAAATTCAAAATCAAAACACAGATAGTACCTTTTATCTTTAATATTAGGATAGCGGGGGAGGAAGCAGATAAATTATTGAAAGAGATGCAACTTAATATCAGTTCCACATGGTCTTATGATCTATTTGGTGTCATTTATAAACTAAGGGTAGAGAATAAATCTACACCTTATTTTCATATACCTAGAACAGAGATTGAAAAATATATGAATCATCTTGAATGGACTGAAGGTACTTTATAGGAGGCTGAAGAACAAAAATTGTCTAGATCAACATTAAAAATGCCTATTGCACAGGAAAGAGCAGGGAAAAGGGCTAGAGAAGATCAATCATCTCCAATGACTGATGCATCCAGCAAATAGTTTAAAATTCATTACACGAAGAAGATAAACCTTAATCCAAAGGTCAATCATAGCAAATATTCATAGAAATAAGTAATTATCATTACTGAAGAGGCAACTCCTTCCACACATGCAGCTGATGATCAAAGTACTTCTACTACGCCTACTACTTTATTAGTTTCTCAAGATCAGCCAAAAGCTATTCAAACTAGTACAGTTGCTACAAGAGAAAAGGAGAAAGTTGTCTTTGCCACTTTCAAAGAGATAAAGTTGAATAATGAAAT
The DNA here is from genome assembly GCA_034641835.2 of Pinus albicaulis. Classification (NCBI taxonomy): domain Eukaryota; kingdom Viridiplantae; phylum Streptophyta; class Pinopsida; order Pinales; family Pinaceae; genus Pinus; species Pinus albicaulis. The sequence continues at coordinate 1,531,939,918 of CM076575.1, read as the reverse complement.
GTTAAATACTAGTGCATACAATCAATTTTTGAAGAAAACTCCCAGCTCTCGGAGTAGGTTGCTCTAATATTTTTATTCAGAAAAGGGAAAAATGAACTTTGATTTTCTTCAAGCACAAATTCCATAGCCAAAATAAGAATAATATTACAAAAATAATGCATTTAAGTTTGATAAAAAAGAGATACATCCAATAGATCAAATGGAGTTGCACAAGAGAACTGGTGATATGATTTCATTCACTCTCACTTACATTGTTATGAGTTTATAAAAACTGCAGGATTCATTGGAAAATGTACAATCAAAGTTGAAAATGGAGAAGATTTCTTCATTTGCAAAGGACACAATAATAAAAACTCTAGAAAAATTGGTGATTAAAATTGGGTATGATCATTCCAATGTCAATGAAATATAAGAAATCATCAAAAATAAAAATGCTAACATAGCAGCATTAAGGAAACAATTTAAGGTTCCAGCTACAGAAGATCCTTCGGATAAAGATATTGAAGAGACCGAATCTCAGAAGACGGAAATGATGACGTTGATTATGGAGTAGAATGCTCAAATAAATAAAATGGCATCATAACTAGAAAAAATGATAATGGAAAAAGAACTAGAAGAAAAAGCATCAAAGGTTCCTCTAGAAGCAGTCCCCCTTGCAGTCATCCCTATTGCCACAGCTTCTACAGCAAGTACTGTAGATGGAGTTGAGCAGCTCACCAAAGTAGTTCATAATGTGTCCATTCAGGAAGAGAAAATAAAGAAATTATAGGATCAGGTAAAATTATTGAAATTTCATAAACCTAATGTTGAAATTTCAGATGCAGTTGAAGCACAGAGAGCCAAAAAGTTAATTGAGAGGTTGCCGAAAGAGAAAAAAGAATCATCCATTTGAAATACTATAGGAAAAATAAAAGAGATAATTTGGACAAACATCATGGAATCTCTTAATGATATTTTCCAAGCATACAGTTCATATTTTAGCAAAAGGATATTATACACAAATCAAATGAGGCTATTACAACAATCAAAGCATAGTTGGGAGATAAGCTTCCTATTGCAAACAACATCATAAAGTTTCTGAATGCAAAGAATAGGTATGAGCTAGATGATTTGGCCATTGATGATAGAACAAAAAAAATCCTGGAAGTAAAGAAGGTGCTCACAAAGAATAATTTGATTCTTCAACTTTAGGAGAAGTGTCACAGTATGGATATTTGTAATACTCCCATTAGCTATAAGCTAGTTGGAATATTAAATTTTTCTTTTTCTTCTTAGTTTGATGAATAAGAGGGTATGGAGACACATAAATATCCTTAGTAGGAATAAAATCATGGTTAATGTGAATGGAGATAATTTTAGTGGCTTGATAAAGCACCCCTATGTCTCAAAAGGGGTTGGAGCACGTAGAATAGGTCAACATTGACCAAATCAACAGTGCTGGTATGGAGGAGTGGACATACATTATGTGACAGAACAGTTTTCGAGGGGGACTCCATGCATGGAAGTAGTGGCTTTAAAGTGTGGAGCCCAAGGTGAGGAAGCTCACCAAGCATATAAGGAGGGGGATGGAAGCCATAGAGGACATGTTTTAGATTATTATTTTGATATAGTATGTATGACTATTTTCTCTCTTCAGTTGTTTAGCTAAGACTACAGTGTTGTTTAGCACAGGGTGTTCCCAAGCGGGAATCCCACCCTTATCCTTGGGGGACTTGTGACCACTCAGGATAGGTGATTGAGTTACATTTCCACATTCCGGCATCAGGCCAAACCTTCAGTATTTTTATCCAACTTAATTCTTGTTGAGGTTGTGTTGTGCTGCAAGGTAAAATTTGTGGAGGGTTTGTAGAGCCATTTTCTAGGCTTGTGTTTTAGTGGAGAGGTAGTCTTTCCATTGGGAGATTAGAAAGGAGGCTCCTTGGGAATTGTATCATCAATTGGAACCAGTCCAAGCTACTACCATCATCTACAATGTAGTTTGAGTCTATAATTTCTTTATTTCAGGGAGTTGTTGCAGGGGTGATTTCTATGCATGATTTGGGGAGTTGGTTCTTCGGTGGAGGGATCAATATTTCACCTGGAGAGTCTATTGGAGGAGAGCCACATATTTTTCTATTAGCATCAGCCATATCTCCCATCTATTTTGCGACAGTGAATCTTCAGCCCTAGGGCTTGGGTTCACCATTTGTATTCTTGGGTGTATTGCCTGAAACCCTCTTGGGTTGGCTAGGAAAAGTGATATAGAGCCTTTTTATTTATGTATAGAAACTCTATAGGAATATATCAGATATTTTATACCATTGCATTATCTTCTGTTATAGCTATGTCCTTTATGACTACACTGTAGCAACATCTCCGACATTTTTATATAGTAGCAACACCTCATTCTTGAGGAGATTTATCTATTGGATGTTTGTCGGTTCATGTTGTATGATTTGTGCCTCATTGTATTTCACTTATTTTTTGTTGGTATATATAATGAAATAGCTCCATATTGGTCTCCATTATTTATGTGATGTTATATAATGCTATTTCAAGTATTTTGTTCAATATTCCTGTTTTATCCATTTTGGAATATTATAATGGTATCAGAGCATAATCTTGGCTCACTCTATGCATATTAATCCAATATGTCATCAGAAGAAGGATATCCTCTCACAAATCGAGAGAAGAGGTATCTCAAAATAATAAACCGAAGGTATCATTATACAAATGATAAAGAAGGAAAAGGAAAAACTCCCTTATCACGAGGGCAAGAGGAGGAGTATCCCAAGCTTCTTCAAACCATGAAAAACATTGCAAGAGAAATCAAGGAGATGAGGATGGATAGACACAAAGAATCCCTAAAGTGCTTCTACATGCATAAGGCTCCGACATTTCTAATCACTGGAGTGATCAACCAGTGAAGCAGCAGGTTTCTCAATGCTCTACAATGCCTAGATTTTTAGTAGTGGGAAATGGAGAATTTCAAGAACAATAAAATATTGAAGACTACTTTCTTGAGTATGAGTCTCAATCTCAGAGATTCAAGGACCATTTTATCTTTCAATAGTTCTGATAGATTAAGAACAATAGGATACCCCGACATCACAATAGAGGTGGAGTATTCATACAACACAATGATCTTTACCTAACTATGGGCATATTTTTCTTACCCAAATTTGATGGGTCATCAAAATGCACTGTCAAATCATGGGTGGAGAAGCTAGACATATACTTCCAGCTGAACCAAGTACCAGAGATGGAGGCCATCAAAATAGCAGTTCTACACCTTGAAGGTGGAGCACATGATTGGTGTTTTCATGGGCTTCCTACATTGCGTCATGCCAATGTAACTGCATATTCAGAGTTCACAAGGAGGTTGGTGGAGAGGTTTGATCGAAGAGACCCAGAGGCACCTTTCATGGGGCTAGCTGAGCTCAAAAAATGAGGTAATCCAGAAACTTATATTTATGAATTTCTAAAAATTTCTATTATGGTTCCTAATTTATCTGTAGCAAGGAGGGTCTATATGTTTAATGATGGGCTAGTGGAACCTCTACATGGGTTGGTTAAATCTAGCAAACCCACTACCCTTCAAGATCCCATTGAAAGTGATAGAGATCTACAATATGCCTTGACAAAAGCAAAGGAAACATTTCAGCAAAATCCCACTTTTCCATCAAAGGGAAAAGATGAGAAGGCTCATCCTTCAAAGGAGGGCCAAAACATAGCACCTCTTAGTGATAATATCTGAAGGGACTTGAGGATAAGGAATCTTTCCTTCACATGCCAAGAATCATGGGCACCCGAACATAGATGTTCAGTAGGAAAGGCACACTATATAGAGGTATTTTCAGATGATGTGGAGGAATAAGAAGAGGAACTAGAAGGAGGTCACAGTGTTTGGATAGTAGGAGAGGATCCACCACCACCAGGAGGTGGGAATGGAGCATTTCCCCAATTGGAGAGGCCCTTGCATCATTTAGAGGACTACCAAAATATTTTACCTTGAGGGTTTGAGGTTCCATTCAAGATCAAAGGGTTTCAGTTTTGATTGAAAGTGGGGATGCCAACAACTTTATTAATGCCCAACTAGTGCACAAGAGGGAAATAGCCACTAATGATTTTGAGGAATTTTCATTTTTGTTCCCAGGAGCTAGAACTATGAACTACATGCATTATGTTCCATCTTTGTCTATCACCATGGTGACATATACATTGATTGATCAATTCATTGTGGTTGGCATGCTTGACACCAATGTGATATTGGGTGTGCAGTGGCTGATCACTTTGGGGAAGGTCACCACAGATTGGGAGACTTTGCAGATGGAGTGGGTGTACATAAACAGTAGAAAAAATTAGATGATTAGTGGCATGCACACATATCCCTCACAAAAAACTTCCACACAAAAAACAGATTTGTATTTGCGCAGTGGAATCAAGGACCTAACAGTCCCATCATGTATGAAGATGACTTTGGCCCAAGAGACATTGCTATTTAGTGGAAAACCACCTCAGAGGCCACTTGATCAGGAGTTGGTGAGAAATTTCTCACAACATGTTGCACTAGTCATAGATCAAGGATGAGTGGGAACATTGGGAGGTCATGGTACAACATTGAGAGTCTTGGATAGACTCAAGGAGGAGAGAGACATTCTCCTAACATCATCATTACCCACTCTCATCTCACATCTTGTGCTGATAGAGGAGTAGTAGAGGGGGAATAACAACATCTCGGTATGTAAATTTGGAATGGGATATGGAAAAGAATGGGGTAGCCACATGACAAATGATTTATATGATATATCATGAACATTGTCACTATGGGGAATAGATCCTTATTGGAAATCCCAACTGTTGGTGGATTATTCGAAGGATATTTTTACATGCATGATACTTGATGACCAACTACTAGAGGAGGGATATTCAGTAAGAGATGGGGTCATCTACTATCAGAGTAATATCTTCTTATCTAGATCATCCAAGCTCAAGGAGAAGTTACTACAAGAAGCACATGAGGATTTTCTCTTCAACCACACTTATTGCATGAGAGCATATCATACCATCATGGAGGGATATACTTGGGAAGAATTTGGAGAGGATATGTATCAGCCTTTGAGGAGATGCATGCATCATGTGGAGATGGAGGAGATACATAAATCTTTGATGGAGTTATCACAGCCACCTATTTCCTCTTTGAGAATGAGAGGGGATCTATCTATGAGCCACTCCATTAGTATGATCATAGTATATGGTAAGGATCATATTTTTATGCATAATGATTTACTTGATGAATATTTCCATTCATTTACCATACATGTGCAAGCCATTGCTCCAAGTGGGAGCATTATTCCTTATAAACTTCATGGTCAAAGTGGGGCCATAAAGAGTGTTGTGCATGGCCACTTCCTAGGAGGATATAGGGAGATGACATATCATTCAGGGTGTACTCCAAATGCACCAAACATTAGTCACCTTCTCAAAACATGTGAGAAGACTATGACAGCAATTAAGTGGTGGGGAAACCACTTATTATATCATTATCTAAGGCAATCAGGAGATATATTGTGTTGGTTCCACATGTGGGACTATGATCCTCCTCCACGATTACGTATGGAAACTTATGCATCATTGGTTATGATCTCATACATTGATGATGCCCTTATTCTTATTGTGGGGAAGATTGGAGGAAGGATGCAAGGATTGAACATGCCCATTGGGAGAGAGATTCTCCATGTTTCTTATGCTTCATGTTTTAGGGAAAACATTGGGAAAACCATGATTTCTATATTAGATCTTTTTCTTCCTTATGAGATGAGTCATTTGCATCTCATGACTACTTGGGAGGAGCATTTCATGGAGGTATTGATTGGGAGACACTTAGTATATGAGGAGAGCTTATCACATGGAGGTGTCACCAAGGAAGGAGGAGAGGAGTTACAACACTCACCTTTACAGTTGCTTGAGGACAAGAAACATTTGGGAGGGGAGGACTGTAATATTTCCAATTAGATATAAGCTAGTTGGAATATTAAATTTTGTTTTTGCTTCTTAGTTTGATGAATAAGGGGGTATGGAGACCCATAAATAGCCTTAGTAGCAATAAAATCACTATTAATGTGAATGGAGATTAGTTTAGTGGCTTGATAAAGCACCCTTATGTGTGAAAAGGGGTTGGATCATGTAGACTGGGTCAACTTTGAACAAATCAATAGCGCTGGTATAGAGGAGTGGACATTCATTGTGGGACACCATAGTTTTGGAGGGAGACTCCATGCATGGAAGTAGTGGCTTTAATGAGTAGGGCCCAAGGTGAGGAAGCCCACCAAGCATATAAGGAAAGGGATGGAAACCATAAAGGACATGTTTTAAATTATTATTTTGATATTTCCTATATGACTATTTTCTCTCTTCATTTGTTTAGCTAAGACTGCAATGTTTTTTAGCACAGGGTGTTCCCAAGCTGGAATCCCACCCTCATCCTTAGGGGACTTTGAGTGACCACTTAGGAGAGGTGATTGAGCTACATTTCCATATTTTGACATCAGGCCAAAGGTTTAGTCTTATTATACAACGCAGTTCCTATTGAGGTTGTGTTTTGCTGCAGGGTAGAATTTGTGGAGGGTTTGTAGAGCCATTTTCTAGGCGTGTGTTTCAGTGGAGTGTTAGCCTTTCCATTGGGAGATCAGCAAGGAGGCTCCATGGTAATTATATCATCATTTGGCACCAGGGAAAGCTATCACCATCACCTGCATCATATTTTCATTCTATAACTACTTTATTTTAGGGATCTCTTGTACGGGTGATTTATGTGCATGATTTGGTGAGTTGATTCTTCAGTGGAGAGATTAGCCTTTCACCTAGAGAGTGTTGGGGTTCCTGTGTTTTGGCTATATTGTCAAGACCAAAATATGAGACAACATCAAACCACTTTCAAACCTCAGGATTTAGCCCTCCTGGGTCCAGAGAGGGATCTCTCTATATAAGCAAGGTTTTATATCTTTGAAGCTCAAAATTAAGATGTTAGGCTAGTTATAAGGCTCGGAGTTTGTTTGTTTGGTTGTTGGGAATCAAGAAAGAAATGTTCAATATAAGAAAAGGATGAGCAAAGAGGAATTTAGGCAAAGGAGAGATACTCCAGGGAACATTCAAGACCATTGGGCAATGGAGTCAGGAAAGGGTTTACTTGCTATTCAATGTGCAAGCTTTCAGTTGGGCTAGTCATCTAAAGCATTGGATCTTAAAGATGATTGTGTGATATGAAATGGCAAGAGATAAGGTGAAAGCAAGGAAACCTCTGAGGTGAATTTTAGAAATTAGATCCAGGGACAGGGCATGCCATTGGACACCTGTGATCTAAAATCCAAAGGCTAACTCTTAAGACAAGAAACATTAAAGGTTTAGAACACAAAGTTAAAGACCTGAGATCAGAGAGATACTTTGAACTCTCAATGCTTCGGCCTCCAGCTTGAGGGATCTTAGAAAGGTTCAATTAATTGAAAAGGATCCTAGTGAGATAGAGACAGAGTTCTAGACCTCCTAGTGTTCCCAATTCATTCAATTAAATCCTAACAAGAACATCTAAGAACATATTCATTAATTCATACATCAGCTAGCAGGAAATGGCATCCACTACACTGGTTAAATTAACAGAAATCAACCCTTAGATAACACATTTAGTAGAAAACATTGAAGGCAAGGAGAGCAGAAACATAGGGTACCTAACAAGGGTAAATCCTATGCCAATTTTCTGATGCGAGCCAGTAGAAATGAAATGAAATGAACTGCAGGTTAAAAACAGACACAGAGATAGAAAAACATCACCGCTGCTTTAGATCAGGATCTATAGAAATGTGCTTGTCATATTAAAGAGTGACACCAGTCAAGTACAACATTACCAATAGCTGGATATTGAGTCTGAAAACATCTTCTTCAACCTATCTTACAACTTTACACAGAGACTATGTCTCAAAAGAAACAACTTGTAATTCTATGATAACCGATGAACAACTACAATGAGTTTCTTCAAGAAATTTATAGCTCAGGTGGAGCAGAGAAGGTAGATGGAAAACTAAATGCAGCATTAAAACTCAGAAGAGGAAAAAATCCAAGGCCTCGTTCTGTTTTTAAATTCTGAGCATTTATCTCTGGTACTTTTTGGATGTAGGAGTGGTCTTCGTCAGACTTCCATTTACTCCAGGTATGTCTTTGTTGTACTGTTGTAGTACTCTGGTGAATAAAAAAATGGTAGCATATTGATGCTAGGGTCTGCCATACCATGTAACAAATGTTCTGATAGCATAGGACTATTGCCCGGGCTAGAATTTCCTCAGGAACATGGTATAGAATGAAAGCAGCATGGACACTTCGTCCTTTCACTGGTAGGAACATTCTGCTAATGGTGACATTGATATATATCATTTTCTGTGCGCTGGACCTTCTGTGTGATCCGTGATGTCTTCGGTCTGGTACTCTGCCTTCAAATCATCAGATTAAGGCTCAAAATCTTCAATGACAAGCCCTAAACACTATGTTTTCCCACTAATACTCTTAGTCGCTTCCATGTTTGTCTCTGACTGTGAAATTTGTGCTTTAATGGCGTCGGGGAAGGTTTTACATAGTTTAAACCTATTTCTTTAATAAAGGTCCTGTCATACCGCCTTCCAAGACTTTTCTCCATAATTTTCAATCTTCTGTGCATGATCTTCTCTGCGTTCTCTGTCACTGTGACAGAGACTGTGAATCATGGCAGTTTTCGCCGCCCGTAACCCTGCAAGAGATGAAAACACGTTAAGAAAACTATACATGGGGAGGGTGGATGCAGCGGGAACGATGAAATTGGCCGTGCAGACTAGTGAAATGGCGGAATAGTGTGGTATTATAGTGGAAAATGCAGCCCACAGTGGAAAACGGTCTTGGTGAAAGCTTGGAAGAATGAAGAAAAGTTTAAACGCAAATGATTGAAATTTGAATTTTTAATGAAATATATATGGGACGGATGGAGGACAACGTGAAAAACACGTGGAATGGTGACATGGCGGGACCTGGTCAAAGGCAGGACAGGCGTTAAATCTGGATCGTCCAATCTCAGGAGGAGATCGACGGCTGCGGATGCATAGGGGTGATGGACAGTGGGCCAGGGGTAAAACGGTCAAAGGTGTGGGCGATTGAATCTGGACCGTCCGATCTCAGGAGGATATCGACGGTGTAAAACGTAGCAGAGGGCGATGGATGGTGGGCCAGGGGCACAATTTGCCTTGGTTAACCCCCGCGCAACTTCGTGGTGCGATGACCATTGGATGGACGATCGTAGATCAGACGGTGTATAGCGATATCGCGTCGGGGCAAACGCCAAACTTTAACGCGCGATGGGGGGGGCGGTTTTCAAATACTTCTCAGGACACGAAACATGCGATGAATGGAATCATTGTGAAATGGAAAAAACTGCTCAACCTCCAAACGTGGTGCGATGGATACTGCCGGTTTCTGAACAGTGAATGTTGCAGGGACCACCGGGGCAGATGAACTTCAGGCCGTAGATTTGCGGATCAAGTGGACAATGGATCTGCGATCAGAGGAGCGAATGGAGTGGGCCACTGCGCGGCGCTGACCTGCGAAAACTGTCTGATCTAAACCAATCGACGGCTAATAATGCGCCCGATAATATGATTGATCAGTGCTCTATGGGTCAAATCGTGGTTTAGCGCCCGAGTCACGTGGGGGGAAAGGTTAAGGGGGCTGGCCTGAAGGGGGCTAGGCCCGATATATGCAAAAGTATGAATTCTCTGCCCATTTTAATGTAATTCGAGGCCAAGGAAGGGTAACGATAGAGGAAAAAAGGGTTGCTAGGCGAAACCAAGGGTGTATGTGTGGTTTAAAGGGGATTTTTGGGATGATTTAGAAGGACTAAGGGAGGGATTTTGGGGTGAAAAGGAGGTTTTGAGAAAGGGGAAAAGGTATGAAATGACGAATTTTGCATGGGTACAAGGGAAAATGAAGGCCTTTAGGAGCACAACTTATCATCATCAGTGAGGCCTATTGATTCAAGAACAACAGAGGGAAATAATCAAAGGGAAGAGAGCATGAAAAGGCTTCAAGGATGATGTGTTTTCAAGAGAAATTCATTCCTTGAAGGCTCATAAAACGAACTAGCCCCTTGTTTTCTTGTCAAGGAATTTATAGGGGGCTAACAGTGGCTCCACATGGGGATGGCTTCTTCTTGAAGGAGTCAATAATTCAGAAAATGATCTTTGGTGTAGGCCAGATGCTTGCTGCTTGAGCCACCTTTCTTCTTTGATTTCCAGTTGCCACAATTGTGAAGACATCAATTAGCAAAAACATTACCCAAACAATCTACCTACCCATCCTACAATCCTAGCATTTTTTCTTCTAGGGTGCATTTGAGCTAGAAGACCCTTTATATCATTTATTTTTAAAAATAGAAAATAAACCTATTCTATTTCTACCCTTATTACTCCATGAGACCAGATTAAACTGTTGGCCTCACATGTTTCTCTACCTAATCTAATATCTACTGGGATTAGACTGTCCAGTAGATTTCTTCTCTATATTCTACAACAGAAATTTAAAAACAGCGAAACTAGGATTAGACAGTCTAGTTTGCTGTGGATCCAAGGCATAAAGATAGCTGCACATGGACAGAAACTTGTAGAAAATTTAAAAAAACAATTTGAAGGCTTGAAATCTGAAGTTTTGAAGCATCCGTCCTTTATTTGTGACTCAAGTTTTGAGCTTGTTAGAGTCACTCTCTCTTCTTCATTCAGCTCTGGTTTTGGGCATGTTAGAGCTGATTCTTCTTCCTTAGTTGTTGGTCCAGATTTTGAACATGTTAGAACCAACTATTTTCCTTCTTTGGCTCAGGTTTTAATCATATTAGAGTCAATCCTTTGCATTTCTGAGGTTCATGTTTTGAGCATGTCTGAACCTCTCCTTTCTTTCTATTTTTTGGAACATTTTCTCTTTTTTCTTGAAAGCATAACATAGCAATGGTATTTACAATGGAAATGAAAACTAGAAATTGGAAATCAGCAGAAGTAGTGTTTGAGCATCCTGCGATTGACAGGACCCCAAAACAGCTCTATACCATCTAACTCTTGTAGAAAAAAGGTATTTGGACCCACAGTGGCCTGGATGAGGTAGGGACCTTGCCACAAACTGTCAAACTTGTCATGTTTTCCTTTGTCCTCTCTCCTTCAGTCCCACTTGACAACTTTATCTCCAATTTTGAAGTCAGAAGCCTTAGTTATTTTTTCAAATAACTTCTATATGTTTTCCTAAACCTTTAGAGCTCTATTATAAACCTCTTCCCTTGATTTATAGAGATGGATCATTTGGTTTATCCTTATTATCATGTTGTCTTCTTTAGTCTGGATTTCTTGGACAAGCTTAATCACTGGTACTCCAAGGCTGGTAGGAAACACTGCTTCTATTCCATAGACAAGCTGATATGGTGACATGCCAATGGATTTCTTTGTTGTAAGCCTGTCAGCCCACAGGGCATGCACTAACTTGTTATTCCATGACTTTTTGTTCTCTTCCAGTAGCCTTTTGATGATGGACACCAGGCTCTTGTTTGATGATACAGCTAATCCCTTACCTTGTGGGTAATAGGCAGTTGAATGACCGAGCGCTATTTGATACCTGTGACAAAAATCAACCATTTTCTTGGATCCAAAAGCAGTAGCATTATCAGTGATTATTTTCCTTGGGCAGCCAAACCGAGAGATGATATGACCTTCTAGGAACCTAATGATGACTGAATCTGTGGCATTCCTAGTAGGTGTGGCCTCTATCCACTTAGTGAAGTAGTATATGGCAGTTAAGATCCATTTGTGTTGTGCAGAAGAAGCAGGGTGAATTTCTCCTATGAAATCTAGGCCCCATTGCATAAAGGGACCTTCAACAGTGATGGGTTGTAGAGGTAAGGGGAGGAGCTTTCTTTTGCCTTCAAAAATCTGGCACTTGTGGTAGGCAATTATCATCTTATGGATATCATTGAAGAGTGTAGGCCGATAGTATCCAGCTCTGAGTATTTTGTTTGCAGTGGCTTTCCAGTTCAAGTGGCCTCCACACTCTCCTGCATGGAATTCTTGTTTAATCCTGTGTGCTTCAGACTCAAGAAAACATTTAAGCAATAGGCCATTTGCATTTTTCCAGTATAAGCCTTCATTCATTATGCAATAGCTTCTGGCCTTTAGCTTTAAGAATCTGGCCTTGGTCTTTGATAGTTTAGGAGGGGCATTAAGGTGTGTAAGCACATACAAAATGTCAGAATACCAAGGAGAGATCTGAAACTTCTCCTCAACAGTGGGATCAGGCAATCCCTGTTGCTCATCCAAGGAATCTAACATGTTAATGTCAAGGGCTTATAGATTTGATTCAGCCATTAGTTGAGCTAAGCCCTAACCTTTGATCAGTTTGGTGGGTTTTATCTCAAGGTCATACTCTAAGATCACAACAATCCATTTACCCCTCTTTCCATCTGGGTCTTGGGACAAGATGTATTTAACCACTACATTTGGCACGTAGGCTATGGTGTGGGAATGCATTATGTACACCCTAAAGTCTTTCAAGGCCTTTACCAAGGCATAGGCCTGTTTTTCCATTGTATTTCAAGGGTGCATCCCTCAGTGCTTTGCTGAAGAAAGAAATGGACTATTCCATCCCCTCTAGATTTTTCTACAGTAGAACTACAACTACTTTATGCTCGGAGGCAAATGAAAAAATCAGGAAATCCTTTGAGAAATCTAGGCTGATTAGGACAGGAGCCTAGGTGAGTGCAAGTTTAACTGATTCAAAATATTTCTTGGCCTCAACAGTCCATTTAACTCCTACACCTTTCTTCAACATGTTAGTCATATTCTTAAGGTGTTCAGCTAAGTTGGGAACAAACCTCCTGAGGAAATTGATTTTCCCAATGAAGGACTGTAACTACTTGATGTTTCTCGAGTGTGTGATTTGTAGTATTCCCTCAACTCTCTGTGGGTCTATCCTAATCCCCCTCTCGGATATCATGTGGCCAAGAATTTTTCCTTCTTGTAGCCCAAATACAGTCTTTTTAGGATTTAATGACAGACCGAACCTTCTACATTTTTCAAACACTCTTCTCAGGTGTTCTAGGTGTTCTTCCTTAGTCTTGGAATAGACTGTTATGTCATCCAGATAGATGACAATGAAGTGTCCTATTTCATTTGAAAAAACTATGTCCATTGCTCTTTGGAAGGTTGCACTAGCATTCATCAGTCCAAAAGGCATATTTACATACATAAAAGTGCCCCATGGAGTGGTAAAAGCGGTCTTGAGTTGGTCTTCTGGGAGTACTAAAACTTGGTTGTAACCTGAAAAACCATCTAGCAGGGAGATCCTTTTTGAGCCTACTACCCTCTGAAGGATGTGTTCCATTTTTGGAAAAGGGTAATTTTCTCTGAGTAAGGCTCTATTAAGATCCCTGAAATCAATACACGGCCTGATCTCCCCCGTTTTCTTTCTCACAGCCACTAGGTTTGATACCCAATCAGAGAACCTCACAGGCACAATTATGCCTACCTCATACATCTTCTTAATCTCTTTTTCCACTGCAAGCAATTGTTTTGGGTTTATTCTGCGAAGTTTTTTTCTGAAGGGTTTATGACTCTCTTTCAAAGGTATTTTGTGCTATATGATGTTTGTGTCATAGGCCTTTAAGTCCTCATAGCTCCAAGAAATCACATCAATGAATTCTTTGAACAAGTCAATGTATTTATTTTTCATGTTTGTGGGCAGGGACTTAGCCAATTTAATCATCTTGGGCTTATCTTCAGTTCCTATGTTGCATTCCTCAACCTCAGAATCTGAGTGTTCTATGGTGGGCTTTTTTGCTACATCATCAAAGTCAAAAAGGTCCTATAAAGGCGCCAGACCTCGAGGTATGTTCTTATCTTTGGTCTGCAGCACCTCTACTACCTCACTATCTGCGTTTTCACATTTTTCATTTGGATTTCCAATCTGTTCGTTTAAAGTGTTTATTTCTATGTTACAGGGTGGTTCTTCCTCATCTGAGGACTCTTGACTTAGGTAGGTACTGTCAGATTTAGAATCTGAATCAGAAAATTCAAACTCGTCTCTACCTACCAGGAAATCTTTGATTTTCTTATCGCCCTCAAAGACCTGCCAATATTTTTCATTGTTCGTCACTGCAAGTCTGAATTTGGTCTGTATGATGATTTTCTGGTCACTGGGAGGCGTGTTATATGAACAAGCATGGAGGCTAATCCATTTGCAATTACGTTCTGACTCCTAGGGACAGACACCAGTTTGTATTCTACAAAGGTTTTCAATAAATCTAGAGTGTCATTCCTGTATGCTCTCAGCCTGGGATGTTTCACTGTGTATTCACCATTCACCTGTTTAATGATCAGCTTATATTCTCCATGCATAGCTATCTTACGGGCCCCTAATTTTCTCAACAGATTTAAGCCTAGGATCAGAGTCTCATACTCTGCAATATTGTTTGTACATTTGAAGTGTAGGTTACCTGCATGGCTCTCTACATAGTCACTCTCTGTGTTATGTATCCACACTCCTGCTCCAACAGTTCTCTTGGTTCATGACCCATCGAAATTCATTTCCCATAAGGGTTCTCTCTCAGGCTTAACATTGTTTCATTCTTGGTGTGGTGTAGGAACTTTTGAAGGGTGACTAATCAGCTGACTGCATTATGTTTTTGGTTCACTTTGAGTTTTTTTTTTGGTGCACTGCCCATAGGTTTCTACATCATTTTCTTCTGAGTCTAGAGTAGCCATTATGTTAAAGTCTATGGGCCCTGTTTCATTGTTTGTATCTCTGTTTTTGAATCCTGGCTCCTCCAAAGTTTCGTCATTGCAAAGGATGAAGGAGTCAAGATCAGTGTGTACTGAGTATAAAGGTGAATTTTTATTCTTTTCGGGGCTACTGACCAGGAATTTCATTTGTGTCTCTCTATATAATCTTCTAAGTTGGCTAAAGACTGGGATTGTGGCATAAGCCCCATCCATCTGCATTTTACCTTGTAGCTTGGCTCCCCATGACCTTGATAGCAACATGCCATACTTAGGTGGCACATCCGCCACCACAATATCCATGACCATACATTTTGCTGGAATGTGGGTAAGGCTTACACATAGGTCTTTGATTAGGCCCAGAAATTTTACTCTGCTAGAGTCAAATGAATATAAATATTTATAGGGGCAGGTTATCTCTAGGCCTAGCTTTTCCATAAACACCTTAGGCGTTAAGTCGTGAGATGCCCCAAAATCATACGTTGCATTGTGAAGGATCTTGTCATGGATATTAAGATTGATATAAAAAGGTGGCACTACCCCTTCCTGAAACTTTCCTTCTATCTTTGGACCAAACAGAAGGGCTGGTTGATCATCACTCAGATTTACAGTGTCGCTGTTCTCACCTAAATTTAATGCTTTCAAAATTTGGCCTTTATATACATCTTTAGTGGCCAGCTCAGAGAGTGGGACATAGATTTTAATTTTTGCAATCTCACTCTCCAAATTGAAAGTGGACTAAATCTTTGGAATGTTCAACTCTGTTTTGTTAGCCACCACCTTGGTGGTAGAATCAGTGGGCTGGCTCTCACTATGCAGAGTGTTAGAAACTATTTTATGAGGAGCACTAACTACAGTGCTAGTGCTACTAGTTGGTTGACTTTGTTTATCATTGTTTTGGTTGTATTTTTCTTTTTCTTTTGCAGAACTCTCAGCTGCTGATTTGTTACTTTCAGTAGTTTCTTTAGAAGATTTCTCAGGCCCTTTCTTGATGGTAATCTCAGAAGATTTGGGTTTGGAATTTTCTAGGCTCTTTTTTCTCCTAAGTTCATACTTTTCTCTGACCTGCATGATGGCATTTTCAAATCCAAGCCTATAATCCTCATATTCTAATCCTTCCTCATCCCAGTACGAGGGTGAGGGTTGATATTCTTCTGTGGAACAATTGTGGATTGAGTTTTCCACTTCAAACATGTTTATTGCAGTTCCCTCAGACTCTTCTATGATTCCCTCATCTTCATCAAGGAATTTTTCTTGAAATGGGGGAATAACTTGTTGATCTGGCTCTCTTTGTCTGTTGGGAATGGTGTTTTTTCTTCTAAAGTTCTGGTTCTGGTTATGAATTTGGTTTTGGTTTTGATTTCTAACCGTGAAAACCATTTTTTCCATCATTTGCTATATATTTTCCATGTTTTTGGTTATGCAGTCATAATTTGGGTCAGATGTGGAAGCTACATTGTCATCTCTATATGTCACCCTTTTCTCAGCTCTCAATCTTGCTTTTTTCTCAATCAAATTTTCCTCTACACTCACTGCTCCTTTTTGCATGTCTTCCAATGTGTTGTAATCCCTCTCCCTAAGCTGGTAGGCCATGTCAGCATCAAAGCCTTCAGGATATTTCACTAGAGACATACCTTGGGGAGGTTTCATGTGTGGAGGAAGAGCGTTGTAAACACTGTTAAACCTTGTAGAGTAGTCATGGACACTCTCTCCTACATTTCTCTTAAGATTCTTGTATTCTGCTAGGATTTGGAGAGGGTTGGCCTTAACTTCCCATTTTTTTATGAAATTCTGATATAAAGTAGGAAGGTCTTGGATACTATTAGGAGGTAGGCTTTTGAACCATTTCTTCACATCACCTCCTAAGCTCTGGGCAAAGATTCTTATTTTGACTGTATCATCATCTATCTCCATGTAGTCAGAATAATCTTCCATCCTATCTACATGGTGTTGGGATGTGGTAGACTCTTTTGCAGTGAAGTGTGGGATTTTTTACTGATAATCGTTGGGTAAGGGCACTAGAAGCTGAGGTAAAACCAGAGGCGCGTAGCAGGCTACCATGATGATGCTTTGCAGAGGTAAGGGGTTAACTTGAGCAGCTGGTATATGGATGAAAGGGATATTATGACCAACAAAATACTGATGAGCAGATCTAGGATGACTGAGTCCCAAGTTTGGAATGAAGTGAATATCAGGGGGTGTGGATGGAGGGGTCTATCTATCCCAAAGGTGTTCACCACTATGAGGTGGTGAACCTGAAAGCTCAAGGCATGGCTGGTCTAGAACACTGAATGACCTAGTTCTTAGTAATTTTCTTGGTAGGTCTAGGTCGAAAGGTGGGACTAGTAGAGTTGTAAGGTCTTCTGGTGCAGAGTTAGCTCTATGGATATGTCTGGAAATAGTTGATTGTTTAGGTGTAGGAGATCTCTTGAGGATTCTCTCAGGGTTTTCAACTATTTTAGGGGGGTTTGGGTTAGGGTAATCTCTTGTGTGAATGGTTCTTTAAGCCAGAATGTTGTCTTCTAACCAAGCAACTTAACCCTACTTATTCCTTATATTGTGGCTGATGTTGTTATAAATGCTGGTCTCCCAGTGGAGTCTTATGTGAACCAAGATAATCAGGAGGCCTACTGATCACTAGTGGAGTCTTTGATCTTTAAGGAGCTATGGAATCGCTAGGTGGAAGGTTTAGGATGCTTTTGGAGGGTACACTATCCACCACAGTACTTATAAGATGTCCCTTTTCAAGGACATCTTCCAAACACAACAAAATCTAACCATAGATTGACTGGGAGAGCTTTTACTAGATATGTCACCTTTGAAAGAGTGTGAGATCTGGAGGCTACCTAGCCCTTTCCAGACTCTGTCTAAGACTGTGGGAGAAACACAACAAATGGTGTAGAAAGTGAATTGCGAATGGAAGTGTTTCACTTCCAACCTAACCAGAGTTTCTAGGTGTTCTGAGGCTCTTGTGATGTAGTAAGATGGGAAGTACTCATATTTTCCCCAGCGGAGTCGCCATTATGTTGGGGTTCCCATGTTTTGGCCAGATTGGCAAGACCAAAAGATGAGACAACATCAAACCACTTTCATACCTCGGGATCTAGCCCTCTTGGGTCCAAAGAGGGATCTCTCTATATAAGCAAGGTTTTATATCTTTGAAGCTCAAAATTAAGATGTTAGGCTAGTTATAAGGCTCGGAGTTTGTTTTTTTCGTTGTTGGGAATCAAGAAAGAAAGGTTCAATATAAGCCAAGGATGAGCAAAGAGGAATTTAGGCAAAGGAGAGATACGCCAGGGAACATTCAAGACCATTGGGCAATGGAGTCAGGAAAGGGTTTACTTGCTATTCAATGTGCAAGCTTTTAGTTGGGCTAGTGATCTAAAGCATTGGATCTTAAAGATGATTGCGTGATATGAAATGGTAAGAGATAAGGTGAAAGCAAGAAAACCTTCGAGTTGACTTTTAGAAATCAGATCCAGGGACAGGACATGCCATTGGACACCTGTGATCTAAAATCCAAAGGCTAACTCTTAAGACAAGAAACATTAAAGGTTTAGAACACAAAGTTAAAGACCTGAGATCAAAGAGAGACTTTGAACTCTCAATGCTTCAGCCTCTAGCTTGAGGGATCTTAGAAAGGTACAATTAATTGAAAAGGATCCTAGTGAGATAGAGATAGAGTTCTAGACCTCCCAGTGTTCCCAATTCATTCAATTAAATCCTAACAAGAACATCTAAGAAAAGATTCATTAATTCATACATCAGCTAGCAGGCAATGACATCGACTACACTGGTTAAATTAACAAAAATCAACCCTTAGATAACACATTTAGTAGAAAAAATTGAAGGCAAGGAGAGAAGAAACATAGGGTACCTAACAAGGGTAAATCCTATGCCAGTTTTCTGATGCGAGCCAGTAGAAATGAAATGAAATGAACTACAAGTTAAAAACAAACACAGAGATAGAAAAATATCACCACTTCTTTAGATCAGAATCCAAAGAAATGTGCTTGTCATATTAAAGAGCGACACCAGTCAAGTACAACATTACCAATAGCTGGATATTCAGTCTGAAAGAATCTTATTTAGCCTATCTTACAACTTTACACAGAGACTATGTCTCAAAAGAAACATCTTGTAATTCTCTGATAACCTATCAACAACTACAATGAGTTTCTTCATGAAATTTATAGCTCAGGTGGAGTGGAGAAGGTAGATGGAAAACTAAATGCAGCATTAAAACTCAGAAGAGGAAAAAATTCGAGGCCTCGTTCTGTTTTTAAATTCTGAGCATTTATCTCTGGTACTCTTTGGATGTAGGAGTGGTCTTTGTCAGACTTCCATTTACTCCAGGTATGTCTTTGTTGTATTACTCTGGTGAATAAAAAAAAGGTAGCACATTGATGCTAGGGTCTGCCATACCATGTAACAAATGTTCTGATAGCGTAAGACTGTTGCCTGGGCTAGAATTTCCTCAGGAACACGGTATAGAATGAAAGAAGCATGGGCACTTCATCCTTTCTCTAGTAGGAACATTCTGCTAATGGTGACATTGATATATATCATTTTCTATGCGCTGGACCTTCTGTGTGATCCGTGATGTCTTCGGTCTAGTACTTTGCCTTCAAATCATTGGATTAAGGCTCAAAATCTTCAATGACAGGCCCTAAACCCTCTGTTTTCCCACTAATACTCTTAGCCGCTTCCACATTTGTCTCTAACTATGAAATATGTGCTTTAATGGTGCCAGGGAAGATTTTACAGATTTTAAACCTATTTCTTTAATAAAGTTCCTATCATACTGCCTTCCAAGAATTTTCTCCATGATTTTCAATCTTGTGTGCATGATCTTCTTTGCATTCTCTGTCACTGTGACAGAGACTATGAATCATGGTGGTTTTCATCGCCCGTAACCCTGCAAGAGATGCAAACACGTTAAGAAAATTATGCATGGGGAGGGTGGATGTAGCGGGAACGATGAAATCGGCCGTGCAGACTGGTGAAATGGCGGAACAGTGTGGGATTACGGTGGAAAAGGCAGCCCACAGTGGAAAATGGTCCTAGTGAAAGCTTGGCGGAATGCAGAAAATTTTAAATGAAAATGATTGAAATTTTACCTTTGAAATGAAATATATAGGGGAGGGACGGAGGACAACACAACAAAACACATGGAATGGTGACGTGGCAGGACCCGGTCAATGGTGGGACAGGCGTTAGATCTGGACCATCCGATCTCAGGAGGATATTGATGGCTACAGATGCATAGGGCTGATGGACAGTGGGCCAGGGGTAAAACGGTCAAAGGCGTGGGCGATTGAATCTGGACCATCCGATCTCAGGAGGAGATCGATGGTGGAAAACATAGTGGAGGGAAATGGATGGTGGGCCAGGGGAATTGTTTGCCTCGGTTAACCCCCGCGCAACTTTGTGGCGTGATGACCGTTGGATGGACGATCGTAGATCAGACGGTGTATAGCGATATCGCGCTAGGGAAAACGCTGAACTTTAAAGCGTGATGGGGGGGCAGTTTTCGAATAGTGCTCGGGACACGTGGCATGAGATGAATGGAATCACTGTGAAATGGAAAAAGCTGCTCAACCTCCAAACACGGTGCGATGGATACCACCAGTTTCTGAATAGTGAATGCTATGGGGACCACTAGGGTGGATAAAATCCAGGCCGTAGATTTGCGGATCAAGTGGACGGTGGATCTGTGATCGGAGGGGCGAACAGAGTGGGCCACGGTGTGGCGCTGACCTGCGAAGACCATCCGATCTAAACTGATCGATGGCTAATAATGTGCCCAATCATACGATTGATGAGCTCTCTATGGGTTAGCTCCTGGTTTAGCGCTCGGGTCACGTGGGGGGAAAGGTTAAGGAGGCTGGTCTAAAGGGGGCTAGGCCCAATATATGCAAAAGTATGAATTCTCAGCCCTTTTTAATGTAATTTGAGGCCAGGGAAGGGTAACGATAGAGGCAAAAAGGGTTTCTTGGCCAAACCAAGGGTGTATGCGTGGTTTAAAGGGGATTTTTGGGATGATTTAGAAGGACTAAGGGAGGGATTTTGGGGTGAAAAGGGAGTTTTGAGAAAGGGGAAAAGGGATGAAACAACTAATTCTGCAGGGGTACAAGGGCAAATGAAGGCCTTTAGAAGCACAATTTATCATCATCGGTGAGGTCTATTGACTCAAGAACAACAGAGGGAAATAATCAAAGGGCAGAGAGCATGAAAATGCTTCAAGGATGATGTGTTTTCAAGAGAAATGCATTCCTTGAAGGCTCATAAAACGAACTAGCCCCTTGCTTGCTTGTCAAGGAATTTATAGGGGGCTAACAGAGAGTATATTGGAGGAGAGCCACATATTGTTATAGCACCTTCAACCATATATCCTAGCTATTTTTCTGGAGTGAATCTTCAGCCCTAGGACCTGGGCTCACCATTTGTATTTTTGGGTGTATTGTAAGAAACCCTCTTGGTTTGGCTAGGCAAAGTGATATAGAGCCTTTCTCTTTATGTATAGCATCTGTACAGGCATATATCATATATTTTATACCATTTTATTAGCTTCTGTTCTAGCTATGTCCTTTATGACTGGGTTGTAGAAGCATCTCCAACATTTTTGTATAGTAGCATGACCTCATTCTTGAGGGGATTTATCTATTGGAGGCTTGTTGGTTCATGTTGTATGTTTTGTGCCTCATTGTATTGCACTTATTTTTAATTCTTCTATATAAAGAAATAGTTCAATATTGGTCTCCATTACTGATGTGATGATATACATTGATATTTCAAGTATTGTGTTCAATATTCTTATTTTGTCCATTTCGGAATATTACAATATTATAGTTCATAGATTTTTCAGCTAAATAGAGCCTCTAACACAGAAAGTGTTGCCTTCTCTACTTGTGATTAATGATAAATTAATGACCAAAGAGGATTATTGGAGAAGAATGAAAGAAATTTCCAGGGAGACTGCCAATTTTTTAAATATCAAAGGCACATTGATAGGAAGGGTGTTGTTGGGAACCTTAAGGCATGAGATTTATATTCAGTATGAGATTAAACATGTTTTTGTGGTGATGCCCACTTTTGCTAAATACACTGAAGAAAATGAAGCTTACCGAAAGGTAATGAAATTAGTCATCCTCGATGAAGAGCACTTGGAAAAACTGTGTGAATTTCAAGATTAATCAGTAAAAGAAGAAAATTCAAACTCTACTAGATCATCAGTCAGAATGACAACCAGCGCAACCCATAATTATCTCCTTCAACAACCTCTTTCAGTTAGAGGAGAGCCAACACATCAAATCAAATTTATTTCCATGATGCAATAAGAATTTAGTTTGCAAATAAATCATTAATTTATTATGATATACTTTAATGTAACTGTTGTAATTTTTCTTTTCTATAAGGACTTCGTTGTAGGAATTATTTTTGTTGGGTAATCGATTTTTTCAGACTCTGTATATTATTTTGGAACTATTATTAATGAAATAAAAGGATTTGCAACAAATTTATGTGTTAAAATCTTATCATTTTATAAAAAAAGATCAATTATATGTTTTTTTTATTAATATTTATACCAATGTGTCTTTTCATCTGGTGAATGAATTCGGTAAAATGCTGATTCAGACCCCTGCCTTTTTCTTCCACTATACACAAATGACAAATTAATTGTGCTTGAATAGTTTTCCTATCTTTCCTTACTCTATTCTCTGCAATTTAGTCTTGAAATCACTTTTAGTTTCACTGATTATACTTTTTTATCCAGCAAACAAATTATTAAACAAATTTTAAAACATATTAACTCATATCTAGCATAAAATCCGGTACTCAGCCTAAAATTGAATATCTAAAAAGTGACAAAGAGAGATCCCTCTCTAGTTAGGTAATTCTAGCTACCTAGCTAAAATTTGGTCTGTGGTTACCTTTCTTCACTCATATTTTCAGCCTAGGAATTTGGGGAGGGAGATAACATTGATGGTGTCCTTGTCGGGGAACTATTGTTAAATATTTCATGGGAAATTTTTTCTGAATAGGCTGAAGTCAAAACCTAAGCCAAATCATATAATTCAGATCTTAATTTGGCTCCTAAAAGATATACAAGGTCAAACCCTGACCCTAATCCATCACCACTGGTATACAATCCTGAAACTATTTTGAGAAAACATAAGACTAAGTCTCGACAGATAGAAATATTTTTTCCTCCATTGATTAAATCAAATTCCATGCCTATGAGGGTTACTTAGAAGATTTTGCTTTCTCTCCACAGTCTAAAAAATATTTAATTAGAACCAAGTTTGAAACTTTTCTCTCAGAAGCTACTTTTGATCCTTTTTATTTTGAGTATTTTATACCATTTTCTGAAACCTTTGAGTCTGAAACTAATACTGAAGTTTGCTCCAATTTCGATAAACTTAAAGGCTTAGTAGAAAAAATTCAAGAAACCTATAAAAAGGCCTATTTTCAATATCAGCAACAGCCTTTTGGTACTTATTTTACCTCACCATATCGTACAGCTACATAATATTTCCCTCTTTTCATTCCATATTTACCTTTGAAAATTTTTATTCAATCTATACCACAATTCACACATCCACCACCTCCTCCATTAACCATGGCTAGATTTTCTCCACTGATTCTACTAGGTCAACTTACTACTCTATGTCAAAATTATGGTCAAAGGCTGCCTCTATTTTATGGAACATCAAAAATCACAGCCTATCAGCATGTAGCTAAACTAACTGATTTTATAGATCTTGAATAAGTAGACAATGATGATGCTAAGATGTGTATTATTGCTCAAAGTTTTTTGGTAGAGGTAACGAAATGGTTTTTCTCTCTTAGAGTTGGTACAAGTGGTAACTAACAACAGCTAATTGATTTATTCATGGAAAAATGGGAAGAGAAGAAAAATCCACTACAAATCCTAGCTGAATATAATGCACTCAAAGGAATACAAATGAATCTTTCAAAAAATTCACAGCTATGTTTAATAAGATATATGATTTAATAATTTCTCTTAATGAGATTTTCGAAGCATATATAACATATTTGAGCAAAAGCAGTTTATCCATTGATTAAATCAAATTTCTTGCATATGAGGTTTGTCTTAGAAGATTTGGCTTTCTCTCCACAATCTGAAAAATCTTTAATTAGACCCAAGTTTGAAACTTTTCTCTCAGAAGCTACTTTTGACCCCTTTGGTTTTGAGTCTTTTACACCCTTTTTTGAAACCTTTGAGTCTGAAACTAATATTGAAGTTTGGTCCAATTTCCATAAAATTAAAGGCTTAGTAGACAAATTTCAAGAAAAATATGAAAAGGGCTACTTTCAATATCAACAAAAGGCTTTTGGTACTTCTTTTACCTCACTATCTCATAAAGCTACATCATTTGTCCCTCTTTTAATTCCATCTTTACCTTTGCAAACTTGTATTCAATCTATAACACAATTCACACCTCCACCACCTCCTCCTTTAACCATGGCCATATTTTCTCGACTGATTATACTAGGTCATATTACTACTCTACCTCAAAATTATGGTCAAAGGCTTCCTCTATTTCATGGAACATCAAAAAACATAGCCTATCAGCATGTAGCTAAAGTAATTGATTTTATGGATCTTGAAGAAGGAGACAACGATGATGCTAAGATGCGTATTATTGCTGAAAGTTTTTCTGGAGAAGTAAAGAAAAGGTTTCACTCTCTTGGAGCTGGTACAATTGGTACCTCACAATAGCTAATTGATTTATTCATCGAAAATGAGAAGAGAAGAAAAATCCACTACAAATATTAGTTGAATATAATGCACTGAGAAGGAATACAAATGAGTCTGTCCAAGAATTCACAACTAGATTTAATAATATGTATGACTCAATTCCTGACAATATTAAACCACCTTCAGGCCTTTCTTTACTCCATTATTCTGATGGTTTTGACCCTGACATGGCCTACCATCTGAGGGAGCGAAACCCATCAAATTTGCAAAAAATGAAAAGAGATGCAGTGAGTGTAGAGGAGCATCTAATTATTAAAATGTCTAAGGTCAAAAAAAAAGAAAAGAGTCTCAATAAAAGAAGAAACATCCACTTCATCAGAAGGAAAAATTGATACTTTGATTAAAGCCATGGAGAAAATGATGGATAATATGTCTAGTGTTGTTAAACAAGCTGAACCTTCTATAATAAATCCCAATTTCAGTGGTCAAAATCAAAAACCCAAATACATGATTCAGAAAAGGTAACAGAGGGGTCAAGATCCAAAAATTCAGCAGCATGTTCGGACATCATTCTAACATAATTATACTAAAGGCCCTGATGAAGATGATGAAGAAGAAATTTATGGAGAAAATCATTTATTTGAGGAAAATCAACAAATTTTTCTCCTCACTAAAGAAGATCAATATTCTGCAGAAATTTGTGCATCAGAATACCAACAATATGCCATGATAAATGGTTACTTAATGTGCATTGAATATTATCAGAGAGGACATCAAAATGCCCTCACGCAAGTTTAAAGGTATTATAGTTTGAGGAGTAGAAATGTTCCCCTAGTTTCCAATCAAAAGAAGCAGAGCTCTCCAACCAATATTCAGAATAAATAAGTTACTCTAGCAAACAGAAGCAAATAAAAATCACATGTTGCTTCTACTTCTCCTAAAGCTAATGAAGCATCCACCGAAAATAAAAGGAAAGAAAAATCACATGTTGCTTCTACTTCATCCAAATAATTGCCTAGAAGGAAAGACACATCACTAAAAGATGTAGATAAACATCTTGTTCATTTTTCCCTTGAAAATTAAATTGCTAAATTGAAGCTTTCCATTCCTCTAACTGAGATAATGAAGAATGATCAATACAAGTTTCAAGTTACTAAGCTTCTTAGAGTTGATAAAACATATGATATGGTTAACTTGAGTGATGATCATCCTGAGGTTATTTTTTGTCCTATTGTTGATGGTAAATCATAATATAGTGAAGTTCCTCCCTTTTAATTAAGCCTTAAGATCCATGATTTCATTCTTCATAATGCAATTCTTGACTCTAGAGAATCCCACAATCTCATTCCTAAAGCCATTATGGACAAATTAGTACTAGACATCACACGCCCTTATCATGATCTCTATTCATTTTATTCGGGGAGGGTGAAGTTTCTTGGTCTTATCAAGGATTTAGTGGTATCATTAGAATAGATTCCAACCAAGAATGTCATTATGGATGTTTTTGTGGCTGATATTCCACCTAGGTATGGAATTCTATTTTGTAGATCATGGGGAGCAAAGCTTAGAGGAACATTACAGCTTGAATTTTGATATACAACAATTCCTATTTTTGGACAATTCAGAAAAATTTACAGAGAAAGTAAGATGAAGTATATGATCAGTACCAGATAAATTCTAACAATAATCCCATTCATGGTGTACATACAAAATTAGAATATTTTATTTTATTCAATGAAGAATGCTAACCATCTTCAGAGTTTTTGGTTGAAGAAAAATTAGAAAATCGAAAATATTCAGATTCTATTTTAGAATTGGTAGAGATAGAATCTTGTTAAATAGTTCCAAAAAATTTGGAATTGAATACATATCGTCAAGAATAAAATGAGAAAACAGTAGAAAAAAAAAAATTAGATACAGTAGAGGCATCTCAAACAAAAAACAAAAATCGGCCATCTGATTCACACCTTCCAAATGAAGAAAAGTGTCTTTGGACTATAGATTTTGATGGAGCCATGGGAAAAGAAGGTGCTAGTATTGGAATATAGATTCACATCCCAATTAATCAATCATTGGATAAACCTCCAAATGGCATACTGTCTCCCTATAAACTAGAATTTAACTGCACAAATAATGAAGCTGAAAGGCGAAAAAGGTGCAAAGAAAATTTATGTATATGGCGACTTCAAGTTAGTTATAAAGCAAGTCAAAGGAGAGTCCAAAGACAAACATCCAAAAATGAGAGGTTACAGAAATGCAGTCCTGCATATCCTTCAAATATTTTCTGAATATACTCTGTCATTCATTCTGAGAAACAACAATGTTATTGTTGATTTTGTGGCCACTTCTGCTAGTATGTTCAAAATTCCTCTATATCCAAACAAAATATATGAAATAAATGTCAAAAATCAACTTGTTGTCCCTAAAAATTTCCAATATTGGAAAGTGGTTCAAAATGACAAGCAAATCAATAACTTCTTACAGACAAAAGAAGAATTCATCAATGCCCAAATAGATGACCAGGAAATTCATGCTACATAGATGCACATACTACAGCTTGAGGATAATTGCATTCCAAGAGTTTTAGTACCTTTGGAAGAACATTTTGAGCAAGATGATGTTTCAATTAAACCTAATATGTCACCAACAAAGGTGGGAGTGGAATATCTAAATCTTAGCACTTCAGAAAAGCCAAAAATGGTGCAAATTTCAAAATCCTTGAGTCCAGAAATGAAAGCTAAGTATGCAGTAATTATTTCTCAAATTTCAGATGTTTTTTCTTGGGAATATTCAGATTTGAAGGTATATGATAAAAGAATTATTCAACATACTATTCCTTTGATGCCAGATCAAAAATCATTTTGGAAAAATCTTATAAGGATGAATCCCAAATTTCTGCTCTCTATTCAGAAGGAAGTAAATAGATTGTTCACTACTAGAATAACTGTTCCTATTCATTTTTATGACTCGATTTCCAATCTAGTACATGTGAGAAATAATATAGAAGAAATTAGATTGTACATTGATTTTTGAAATCTGAAAAAATTATCCTTAAAGGGCAATTATCTACTACCAAAAATGGATCACATTCTGCAAAGGGTAGTTGTATCATCTACACATTTTTTTTAGAGGGATACTGAGGATACAATCAAGTTCATGTCCACCTAGATGATCAAGAAAAGACATATTTCACCACACCTTGGGGTAATTTCACGTAGGAGAAACTTTTCAAAGAGCAATGGATATTTATTTTTCCAATGAAAATGATCTATTTTTGGTTATTTAGCTTCATGATATCATTATTTTCTCAAAGACAGATGAACATTGTTTGCAACATTTAAAGACAGACTTTCAAAAGTCCAAAAAATTTGGTATTTCAATATATCCAAAGAAGAGCCTCTTTGTTATGGAATAAGAAATTAATGGCACATATCATATCTAAAGGTGGCATAAAAGTAGATCCTTCAAGGATTGAAGAAATTTAGAATTTAGATTATCCTAGGAGCAAAAAGGAGATTCAATATTTTAATGGCAAAATTAATTTTCTGATAAGATTTGTTCCCAATCTTGCTCAAAACATTTGAGGCAGATTACTGATATGTTGAAAAAAGATAATGAATTAAAATCTTCTGAAAAAGCAAAGAAGTCATTTAATCAAGTCAATTTATCTTTATCGAATTCTCCCATTCTAATTAGCCTAGACTAAACACTTGATTTTATAATTTTCTCATTTTCTTCAGTGCATACAGTTGTTGTTGTTTTAATGCAAAAGAAAAATCAAAATACAGAAAAGCATGTTTCTTTATTTAGCAGAACAATAAGAGACATTTATTTAAATTAAAATAGCATTGAGATACAAGCTTTAGCATTAGTCAAAGCATTGAAATATTTCAGAGTGTACATTTTACATTCTCATGTCATTGCATATGTGCCAAATGTTGATGTTAAAGAAATACTCACACAGAATGCTCGATAAGATTGTAGAGGAAAATGGATTGCAGACTTGCTAGAGTATGATTTGCAAATTAAGTCCACAAAATTAATCAAAGTACAAGGCCTAGAAAATCTAATGGCATATTATAATCTTCATGCCTTAGACATAAGTTTCATTGCTCCATTGTATGATGAACAAACTGCTGAAGCATTACGAGAGATAGCTGAGATGTTTTATTTATATCCCTAATATCATGATATTTTATATATTATGCAAGATTTGAATCCTCCTCCTAGCATGCCAAGCAGTAAAGAAATAGTATTGAAGTTAAAAGCACTGAAATACTGCATTCTAAATGGTGTCCTATACTAGAAATATCTTGGTGGAATATTACTGAAATATTTAGTTGAAGGTGAAGTTGAGAAATTTATGACACATTTCTATAAGGGTGACTGTGGAGGTAATATTTATTGGAAAACCACAGAAAATAAAATTTTTAGAGAAGGTTTCTATTGGACTACCATGTTTTATGATGTTTACCAAAAAGTTAATAGATGTCATGAGTGTCAGAGATTTCAAGGAAAAATGAAAGTTTTACCTTTCCCTCTTAAACCAATTGAAGTCCAAGCACCATTCCATCAATGGGGATTTGATTTTATTTGTGAAATTCATCCTCCATCTTCAATTGAACAGAAATGGATTCTCACTTCTACAGATTATTTTCCCAAATGGATCGAGGCTATTCCCACTAGGCAAGAAAGTAATTATGTTATCATTAAGTTTCTTGAAAATAATATATAGTCCCGATTTGGCTTTATGCATAAGATTATCACTGATAATGGAGTTGCTTTCAAATCCAAGAAGATGATTAATTTTTCTAGTAAATATCACATTAAACTTGGTCATTCTACTGCATATTATCCTTAGGGAAATGGGCTTGTAGAATCATCCAATAAGTTTTTGGTGAATATTATCAAGAAGATATTATAGGAAAAAAAAATGAATTGGAAAAAAAGCTTACAAATGCTCTGTGGGCTGATAGAGTGAGCACAGACATATCAATTAACATGTTTCCATTTCAGCTTGTTTATGGAATTGACATTGTTTTCCCTTCTTCCTTGGCTATTCCAATAATGAATATTTTACAGGAGGTTGACAGTGAGCATAATGACACTCAGAGAAGAATCAACCAGATGATACATTTGCAACAATCAAGAGATGAAGTTTTTAGCAATACTTAAAAGCTACATGACAAAATTAAAAATATTTTTGATAGAAAAACAAAGGTTGATGACTTCAAGATTGGAGACATTATTCTAATATGGAATTCCAGAAATGAAGATAAGGGAAAGCATGGGAAATTTTAAAATCTGTGGAAATTACCGTACAATATTGTAGCACTCAGATGAAACAAGGAAGTTTTGCTAGAAGATCTTGAAGGGAAGGAAGTGCTTGGACTACCTATCAATGGTAGGTTTGTAAAGCGCTATGTTTCTTGAAACCCTAATAAAGAAATTCATTTCCATTTTATATAGCAGTTTACATCTTATGCTCACTAAATAAGAGAGTTGTTGCAAAATTTTGAAGCCCAAGGAGAAGGCCATGAGACTTCTGCAAATAGTTCATGTTTTCTTTTAAAAAATTCACAAGTTTTAGTCTCTTGTCAATTCAAAGTCAAGTCAGTTTCTTTTAGTTAAAGTTTCTAGTTTGTTTAAGTTTTTCAAAGTCCAACTGACTCCATAGACCAATGATAAGGCTACCTAATCTATGGTGTTCTTGACACGGCCTGAAGGAGCTACCATCCCCAGCTAAAGCCAATGTTAGAGTCAGTTTATCATTGATCAAAGATAAATATTTTGAAAGTTTTCTATCAGTTCATTAGTCAATTTTTTTTCTTTTTCAGTTAGTCTTGAGAAATAATTTTGGTCACTTAACAAGTCCTATCATGATATGCTACTCCTTCACATTATTTCATCTCCATTTATAGGTTTGAAGTCAGGTCACTCCATCTCATATAGGTTAAATTTAGGGTCAAAACATCCCATGTAAAAATCTTCAATTTTTCACTAAAATAAGGCAGTGAAACCTCCATTCCATTCATAAAAGTCTAGTTGAATGAGAAAGCCGATTTTTACAGTTCAAAATAAACTCTGTGTCATAAAAATTCTCTATTTTATTGTTGTATTTGAAGAGAAATGAAGAGCTTTGCAGGAGAAATTTATTTTCAAAATCACATGCTTATCAAAGTTTTATCTTTAATATTTCAAAAAATCATTATCAGCACCAATAGGATTTAATCCTATGAATTATCTCCCACCACCCATTCGACATGTCGCATGCCCCTTTTTTTCAATTATTTATGTCACATCACTTTCATTATACCCTACCCCACATTTCATTTAACTCCATCATATGTTGACCATCCCCCATCTCACCGATCACCCATCACATCCCAATCACATCCGACGGCCCATACGATACTTAAACCCCCCCTCATTGTCTAAAACTTAACGTCGGGGGGGAGGGTCTAAAAAGAGTGGTTTTAAAACCTGACCCCACCACTAGTTTTCAACAGTGTGTGATTTCACACCCCCCTCCATGCATGAAACTACTTACCGCCAAGCTACCCCTCCAAAATCCCACTTACCCATCGGTTGAAACCACTGCTCCACTCGCCATTCATGTTATTCCAACGTGGACTATGGATTTTCCAATCAAATTAATTCTCGCCTTTCCATAATAGCTAGCCAGTTAATTTACTCCTAACCGTTAGACTAATGTACCCGCGCCCTTTTCAAATGGGAATTAATCCAATTGTCCATAAATTCATCACTAAACACATGTTTTGAACTTTCATTTTTGTATTCTCTCTACTCTACATGAAATTACCAATTCAAAGTTACTGCAAGAACTCGAGAAATCAACCTAACCACCATTCAAAGCCTCCTTTGTAGCTTTTAATACTCTTCTTTGCAGAGATTTTCCTCAGTCTTGACCTCTATTTTGCATAAGAAATTCCTATTTATGCCACTTCAACAGAGCCAATCATGCCTCCAAATAACAAAGGACCATAAGAACCAGTAATTATGCTATTACATCCTCCAATTGACTTTTATCACATACCATTAGTAGACAAAGACCATAAAATCCATTAAAGCCTTTTTGAACTAGAGTTATTTGAATCATATTGCTGGCTAGAAGATAAATTCTTAGATAAATCTGATGATATAAGACAATGGGATTCTAACCTTCCACATTTTATCTTTTCTCACAACCATAGTGCTCCAAAATTTGTTAGAAGATGCCAAACGTGGTATATGCCCAACCAGAGAGCTATTATCGCTCCTACAAGAGAGCTATTAGTGACCATAATTTAATAAATCATTATTTATTTAATTAATTAACTAACCACTTTCTTAAAATAATAAATAAATCATTTATTTATTTATTATTTCTAAATAAAGGGATTTGAAAAAATTCAAATTCTTTTTCTCTCCAACAAAAGTAATAAAATATTCTAGAAAAGTTGGATCTATATTTGGTTAATAATATTTTAACTATGCACCAATATCTAGACTAAATATTTTGTTATAAATAGAAGGGATTTTCCATTCATTCACTACCTTTTTTTTCCTAGAGATCACTCTTGATCTATACTTTTTTTCTTACTTTGACCCTCCATCATTGTCATATTTTTCTACTTTTTGCTTGTGAGCTCCCTCTGAGTTCCATTTTTTTCTAGGTTTTCTACACCATCAAGAGAGAGAGATATTAGATCTGAAGTGTTGAGGACATACAAGAACCCATCCCATTGAGGGGGACTGGTAACATCTTTATATGTTCCCTTCCCAGGTGTCATAATACATAAAATTCTTTTAAAATTCTTGTCTTGTTCATTGGTTGAATGGAGAAACTCTTGCTTATCATTTGCTTTTTAATGTCTTTAACTGCATAGATCTAGATTTCTATAGCATTTATTCTGATCACTAACTATAGATCTAGGAAAATTGATAGCCATATTTCATGTTAGGGATATTTTTTATGCATAGTTA
The DNA here is from genome assembly GCA_034641835.2 of Pinus albicaulis. NCBI lineage: Eukaryota > Viridiplantae > Streptophyta > Pinopsida > Pinales > Pinaceae > Pinus > Pinus albicaulis. Next base: position 1,531,907,407 of record CM076575.1, on the reverse strand, counting down.
AAGTGTTCTTTTTTCATAACCATGCAATTAGAATTCACACTAACAACTAGAAACTCAACTGGGGATTATAATTACGACCGTTGCTATTTTTCAGATCCTTGCATGACCAATTTCTTCAACTGCTAGGGTTTTTCTTCAGTTTCTTATTTTTCATTTCTTGATTTTTTTTAACCTTTAAAATGCTAAAACAGTAAAAATTCTAAATTATGTGAGTTTTTGGGCCCTTTGCGCAGATAACAGGTATTAGCCGCAGCAGAAATGACACTTTTTTCTAAAATCTACTCCTGAAACAGCCATAAGTGCAGGTCACACTTTTTGGGCCAAAAATTGAGACCTCAGCTCTCACGTAGTGGAAAACAGCCTGAAAACTGCGACATCAGTGGAAAACAGGTCAAAAAATGCGACCTGTACTTTTTGCGGGATTTTTTCTGTGATTTTTCTACATTTGTCTAGGCCACTATTCAGGGTTATTTGACCTCCCTCTCCACCTATCTTGGACTTTTAATTTCTTATTTTTACTCGTCGAAGTAGGAACTAGCCCCTTAGGGCTTCTAGTATGCTTCCACCTTTTAGGATGAGTTTAGATGAAGCAGGTGTTCTGGGATTTAAGTGTTTTTGGCCATTTTTCAGATGTAAACCTATACTATCAGACCCATTTTAGATCGATTTTTCATCCATCCAAAATACCTCTTTTCAGTTTTTTTTGTCCTCCTTTAGGGTCCCCTTCATTTCCCTTAAGGTTGTAACCTTTCACCACCTTTTTTGCAGCATTCTTCCCTCTGGTTTTTTGTTGTTTTCTACATTTCTTTCCATCAAATCTAACCTTTGGATCCATGTCCCTCCTGAATTTAGATCCATTGGCCATTTTTTTGTTTTTTTACTAGATTTCTCCCACCCATAGAATATTTTTTGGGAAGCCCTCATCCTTGAGTTTAAATTGATGCATCTTTAGCTGTTTATTTTACTGTCGCATTCAGTTTCCTTTACTTTCATTTTCAGATTTATTTATAGTTATACATTATATTCTATATTTTTTCTCTACATACATCTGGGCTTAATTTAAATTAACACACTTATCGCACACACGCACACCCTAAGTGAAGAGCATTTGGTTTACACTGCCATGCCAAGACTTAAACATTGTAATCAATTTATCCTGCACCTCCTTGCCCTTGTTTACCTCTCTTCCTTATTGTGATCTATGTATCTTTACCACCATTGCGCCCCCAAGTCGTTTATCCTAGACACTCCAAGGCCTTCATCATCAGTTTCCATTAGGAAGACTTACTCCACTAGGTAGGATTCGTGTTTGTCCTCCACCGAGTCCCCATTCTGACTCTGATTCTGGTTCATTTGGTTCCCCTTCTGGTTCTATCTCCAACTCTCCTCCACCTTTCACCTTCACCACATATGGTTCAGAACCTAGTGTTTTTGGCAACCTCGACCCTAATGCTGTGAAAGCTAGTAGTGGCATCGGAACAGGAACTATCTTAGCTACTTCATTGCTTCCTTATATGGCAGGCCTAAGCCTTTCCAATTTTAGCCAGTTGATTAATGACCTCATACACCATGATCCTAGTTGACCTGCTATGCCAACCAAGATCCCTTCAGACATCACCAAGTTTGAAGGAATTGCAAGAGAGGATCCTACCAACCATGTTCATTCTTTCCACATGGTGTGTTCGTCTAAATCCTTCACTGATGACGTTGTCCTTCTTTGGTTATTCTAGCGTATGCTTTCTAGAGAAGCTTACAAGCGGTAAGTTGACTAGGCCTCCTCCTCTCATGCTAATTTTTCGACCAAGGCTTTTTTTTCTTACTCCAACTCCCCCTTCGCTATGACACCAGTACTAAATCCTGACCTCTTTTCATCAAACTTCTACTAACCGCCTATCTGGCCATATTCAATAATGGTGTAGATGGAAGAGCCTATGTCGAGTCCCTGCTTTCGAAGACTGTCTCTACATGGACTGGTTTCTAAGATCCCTTTTTCCTACTATTGGTAAAGATGTCACCTCTCACTTCCCTCAGACCGAGGAAGATGCCCTCCAGATGTTGTTGAAATATGACCTAATCTACGCAAAATCTGGTTATGTTTATACCATCTTACATGATCTCCCTAGACCCGATGGTGCCAACGCACCAGGGGTATCCACTGCTGCCAATGGTATCATTGGATCCCTTTTGTTAGCATCCGAATTGGACCCCAGGCTGAAAAGGGAAAAATAAGGTAATAACTAAACCACGCTCAGCCTTGTAGCTAGCCCTACAAGGTCAGGAGAGGGCTCTCTCCATAAATATGGATATTCAATAAAATGCAAAATAATGATCTGCTATTAGGCTAGATAAAATGATGGAAAAGGTTTAATAAAACCAAATAATTTCAGGGATGTGTTGGGTAAAATAGGGCAATTTGAAACTGGGGATTAAATCAGGACACAGGGTATTTCATGGGGTAAGATAGGCAGGAGATTTAAGCAATTAAAATTGAATAAAGATGGGACGAAAGACTGGTGAGGAGCTGAAATGGGCACAATAAATGGATCCTTTTCAAACAGACGAAAACCCAGAGTACGAATGATTTCCCAAGGTAGGGCATAAAAATGGATCCTACCTTTCTATCTTGAAAGCATTCAATAGGAAATATTTATGGATGAGAGGTGAAACATAAAAATTTACATATGAAACAGAGGAGAAAAAAAATGCTAAATCTAACACCACATGGATCCCACAAATCAGAGCTGCATCTCTAATTAATCCCTGTCAAATTGTACAATAGAGCGCAGATATTTTCTTCCACACTATTCCCTTACTACTGAATTACAAAATTCGGACCCTTTACAAATGATTTACAATTACAATAAATAATCTGAAATGTGGGAACATAGATCCATGAAAAGAAGGAGTTGTTTAACAACTCAGAACTGAAATCTGAATATGGCAAAGAGAACCAACAATTTGCCTCTGAAAATAAGGAACAATAAGACATTTGACCGTTTGAAAATATGCTGTTATAGACGAATGAAATAAAATAGGTAATATGATGAACGAATTTTCTACTCCGCTACTGTAAAAAAACTCTTTTTATAATATAAGCTTCTTGGCCTTTTGACTATCGCTTTCCATTATTATTATTTTCGTTTGAAAAAAACTGACCCTTTTTTTTACAAAAATACCTTGGAAACTGTCGAAATGAAATTGTTCCTTTTATGAAGGGAAGGAATCAAAAGGAGAGAAGGTAGGGTCGGGTCACAATCGCAATCGGAATGAAAGCATAGGGAATACAATATAAAATGGAGAAAAGAACTTTCGATGCGATTGGGGGAGGTCCGATGTTGTAATCACAATTGGAAGGTGAGGAGGGAACATAACATATAACAAAACCTTTGAAATTCATATAACCAAACCCTTAGAATACATGTCTACGATTGATTTTAATACACACAGTGATCGCAATCGAGGATCAGAGGGTGGGGCGGAACTTAACACAACTTTGCCGATGCGATTGGGGCAAGCCCTGATGGGAAATGTGAAAGGGAGTGGGGGAAATACTTTGAAACAAACAAATAAAACTAAACTTAGGTTTATACAAAGGAAAGGGGTTTTGTATTACGAATGGGGCAGAACAAATGTGGTGGGCCAGAGGGCCAATCGGCATCAGAGGTTGGAGGGGAGCAGAGTGAAGTGATACGTATGAAATTTCTGATGAGATGGGTGCGACGGGCTATGGGCCATCGGATTGGACTAGGAGATCGATGGCTATGGGATAATCGGGAGCAGGCCATCGGCAGAAGTCAATCGGAGGGGGAACATCGAGGGTTTACAGTCGGGAGTTCTTAATATAATCGCATTGGAAATTTTCGAGATAGACCAAATCGGGATGCAAATATTAACCTCGCGATTGCGATGGAAAGGAGAAGGGACTTAAGGTCACGGGTTTTATAATATAAAACTTTGTTGTAAATTTTTATTATAAAATTTTTTCAGTATGGTGGGGAAGTGGTTTTGGAATAGCGAGGGGGAGGTTTTATAATATGAGACTTTAATTTATTATAAAGTCTCAAGTGCATGAGGGGAAGTGGTTAAGTGACAAATCACATATGTTTTTTAATGATTTATAATGCGATTTTGTAAATCATAAAGGGAAAAATGGTTTTATAAAAATAAAATATTAAACTTTAAACATAAAGTTTAGGGAAACATGGGAAGAAATGGAAATTTATGGAACAGGGGACTTTTTACTTCACTTAGGCATAAATTTAAATCTAGAAGTTAGTTTTAAGAGTGTAATATACCATTGCAAATATCTTTCCGAGCTCTTTCTGATGGATCTACTTGGAAGATGATTTGGCACTGAACATGCTATGGAAAACTTCTCTGAATGCAGGATGATTAATTTGTGGAGATGGCAGCTTCTGAATTGTGACTTATTACATATAATGACATAAAATTACATAATGAATGATAATAAAGGAAAAATATCATGTTTTCACCTCAAAACATAGTTTTTAGGTGAAAATTACATCAAGCTGAATAAAATGTCTCTTTGATTTTCCAGGTGTTGTCACTTGAGTTTATTGACTTCCTCATGACCTTGCTGATATTTATTGACATTTGATTCATTAATTTGACCATGGTGAGACCCTAGAAACTAATGAGACCCATCCTATCACCTAATGACATGATTTTTTAAAGTGAAAGTGACATCATGACCAAAGACCATAGAGAGGAGAATCAACAAGTACCTCATGAGGGAAAACTGATGAAAAATTACTACCATCAATGAATCCATGACCTGGCGAAACGGTGAAATTTATTTCGGTATGAGACTCCTAATATGCAAATTCAAAAGATAAGTTTTGATCACTGATGGCAGCATGACTAGATTGACCCTTACATTGGCTCCAATGGGGATGGTAGCTCCTTAGAGGTGCCAAGAACACCGTAGACCAAGTAGCCTTATTCATTGGGCATGGAGTCAAAAATGATGAAAACTGACACAAATGCAAACTGAATCTAACTCAAGACTAAGACTAAAAACTAAAATAAAACCAAACCATACACCTATCATCCAAGTTTTATAGCCTTCACCTCAGGCCCCAAACTTGAATGATGGTGTACTTGAACTCTGATAAAAAATAACTTGGTATATACAATGATGATGATATATATTCTAATCCATTGTTTTCAACAATGGTAGTGCTTCAAAAGCCTACCATTCACTTCTCCTCCAGGGAAATCTTGGCCATCCATTTCTGAAAGCAAGAAGGCATTATGTCCCCTGTATGCTGAAATTCTGTATGGCCCCTTCCAAAGGTTGTCAAACTTACCGTGCTTCCCTTTGTCTTCATTCCTTGCATCCCATCTCAACACTACATCATCCAGCTGAAACTTTTCTGATTTAGTCTTACGGTCATAGATCTTTTTAATCTTCTCCTGCAACTGAATCGCATTCTGTGACACCTCTTCTCTTGTTTGTTAAAGGTGGATCATCTGGTTGACCCTTCACTGGTTGTAATCATCTTCACTGCCAACTTCTTGTAATAATTTCATAACTAGGACTGTAAGAGATGTGGGAAAGACAGCATCAATTCCATAAAATAATTCAAAAGGAGACATATCTATTGATATTTTACTACTAACTCTGTTTTCCCATAGTGCATTGATGAGCTTTTCGTGCCAATTTCTTTTATTTGCCTCCAGAATTTTCTTAGTTATATTCATCAGCAATTTGTTCGATGACTCTGCCAGGCCATTGTCATGTGGATAATACGTTGTTGAATGGCCCAGCACGATATTATATTTGTCACAGAAATCAACCATTTTCTTGGATCAGAACGTTGTTGCGTTATCTATTACAACTTTAGACAGGCAGCCAAAACGATATAAAATATTCGATTCAAGGAATTGAATAATTATCGTGTCAATTGCTTGCCTCACTGGGATGGCCTCGTTCTATTTTGTAAAGTAATATGTTCCTGTCAATATCCATCGGTGTTGTACTGAGGATGCGGGATGAATTTCTCCTATAAAATCGAGCCCCCACTGCTGAAAGGGCGCATTTACTAAAACTGGTTTCAAAGGAAGATGCAGCAATTTCTTCTTCCCTTGGAAAATTTGGCATTCGTGACAATTCATCACTATTTTATATAAATCAAAAAATAATATGGGCTAATAATATCCTGCTCTTAATACCTTATTAGTTGTAGTCTTGTACAACAAGTGACCACCACAGTCACCTTTATGGAAATCATGCATTACCTTCTAAGCTTCTTCTTCAACCAAACAGTTGAGCAGAATGCCTCCTAGGTCCTTCCAATACAGAGCATTGTTTAAAATACAATATTTATCAGATTTAAGTTTCAAAGATCTACCTTTACTCTTATAAATTCCTATAGGAGGTGACAGATGTTGAAGGACATAAACAATATCAGAATACCATGAGGACTACAGAAAAATATTTGAAATTGGAACCAACAAACCTTCATCTTCATCTTCTGCTACTGCTGTTATGAGTTTTATATCCAGGGCATGAAGATTTTATTGGGCCAACAATTTTTCCAAACCTTAGCCTTTGATCAACTTCATGGGTTTTATCTCCAATTCATACTCCAACATAGCTGCTATCCATTTACCTCTTCGACCTTCTGTATCAGTTTGCATCAAGATGTCCTTCACTGCTATGTTAGGGACATATGCTATAGTATGTGAATGTATAATATAGACCCTAAAATCCTTCAATGTATTGATAAGTGCCAATGCCTGTTTCTCAATAATATTATACCTTAAAGAAGCATCTCTAATAGTCCTACTGAAAAAGGCGATTGGCTTTTCTACCTCACCTCTCTTTTGCATTAAAAAAGTAGCCATAGTATGCTCAGATGTAAACGAAAAGATAATAAAATCTTGAGTATAGTCAGGACTGATCAAAACTAGGGCATTAGACAAAGCAAACTTTACCAATTTGAATGACTTGATAGCTTCTTCACTCCACTTAAAAGTGTTGTCCTTCTTCAACATATTGGTCATTTCTCTCAAATGCGCAGCCATGTTAAGTATAAATATGTGCAAAAAATTCATCTTACCATTGGAGGCCTGAATCTCTTTCTTATTTCGTGGAAGATGTATGAGCTGAATTTCCTCCATTCCAGCTAGATCGATGCGAATACCATCTTTAGAGATGATATGCCTGAGTAGCTTTCCTTCATCCATGGCAAAAAGACTCTTCTTGGGATTGAGATAAATCCCAAATTTTCTGCAACGCTGAAAAACAGCTCTCAAATGGTGCAAATGCTCATCATATGAACATGAGAACATTATCAAATCATCCAAATAAACAATAACAAAAACATCTTTTTCATTTTCAAAAGTAATGTCCATTGCACGCTGGAAAGTGGCTCCAACGTTTTTTAGTCCGAATGGCATTTTAGCATACTGAAAGGTTCCCCACGGCATTGTGAAGGCAGTTTTGTCTTGGTCTTTCTCATGCACCAATATTAGGTTGTAGCCTGAGTAGCCATCAAGTAGTGACATCCTGGATTCTCCAACTACTCTCTACAGAATATGATCCATTTTCGGAAGTGGATAATTATCCTTTAAGGATGCCTTATTCAAATTCTAAAAATCTATACAAAATCTTATCTCTCCAGTCCTCTTACACACCAGGACCAAATTTGAAATCCAGCCGGAAAATTTAATGGGAACAATGATACCTTCTTTGTACAACATATTTACCTCTTTTTCAATGGATGGCAGTAGCTTCGAATTGATTCTTCTCAGCTTCTATATGAATGGATTTTGATCTAGATTGAGAGTAATAGTATGATGGATTATGTTTTTATCATACACTTTCAAATCTGAATAATCCCATGCAAACACATTAGAAAATTCAGAAAGAAACTTAACATACTTCTCCTTTACCTCAGGGGATAATGTCTTTGAGAGCTTCACAAACTTGGGCTTGTCAGGTGTTCTGAGATTTACATCTTCGACACCTTTCTTAGTGGGCACCAAGCTTGGCTTCTTTGCAACATCATCCTGGTCAAAAATCTCCTCTAGAGGTATGAGACCTCTAGGAATCACATTATCCTTTAGCTGCAATATTTCCATCTAGTTTGCTTCCAACTCCTGATCGTCAACCTCATACTCACCTTCTATTGGAGTGTCTTTGAATTTTCCATCACCCTAAAAAAATGCATTAATCTCATTATCATCCCAAAATACTTGTCAATACCTTAAATTGTCCAGAATAGCAGGCCTATGTTCGACATAGATCTCAAACTTATTGCTCGAGTTCATCAAAATCTTCAGGTTGCTTGTAGTAGTGGCAAGAGAATCAGCAATGAGATTTTGCATCCTGGTTACTGCTATCAAAGTGTACTCAGGGAATGTCTTCAAAATGTCTAGGACTGCATTTTTGTATGCCCTCAATCTCGGATTCTTTGCTTGGTATTCTCCTTTCACCTGTTTGATTATCAGCTTGGAGTCGCCATACACAGAAATCCTCTTTGCATTCAACTTCTTCAAAATTTTGAGACCTGCAATCAAAGCCTATATTCTGCTTCATTGTTAGAGAAGTCAAAATCCAACTTATAAGCACAAACTCTAACATTGTTAGAAACCTTTTTAGGCTAGAAAACAGGGCTCCTAATCCACATTCCAATACCAGCTCCATCCTTACCAATAGCTCCATCAAAATCCATGCTCCAAAGGCCTTCTTCTTCTTCTTGTAGATGCTGGAATTTTGTTTCTTTCTCCTCTTTACCTTGGCTGATTTCTGGCTGTTCACTGTCTTTTTGTTGCTGGCAGGCAAGAGACTTAGAAGTGCTTGTTCTTTGTCTTTTTCCTATTTGAGGACTTCTCTAAAATTCTCTGATATTTCGGGTATTTCATCTACTTTTACCAACTGAACATTACCATCATTTAAACCACCATCAGAATACAAGACAAAGGACTCTAAATCTCTGTGGACAACATTAATGGGATGGTTTACTGGCTTCTCTTTGCTAGTAATCATATATTTCATTTTATTTTCCCTATAGAACTTTCTCAACTGGCCAAATACAGGGATAGTGGCATAAGAGAATTCAAGTTGCATAGTTCCCTTGAGTTTCGCACCCTAAGACCTAGATAGAAGCATTTCAAACCTTGGTGGGACATCAACAACAACTAAATCCATCAATACATTCTTTTCTGGAATCTGATCTAAATACACTACCAGGTCTTTGATAAGACCAATACAATGGACCCTACTTGAGTCAAAAGAATAAAAATCATGGTATTTTTGAGTAATATCAAGGCCTAGATTTTCCATGACAGCTTTGGGAATCAAATTATGTGAGGCTTCGGAGTCCAACATAGCATTATGCAAGATAAAATCATGTATTCTAAGACTCAAGTAAAAGGGAGGCACTTCATTTTCTTCAGATTCTTCTGTGGCTGGACCAAAAATAAGTTCATGGTAGTCATCTTCTACATTAACCATATCAAAAATAGAGTCTATTTGCAAGACTTTAGACACCTGAATTTTATATGCGCTATTCTTCACCAACTCTGTGAGGGGCATAGACACTTTCAGCCTAGAAATTTAATTTTCTAAATTAAAGGAGGGAGCTTTTTCTACCTCTTTAATGGGAGGGTCTCTTTTCTTTGTTTTCTCCTTTACTGTACTCTGCTGTTTCTTTTCATTTGCTGTATTAGTAGCTACAGGTGCTTTGCTGGAAGAAGGATCGGTTGGCTCTTTTCCTTTCTTCTGTGCATCGTTCTTCATTTGGGGCTCTTTTCTCTTTTGAATGGGACTGATCATAATATCCCTATTCCTTAAAGAGTACTGCCTTTGCTAAGCTGACAAAGAATTCATATATCCTCTCTGGTAATCATCGGACTCTTCTTCCAACACTATGTCATTGGCCAAAATGAAATTTTCATCCCTTCAAACATCTGGAGTCACCACTGTGTATTATTCATCTTCTGTGAGGAAAATTGGTGCAGCATCAGCTGTGAAAAAGTGATTAGCCTCAATCACTGGATCATTGTCATTTGAGTCTGTCCCTTGCACATATTTCTACTGCAATGGTGTTTTAATCGATTGCTGTGGTGGCACTTCTTGGTCCTGCGCTCTTTGCTCTCTCTGTTTGATTCTGAATTGGGGCTGCTACCCTCTGAAATTCAGATTTCTTATTTGAGGTTCAGGTCTATTTGCAATGGTTAATCTATCAACCATATTTTCCACTATTCTAATCAAAGTGTCCATTTTTTTGTCTGAAGGAGAGCCCTCCTCTTTCACTGTGACTCTTTTCTCAACTCTGGGTCATGCTCTTTTAGCCAGCAGATTAGCTTCAACACTTACTGGTATCTTCTGCATATCTTCAAGTGAAGACGGATCTCTTTCATGCAGCTGATATGCCATATTGGCATCAAAACTGTCTGGAAATTTCAGCAATGCTAATCCCATGGGAGGCTTTAGATTAGCTGGAATAGCATTATATACAGCATTAAGTCTTAAACAATAGTTCTGCATAGTTTCACCCACATTTATTTTAATATTCTCATGCTCGGACAAAATTTGGAGTGGGTTCTTTTTTACCTCCCACCGGTCCAAGAACTGAGTGTGCAACTCCTGCAAAGTGTGAATTGAGCCTTCTGGTAAGGGTTTGAACCATTTCCTAACTTCACCTTCGAAGCTCTGAACAAACAACCTGGTAATTACATTCTCTGCTTCTCCCTCATGTAGATCAAAAAATTCATTCATCTTATCAACATGTTGCTGGGCTGTAAAGCTCTGAGTGGCATCAAAAATGGGAATTTTTCTTTGATATTCAACATGCATGTCATTGAGAACCTAAGGCAAGACTAGAGGTGCATACCGGGTAGCCAAAACTCTGGGTGGATTTACAACAATGTTCGTATTACTGGAATTTAAGGGAGGTGTTGATGGAGGAGACGATAACTAGGAATTGACTGAAGGGGATGCTGATGAATTAGGAGGAGGCAATGCTGTTCCTGATGACTCTGAAGGTTCAGGAATATTAGTTACAGTGATGGACTGAGGAGAATTCAAAATGTAATCATCAATGGAGGAATTTTCTCTTTGGACTTCAATATCCACAAGGAAGTCAGGATCTAAAACTATATCATCAATGTCAGTTTCAAACTTATTTCTAAATAAAGAAAGCTTGAAATTCTCATCAAAGCAAACATCTTCTACAAAAAACCACTCACTGGGCCAAGTATAAGATCTAAAGACAGGTCTGGGACTTAATGATCCTTCTTGTCTTCTGATAATTCTTGGGATGAGATTTGGATTTTCAAACACAAGGGGAGGATTTGGATCTGGATTTGCCCTGGTGTATCTTCTTGAAGCCAGTGTGTGTAAATTTCTACTGTACAAAAACTCTGTTTCAGCCTAACAGACTCTGAAAATCATTTTCCAGAACCCAGGAATTTACAAGAATTTTTTTTACTAGGGTGATCTGACTTGAAATTCTGCTACCAGAAATATTAGGATTGTGAATAAGTGGTTGTATTTATGTTCTTCTCCAACAACGCTTTAACAATGGCCGCCTTCTCAAACAAATATATGATACGCTCAAAAAACATTTAAGTGACTTTACCCAGTCGTAATATCAAAACTTTATAACAATGGCACAATTTTTTAAATCTTTCGAACTTATATGCTTTGTTCTATCAACGCAACATATATTTCATTTACTAGAGGCCCACATGTCCACTTTTTGCCTTTTTTATGAATAAAATGAACATATGATAACATAAAATAACTGGGTAGTACCTTGATTTATCGCTCTTGCTTCAAGGCACACGATTGCCATCAGATCGATGGTGCCTCAGATCGAACGGTTCTCATGGATTTCATGTTTTTTCAAAGGATAAAGGTTAACAGTTGAGAGTCGTGCGAAATGGGTGGTTTTAGGGAGGTGACGTGCCTTAATCTCACTGGATTGTGTTTTTTGGAAGTACTTTTTCTCCTGGGCAAAAGCAGCGTGATATGAGTGGTTTTGGTTTGCAAAACCTGCCAGTGGTAAATCAAATTGAGCTTTGACTGTGGTTTAAGACTTAAATGCTAGCATTAACTTCAACGACTGGGTCTCACTATATTATTTCTTCATTGGAAAATAGACCAAACTTTCACTTAAATCACAGAGATTTCCTTAAAAGCATCGCGTTAAATGAAACCAAGGTTTTTAACCTTAGACTGAGTTTTTCAATACTCTTTATAACACATGGCCTAAATATGCCTCGCTTTCCTACATCGCCTATGTTTTGATATTTCTTCAAAACATAATAAGCACAGTCATTTCAAAACTTGAGAATATGAGCTCGCAGACAGTTAGATCTTCATCTCCCCGTGGAGTCACCAGATATTTTAGCACTCGAATTAGACCCCAGGCTGAAAATGGCGCAGATGGAAGAGCCTATGTCAAGTCCCTGCTTTCGAAGACCGTCTCTACATGGACTAGTTTCTAATATCCCTTTTTCCTGCTATTGGTAAAGATGTCGCCTCTCACTTCCCTCAGATCGAGGAAGCTACCCTCCAGATTTTGTTGAAATATGACCTAATCTACGCAAAATCTGGTTATGTTTATACCATCTTACATGATCTCCCTAGATCCGATGGTGCCAATGCACCAGGGGCATCCCCTACCACCAACGGTATCGTTGGATCCCTTTTTTAAGCACCCGAATTGGACCCCAGGCTGAAAAGGGAAAAACAGGGTAACAACTAAACCATGCTTAGCATTGTAGCCATCCCTACAAGGACAGGAGAGGGATCTCTCCGTAAATATGGATATTAGATAAAATGGAAAATAATGATATGATATTAGGCTAGATAAAATGATGGAAAAGGTTTAATAAAACCAAATAATTTCAGGGATGTGTGGGGTAAAATGGGACAATTTGAAAGTGGGGATTAAATCAGGACACAGGGTATTTCATGAGGCAAGATAGGCAGGAAATTTAAGAAATTAAAATTGAATAAAGATGGGATGGAAGACTGGTGAGGAGCTGAAAAGGGCAGAATAAATGGATCCTTTTCAAACAGACAAAAACCCAGAGTATGAATGATTTCCCAAGGCAGGGTATAAAAATGGATCCTACCTTTCTATCTTGAAAGAATTCAACAGGAAATATTTATGGATGAGAGGTGAAACATAACAATTTAAATATGAAATAGAGGAGAAAAAAAAATGCTAAATCTCATACCACATGGATCCCACAAATCAGAGCTGCACTCTTATTAATCCCTGTCAAACTGTACAATAGAGCGCAAAGATTTTCTTCCACACTATTCCCCTACTACTGAATTACAGTCTTCAGACCCTTTACAAATGATTTAAAATTACAATGAATAAGCTGAAATGTGGGAACATAGATCCATGAAAAGAGGGAGTTGTTTAACAACTTAGAACTGAAATCTGAATATGGCAAAGAGAACCAACAATTTGCCTCTGAAAATAAGGAACAATAAGACATTTGACCATTTGAAAATCTGCTGTTATAGATGAATAAAAGAAAATAGGTAATCCGATGAATGGATTTCTTACTCCGCTGCTGTCAAAAAACTCTTTTTCTAATATAATCTTCTTGGCCTTTTGACTGTTTCTTTCCGTTGTTATTTTTTTCGTTTGAAAAACACTGACCCTTTTTTTTACAAAAATATCTTGGAAATTGTGGAAATGAAATTGTGCCTTTTATGAAGGGAAGGAATCAAAAGGAGAGAAGGTAGGGTTGGGTCACAATCACAATCAGAATGAAAAACAGAGGGAATACAATATAAAATGGAGCGAAGAACTTCCGATGCGATTGGGGGAGGTTCGATGTTGTAATTGCAATCGGAAGGTGAGGAGGGAACAAAACATATAACAAAAAATTTGAAATGCATATAACCGAACCCTTGAAATACATGTCTGCAATGGATTTTAATACACATAGTGATCGCAATCAGGGATCGGAGGGTGGGGCGGAACATAACACAACTTTTCCGATGTGATTGGGGCAAGCCCCGATGGGAAATGTGAAAGGGAGTGGGGGAAATACTTTGCAACAAACAAATAAAAATAAACTTAGGTTTATACAAAGGAAAAGGGTTTTTTATTATGAACGAGGTGGAACAAATGTGGTGGGCCAAAGGGTCAATCAGAATCGGAGGTCAGAGGGGAGGGGAGTGAAGCGATACGTATGAAATTGCCGATGCGATGGGTGCGACGGGCTATGGGCCATCAGATTTGACTGGGAGATTGATGGCTGTGGGATAATCGGGAGCGGGCCATCGGTGGAATTCAATCGTAGGGGGATGATCAGGGGTTTACAATTGGGAGTTCTTAATATAATCGCATCAAAAATTTTCGCGATGGACCAAATCGGAATGCAAATATTAACCTCGCCATTGCGATGGAAAGGAGAACAGACTTAAGGCCGCGGGTTTTATAATATAAAACTTTGTTGTAAAGTTTTATTATAAAGTTTTTTCAGTATGGTGGGGAAGTGGTTTTGGAACAGCGGGGGGGAGGTTTTATAATATGAGACTTTGATTTATTATAAAGTCTCAAGGGCATGAGGGGAAGTTGTTAAGGGACAAATCGCATATCTTTTTAATTGATTTATAATGCGATTTTGTAAATCGAAAAGGGAAAAAGGGTTTTATAAAAAGGAAATATTAAAATTTAAACATAAAGTTTAGGGAAACATAGGAAGAAAGGGAAATTTAGGGAATAGGGGACTTTTTACTTCACTTAGGCATAAATTTCAATCCAGAAGTCAGTTTTAAGAGTGTAATATACTGTTTGAAAGCTCTTTCTGGGCTCTTTCTGATGGATCTGCTTGGAAGATGATTTGGCACTGAACATGCTGTGGAAAACTTGTCTCAAGGAAGGATGATGACTTTGTGTAGATGGCAGCTTCTGAATTGTGACTTATTACATATAATGACATAAAATTACATAATGAATGATAAGAAAGGAAAAATATCATGTTTTCATCTCAAAACATATTTTTGAGATGAAAATTACATCAATCTCAATAAAATGTCTCTTTGATATTCCAGGTGCTGTGACTTGAGTTTATTTACTTCCTCATGACCTTGCTGATATTTATTGACATTTGACTCTGTTATTGCCTAAATCTACCTCAAGCTGTGAAAGGAAGAGTCTAGGGTAACATCAAACCATGCTTAATCTAGTAGCTAGCCCTACCAGATCGGGAGAGGACTCTCTCCTGGTCAATCTCAGCAAAATATGATTAGTGAGGCTTGAGATGACTTGAATAAAGGCTGATTTTAGGCTAGTTATATATGTAAGAGAGCTTGATTCAATTTTGAAGGTGTTTGTTGGATCAAAGGGAAAGGCATATTTTGGGTATGGGAAATGAGTAGTTTTGCAGGGATCTGAATGGGGCAAGGTAGGCAACTATTTTGATGTTTCAATTTTGAATGAAATGGATAGCTCAGACCGGTGAGGAGTTGAAGAGGGCAAGAGACTTTCAAGAATCCTCTTCAGACAGTTGAAAACATAGAAAATTAAACAAAACTTAAGGTAGAGCACTACAAATCTAAGGAATTCCACCTTTATCCTTGTTTGTTCAATTTAAGAAGAAATAAGAGGGAAGATGATACACATAAAGCACCAGTAAACTTACATTAACAAATAGAAACACATCATAAAAACAAAGAGCCACATGAATCCCAAGGATTGCTACAAACCCTGGTCTATTCCTTTGCCAAACTGTAGAGATGAAATGTACAATGAAGCTCCAAGAAATCCCAAGTGTCCAACCATGAAAATGACTGAAAAACTACAAGATATAGACAAGAATAGCTCATCCCCATGCCTCTAGGGGTCGAGCTCACTATTTTAGGAGTTCTTTAAACAATATGTAAACTAAGAACTGGAAAATAGGCAGTGGAACAACTTGCCTCTATAAGAAAGGAAACTAATTCATTCAGTTGCAATTCACCTTTTAATGAATGAATCTACTTTCATGAGTAAAATTTTTCCAAAATTACATCAAGAGCCATGAAATTACATCTAATTACATCAATATTTTTACATGTGGAAGTAAGAAAGTCAAACTAGCCAAAATTAGGTGAAAAACAGAGTTACTGAGTGAAAAATGAGCCAAAAACCCCAATGCGCCGCGCCTGAATTCTCTATGTGTAATGCCTAATTGGAGCCAATTTTGGAGGCCTTCTCTCTGTCAAAATTGAGCACAGGATATCTTGTTAGAAAGCTCTACCCGTAAAATTTCTAACACAAGTAGAAATTCTGAATTTGGTTGCCATTTTCCCCTCCAAAAGTGAGTTTTCCCAACACTGCTTCCTGTGTGTCCAAAAAGGGGCAGAAAGGTCATTTTTAGGGTGTTTTTGACCCTTATGGAAACCCAAAACTTATCAAAATCTCTGGGAAATGGGCAGGTATGCCTAAATATTCATGAAAAATACAAAAATATAAATTTTTACCCAAGAGGAGCTCCCAATCATAAGTGTGCGCCAAGTGGTGCGACGCGTCAGGCTGAAAAATCTGTGTTTAGGCCAAAAAAATCAAAATTTGCAAAATGTGTCCCCAATTTCTTGAAATTTGGGCTGGGTATCCTCCATCATGCACTACGCTGGGACAAGGAAGCTTCGGCCAAAATTGGAGGTTTATCTTGCCTTTTCCGATGCTTTAATGCCCTCTTTAACTTAGCCTTCAGGATCTTGATTCGTGCCTTGCAGACATGATTTCTTGCCCAATAATGATTCTTCATGTTCCTCAACATGTTATTTTCCTTTTTTTCCTTCTCCAACAACTTCTCGAAATGAATATTGACCCTTTCAAGCCAATTTTCTCAATCAGCCTCAATCTCTCGCTCAATGGATGTCATCTCGGTTTGGCTCCTTTGGGCAGCTTGCCGGTTCTCACGTATATTTTGAAAATCCATGATAGTTTTCTGATCTTCCAACTGTTTGTTTTGCTACTCAAGGTAGTTGATAATCCATTTGGATATTTGCAACTTGATAGACAAAGTGTCTATTTCCGCCTTCTGCTCCTGAACAATCTCTCTCAACTTTGAGCTCGGTGAGCCCAAATCCTCATCAATGAGTATGAAATCGGTATCCTGGCCTCCTGAAGGCCCCTCATCCTGAATGGGCCTCTTACCCTTGTCCTGTACCTGTACCTGTGCTTCTGATGACGAAAGCGAGACCCTTTCCACCCCGGGTGGAGATAATACTCGCTTGGCTGCTGCAAATAACCCTCTAGTGCCTCTCTGATAAGTGAAAAACACCGGCGCATTAGTGGTCTATGTCTCATGACCTTCATGCTGATATGAAGGTTCACCTTACTCATGAAAAACTTCCAAAGGAACCTGAGGAGCTGTGAAGAAATCATTAGAAATGAAATCCTCCCATGAAATACCCTGCAAGCCGAGCTGATGCATAACCATAATTTTGATAAGTGCAAAGTGGTAGATACTGTTGTACTGCTGCTCAGGAGTTTTCCTTTGTACGAGAGTGGTCATTTTCTCAATATTCTGGCACATGAAATAAGGGAGGTTCATCATCCTCACCCTGGTGAAATGCATTAGTAACCTAATATGATAAGCATAGAGACGTGAAAACTGGCCTTCACAACTGAAATATTCGATAATAAGTTTCATCAGAGGAGCACATGAATCCTTTACGAACTGGAAGGGAAACACTCTACTGAGTTGTCTCACAAAACTAGGCCTGATATATGGCTCATAGTGTACCCTATCAACCTACTGCCTTTTGTTCCATTGTTCTCCAACATTTGGTATTCTGGTTGCTTGAGAGATAGTTTCAGGTGTTAAAGTGAATGTCACACCTGCGAGGGTGACTTGACCATCATGTAAATGCAACACAAAAAAATGGGCTAGCTCTTCATGGTGATGGACCTTAGCAACCATTTCACAAAATTCATAACAAGACCGTTGTTGAAAACATGCCATAGCAAGTGGACAAGCCTACAATTTAGCCAATGAAGTGGGCTCCTCCCTCACATGTCTGCCACTCTTATGAGGTCTTCTAGGTGCATGCAATTCAGTTGTGGAGTCACTGTCTCAGTCATAAGATGTATCGGTCTCCATGATTTCCAAAGTTTGTGTTGTCTTGGATGTATATGAGAAGTTTGATGTCTTTGGTTTTATTGCCAAATATGTGATAATATGGGAGGCACTATGGAGGGATAGGGTGGTGGAAATGATGGAATATTACCAAGTGAAATATGTCAATTGAAGAGTTTTGGGGCAATCACTTGATTTCTAGGGATAGCCTTGGGGTTTGGGAAAATTCATAATTGGGATGTGGAATAATGGGAATGGGATACGAAATGAGTGCTTTAGGAATATAATGGAATAGGAAAATGGGCTGTTGTAACAAGATAACCAGTGATGAGGGAAAGAAGAAGGTGGAGAATGGAAGTGATAGGCACAAAACTAATTTCATAAACCCTAAAGGAGAATTCTTCAAACAATATAATAGGGCTTTATTTTTTTTGTATTTAAATTCTCATAAACAACACAAAACACCGGTTCATGGACAATGGAGAGTTTGCATGACTTACTTGAACAAAGAGGGACTGAGTCGATTTGAAGATTTGGAAGAAAAGGCAATGAATTTTCTTGTTTCCATATGTGTTGCGCAACTTCAATGCGTCGCGCATGAGCAATTTCACAATAGTGGGGGCCGACCAAATGTGTCGCACCTGCCGAATGCGTCGCGACACCCACCCAATGCGTCGCATAGGGAAATTTTACACAGGCTGCCTTCAAATGCTTGCTTTTTCTCTTCATGGGTTATCCTTGGTTCACTACTATTCTCTTGGCATTAAAATGAAGTCTTGAAACATAAAAATGATATATATACCAAGGATTTTAATTCTTCTTTAAAAAACCCACTTTGCAATGTTTCAAATTTTTGACACTTTTCAAAAAATCTGTTTTGCTTCATTTTGGCTTTTTGGACTGAATAATGTACTTTCTTGTCTGTCTTGCAGAGAATGGATGGCTGGAGCTTGAAAGGTGACCAGGGTTGCCAGTGATAGTATTATTACAACTAAAAAAAATTAAAATCACATTACATTTATACATAAAGATGAAAAACTCTATTTTTCTTCAAAACAGAGTTTTGAAGAAAAATACATTATTAAGTATATGATGATGAGTTTTTTAGCACTAAAACCTTATTTCAAATTTGGTCATGTGCTTGCTGACCATTATTGAGGATTCTAAGGAGCTTATTAATGAAACCCTAGACCTAATGACACTAAAACCCTAAAATTGACATTTTGCAAACTATGAGACAAAAAATGACTGTAAATGATTTTAATGAACAGAAATAGGCCAGCAGGTAAAGAACATGAGGGACATGAGGGACAAGCCACTACCGTCAGATGATCCATAGTCCTAATGGAATGCAGTTGACTGAATGAGACACCTAATATGCAATGCAACAAGAGAAATTTTATCACTGGCGGAGGGATGAAGATACTGACACTAACATTGGCTCCAATGGGGATGGTAGCTCCTTCGAGGTGCCAAGAACTATAGATCTCTGGGAAATTAGGTAGTTCCTTCGTCCATTAGGCTATGGAGTCAATAACCTCGACAAATGAAAACAAGACTCTTGGCTCATTTTCATGACTGAAAATTGACACAAAACTAACTCAACTTCGAAACTAAAAATGACTAAAATACCTGACTCATCAAATCAAACCAAAACTGAGATCAACCTTTAGTTTTATAGCCTTCACCTTGGGCCCCAAACTGAAAGAATGATGACAGCACATGCTTTCAATGAAACTTAAACAAACCGGTATGTACAGTAATATGATAATAGAAAAAATTTTAAAAATAGTACCGTTTGAGTAGCCGACCATTGCCTGGCCCTCTTGGACAATATTCTCCATTCATTTCTTTCAAAAGGAAATCATTTTGGCCTCGATACGCAACAATTCTGAATGGTCCTTTCCAAAGATTCTCGAACTTGCCATGCTTACCTCTATCTTCATTTCTTGCATCCCATTTGAGCACCACTTCTTCTAATTGAAACTTGTCTGCCTTTGCCTTTCGATCATATATCTGCATGATTCTCTCTTGCAGCTTGAAATTGTTTCGAAAAGCCCCGTCTCTAGTCTGCTGTAAATGGATCATTTGATTTATTCTCCCTTTCATATGATCATCTTCGCTGCCAGCTTCCTGCAGAATTTTAACCACTGGAACTGCGAGAGAGGTCGGGAATACTGTGTCAACAGCATACACCAGCTGAAAAGGAGACATGCCAATAGATTTCTTTTGACTCACTCTGTCTGCCCAAAGTGCATTAACCAATTTATTATGCCAACTTTTCTTGTTTATTTCCAACAGCTTTTTGATAATATTGACCAAGGATTTATTTGAGGATTTGGCCAATCCGTTACCTTGTGGATGATATGTGGTTGAGTGCCCCAAAGTAATTTGATACTTATCACAAAAGTCAATCGTTCTTTTAGATTTAAAGGCTGCTCCATTATCAGTGATCAGCTTATTTGGACAACCAAAACGAGACAAAATATTGTTTTCAAGAAATGAAATGATTACCAAATATGTGGCTTGCCCAGTGGGAACCGCCTCAATCCATTTAGCAAAATAGTCCATCGCTGTAAGGATCCATCTATGTTGTGCTGAAGAAGTAGGATGGATTTTTCCAATGAAATCCAAACCCCACTGCTGAAAAGGAGCACTTACTTCAATGGGCTTGAGTGGCAAAGGCTGCAATTTTTTCCTCCCTTCAAAAATATGACATTCATGGCAGATTTTAACTGTTTTATACACATCAGCAAAGAGATTCGGCCAATAATATCCTGCTCTCAAAATTTTTTTGGCCATTGTCTTCCAGAAAAGGTGACCTCCGCAATATCCTTTATGAAAGTCCCCCATAACCTGCTTTTCTTCTTCTTCAACCACACAATTGAGAAAAACACCACCGGGATCTCTCCAATAAAGTGCATTATTCATGATACAAAACTTGGCAGCCTTTAATTTCAGCATCCTACTTCTGTTTTTAGCCATTCCTAGCGGTGGTGATCGATTTTGGAGCACATAAAAAATGTTTGAGTACTAAGGAGAAAGAACAAAGATCTATGATACCTGAACCAGCGAAATTTCTTCATTTTCCTCGGACATAGCAGCAATAAGATTAATGTCCAAGGCATGCAAATTTGACTCAGCCATTACCTTAGCCAACCCCTGTCCTTTGATAAGCTTTGTAGGTTTTATCTCCACATCATATTCCAACAAAGCTGCAATCCATTTGCCTCGTCTCCCTTTTGGATCTGTTTGCACTAAAACATCTTTAATAGCAGCATTAGGAACATAAGCAAGAATGTGAGAATGCAGAATATATACTCGAAAGTATTTCAACGCTTTTACTAAGGCAAGAGATTGCTTTTAAATAATATTATACTTTAAGGCTGCATCTCTTATGGTTCGGCTAAAAAAAGAAATTGGTTTCTCAATCTGATCTCCTTTTTTCATCAAGACTGCTGCCATAGTATGATCCAAGGCAAATGAAAACAAAATAAAATCCTAAGTATAGTCCGAGCTGATAAAAAATGAAGCTGAAGAAAGAGCCAATTTCACTAAATTGAAAGACTTTACTAATTCTTCAGTCCACTTCACTACACTATCTTTCTTTAGCATGTTTTTGATTTCCCTTAAATGTTCTGCAAGATTGGGCACAAAGTGACGTAAGAAATTCATCTTACCATTGAATGATTGGATCTCCTTTTTGTTCCGGGGAAGATCAATTTGCTGAATAGCTTCTACTCGAGCTAGATCAATGCATATGCCATTCTTTGATACAATATGACCAAGAAGATTGCCCTCATCCATGGCAAACAAACTCTTCTTTGGATTGAGAGACACGCCATATTTTCTACACCGCTGAAAAACAATCTTCAAATGATAAAGGTGCTCTTCATATGAATTAGAAAAAACTGTCAAATCATCAAGATACACAACTAGAAAAACATCCTTTTCATTTGCAAATTCCATATCCATTGCTCGCTGAAAGGTCACACCAGCATTCTTCAAACCGAAAGGCATTTTAGCATAATGGAAAGTTCCCCACGGAGTGGTGAACGTTGTTTTATCTCTGTCGTCCTCATGGACCATAATTTGGTTATAACTGGAATAATCATTGAGTAGCGACATGCAGGATGCTCCAACTACTCGCTGAAGTATGTGATCCATTTTGGGCAATGGATAATTATCTTTCAAAGAAAATTTATTCAGATTCCTAAAATCAATGCATAAGCGAATCTCACCTGTTTTCTTGAAAATGGGCACCAAATTAGAAATCCAATCTGAAAATCTTATGGGAACGATGATACCAGCTTTGTACAACTGATTCACTTCCTTCTCTATTAAGGGAAGCAACTTTGGATTTATTCTTCTCAATTTTTTCCGAAAGGGCTTTTGATTTGGCTTGATCGGAATGGTATGCTGAATTATGTTTGTGTCATATGTCTTCAAATATGAATAGTCCCAAGCAAATACATCAGCAAAGGAAGATAATAAACTGATATACTTTTCTTTTACCTGTGGGGGCAATGCTTTGGACAATTTCACCATTTTAGGATTTTCTGCTGATCCAATGTTCACATCCTCAACTCCTTTCTCGATTGGTCGCAAGGTTGGTTTTCGAGCTACATCATCTTGGTCGAAAAGCTCTTCTAAAGGTATTAGACCTTTAGGAATGACATTATCCTTCAGCTGCAAAACTTCCATCTGATTGACTTACACATCAGCCTTGCCATCATCATGCTCCACATCAATAGAAGTGTCTTTGAACTTACCTTCATTTTGCAGAAACTCATCAATTTCTTCGTCATATTGAAACACTTTCCAATAGCTTTGGTTATCAGGAACAGTCGGATGATGCTTCACATGGATTTCAAATTTGTTGCTTGAATTCATCGGAATTTTCAAATTACTTGATGCTTTTGCAAGTGCATCTGCAATACCATTCTAAATACGAGGGACACATGTCAAAGTATAATCTGAAAACAATCTCAAGATATCTAGTACCGCATTGCGATAGACCCGCATTCGAGGATGCTTAGCTTGATATTCACCTTTCACTTGCTTGATAAGTAACTTGGAGTCACCATACACTGCAATCCTTTAGGCATTTAACTTTCTAAGAATTTTCAGACCAGCAATTAAAGCTTCATATTCATCCTCATTATTTGAACAATCAAAAGCCAATTTATAAGAAAAAACCCTTACATTACTTGGCACTTTGTTTGGGGAAGAAAAAGGGTTGTGTACCGAAATGCCAATTCTAACACCGTCATTTCCTACTACACCATCAAAATCCATGGTCCACAAACCATCTTTATCCTCTTCCAAATGCTGAAATTATGTTTTCTCTGTTACTTCTGCTTGCTGTCCATCAACATTTTGCTGCTGTCGGGAGGCTGATTGCTCATCAATACTATCAATTCTTTGTATCTCTTTCTTTAGGACCTCTCTGAAATTCTCAGTGATTTCAAAAATGTCTTCTACTTCAAATAATTGACTATTTACATCATTAAAGCTATCTAAATACAAAACAAATGATTCTAAATCAGTATGTACATAATTGATAGGATGATTTACCAGTTTCTCCTTGTTAGTGATCATATACTTCATCTTTTGCTCCCGGTATAATTTCCTCATCTGACCAAACACGGGAATGGTAGCATAGGAGAAATCAAGCTGCAATGTCCCTTGAAGTTTCGCTCCCCAAGATCTAAAAAGAAGCATGTCAAATCTAGGAGGAATATCCGCCACAACCACATCCATCAGAACATTTTTAGTCGAAATCTAATCCAAATTGACCACCAAATATTTGATAAGCCCAATGAATCTTACTGTATTAGAATCGAAAGAATAAAGGTCATGATACTTTCTAGTGATATCCAATCCCAATTTCTCCATAATTTCCCTAGGCATGAGATTATGAGAGGCATCAGAATCAAACATATCATTGTGTAACACATAGTCATGCAATCTAAGGCTAATGTAAAAAGGAGGTACATCGCTATCTGGAGACTCACCATCCAATGCTGGACCAAAAATCAACTCAGGTTGATCATCTTCCACGTTCACCATATCAGGCAATGGATCTAAACTCAAAATTTTAGACACCTGACCCTTATAACTGCTATTCTTCATCAATTCAGTCAAAGGAATGGACACTTTTAACTTATCAATTTCATTTTCTAAGTTAAAAAATGAAGTTTTCTCTACCTCTTTAGCTGGAACATCCTTCTTTTCAGTTTTATCCCTTTATATATTTGGCTGATTGGATCTTTCATTTGCTGATGGTGATTTTCTAGTAGTGGGATTAGCTGTCTCTTTTCCCTTTTTCTACACAACAAGTGAATCATTCTTTGGTGTTGTAACTTCCTTTCTTTTTTGAATTGGATTAATGGGCACATCTCTATTTCTGATTGAATATTGTCACTGCTGGGTGGTGAAGGCATTCATGTATCCCTTCTGATATTCATTAGACTCTTCTTCAAGAGCTGTCTCATTTGCCAAGATGAAATTCTCGTCCTTTTGTATAGTTGAGTTTTCCAAATACTCCTCATCTTCAGTAATAAAAATTGGCATATCATCAGGTGTAAAGAAATGATTCTCTTCTCCGACTACATCCTCCTAATCATCTGATTCTGGACCATGAACAAAATTTTGTTGTAAGGGTGTCTTCACTTATTGCTGTACTGCTGGTTCTTATGCTCACTGCTCTCTTTGCCTGATTCTAAACTGCGGTTGCTGCTGGCCCCGGAAGTTAGGATTTCTGATCTGCTGTTTAGACTTATCAATTGTTAATATTTCAAACATCTTTTCCATCTTATGGAGCACTTGGATTGAAGTGGAAACCTCTTCCGTTATTGCTACCTTCTTTTCAACTTTCATTCTAGCTCTCCTGGCATTCAAATTGGCTTCAACACTGACTGCAATTTTCTGCATATCTTCTAAAGTGCCTAGATCTCTTTCTCTTAATTGATAAGCCATGTTAGGATCAAAACCATCTGGAAACTTAATTAAATCTGACCCCCTAGGTGGCTTTATATCAGCAGGAATTGCATTGTAAACAGAATTGAATCTAATACAGTAATCTTGGACATACTCACCAACATTCCGCATGATATTGTCATATTCGGAAAGGATTGAAAGAGGGTCTTTCTTCACTTCCCATCAATCCAAGAATTTTCTTTGAAGATTAGCCAATGTAGCAATACTTCTAGTCGGCAAAGCTCTGAACCACTTTCTTACTTCACCTCCAAAGGTTTGTACAAACAATTTCATTGTCACATTTTCCGCATCAATCTCATGAAGGTCAAATAAATTTTCCATCCTATCCGCATGTTGCTGAGCAGTAACACTTTGAGGAGTGCCATCAAACAATCTAATTTTTCTTTGATAATCAGAGGGCATGTCATCCAGGTTTTGAGGCAATGCGAGGGGTGCAAATCGGGCAGCCATTTCTCTGGGTGGATTTAAAACTGGGTTTGGGGATATAGGAGGAATTGGAGCAGTTGATATATGAGGTGTATGTGGTGTGGATGGAGGTGATACTACTGCAATTGTTGATCAGGGATAGAAGATTGCATGGGAATGGTGGGAATAAAAGGAGACTCGGTAGAGATTTGTGAACTAGATGTAATTACGGATGACCCAAGAGTTGCAGATGTAGACTCTATGAATTCGGGAATGTTTGTTGCCATAATGGAATTTTGAATATTCAAGATGTAACTGTCAATGGATCTATTAGCTTTTTCAATTTCAAGATCTTTGACAAACTCTGGATTTAGGACAGTAGAATCAATAGTACTTTCAGACTTAGTATCAAACAACGACAACTCAAATTGTTCATCAAACTCAAGATCTTCAAGCTACTCAAAAATAGCGGGGCATGAATGAGATTTGAACACAGGAATCATAGGACTTTCTCGATGAAGGATTCTCAAAACAAGATTTGGATTTTCATACACAGGAGGTGGATCGGGATCCAAATTTTCTCTGGTATGTCCTCTGGAAGCCAGTGTGTTGAATTATTCTCAAAAATAAAATGGACAAAACCAACTTGTTCAGCCTATCAAATTCTAGAATCATCACCCAAAGTCCAGAATTGTCTGATGTACTGGGGAAATTTACAAGTTAAATGTTACGTTTATAAAACTAGAATGGAGATTGACTGAAGCAGTGTTTATCTACTTTCGCTAATGCCAAAAAAGAGCATTTCGAAGGCTACCTGGCATAAATTTAGGCTCCGTTTGTAGCTTACAAAACGCATAACACTAACAAGCAAACCATTTTGTGCTTCCCCAGTATGGTTGCCACTATGTTATTGCCTAAATCTACCTTAGGCTAAGAAAGGCAGAGCCTAGGGTAGCATCAAACCACGCTTAATATGGTAGCCCTACCAGATCAGGAGAGGGCTTTCTCCTGGTCAATCTCAGCAAAATATGATCAGTGAGGCTTGAGATGACTTGAATAAAGGATGATTTTAGGCTAGGTATATATGTAAGAGAGTTTGATTCAATTTTGAAGGTGTTTGTTGGATCAAAGGGAAAGGCAGATTTTGGGTATGGGAAATGAGCAGTTTTGCAGGGATCTGAATGGGGCAAGGTAGGCAACTATTTTGATGTTTCAATTTTGAATGAAATGGATAGCTCAGACCGGTGAGGAGTTGAAGAGGGCAAGAGAATTTCAATAATCCTCTTCATACAGTTGGAAACATATAAAATTAAACAGAACTAAAGGTAGAGCACTACAAATCTAATGAATTCCATCTTTATCCTTGTTTGTTTAATTTAAGAAGAAATAAGAGGGAAGATGATACACATAAAGCACCAGTAAACTTACATTAAAAAAGAGAAACACATCATAAAAAAAAAGAGCCACATGAATGCCAAGGAGTGCTGCAAACCCTGGTCTATTCCTTTGCCAAACTGCAGAGATGAAATGTACAATGAAGCTCCAAGAAATCCCAAGTGTCCAACCATGCAAATGACTGAGAAACTACAAGATATAGACAAGAATAACTCATCCCCATGCCTCTAGGGGCCAAGCTCACTAGTTTAGGAGTTGTTTCAACAAGATGTAAACTAAGAACTGGAAAATAGGCAGTGGAACAGCTTGCCTCTATAAGATAGGAAACTGATTCATTCAGTTGAAATTCACCTTCTGATGAATGAATCTACTTTCATGAGTAAAAATTTGCCAAAAATACATCAAGAGCCATGAAATTACATCAAATTACATCAAGAGTTTTACATGTGGAAGTAAGAAAGTAAAACTGGCCAAAAATAGGTGAAAAACAGAGTTACTGAGTGAAAAATGAGCCAAAATCCCCAATGCGCCGCGCCTGAATTCTCTATGCGTCGCTCCTGTTTGGAGAAAATTTTGAAGGTCTTCCCGGTGTCCAAATTGAGTGCAGGATAGCTCGTTGGAAATATCTACCTATATAATTTCCAAAACAAGTATAATTTCTAAATTTTGTTGCCATGTTTCCCTCCAAAAATGAGTTTTCCCAACACTGCTTCCTGTGTGTCCAAAAAGGGGCAGAAAGGTCATTTTTAGGGTGTTTTTGATCCTTCTGGAAACCCAAAACTTATAAAAATATCTGGTAAATGTGTAGATAGGCATAAATGTTCATGAAAAATTAAAAAATATAAATTTTTACCCAAGAGGAGCTCCGAATCATAAGCGCACGCCCAGTGGCGCGACGCGTCGGGCTGAAAAATCTGTGTTTAAGCCAAAAAAAAAAAAAAATTAAAAAATGTGTCCCAAATTTCCTGAAATTTGGGCTGGGTGTCCTCCATCATGCACTATGATGGGCCAAGGAAGATTCAACCAAAATTTGAATTCTATCTTTTCTTTTTTGACACCTTAATGCCCTCTTTAACTTAGCCTTCAGGATCTTGATTCATGCCTTGCAGATATGATTTCTTGCCCAATAATTATTCTTCATGTGCCTCAACATGTTCTTTTCATTTTTTGTCTTCTCCAACAGCTTATCCAAATGAATATTTACCCTTTCAAGCCAATTTTCTCGATCAGCCTCAATCTTTCGCTCAATGGATGTCATCTCGGTTTGGCTCCTTTGGGCAGCTTGCCGGTTCTCACGTATATTTTGCAATTCCATGATATTTTGATGATCTTCCAACTGTTTGTTTCACTGCTCAAGGTATTTTATAATCCATTGGGCTCTTTGCAACTTGACATACAAAGTGTCTATTTCCGCCTTCTGCTCCTGAACAATCTCTCTCAACTTTGAGCTTGGTGATCCCAAATCCTCATCAATGAGTATGAAATCAGTATCTTGGCCTCCTGAGGGTCCCTCATCCTATATAGGCCTCTTACCCTTGTCCTGTACCTGTACCTATGCTGCTGATGACGGAAGCGACACCCCTTCCACCCCTGGTGGAGATAATATTGGCCTGGCTACTGCAAATAAACCTCTAGTTCCTCTCTGATAAG
This sequence comes from Pinus albicaulis, assembly GCA_034641835.2. Lineage (NCBI taxonomy): Eukaryota > Viridiplantae > Streptophyta > Pinopsida > Pinales > Pinaceae > Pinus > Pinus albicaulis. Next base: position 1,531,878,880 of record CM076575.1, on the reverse strand, counting down.
TGACAAACACCGGCACACTAGTGGTTTGTGTCTCATGACCTTAATGCTAATATGAAGCTTCACCTGCCTCATGAAAAACCTCTGAAGGAACCCGAGGAGCTGTGAAGAAATCATTAGAAATGAAATCCTCCCATGAAATACCCTGCAAGCCGAGCTGATGCATAACCACAATTTTGATAAGTGCAAAGTGGTAGATACTGCTGTACTGTTGCTCAAGAGTTTTCCTTTGCACAAGAGTGGTTGTAGAGTCACTGTCTCGGTCATAAGATGTATCGGTCTCCATTATTTCCAAATTCTATGTTGCCTTGGATGTATATGAGATGTTTGATGTCTTTGTTTTAATTGCCAAATATGTGATAATATGGAGGGACTATGGAGGGATAGGGTGGTGGAAATGATGGAATATGACCAATTGAACTCTATCAATTGAAGAGTTTTGGGGCAGTCACTTGATTTCTAGGGATAGCCTTGGGGTTTGGGAAAATTCATAATTGGGATGTGGAATAATGGGAATGGGATAGGAAATGAGTGCTTTAGGGATATAAGGGAATAGGAAAATGGGTTGTTGTAACAAGATAAACAGTGATGAGGGAAAAAAGAAGGTGGAGAATGGAAGTGATAGGCACAAAACTAATTTCATAAACCCTAAAGGAGCATTATTCAAATAAGATAATAGGGTTTGATTTTTTTTTTGTATTTAAATTCTCATAAACAACACAAAACACCGGTTCATGGACAATGGAGAGTTTGCATGACTTACTTGAACAAAGACGGACTAAGTCGATTTGAAGATTTGGAATAAATGACAATGAATTTGCTTGTTACCATATGCATCGCGCAAAAAACCCAGTGCGTCCCGCAGCTTCAATGCGTAGTACATGAATAATTTCACAATAGTGGGGGCTGACCCAATGCGTCGCGCCTGCCCAATGCGTTGCAACACCCACCCAATGCGTCACGCAGGGAAATTTTACACAGTCTGCCTTCAAATGATTGCTTTTCCTTTTCACGAGTTATCCCTGGTTCACTAGTATTCTCTTGGAATTCAAATGAAGTCTTGAAACATAAAAATGATATATATACCAAGGATTTTAATTCTTCTTTAAAAAACCCACTTTGCAATGTTTCAAATTTTTAACACTTTTCAAAAACTCTGTTTTGCTTCATTTTGGCTTTTTGGACTGAATGATGTACTTTCTTGTTTATCTTGTAGGGAATGGATGGCTGGAGCTTGACAAAGGTGACCAAGGTTTCCAGTGATAGTATTATTACAACTGAGAAAACTTAAAATCACATTACATTTATACATAAAGATGAAAAACTCTATTTTTCTTCAAAACAGAGTTTTGAAGAAAAATACATTATTAAGTATATGATGATGAGATTTTTAGCACTGAAACCTTATTTCAAATTTTTTCATGTGCCTGCTGACCATTATTGAGGATTCTAAAGATCTTACTAATGAAACCCTAGACCTAATGACACTAAAACCCTAAAATTGACTTTTTGCAAACTATGAGACAAAAAATGATTGTAAATGATTTTAATGAACAGAAATAGGCCAGTAGGTAAAGGACATGAGGGAAATGAGGGAAAAGCCACTACCATCAGATGATCCATGGTCCTAATGGAATGCAGCTAATTGAATGACACACCTAATATGCAATGCAACAAGAGAAATTTGATCACTGATGGAGGGATGAAGATACCAACACTAACATTTGCTCCAATGGGGATGGTAGCTCCTTGGAGGTGCCAAGAACTACAGATCTCTGGGAAAGTAGGCAGTGCCTTTGTCCATTGGGCTATGGAGTCAATAACTTTGACAAACTAAAACAAGACTCTTGACTCATTTTCATGACTGAAAATTGACACAAAACTGACTCAACTTCGAAACTAAAAATGACTGAAATACTTGACTCATCAAATCAAACCAAAATTGAGATCAACCTTCAGTTTTATAGCCTTCACCTTGGGCCCCAAACTGAAAGAATGATGACAACACATGCTTGCAATGAAACTTAAACAAATTGGTATGTACAGTGATATGACAACATAAAACATTTCAAAAATAGTACTGTTTGAGTAGCCGACCATTGACCGGCCCTCCTGGACAATCTTCTCCATTCATTTATTTCAAAAGGAAAGCATTTTGGCCTCGATATGTAGCAATTTTGAAAGGTCCTTTCCAAATATTCTCTAACTTGCCATGCTTACCTTTATCTTCATTTCTTGCATCCCATTTCAGCACCACTTCTTCTAATTGAAACTTGTCCACCTTTGCCTTTCGATCATATATCTTCTTAATTCTCTCTTGCATCTTGAAAGTGTTTTGAAAAACCTTGTCTCTAGTCTGCTGTAAATGGATCATTTGATTTATTCTCCATTGCATATGATCATCTTCGCTGCTAGCTTCCTGTAGAAGTTTAACCACTGGAACTACGAGTGTTCGGGAATACTGTGTCAACACCATACACGAGCTCAAAAGGAGACATGCCAATAGATTTATTTTGACTCACTCTGTCTGCCAAAAGTGCATTAACCAATTTCTTATGCCAACTTTTCTTGTTTATTTCCAGTAGCTTTTTGATAATATTGACCAAGGATTTATTTGAGGATTTGGCCAATCCGTTGCCTTGTGGATGATATGCGGTTGAGTTCCCCAAAGTAATTTGATACTTATCACAAAAGTCAATCATTATTTTAGATTTGAAGGTTGTTGCATTATCAGTGATTAGCTTATTTGGACAACCAAAATGAGACAAAATATTGTTTTCAAGAAATGAAATGATTACCAAATTTGTGGCCTCCCTGGTGGGAACCGCCTCAATCCATTTAGTAAAATAGTCCGTCACTGTAAGGATCCATCTATGCTGCACTGAAGAAGCAGGATGGATTTTGCCAATGAAATCCAAACCCCACTGCTGAAAAGGAGCACTTACTTCAATGGGCTTGAGTGGAAAAGGCTGCAATTTTTTCCTCCCTTCAAAAATCTGACATTCATGGCAGCTTTTAACCATTTTGTACACATCAGCAAAGAGATTCGGCCAATAATATCCTTCTCTCAAAATTTTGTTGGCCGTTGTTTTCCAGAAAAGGTGACCTCCGCAATCTCCTTTATGAAAGTCCCCCATAACCTGCTTTGCTTCTTATTCAACCAAACAATTGAGCAAAACACCACCGGGATCTCTCCAATAAAGTGCATTATTCATGATACAAAACTTGGCATCCTTTAATTTCAGCGTCCTACTTCTGTTTTTAGCCATTCCTGGCGGTGGTGACAGATTTTGGAGCACATGAACAATGTCTGAGTACCAAGGAGAAAGAACAAAGATTTCTGATACCTGAACCAGCGAAATTTCTTCATTTTCCTCGAACATAACAGCAATAATATTAATGTCCAAGGCATGCAAATTTGACTTAGCCATTACCTTAGCCAGCCCCTGTCCTTTGATAAGCTTTGTAGGCTTTATCTCCACATCATATTCCAACAAGGCTGCAATCCATTTGCCTCGTCTCCCTTCTGGATCTGTTTGCACTAAAACATCTTTAACAACAACATTAGGAACATAAGTAAGAATGTGAGAATGTAGAATATATACTCGAAAGTCTTTCAATGCTTTTACTAAGGCAAGAGCTTTCTTTTCAATAATATTATACTTTAAGGCTGCATCTCTTATGGTTCGGCTGAAAAAAGCAATTGGTTTCTCAAGCTGATCTCTTTTCTGCATCAAGATTGCTGCCATAGTATGATCCAAGGCAAATGAAAACAAAATAAAATCCTGAGTATAGTCCGCGCTGATCAAAACCAGAGCTAAAGAAAGAGCCAATTTCACTAAATTGAAAGACTTTACTGCTTCTTCAGTCCACTTCACTACACTATATTTCTTTAGCATGTTTGTGATTTCCCTTAAATGTTCTGCAAGATTGGGCACAAAGCAACGTAAGAAATTCATCTTACCATTGAATGATTGGATCTCCTTTTTGTTCCGGGGAAGATCAATTTGCTGAATAGCTTATACTCAAGATGGATCAATGCGTATGCCATCCTTTGATATAATATGACCAAGAATCTTGCCCACATCCATGGAAAAAAAAATATTCTTTGGATTGAGAGACACACCATATTTTCTACACCGCTGAAAAGAAATCTTCAAATGATAAAGGTGCTCTTCATCTGAATTAGAAAAAACTGTCAAATCATCAATATACACAATTAGAAAAACATCCTTTTCATTTGCAAATTCCATATCCATTTCTCGTTGAAAGGTCACACCAGCATTCTTCAAACCAAAAGGCATTTTAGCATAATGGAAAGTTCACCACGGAGTGGTGAACGTTGTTTTATCTCTGTCATCCTCATGGAACATAATTTGGTTATAATTGGAATAACCATCGAGTTGTGACATGTGAGATGCTCCAACCACTTGCTAAAGTATGTGATCCATTTTGGGCAATGGATAATTATCTTTCAAAGAAACTTTATTCAGATTCCTAAAATCAATGCATAAGCGAATCTCACCTGTTTTCTTGCACACGGGCACCAAAAAGGAAATCCAATCTGAAAATATTATGGGAACGATGATACCAGCTTTGTACAACCGATTCACTTCCTTCTCTATTGAGGGTAGCAACTTTGGATTTATTCTTCTCAATTTTTTCCGAAAGGGCTTTTGATTTGGGTTGATCGGAATGGTATGCTGAATTATGTTTGTGTCATATGTCTTCAAATCTGTATGTTCCCAAGAAAATACATTAGCAAAGGAAGATAATAAACTGATATACTTTTCTTTTACTTGTGGGGGAAATACTTTGGACAATTTCACCATTTTAGGATTTTATACTAATCTAATGTTCACATCCTCAACTCCTTTCTCGGTTGGTCACAAGGTTGGTTTTCGAGCTACATCATCTTGGTCGAAAAGCTCTTCTAAAGGTATTAGACCTTTAGGAATGACATTATCCTTCAGCTGCAAAACTTCCATCTGATTGACTTGCACATTAGCCTCGCCATCATCATGCTCCACATCAATAGAAGTGTCTTTGAACTTACCCTCATTTTGCAGAAACTCATCAATTTCTTCGTCATCTTGAAACACTTGCCAATAACTTTGGTTATCAGGAATAGTCGGACGATGCTTCACATGGATTTCAAATTTGTTGCTTGAATTCCTCGAAATTTTCAAATTACTTTCTGCTTTTGCAAGTGCATCTGCAATACCATTTTGAATACGAGGGACACATGTCAAAGTATAATCTGAAAACAATCTCAAGATATCTAGTACCGCATTGCGATAGGCCCGCATTCGAGGATGCTTAGCTTGATATGCACCTTTCACTTGCTTGATAACTAACTCAGAGTTGCTATACACTGCAATTCTTTTGGAATTTAACTTTCTAAGAATTTTCAGACCAACAATTAAAGCTTCATATTCAGCCTCATTATTTGAACTATCAAAAACCAATTTATAAGAACAAACCCTTACATTACTTGGCACTTTGTTTGGGGAAGAAAAAGGGACGCGTACCCGAATTCCAATTCCAGCACCGTCATTTCCTACCGCACCATCGAAATCCATGGTCCACAAACCATATTCATCCTCTTCCAAATGCTGAAATTTTGTTTTCTCTGTTACTTCTACTTGTTGTCCATCAACATTTTGCTATTGTCAGGAGGCTGATTGCTCATCAGTACTATCAAGCCTTTGTCTCTCTTTCTTTAGGACATCTCTAAAATTCTCAGTGATTTCCGGAATGTCTTCTACTTCAACTAATTGACTATTTACATCATTAAAGCTATCTAAATACAAAACAAATGATTCTAAATCAGTATGTACATAATTGATTGAACGATTTACCGGTTTCTCCTTGCTAGTGATCATATACTTCATCTTTTGCTCCTGGTATAATTTCCTCATCTGACCAAACATGGGAATGGTAGCATAGGAGAAATCAAGCTGCAGTGTCCCTTTAAGTTTCACTCCCCAAGATCTAGAAAGAAGCATGCCAAATATAGGACGAATATCCGCCACAACCACATCCATCAGAATATTTTTAGTCGGAATCTGATCCAAACTGACCACCAAATCTTTGATAAGCCCAATGCATCTTACTCTACTATAATCGAAAGAATAAAGGTCATGATACTTTCTAGTGATATCCAATCGCAATTTCTCCATAATTGCCCTAGGCATGAGATTATGAGAGGCACCGGAATCAAACATAGCATTGTGTAACACATAGTAATGAAATCTAAGGCTGCTGTAAAAAGGAGTTACATCACTATCTGGAGACTCACCATCCAATGCTGGACCAAAAATCAACTCAGGTTGATCATCTTCCACATTCACCATATCAGACAATGGATCTAAACTCAAAATTTTAGACACCTGACCCTTATAGCTGCTATTCTTCATCAATTCAGTCAAAGGAATGGACACTTTTAACTTAGCAATTTCATTTTCTAAGTTAAAAACTAAAGTTTTCTCTACCTCTTTAGCTAGAACATCCTTCTTTTCAGTTTTCTCCCTTGATATATTTGGCTGATTGGATCTTTCAATTGCTGATGGTGATTTTCTAGTAGTGGGATCAGCTGTATCTTTTCCCTTTTTCTGCACAACAAGTGAATCATTCTTTGGTGTTGTAGCTTCCTTTCTTTTTTGAATTGGATTAATGGGCACATATCTATTTCTGAGTGAATATTGTTGCTGTTGGGCGGTCAAGGCATTCATATATCCCCTCTGATACTCATCAGACTCTTCTTCAAGAGCTGTCTCATTTGCCAAGATGAAATTCTCGTCCTTTTGTACAGCTGAGTTTTCTGAATACTCCTCATCTTCAGTAATAAAAATTGGCATATCATCAGGTGTAAAGAAATGATTCTCTTCTCTGACTACATCCTCCTCATCATCTGATTCTGGAGCATGAACAAAATTTTGCTGTAAGGGTGTCTTCACTTGTTGTTGTACTACTGGTTCTTGTGCTCGCTACTCTCTTTGCTTGATTCTAAACTGTGGTTGCTGCTAGCCACGAAAGTTAGGATTTTTGATCTGCGGTTCAGACTTATCAATTGTTAATCTTTAAAACATATTTTCCATCTTACAGAGCACTTGATCTGAAGTGGAAACCTCTTCCTTTATTGCTACCTTCTTTTCAACTTTCATTCTAGCTCTCCTAGCATTCAAATTGGCTTCAACGCTGGCTGCAATTTTCTGCATATCTTCTAAAGTGCCCGGATCTCTTTCTCTTAATTGATAAGCCATGTCAGGATCGAAACCATCTGAAAACTTAATTAAAGCTGACCCCCTAGGTGGCTTTATATTAGCAGGAATTGCATTGTAAACAGAATTGAATCTAATACAATACTCTTGGACAGACTCACCAACATTCCGCTTGATATTGTCATATTCGAAAAGGATTGAAAGAGGGTCTTTCTTCACTTCCCATCGATCCAAGAATTGTCTCTGAAGAATAGGGAATGTAGAAATACTTCTAGCCAACAAAGCTCTAAACCACTTTCCTACTTCGCCTCCAAAGGTTTGTACAAATAATCTCATTGTCACATTTTCCGCATGAATCTCATGAAGGTCAAAGAGATCTGCCATCCTATCCACATGTTGCTGAGTAGTAACACTTTGAGGAGTGCCATCAAAAAATGGAATTTTTCTTTAATAATCAGTGGGCATGTCATCCAGGTTTTGAGGCAATGCGAGGGGTGCAAATCGGGTAGCCATTGCTCTCGGTGGATTTACAGCCGGGTTTGGGGATATAGGAGGATTCAGAGCAGTTGATATATGAGGTGTATGTGGTGTGGATGGAGGTGATACTATTGTAGATTTTTGATCAAGGATAGAAGGTTGCACAGGAATGGTGGGAATAAAAGGAGACTCGGTAGGGATTTGTGAACTAGATGTAATTGCGGATGACCCAAGAGTTGTAGATGCAGACTCTATGAATTCGAGAATGTTTGTTTCCACAATGGAATTATGAATATTCAAGATGTAACTGTCAATGGATCTATTAGCCTTTTCAATTTCAAGATCTTTGACAAACTCTGGATTTAGGACAGTAGAATCAATAGCACTTTCAGACATAGTCTCAAACAACGACAACTCAAATTGTTCATCAAACTCAAGATCTTCAAGATACTCAAAAACAGTGGGACATGAATGATATTTGAACACGGGAATCACAGGACTTTCTTGACGAAGGATTCTTGAAATAAGATTTGGATTTTCATAGATAGGAGGTGGATCGGGATCCATATTTTCTCTAGTATGTCGTCTGGAAGCCAGTGTGTTGATTTATTCTCAAAAATCAAATGGACAAAACCAACTTGTTCAGCCTATCGAATTCTAGACTCATCACCCAAAGTCCAGAATTGTCTGATGTACTGGGGCAATTTACAAGTTAAATGTTATGTTTATAAAACTAGACCGGAGATTGACTAAAGAAGCGTTTATCTACTTTCGCTAATGCAAAGCAAGAGTGTTTCAAAGGCTACCTGGCATAACTTCAGGCTCCGTCTGTAGCTTACAAAACGAATAACACTAACAAGAAAACCATTTTCTTCTTCCCCAGTATGGTCGTCACTATGTTATTGCCTAAATATACCTCAGGCTGAGAAAGGAAGAGTCTAGGGTAACATCAAACCATGCTTAATCTGGTAGCTAGCCCTACCAGATCGGGAGAGGACTCTCTCCTGGTCAATCTCAACAAAATATGATCAGTGAGGCTTGAGATGAATTGAATAAAGGATTATTTTGGGCTAGGTATATATGTAAGAAAGCTTGATTCAATTTTGAAGGTGTTTGTTGGCTCAAAGGGAAAGGCAGATTTTGGGTATGGGAAATGAGCAGTTTTGCAGGGATCTGAATGGGGCAAGGTAGGCAACTATTTTGATGTTTCAATTTTGAATGAAATGGATAGCTTAGACCGGTGAGGAGTTGAAGAGGGCAAGATACTTTCAAGAATCCTCTACAGATAGTTGAAAACATAGAAAATTAAACAAAACTCAGGGTAGAGCACTGCAAATCTAATGAATTCCATCTTGTTGTGTAGATTAATCCGTCTTGCGGACAAGACCGATCTCTCTAGTACAAAAGGTAACTAGCAACAAACAGCCAATTATACTAATCTCTCTCTAAGCATATGCAATTTATAAAAAACACTTTACGGGTGCAAGGCCTACCTTATATCCAACGCTTTGCTTGCTTACTTGATTTTGCTGAAGTCCTTCCCGTGCACTGAAAGAACGTCCTTCGTATATCTGCAATCACAAACAAGGAAAAAGATTAAGCAGCACCTGTATAGACATTATCATAAATCATACTTATCATAATGATCAAGGAATTTATGAAATAAACCACAAATTGACAGCTTAATGAGAGAAATGAGTATATTTGTATTAACTTTAAAGATAGAAAACCTTTACAACCTGTGCCTTGATGTTGTGCAGGTCCTCCCGGGGTCCGAAGCAGGAATCTCCTTTACTTTGACAAGCATTGCACTCTTGAACTAAGACAAATGGAGATGAGTGATTTAACCTCACAGAAAGTCTTAGTTAACTAAGTCTAAATCTCAACAGCATTTAACTTCAAATCTCATAAGCTTCAACTCCCTTTGAGGCTACCCAAGGCCTCTTTTTATAGTGAAAGAGAGGAGGTTTCTAGTTCCAAATATGAAGGGATAGAATCCTCCTTCAAGGGGATAAGCTCCTTACATCAAGGGGTTAGCTCCATTAAGAGAGGGATGCATGAACCAGCTTCAAAGCGTATCCATTCCGAAAATTCCCGTCTAGAATCTTCTAGAATTCACCTGGAATTCACTTTTTATCTTCATTTTCTCGCCTTTTTATGTTTTACAGAGGTCCGCACCTATTACACAAAGAACGTGCGGTATGGTTCCGCATGCAGGCTGAGATTTAGGTGCGGGACCGCATGGAATGCATAGAGAAAGTGCGATACCAATTCTTAGGGGATTTTAGGGATTTTCTTCTGATTTTGAAGCTTGATATGAGGAGTTGGTATTTTGGACTTGCAAAAGGAGGAAGTATGAGTAATAATGAGCTCATACAGTCAGAAGAATGTCAAGGTGACAGTTTTCAGTGTAACAAATTTCCCCCTAAAGTGCAAAGTCTGAAATAGAAGAAGCTGTAGTCTGTCATATATGAAGAGTGCAGTACTTTATCATTTCAAAGATCATCCTGTGGACACCCCAGTCGGTACCTGTAAAAACATTCAATGCAAAATATATACATGTATATGTCATCACTGAGGTAGGCATTCCAATACTCAGAAAAAACTAACTATAAACTAACTGAAATCGTTCTGATACAGGAATGATTTTGAATACATCATAGTACAAATATATGTAGACACAGTATGGACGCAGCCATCTGTTTATCAAAAGTCTACTGTATAGATGACAACAAAATTCCTCGCAGCCTGGATGGTGGAAACTAGATCCAGGGTCTTGATTTCCGTATCTCGAACCAGTACAATTCTATCCATGTGAATGAATGTATTGAAGTCGAACATGGTAGAAACCACTTGATTACCATTCAATGATGTGAACTGTTAACAAGTGTGAGAGAAACCACCAGTAATGTCAATGGCTCTCAAAGTACTCAGTACAGTCCATGAAATGTGAATGAATGAGCTGAAGTCGAACATGTCACGGAGTCATTCGATCGAAGGTCATTAATGTAACCTGTCGTCGAAAGCGAGAAACCCGCCATTGAGGCATGCAGATTTCAAGGTACTGACGATTTCTGGATCAACTTCCTAGATAATGTGCTGATGTCGATAGAAAGCGATCTGTCGTAGGCAAGCCCACAACACAAAATCATAGATCAAGTTTTGAAAATATGTTGGCAAGGACTAACTCAGGGATGGTCAATGATGGATGACAGATATTTTGCAGATGAATGGTTTTGTTTGAACTGTTCTCTTGGACACATAACGACACTGCAGATGGCTTGGTGACAATTGAATCAAAGCTAATACCCAGAAACCGGCTGAAAATTTTCAATGTGGTTTGATTAACTGTTAAGCAAAGGATTTCCCAACCCAGGTGAATATAAGTGTCGTGTCCAAGAGTGGTCGACTGAGTTTTCGGACAATTTTAAAATACAACAAACATGCTCATTTTTCTCTCTTTTCCCCCACCATTTCTGGCAAGTACCTCTTTATTTTTGACAAGTTTGAGGAGGATAACATTTGCTTGGTTATAAGCTCAGCCTTCGGGTGAGTCCAACTTAGTTTAAAATTCGAACCCTAAGAAGGAGTGGTTTGTTCCTGTTGAAAATTAAACAGGTCCTTTACTGTTAAGTTTTAACGAGTCCAGTATAGGAGAAACTCGGTGTTTTTCAGTTTTAGGGAGTCAGAAGAAAAACATAAGAAAACTCCATGGGTGTTCTTTTTCGTAAATTTAGTCTCTCGAGCCCGAAAAAGGATAAAATAATGCGGGAGAGAACTCTATTGACCGTATTTAGTCAACGTATACCTTTTTCGTAAATAGTCCATTTCAGTCCGTAAAAAGGGTAAACTTATACTGAAGGGACGACTGTTCATTTACTTTAACGAGTTCGAATAGTCAAGTACTCGGCAATCTTTTCATATTTAGAGAGTCTGAAAAGGGCTTAAAGAGGACTCCAAGGTTTCGCTTTTTCGTAAAAATTTTTGAAAGAGTCCGAAAAAGTGATAAAAGTATGCTCTTTGTTGAAAAATGATTATTTCACCTGAAAAATCCTGTTTCTGCACAAAAACTCAAAACATTACACATACCTGTTTAAGATAAATAAAAATGCTTTCAAAATTATCCCTTTTAAAGTGAAAAATAAATAAATTTACAATTCATTCATTCGAAAAAACTTATAAAAAGGCCTTTTTCTATTTCATTTTTACCGTTTAGTTGCAGAGTGAAAAGTAAAAAGCTTTTGGATAAAAAGTTCCCGCGAAGATTCTGGAAAATTCAACCGTTGGAATCAAAAATCGTCAGCCCCAGGTAATCCACGACCTCCTTATCTTGCTTTTCATCCGTTTAAAATTCGTTTTTAGGCTTTAGTTTGATTTTTTAGGGCAAAAAATAGGTCAAAAAATGCGCCCGCGGGGTCCGCAGGCGGGACACAGGTTGCCTGCGGACCCCGATTTTTTCTGAACGGGAAAAAATCGGGGGTGCCGCACCCGGCACACACCTTTCGTGCGGAGCTACACTCTGTTTACAAAGGGCGGGTGCGGTACCCGCGCGGTTAAAATTCAAGCATAGTTTTCTCAAATTTCTGCCAAAAGTTTTCAAATGAAATCATGCTAATATGCCTTATTTTGTGTTGCAGGATTAACAAGATGCTTATTTGGCGAGAAAGGGAACATGAGGATGTGGATGAAGATGCAATACTCCATTTGCCCACACAAAGGGCATTAAAAGCGTGCTGCTTATACAAATTCTGGGCCATCTCTGGCATGAGGGCACAAGTGGAACTCTTAACATGGTTGGTAGACAGATGGCATGTGGAGGACCAGTGTTTCTTCATTGGTGGCCACCGGCTCGAAATTGAGCTGGAGGATATATAATTTTTGACTGGTTTTTCCAAGAGGGGCGAACATGTATCCTTGTTTGGGACTAGGCCAGGTGGCCAGACTGTCGCTAGTCTTCAACTCGAATTTTGCAATGATCAGGCAAATCCTCGGGACAAACGGATTGACATAAAACATATCATCCGTCCTGAACTGAAAGTTATAGCATTCACTGTTACCAAACTATGTGGGAGTGCCGCGCTTCATGTAGCTACTGGTTCCCAAATGCGCATTGCTGTGGACTGTTTTCGTGGCACCATCTTCAACTTGTGCGAAGCTGTGTTGGCAAATATAAAAGGCCAACTTACCAGAGCAAAAACCGGGAAACTAAAAAACTTTGGATATGGTTCCATTGTCGTTTCTTTTGCTTTGGAGAGGGTTCCTCAGTTAGCTCCACAGAGTATTTCAGTTGATGCTGGTCGACTTCGAGAACCAAGAATGGTTCGCTGGTCCGCGCTGATGGCTCGTCATGCTATTGAGGGCACTGAGATTGTACGATTCCCTGCTTCATATTTTCATTGGCTGGATCGCCAAGTTTTCATGATAGAAGATTTTCCGTATGCAGGGATAGATTTCCGCGGAGATAGAGAGATGTCTCTCCCTGCAGGGGAACAGTGGGACGATTCAGGTAAAACATTTTTCAACGTTTTGCTAAGTTCTAAATTTTTTAATTTTTTATCGTCTTAGAAAACTAATAACCAAAAGTTTTTCAAATACAGATGTGGGTCCACAACGTCCAGCTCATCTCCAACCTTTCGAGAGGAGGCAACCAGTTGCGCCCGCACCAGCTCCAGCAGGCCAATCAGTAGAAATTTTGACTGATTTGGAACATCATCTAGAGCACTTGACTCTAGATATACCAGAGACGAGTATAGATGATATTCCCTTCAGGCTTCAAAGATATGTGATTGGAGTCCCAGGACCTTTCAGGAGGTTCCGATGCAGGGTGGCTCGAGCAGTTGTTTCCTATCGAGATCATCATCAGTGATGAGATGATCATGTAGACTCATTTTTGTACTTTTGTGTTACCATTTTTGCCGATCATAAGGTGTTTCCAACCTATGATCGAAGACGATGTATATTTTTTTGAACACACTCCTATGATATATATCACTATTTTTGACGGCTATCTGCGTACATGAATGAATGTTTTTTGTTTTACTGCTTTTAATTATTGCAAATGTCTATTTATCATACTAGAAGCAATTGAATCTGCTAATGTATTTAAACGTCTTGGAATATGCTGATATTCAATGTAATCAAACTCACGTTCCAAGAGACGAACTCTCAAAAATAATCGTAATAACACCGGATTTCTAATGGTATAAACCCTGTTAAGCTGTAATACAACAAGTTCAGAATCCAACCTTACAATCAAACTCCGAATTCCAAAAGATATGGACTCAGATAATAACTCAATCACTGCACTATACTCGGCAATGTTATTTGTTGTTTGACCAAGGCTTACCCCATGCATGGATACTAACTCGTCAGAGGGTGAATAGATAACCTAAGCTGCGGAAGAAATGTTCCGTGTACTACGACAAGCACCATCAGCAAAACCAATGTAGGTTTGAAGAGACGTCGACATCTGCAATATCAAGAGTAAAACTCAGATAAGCAGTCATAGTGAAAAACACACTTCTAAACTAGGCACACTTTTTAATCTAAAACACACCAACAGTAAAGAAATCTAAAACTACCAAAAAATCTCCACACCTTGTTTAAGCGTAATATCTCTTTAGATAAAGCCCATTTCTGGGTTTATCTAAAGGGACACCATCAAAATCTACTAACTCATAGGCCCCTTTTGCTAACTTTCGTTTCACAATGTAGGGACCATGCCACATAGGCACGAATTTTCCAGCTCCTAGCTTGTCGTTAGCTTGATCATAAAGTAAAACTAGGTCTCCTTCTGAAAAATTTCGAGGGGTCACATTTCTATCATACTGAGCTTTTATCCTTTTAACATGAGCCTTGTTTGCTATTGCAGCACTTCGTCGATTCTCATCTAATTGGGCCAAGTACAAGAAACATTTTTCCTCTTCAGACGTAGCTGGAAGTAATTCTATGGCTAATTTTAATGACGGTATTTCGCATTCAATTGGTAGCACAGCTTCTAAACCGTAAACTAGTTGAAAAGGAGTGAAACCGGTTGATGTTTTGACTGAGGTTCGATATGCCCAAAGCGCTGAAAATAACATGGAATGCCAATTCGTCTTGTGAATACCAATGATTCGTTTAATCATGGTGACTAAAACTTTATTAATAGCTTCAACCATACCATTTGCTTGTGGATAGTACGGAGTGGAATTATCGTGGCGTAGGCCAAGTTGTTCTGTTAGTTCAGTCATCATGATGTTCCGAAAATGACTTCCATGATCTGTAATAATAGCTTGAGGAACACCAAACCTAGCAATTATGTGATTGAACACGAATGTTGCAGCAGTCTTGCCGTCAGCTGAATATGTAGGCATCGCCTCGGCCCATTTCGTAAAATAATCTACAGCTAGAATAATATAGGCATGCCCCCCGGCCGAGTGAGGGTTACATGTGATAAAATCGATACCCCATTTTGCAAATGGACCAACAACAATTATAGGGTGAAGAGGAGCGGGTGGCGCGCGCATTTTCCTATCAAAAATTTGACAGTTGTGGCATTTCCGAACCGCATAAATGCAATCTTTAAATAATGTTGGCCAGAAATAACCTGCACGCAATATCTTTTGGGCAGTGGCATACCCAGACATATGACCGCCACATGCTCAAGAATGACAGTCATTGAGTACCTTTTCAGCTTCTTCATGAGTTAAACAACGTCGGAAAACAGAATCCGCTCCTCGTCGATAAAGAGTATCACCAATGATGTTATATTGTTGGGATTGGAAGCGTATTTTCCGTCGTTGAGTTCGCGAAATTTCAGGCCGAAAAGATTGGGTTTGGAGATATACAATAATATCCCCATACCATGGATCAAACGTACTGATAAGAAACAAAGATTCGTCTACAATGGACTCTTCTGCCACTGTTTCAATATCAGTAGAGGGAAAATCACACATTAGTTCCGCAAAAACCAAAGATTTCTTTGCCTTGGATTTTTCAAATTCCAAGTCAAATTCTTGTAGGATAACTATCCATTTAGAATATTTGCCCCCTAGCAATTGTCTGGTTAAAATATACATCATAGGGTTGCAATCAGAAATGACTGTGGTTTTACGTAACAATATGTAATGTCGAAAACGTTGGACAGCTTGAACAGCTGCCAAGGCCAATTTCTCCACATGTGTATATTTGATTTCAGTCGGATTCAAATTTCGACTAAGATAATAAATCACATGTTCGTTGTGAGATTCATCTTCTTGAACTAGTACCATCCCAATAGTGGAATGAGAAGCAGCGAGATATAGAATGTAATCCTGGTTGTAGTTGGGAGGATGCAATAACGGTGCATGGGTCAACGCGTGTTTAAGTGCATCAAAAGATCGATCAACGACCTCGTCCCAAAAGAACGGAATGTCCTGTTTCAACAACCGGGTAAAACCCTTTGCAAGCTCGGCATAGTTCTGAATAAATCTACGTAAAAAGTTTGCTTTCCCCTGCAAACTCTGGAGTTGGCGCAATGTCTAAGGAGGAGGCAATTTAACAATAGCTTCGACCTTCGAAGGATCAACACGAATGCCTGATTTTGAGACAACAAATCCCAGTAAACGACCCGATTCTACGCAGAAAACACATTTATGCGGATTCAACCTTATCCGATAATGCCGACATCTCATAAAAATTGCTCATAAATGAGTGGGATGATCGGCCCTACGTAATGAATGAGCAGGTAAATCATCAAGATATGGTTGAACAATGTGCTTAATGTCATGAAACGCATAAGACATGGCCCGTTGAAAAGTTGCTCCAGCGTTCTTAAGTCCAAAAGGTAGTTTACAATAGGCAAATGTTCCCCATGGACAAATGAAAGTTGTTTTAGGTTGATCTGCAGGGAGTATGTTTATTTGATTGTAGCCAAAAAAACCATCCATAAAGGAGAATAGTTCACTCCCAGCACAATCGTCGATTATCTGATCGATATAGGGAGTTGAATAATTGTCCTTTGGACATGCTCGATTAATATCCCTATAATCGATACATACTCTTATTGTTCCTTGTTTTTTAGTCACAGGAACAATATTCGATACCCAATCCGTTAAAGGAATTGGATAAATGAATCCTGCTCGAAGTAATTTTTCAACTTCAGATTTTATAGCAGCAGCTTTTCTAGGATTTATTTGACGTAATCGTTGACGAACAGGTTTAGCATCCGGGTAAGTCTTAATTTCATGTACTACGATCGATGGATCAATTCCTGGCATTTCTTCGTAAGACCAGGCAAACACGTCACGGAATTCTTGAAATAGGGCTTTATAAGTCCGAATTTCTTCGTCTGAACAACAAGCACCTATATGAATGTTTTCAATTATTCCTGGCTTTACTGAAATGTCAATTGGAACCGTTCTAGATATATTTTCTAAATTTAATTCAGAATCAGGATTTTTCAATGGATTCTGAGGTTCCTTGGCATATTCAGCAGTAAAAATTGAAGCGAAATCATTTTCAAAATGATCTAGTTCAGGTAAGAATGAAGACCTATGATGGAGATCTTCCCATGGTAAATCATCAACAGACAAAAACTCACGAATTTGCTCATCTGTATGAACAATTTCAGGAAATGTCGTTGCGTCTGAACTAGAAATAGAAAGTGATTCCTCTTGGATCCCATTTATTGGATCAATTTTGGTTGAAAAGGTGTTGGAAAAAGACTGTACAGTCTGGTACGCAATTTCAAATGGACTCAAAGGCATCACGCCATCAAATGAGTCAATCTCGGAGTCCGAAGGTAGTATCCAAGGATCATCAGTCAAAACTGTGTCTGACGAAATCATATGAATAGTTGCTGTAGAAGACGATACGTTAGGAGGAGGAAAGGAAAAAGTTCCTAGCAAACCAGAATCTTTAACCAATCCTACTCCAACATCCTTATAAGGGATAGTCGTTTTACCAACATGCTGGATTGTTTCTGTAGAGGCTGGGTCTGACGAAAAATAAGTTAACTGATCTATTGTCACGATCCTTCCTTGATATGGAAATTTTATAAGTCGAAAGACCGAAGAGACAACAGTAGTCATAGCATAAGACCAACTACGACCCAGTAGAAGGTTGTAATCTAGAGGGGCATCAACCACCTCCACATCTAGATTAACAATTTTCCCTTCAACCCCTATGGGTAAATCCTGCAAAATACCATAAGGTTGAAAACCTCGACCATCAAAAGCTTTTAGAATCGTCGGAGATTGGTTAAGTGTAGGAGAACCAAGAGATTTCCAACACCGAAGCGACATAATACACGTTGAAGCTCCCTCATCAATCACAGTCCGAAAAATAGGTCTGTTTTTGACTAACACTGGAATCTGGAAAGCCATTTGATGAGGAAGATGTGGTGTACTAGTTTCTAAATCGAAGATTATAAGGTTAGAATCATTAACATCAACAGCTCCTATGGCAGACAATAACAATTTACGCTGTGCTGGACACGACTGCAGCACTTCCAAAGCCGACATTGTTGAAGGAGAAATAGCTAAATCTTCAACAATGTTGTAATTCTGAGCAGCTCTCGCATGTGGATTGAAAGCTGATTTACGAAGAACACCTTTAGCAGGTGGCTTGATTATCAAGTCTGGATTTTGTTTCTCGATCTGTAGCGGACCGGAAACAGGAGGAGTTGTATTTGATGCGTTGGCATTGGAAGACTCTCCTTCTTTGCCATCAACGGGATTCTTAGAACCGTAATCTTGTGATCGCGTCGTAACCCTTATATGAGACATCATCATAATAGGCTCTTCTAAAGTGGTCGAGGAAGAACCAATCATCTTACTATCTTGAACTGGAAAAGGATCCTTCAAGACAGCAGGTTGTTGCGATCCTTTAATGAGTTTCGTAACCTCTTCTCGATATGGGCATTCTTTCGTGAAGTGATCTTGTTCACAAATGAAGCAAGGATAACGAGGTTTACGTTTCTCATGATTGGATTCTTCTCTATCTGTTTTCTCTTTCGAATTTTTCTTGTTTGTATTCCTCCCTTTCTTTTTACCACCAGTTTTTGATTTTGCCGTAGATGTTTCAACGACATGAATATCGGCAGAAACTTCTTGAGAGGATTCTCCCTTCGGGGAATCAGGTAAAGTTATGATTGGAGAAGAATTCTTTGAAGATTTCTTCTTACTTTTTGAACTAACCGTACCAATCATACCGTCAGCGGCATGAGACCCCGAAGGAGGAGCAGCAATTTGACCTTGTTTGGGTAAATCTGGAATTTTTTCATGTAAAGTACCTGACTGCGTATAAACGAGGTCTAGGTACTGAGCCTGAGCAATTACTTGCTCTTCAGTAACAACACCAGCCTTAGCTACATCTTTAGTGATCTTAGGCAGTAATGATTTTACAAACCACTCTGCCAAAATTTGATCCGGAATATAAACCTTCACCAATCGCCGTCTACGTCGCCACTCATGAATATGATCAGAAATATACGTGGACGTAGATTGGTTTAGTGAAGTTAATAATTCTGTGCCATTGTCGTATCTGACAGGCAACTGGAAATGAGTTAAGAAAGACGTTGCTAACTGACTGAAATTATGAAACGAGCCTCGTGGAAACTCAATGTACCATTTGGCTGCAAGACCTATGAGTGTCCTTTGGAAAAGACGTAAGCAAATCGAATCATCAATAATAGAATTAGATGCACACCAAAGGTGATAAGTCATCACATGATTTGATGGATCCTCTCCTGACTTACCTTCAAATTTTGGTATGTCACTGGGCAACTTATGAGGCATTGACGACCAGTTCTGATAATAGAAAATAGGATCATTAGTAAGGCGCATCAAATCTGGTAAGTCCAAAGTTGCGATGAACGGTAACTGACGGTTAGGGTCACGAAAACCTTGAGAAGCCAAAGCAGATCCAGGAGGCGGATACCCAGGATAACTAGGAATTGGATTAGCATTGGGTATTGTATAACCTCCTGGATAACCAGGATGAATCGGACCATACTGAGGTTGTTGATAAGTATAACCAGGGTATGGCTGATAGCTCGGATTCTGAACATAGGGACCGTATTGCGGCTGTCCTTGGTATGGTTGATAAGTAAACTGAGGTTGACTCGTAGCAACTGTACTTGTACCGGATTGTCCTGCAGGCATTTGAACTGTAGTCTGAGCTGTAGGCCCTGACTGAGGTACAGAGACTTGAGGGATTTGCCCGGATACAGGGATAGCCGAACTCGGGGCTACAGACACTCCAGAAATAGGTGTAACAGGTTGAACAGACGTTGCAGCAGTTGCAGCAGTTTGGGGAGGAGTCTGAGGTGTACTAGGCCCAGCCTGCTGAACTGAACTAGGTGCAGGAGTTTGAATAGCTGGCTGACCAGGTTGCTGAATTGAACCAGAAACCATTGGCTGACCAGGTTGATAAGGTAACTGCACATTAGGCTGCAAAGGCTGTTGATATTGGGACGGATCCCACACCATCATTCCGGGGTACTGTCCCGTAGAAGGTTGAACGTAAGGACCAAAACCTGGTTGAACGTAGGGTTGATAATAAGGTAAAGTTCCGGGTCCTTGAATAGATGGTTGACCAGAAGGCTGCTGGTATCCTTGTATTGGGTACTGCCCTTGAGGTTGATAACCTTGAGGCACGTACTGAAGCTGGGGTTGTTGAGGACCCTGAGGAGCATATTGAGTTTGGGGTTGACCTTGAGGAATGTACTGTCCTTGAGGTTGGTAACCCTGAGGTATGTACTGTCCTTGGGGTTGCCCCCCAAAATAATATTGATCGACAGTTTGTCCTGGGAAAAAGCTACCTTGAGGTTGAGCCCCGGGTGGTAACTGACTACCTTGGGGTTGCCCCCCAGGCGGTAATTGACTACCCTGAGGTTGCCCCCCAGGCGGTAACTGAGTTCCCTGAGGTTGACCCCCAGAAGGAAACTGACTGCCTTGAGCTTGAGGATTAGGAATATTACCAGACATCATAAAAACTTGCTCTGCGTTCGACGTTTCAATTTTAAGTCCACAAAGACCATATGATAACACATTTTCGATAGTTTGAGGAGTTGCTCCTGAGAAAGTACCAGACAAAGACTGATATCCCGCAGGAACAGAAGGACCACCATGTAAAAAAAATTCAGGCGTTTGCGAAAACATGGACGACTCTCCAGCCATAATAGATGACGGATAGTAACCTCTGGGTGTAGGATGAAATGGAGTTCGAGGTGGATAAAAAGTAAGACCCGGATTCTCTAAAAAATCAGTTAAAGAAAGATACCAGGGATTAGTTCGAATAGGGCTGTAGAAAATGGATTCACGCTCCCTAAGATTTAACGATTGAGGGGAGTTGGGAAGAGATATGTCTTCATCTGGATTAGTAAGTTCTTCTATAGAAATTAGTCCAGAAGGAAGATTTTCAGTAATGATATTTCTAACCCTTGGTGAACCTGGATCGCTAGAAGTTGGTGAGATAACTCCTGAAGATGTTTCTAACACAGAAGATTCAGTTTCAGGCTCAGAGATTTCAGGTTCGTCAGATAATTCTCCTGTAGGAGAAATATTTTCAGTGACTTCACAAACTGAAATCGGTTCTTGAATATATTCTGTTGTGGGAATTTGATGATCAGGATGTATCACAATAGCAGAGCTTTCAGCTTCTGTTGATCTAATTCTACGGCTACCGTGTGGTACCAGAGCCCGAAGCCCTTCTAAATGACCTGGTGTAAATTCAGGGGGTTTCCCTTGTATTCTCCGGGATTGTCTTGGCAATTCCGCCATGATGAAAAATTAACTAATCACACGCAAACAAAGAAAAATTTCAATGAAAACACCTAAAGTCTCTAAGAAACAAACAATTGAATCATACGCTTAAAAAAATCTAAGAGTTCAAACCACACACAAACAAGTAACTTTCCGTACTAAAATCACTAGTTGGTGATGAAATCCAACTTAGTAGAGTTTTAACACGAAAAGGGCGGTTGGAACAGTTACCCCGACAACCTGCTTAATGAAACAGACTGGCACAAGTTTCTTCACATAACCATATCGAGTGAAGAGAACTCCCCAGAGAGTCCAAGTGAGTCTAGTCGACGTCTGTTCCAGGTACAGTGGGATCTTCCCTCCACCGTCACCTTAGGAAAGAATCCTAAAGATTATGGCCTCTAAGGTTACCAATTGAAACAAATATACCTGGGGGAACAGTCTACGATCCGACACACACGCAAGGGCAGAGTAACAAAGCTCAATCCCCTTGAAGGCTCCTTGAATAGAATCCAAGGTTTACCGACAAGTGACCCCTGGCTCCTCGACAATGGTCTATCCGAGGTTTACCGTTTTTAATACGTGTATATCTTCTATCGTTCCCAATGAGGAAGGATTGATTACCCCACTGGTACAGATATGATCTCGTGCTTAACTCCTTTAAGAGGAGCTTCCCAGAGCATACATGCAACAACTGGAATTCTTCCTACCGCAAGATATATCTACTTGTTTTTTTTATCTACCTTGGAGAGTTAATTACTCCCTACTTCCAAGATACTAGCCTAAGCTATGTTGGTGATGAGAGCCCTAAAAATAAAAAGATTACTAGATGAATTTTATTTAAGCGTTACTTTTAAGAGCTGTTTCTTAAGTCAAATGGGCGCGGAAATGAAACTTTGTATGATGTGAAGACTCGACCTCCAAAAACACTAAAATGCACCTATGATGATATTCAATTCTTTTTCTTTCAATGAATTTTCTATCTAAAGAAGAGTTAGAGAATGCAACTTTCAAATTTCTTCTTCAAACATGAAAACTAAGTGAAAGAAACTATTTTGTCTTTTCGTTAAACTATCAAAGCTCACAAGAAAAACTATTTTCTTTTCCAAACAAGAAGCTACAAAACAATTCTCTTTCGAAAGAAATCTACAAAAATTAAAACTATTCAAAACTATGAAGACTAATCTTAAAAAACTAATCTAAATTGAGTAAAAGCTTTTTAGAGTTTTTTTATGAATGTTTCTCTTAGTTATTCAGCAAACTAAGAATCTATCAAACATATCAAAAACACTCAAAATATGTTTTTCAAAACACTCAAAGAATAAATGAAATTCAAAACTTTTAAAACAAGTTCTTTTCGAAGATTTGCAAAGAAATCAAAAAGGCTTAATTTCTCAAACTAGGATGTTTTCACAATGAGGTCGGATTCAATAGACAAAAAGAGATCTTATGTGATCTGAGATACTACAGATTGTCAAAAATTTGAATCACTACAAAGACCAAACAGGAAAAATAATCCAATCGGCAAAAACTTTTAGAAAATCATTCAAAACACTGACACTGTTGGAGTTCATAAACAATGAATTCTTGATAGACACAATAACCAGTCTGGGCAGAAACCAAAGATCTAAAAATTAACCAGAAAAAAAAAAACCTAGAGATTTTTCAAAATTTTTACAGGGTCCGCATGTAAGCAGTGTTGACAGGTGCGGTCCCGCACTGTATTCTATAAAGAACGTGCGAAACTGCCCGCACTGTAACAGTTATGCAGAGTGCGGTCCTAGCAAAAATGATAGAAAAATTCAAAACACTTCTAAATTTTTCAAAAACAGAAAAAATTTAAAGCACCCAGACAGATGTGAATCAATCAAAAACCAGAAAAAGAAACCTTTTCTCAAGTCAAAAATCAAAGAGAACCAAGAACAAACAAAAGTTCTTCCCCAGCGGAGTCGCCATTTTGTTGTGTAGATTAATCCGTCTTGCGGACAAGACCGATCTCTCTAGTACAAAAGGTAACTAGCAACAAACAGCCAATTATACTAATCTCTCTCTAAGCATATAAGATTTATAAAAACACTATACGGGTATAAAAGCCTACCTTATATCCAACGCTTGCTTGTTTACTTGATTTTGTTGAAGTCCTTCCCGTGCACTGAAAGAACGTTCCTCGTATTATCTGCAATCACAAACAAGCAAAAATATTAAGCAGCACCTGTATAGACATTATCATAAATCATACTTATCATAATGATCAAGGAATTCATGAAATAAACCACAAATTGATAGTTTAATGAGAGAAATGAGTATATTTGTATTAACTTTAAAGATAGAAAACCTTTACAACCTGTGCCTTGATGTTGTGCAGGTCCTCCCGGGGTCCGAAGCAGGAATCTCCTTTACTCTGACAAGCATTGCACTCTTTGAACTAAGACAAATGAAGATGAGTGATTTAACCTCACAGAAAGTCTTAGTTACTTAAGTCTAAATCTCAACAGCATTTAACTTCAAATCTCATAAGCTTGAACTCCCTTTGAGGCTACCCAAAGCCTCTTTTTATAGTGAAAGAGAGGAGGTTTCTAGTTCCAAATATGAAGGGATAGAATCCTCCTTCAAAGGGATAAGCTCCTTACATCAAGGGGTTAGCTCCATTAAGAGAGGGATGAATGAACCAGCTTCAAAGCGTATCCATTCCGAAAATTCCCGTCTAGAATCTTCTAGAATTCACCTGGAATTCACTTTTTAATCTTCATTTTCTCGCCTTTTTATGTTTTACAGAGGTCTGCACCCATTACACAAAGAACGTGCGGTATGGTTCCGCATGCAGGCTGAGATTTAGGTGCGGGACCGCAGGGAATGCATAGAGAAAGTGCGATACCAATTTGAAGGGGATTTTAGGGATTTTCTTCTGATTTTGAAGCTTGATATGAGGAGCTGGTATATTAGACTTGCAAAAGGAGGAAGTATGAGTAATAATGAGCTCATACGGTCAGCAGAATGTCAAGGTGACAGTTTTCAGTGTAACACATCTTTATCCTTGTTTGTTTAATTTAAGAAGAAATAAGAGGGAAGATGATACACATAAAGAACCAGTAAACTTACATTAACAAAGAGAAACACATCATCAAAACAAAGAGCCACATGAATCCCAAGGAGTGCTGCAAACCCTGGTCTATTCCTTTTCCAAACTACAGAGATGAAATGTACAATGAAGCTCCAAGCAATCCCAAGTGTCAAACCATGCAAATGACTGAAAAACTACAAGATATCGACAAGCATAACTCATCCCCATGCCTCTAGGGGTCGAGCTCACTAGTTTAGGAGCTATTTCAACAAGATCTAAACTAAGAATTGGAAAATAGGTAGTGGAACAACTTGCCTCTATAAGATAGGAAACTGATTCATTCAGTTGCAATTCACCTTTTGATGAATGAATCTACTTTCATGAGTAAAAATTTGCCAAAATTACATCAAGAGCCATGAAATTACATAAAATTACATCAATATTTTTACATGTGGAAGTAAGAAAGTCAAACTAGCCAAAACTAGGCGAAAAACAGAGTTACTGAGTGAAAAATGTGCCAAAATCCCCAATGCGCCGCGCCTGAATTCTCTATGTGTCGCGCCTGTTTGGAGCCAATTTTGAAGGCCTTCCCGATGTCCAAATGGAGCGTAGGATAGCTCTTTGGAAATATATTCCTGTCTAATTTCCAACACAAGTGTAATTTCTTAATTTTTTTGCCATTTTCTCCTCCAAAAATGAGTTTTCCCAACACTTCTTCCTATGTGTCCAAAAAGGGGAGAAAGGTCATTTTTAGTGTGTTTTTTTACCATTATGGAAACCAAAAACGTGTCAAAATATCTGGTAAATGGGTATTCAGGCCTAAATTTCCATGAAAAATCCAAAAATATAAAGTTTTACCCAAGAGGAGCTCCCAATCATAAGCGCGCACCAAGTGGCACGACGCGTCGGGCTGAAAAATCTGTGTTTAGGCCAAAAAAAAAAAAAATTACAAAATGTGTCCCAATTTTTTTGAAATTTGGGTTGGGTGTCCCCCATCATACACTATGCTGGGCCAAGGAAGCGTCAGCCAAAATTTGAAGTCTATCTTGCCTTTTCTGACGCATTAATGCCCTCTTTAACTTAGCCTTCAGGATCTTGATTTGTGCCTTGCAGACATGATTTCTTGCCCAATAATGATTCTTCATGTGCCTCAACATGTTTTTTTCCTTTTTTTCCTTCTCCAAAAGCTTCTCCAAATTAATATTTACCCTTTTGAGCCAATTTTCTCGATTAGCCTCAATCTCTCGCTCAATGGATGTCATCTCGGTTTGGCTCCTTTGGGCAGCTTGCCGGTTCTCACGTATATTTTGCAATTCCATGATAGTTTGTTGATCTTCCAACTGTTTATTTCATTGCTCAAGGTAGTTGATAATCCATTGGGATTTTTGCAACTTGATGAACAAAGTGTCTATTTCCGCCTTCTACTCCTGAACAATCTCTCTCAACTTTGAGCTTGGTGAGCCCAAATCCTCATCAATGAGTATGAAATCGGTATCCTGGCCTCCTGAAGGCCCCTCATCCTGCATGGGCCTCTTACCCTTGTCCTGTACCTATACCTATGCTGCTGATGATGGAAGCAAGACCCCTTCCACCCCAGGTGGAGATAATACTTGCCTGGCTGCTGCAAATAACCCTCTACTGCCTCTCTGATAAGTGACAAACACCGGTGCACTAGTGGTCTGTGTCTCATGACCTTCATGCTAATATGAAGGTTCACCTGCCTCATGAAAAACCTCCGAAGGAACCTGAGGAGCTGTGAAGAAATCATTAGAAATGAAATCCTCCCATGAAATACCCTGCAAGTCGAGTTGATGCATAACCACAATTTTGATAAGTGCAAAGTGGTAGATACTGTTGTACTTCTGCTCAGGAGTTTTCCTTTGCATGAGAGTCGTCATCTCCCCAATATTCTGGCACATGAAATAAGGGAGGTTCATCATCCTCACCCTGGTAAAATGCATCAGTAACCTGATATGATAAGCATAGAGACGTAAAAACCGGCCCTCACAACTGAAATATTTGACAATAAGTTTCATCAGAGGAGCATATGAATCCTTTAAGAACCAAAACGGAAACACTCTGCTGAGTTGTCTCACAAAACTAGGCCTGATATATGGCTCATAGTGTACCTTGTCAGCCTGCTGCCTTTTGTTCCATTGTTCTCCAACATTTGGTATTCCGGTTGCTTGAGAGATAGTTTCAGGTGTTAAAGTGAATGTCACACCTGCAAGGGTGGCTTGACCATCATGTAAATGCAAAACAAAAAAATAGGCCAGCTCTTGATGGTGATGGACCCTAGCAACCATTTCACAAAATTGATAACAAGACTGTTGTTGAAAACATGCCATAGCAAGTGGACAAGCCTACAATTCAGCCAATGAAGTGGGCTCCTCCCTCACATGTCTGCCACTTTTATGAGGTCTTCTAGGTGCATGCAATTCAGTTGTGGAGTCATTGTCTTGGTTATAAGATGTATCAGTCTCCATGATTTCCAAAGTCTATGTTTTCTTGGATGTATATGAGAAGTTTGATGTCTTAGGTTTTATTGCAAAATATGTGATAATATGGGAGGGACTATGGAGGGATAGGGTGGTGGAAATGATGGAATATTACCAAGTGAAATCTGTCAATTGAAGATTTTTGGGGCAGTCACTTGATTTCTAGGGATAGCCTTGGGGTTTGGGAAAATTCATAATTGGGATGTGGAATAATGGGAATGGGATAGGAAATGAGTGCTTTAGGGATATAAGGGAATAGGAAAATGGGTTGTTGTAACAAGATAAACAGTGATGAGGGAAAAAATAAGGTGGAGAATGGAAGTGATAGGCACAAAACTAATTTCATAAACCCTAAAGGAGCATTCTTCAAACAAGATAATAGGGTTTGATTTTTTTTATTTATTTAAATTCTCATAAACAACACAAAACACTGGTTCATGGAAAATGGAGAGTTTGCATGACTTACTTGAAAAAAGAGGGACTGAGTCAATTTGAAGATTTGGAAGAAATGGAAATGAATTTTCTTGTTTCCATATGCATCGTGCAACAAACCCAGTGCGTCGCGCAGCTTCAATGCGTCGCGACACCCACCCAATACGTCACGCAGGGAAATTTTACATAGTCTGCCTTCAAATGATTGATTTTGCTCTTCACAGGTTATCCTTGGTTCACTACTGTTATATTGGCATTAAAATGAAGTCTTGAAACATAAAAATGATATATATACCAAGGATTTCAATTCTTCTTTAAAAACCCCACTTTGTAATGTTTCAAATTTTTACACTTTTCAAAAACACTGTTTTGCTTCATTTTTGGCTTTTTGGACTGAATGATGTACTTTCTTGTTTGTCTTGCAGGGAATGGATGGATGGAGCTTGAGAAAGGGGACTAGGGTTGCCAGTGATAGTATTATTACAACTAAGAAAACTTAAAATCACATTACATTTATACATAAAGATGAAAAACTCTATATTTCTTCAAAACAGATTTTTGAAGAAAAATACATTATTAAGTATACGATGATGAGATTTTTAGCACTAAAACCTTATTTCAAATGTTATCATGTGCCTGCTGACCATTATTGAGGATTCTGAAGAGCTTATTAATGAAACCCTAGACCTAATGACACTAAAACCCTAAAATTGACTTTTTGCAAACTATGAGATAAAAAATGACTGTAAATGATTTTAATTAACAGAAATACGCCAGCAGGTAAAGGAAATGAGGGACATGAGGGACAAGCCACTACCATCAGATGATCCATGGTCCTAATGGAATGCATCTGATTGAATGAGACACCTAATATGCAATGCAACAAGATAAATTTGATCACTGACGGAGGGATGAAGGTACCGACACTAACATAATCATTAATTTGACCATGGTGAGACCCTAGAAACTAATGAGACCCATCCTATGACCTAATGACATGATTTTCGAAAGTGAAAGTGACATCATGACGAAAGACCATAGAGAGGAGAATCAGCAAGTACCTCATGAGGGAAAACTGATGAAAAATTACTACCATCAATGAATCCATGACCTAGAAAAATGGTGAAATTTATTTTGATATGAGACTCCTAATATGAAAATGAAAAAGAGCAGTTTTGATCACTGATGGAATTATGAATAGACTGACCCTAACAAATTTCACATATATACACTCATCCTCCAATGGGTTATGGTTTCCTTCAGGGGGGGGCCATCTCCTCCAACACTTGCCCCCTACCGGAAGCATGTATCCAGGATACAAAATGCCTCCTCCTTTTCCCCAACCTATTTACCCCAATTTTTCCCAACCTCCTTATTATCCATATCCGTAGCTTGGTGCTCCAGCTCCTCCAGCACTAGCACCTAAACCTCACTTATCTTATCAAACTATGCAACAACAACTACGCCCCCCCCCCCGGCCGCCCCCAGGGCGAAGTGTATGAAAAACAAAGTGCAAATAATCCTCCTACTTCCAAAAATAAGAGGAAAGGAAATCAAAACCAATATTCCCTAGGTAATCTAGGAAACAATCCCAAAGGGAATACATATAACACTACAAACCATCACCAAGGCACTCAGCCGAAGTAAGACAGGCCTATTCTTACGAATAAGCCGTGTTATTATTGCAGTGTTTATGGCCACTATACCCATGATTGTCCTCTTTTACCTTAAATGCATCAGATGTGGGAAGCTCAAGAAGCATCCTGAGGACAGCAAGCCTCCCATTTGATTCCTCCCAATGGTACCCCTATCCAACCGACTGTTTTTACCAATCCTTTCCCCCAGCAAGGACATGTGGCTGCCCAACCCCCTGAAAGTGAGGTGGCCACTCAACCTCCTCCATCTGGTACCTTTGATTACTAGATCCTTATGATGAACTTTGACCAACCCCATATTATTGACCTCAACCTTCAGACTCGGTCCCGTCAATACAATAAGCCCCCCGCTACATATTCCACCGAGCCCCGTCTTCAGGTCCCACAGAATGGTCCTTTATAGATCCTTTATAGATCCCAATGGTCCTTTATAGATCCCTCAACCTAAGGCAAAGGCACATACCAAGAACCCCAAGGGACCATAACACTGAAATTTTGCTTCTGGTAAAGTTGCCTACTCCTACAGTGTAGTAGATGACTTGGCAAAATCCCATGATGCCATGTCAACGTTGGAAGTCCTTAAGTCATGCCCTTCAAAATGACAAGCTCTACTAATCACTTTGGGAATTTTGTGTCCTTCAAATGATCATTTGATTGTCTTCAATGTTGACAAGTCATAACATCCTCCCCTCCCTACATCTTTCGCCTTCTATATCCCTGTCGAGATCTGGAATGCCAATATCTCCCATTGTATCACTAACAAGGGGGCATCCACCTATGCGAGGTATGCTTCTATTTGGAAGAAAATCGATTCTCCTGAGTTAGCCCCTTCCACTATCACCCTCCGTGTGTGGGATGGCCACTCTTCTCAGCCCCTTGGCATGTACTGCAATTTTCCTATTACTCTTGTGGGAAAGACTGTTTGTGTTGACGTTGAAGTCATTGATGCCCCCTTAGACTACAACATTATATTGGGATGTAGCTACACTTATGCCATGTCTAATTTCCCATCTGTGGTTCATCATAAGATTTTATTTCCTCACAACAGAAATATCATCACCATCGATTAGTTAACATGTTACAAACCAAAGTCTGAGACCTCTCCAGATTCCATTATCTCTTTGGTGTCCAATAAACAAATCGTCGAACCTCCGACCAGTGTCTCACTCGAAGTATTTAAAGATTCCTCTTTTCTTGGTTCATTCCCTAGTCTCCCCCCTCTTCTTTCCGACCCTAGCTCGTTGAATGTTTTCATGTTGCAATCATCTCGTCCCGACATCAGACGGTATGGTTCAACTAGTCAACATCCCTGCCCTTCACAACCTACTCCTAGTACTTCGACTCACCCTTCAGGACCCCCTCCTTAAGGCCCTCAATCTACAACTGGTGTCCATGATCCTATCTATCCTCCTAGAACGGTTCCCCTTGGCCTTAACCATCTTAGAGTTGTCCCGCCTTGCCACTACCCCTCCGATCAAATACCATTTCTTGCTCCCTCCTAGAGTATGTTTGGTACCTGTTATGGCTACCTTGTCTCTTCCCAACATGACCCTAGAGATCCCAGTCTGGTAAATTGACCCCCCAGCCAATACCCTACCTGGTCAGCCCAAACCTTACATTGATTTGACCACGGTCCAACTGGTCACTATGACCCCTCCCTTTGCTTCTATGCCTCATCTACCTCAACGGGAACCTAATCTTGTTGCGAAGACTTAGGTGAGGGGGGAAAGCCCAAAAAAGACACCTAAGGACAAGTATTCCTAGATAACCCTTGCTCCTAGTCAGCCTCGAAAGCGTACCCCTTCATGTGCTTTGTGTGATTTTTTCAATCATGCCACCCATAAATGTCTTGAATTGCCTCGTCTCAAGCCCATGGTCAATGAAGCATTTCCTGAGTCTGATATCCTAGAGGTCCATGTAAATTTACCCGATTCAACCCCGAAACTCAATTATTTGCACACAAATAATCCTTGTGCTTTGTGTGATTCCCAAGGCCACTATAATCACCTTTTTCCCCGCCTCGAAGACCACCAAACCTCTTTGGAAGTGGTCTATGAATTCGAGTCCAAGCACAACGAGTCCACCTCTCCCTGATTTGCAATTTTTGCTTCGGTAGAACCAGAGGAAACATTTGATCCCATTGACATTCCCCCTCCTGATGTAGAGATGACGAAGCCTTCAGCCACCATTCTCTACCTATCATCATCCATGAGATCCATGGTGGAAGACCCCTTTGAGACTTCCCCTTTTTTTTAGCCTGACCTCTCTTCAACGATCACCCCGGGCTCAACATCGGTGGATCCCTCATCTACTTGTTTTTCGGTCACCCTCCTTGATGATGCACATGTGGACCTCTCTTTTCATGATGATGAGTCAGGTAGTTTCGCCGCGTCATGTGGTATTTCTTCCACCTGCCACCCCATTTTCTATTGCGATGAAGACAGTATGGAAACATTGACCACCCCTGACTTCATCTATCCCCCCTTACATCAAACACATTCTTTGATTCCACTTACACCTTGTGGTCATTACATTGACACCCAATGTTTTGGAAAGGGGGCAGCCATATTTGAGAGTCCAGGAGAAGAAATTCTCCACAAACCTCCCAGTACATCTAGTAGTTTTGACTCTAGTACCATTATTATTCCCAATTTAGAAGAACCTCTAGAGTTCCATATCACTTCATATCACTCTAGGTATGATCCACTTGAACATTCCTTCATCTTACATCAACAACCCAGTCCCTTAGACATTGTTGTTGAACAACCTGTGGGTTTTCTAGGTGAGCACTAGTTCATTATATCCAAACCCACTCTTTGGGATAGTGACACCATGTATGCGAACCTATAAATTTAGTCCATTTTCTTCATATATGACGTACCAAAAGAGATTGGTAATCCTCCATTCCCTTTCTCGAACTACATCTATCCATTCTTTCGTTAGAAGATAACCATAACGTAAAAAAATTGTGAACCACATCATAAAAATGTGTTCAGATTCCACTTTTCTAGATACATTTGGCATGACCATAACATACTTGGGGGAACCTATGCCCCTCAACCATAGAAATCCTAGCTCTTAGCCAAACACAGCACTAAAACCCCCTTTCTCTGACAGGTCACACTTTTCAGGTCTTTTCCTGGGACAAGTCACAATTTTTTGCCCAATACCTACTAGCGAGGTCACAGAACAAACCCCAAAAAGTGCAACCTGGCATGTTCCAAGGCTCTGGGTGCCTATCTAAAACTTTAATCAAATTAACTGAAAGAGTATGATAAGGCCTCTTACCTGCAACTGACGGATCTCGATTCCAATGGTCGGTTTGTCCACTACGATCACTGCAAGATTTAGGACCTTTTCTCCTTTGTACATTCACCACAGATACACTTGCAAATGAATCAAATTGGAGGGAAAATGCCTTATTAAAATAGAAACCATAGATTTTTATTTCACAAGCTATGACAAAACTGTAGCTCGGTTTGACAAACCATCAACACCATTGGAAATCTTTCACCGAGCTCTCAAATGGATATCCTTTTGTTTTTGGTAATTTGAAACTTCACCCAGACACATTTTTTCCAAGAAGGGTCACTTCACCCCTCCTCAAAACTGAATTTCTTCACTTGCAATACTTGTACTTGGGGCACCACCTTGCCTTCATACTTTTCCATGCTCATGTCGATTTTCGTCATGATTAACCATCTTGTACTCATGTTTTTATGGTTCCCACTGGGCCTCTTCTATGTGGCAGCATCATCGAGTCACCCTTGTTAGAGCATCCAAGTTGAGTCATTATCGAATCCATGGAGTCTGTCCTGAGTCCCCTTTTTCTCCCGCTATAGTCTTCCATCCTTCATTTCTTTATACCTCTCTTGTGTCACACATTTTGGCCTTCAGTCATACTCTCCTGTATCCCCTCCAGAGTTGAGTCCGTAGTTGTCAGGTCATCCATGCCCTTTATTCTCTAACAAGGGAAGTCGTCCACCTGTTACTCAGTACCTTGCATTCCACCATCATCCCTGGTGTTAGTATATTATTCGCTCTACTATTATCCTCATGCCTTAGCTGAGGATTCCTCAATTCCTCACTTATAACGGACCTCCTTCTATCAACATCATCTTATTCATTCTAGAAGATAGGTCTAGAGGGTGGTGTACCTTGGTTCCAGCTTCCACTCTTGTTCGATGCCTCGAATCAAGAAAAGGGACCCTTTATTACCCTTTGACTTAATTTTTTCTTAGCTCCAGCTCCTCATGGCATGATTGAGATCTGTATACTTGATGGTTCAGTGATGCTGCAGATTGTACGAGTTATTCCCGGGTGTGTGTGAGATGTTTCAGACCTCATGAGGGGGTGGCCCTTCAGGTATCCCCCCACATGTTTGGATGACCTCTCTACTACAACCTTGGATGAAGCTCCATAGATTTGATAGTTCCTTCCTCAGCTGTTTGCAATGCCTTTTTCATTTTTCTTGTATCATTCATATTTTCAGAGCCCTTTCCTATTCTAGAGAGTCTCTTTGGTTGTACTTATATCTCATGTACTCATATATTATTGTACAAGTCCTTTCTGTTTTCCCAGGAACTATATGTATGTGGGATCCATTATCATGTTTTTTATCTGGCCCATGTTTGTGCTAGCATGTACTATATAGTTTAGTCCCATGTTTGTTGGACACACCATTATTATTTGTACTTTGTTATCTCGACGGGCATAGGTATGCCTCCCCTACCTCATGTAGAACATGTACTCACTCATAAAAGGGACTTTTTAGACCTGTAAGTCTCACCTCCTCCGGGTCTTGTCCTCTCGCGCTTCAGTCCACCTTATATTTCTCTCTCTCTAAGTCCCCTTCGTTGTCTAGTGATTGAGTTCTTACAACGTACTTTGGTCATACGATTAGCTCCTAATGCTTGCACATAAGGGGAAAATATGTTACACCAATTTTTGGTCATCTAATTTGTTACTATTATATGGACTAATTACACCATGTAAGACCAATTTTACCATAGTAAATTTTCTTTCACTATGAAAAATAACTCAATAACCCATAATTTACTAAGTTGTTACTGGTCTAAACAGGAAACCCCATGAGTAATAATTGAATAAATCCTTATTTGTTTGATTTTCCTCGAGGGATAAGTAATTAAACCATTGTGTAATTAATATTTCTGGTCATATTTAACCCAAAACAGGAAAATTAATTAGACAAATCATTATTTATCTTATTATTTTGTAAGAATAATTATTTAAAACATTATTTAAAAACATTCCTCATTAAATTTGACTAAATCATTTATAGATAATTGAATAAATCATTATTTATTTAATTATTACTTAACCACATTCTCAAAATAATAAATAAATCATTTATTTGTTTATTATTTATAAATATAGGGATTTGACCAAATTCAAATTCCTTTTCCCTCCAACAAAAATAATAAAATATTTCATAAAAGTTGGATCTATATTTGGTTAATAATATTTTAATTATGCACCAATATTTAGACTAACTCAATATTTTTCTATAAATAGAAGGGTTTTTCCATTCACTCTATACCTTTTGTTGCCTAGAGATCACTATTGACCTATACTTTTGGTCTGACTTTGATCCTCCATCATTGTCATATTTTCGTAATTTTTGCTTGTGAGCTCCCTTTGAGTTCCATTTTTGTCTGGATTTTTTGCACCATCAAGGGATAGAGATATTAGATCTAAAGTTATGAGGACATACAAGAACACATCCCATTAAGGGGGACTGGTAATGTCTTTCTATGTTCCCTTCCCAGGTGTCATAATACAAAAAATTATTTAAAAATTCTTGTCTTGTTCAGTGGATGCATGGAGAAAATGTTGCCTATTATTTGTTGTTTAATGTATTTAACTGCATAGATCTAGAATTCTGTGGCATTTATTCTGATCATTAACTGCACATCTAAGGAAATATACAACCATATTTGACGTTAGGGCTGTTTTTTATGCACAGCTAAAATGATATTGTTTGGTAAACTTGCGATTATAATTCGCACTAACAATTGCCTAGACCATTGAAAAAATGATGCAAACCCCAACCAAAAAGAATGCCACACCATTTTCCTAAGAAGCCTTGCTAGAAATATATGAGAAGTTAGATTTTGAAAATAGAGCTCAAACTCTTGAGCTATTTATGACCGAAAATGATTCGTTACCCAAGGAAAACCCTCTGTTTGGATAATCCATTTCCTTGAAATATCCAAACAAATAATCACAGTTATTTCCTACATTCTTGGTTATTATTCAGACCAATGGGTAGATGAACCCAATATAGGATTAATGTCCATTTTTTCCACAGATTCCAAACCTCCATCATTTTCATTTTAGTCAATTCATTGTAGATTATATCTATGAGCTGTTGGTTAAATTCCCAACTGAAGAGGTCTTCAAATATGCCTTTGTGTTAGTTTATTTGTACTTATATTCTCGCAGAGAAAAAATAAAATTTTCCTTACATAAATTGGATGAAGAAGGCAATCAATAGTCAATAATTCTCTAGACTTCATTAGTGATGAAGGCACAAAAAGAGTATTCATATAAACAGTTTGTGGAATTGTTTCTTCATCCAGTAGTCATTTTATTAAACATCACTACAAAGCCCATGATTAGTGAATAAATCAGAAACATATTGTAGTTTTCATATCAATAAAGAACATGAGATTGGTATATTTACCAAAACTATACAGAACTCAGAGTCTATGGCTGTGAACTTCCCCCTTATAAATTGCCAAAATTCCTCCCAATGAAGATTTTTGCATTAGAGTACATCAGACAAGTGAATAATGGTGATGAAGTGCCTTTTGTATCTCTTAAAAAGAAATCACAATTCAAAATTAAAAAAACAGATAGGACCTCTTATCTATAATAGCAGGATAGCAAGGGAGGAAGCAGATAAATTATTAAAAGAGATGCAGTTTAATCTCATTTTCACATGGTCTTATGATCCAGTTGGTTTCATTTCCAAACTAAGGGTAGAGAATAAATCTACACCTTATTTTCATACACCTAGACCAGAGATTGAAAAATATATGAATAATATTGAATGGACTTAAGGTACTTTACAGGAGGCTAAAGAACAAACACTGTCTACATCAAGATTATAGACTCCTATTGCATGAGAAAGAGCAGGGAAAAGGGTTAAAGAAGGTCAGTCATCTCCAAAGACTGATTCATCCAGCAAAGAGTTTAAAATTCATTACAGGAAGAAGACAAAGTGTAATTCAAAGGCCAATCCTAGCAAGGAGTCAGAGAAAGAAGTAATTATCATTACTGAAGAGACAACACCTTCCATACAGGCAGGTGATCAAAGTACTTCTACTACTCCTACTACTTCAGTAGTTTCTCAAGATCTGCAAAAAGCTATTTAAACTAGTACAATTGTTACAAGAGAAAAGGAGAAAATTGTCTTTGACACTTTCAAAGTGATAAAGTTGATGAATGAAATGTTAAAGAATAGTACATGCAATCAATTTTGGAAGAAAACTCCCAACTCTCACAACAGGTTTCTCTCATATTTTGATTTAGAAAAGGGAAAAATGCACTTTCTTTTCTTCAAGCACAAATTCCATAGCCAAAATCTAAAGCAAATTACAAAATTATTACATTTGAGTTTGATACAGAAGAGATACATCCAATAGATCAAATGGAGTTGCACAAGAAAAATTGTGAGATGATTTCATTCGCTCTCACTAACACTGCTATGAGTTTATCAAAATTCTAGGTTTCATTGGCAAATGTAAAGTCATAGCTGAAAATGGAGAAGGTGTCTTCATTTGGAAAGGACACAAGAATCAAAACTCTAGAAGACTTGGTGATTAAAATTGGGTATGATCCTTCCAATGTCAATGCAATAGAAGAAATCATCAAAAATAAAAATGCTGACATAGCAGCATTGAGGAAACAATTGAAGATTCCAGCTAGAGAAGATCCTTTGGAAAAATATATTAAAGGGACCGAATCTTAGAAGACAAAACTAATGAAATTGATTATGGAGCAGAATGCACAAATAAATAAAATGGAATCAAAACTAAAAAAATTGATAAAGGAAAAAGAAATAGCAGCAAAAGAATCAAAAGTTCCTTTAGAAGCAGTCCCCCTTGTAGTCATCCCTATAGCCACACGTTCTATAGCAAGTAATGTAGATGGAGCTGAGAAGCTCACCAAAGAAGTTCAGAATATGTCCATTCAGTAAGAGGAGATAAATAAATTATAGGATTAGGTAAAATTATTTCAATTTCATAAATCTAATGTTGAATGTTCACATGCAACTAAAGCAGAGAGAGCCAAAAATTTAATTGAGAGGTTGCATAAAGAGAAAAAAGAGCCATCTATTGGAAATTGTCTAGGCCAAGTAAAAGAGATAATTTGGGCAGACATCATGGAATCCCTTAATGAGATTTGGCTAAGAATAAAGATCATATTTGATCAAAAGGAGCTTATACAGAAAGAAAACGAGGGTATTACAACAATCAAATCACATCTGGGAGATAAGCCTGCTATTGCAAACAACATCATTAAGTTTTTGAATGCAAAGAACAGCTATGAGCTAGATGATTTGGGCATTAATGATAGAACAGAAACAATCCTCGATGTAAAGAAGGTGCTCACAAAGAAGAACTTGATTCTTCAACTTGAGGAGAAGTGTCAGTCTGGAGATTACAATTCATAGATTTGTCAGCAGAAGAGAGCCTCTGACACATAAAGTGTTGCCTTCTCTATTTGTGATTGATGATAAATTAATGAACAAAAAGGATTATTAGAGAATACTAAAGGAAATATCCAGAGATACTGCCAAGTTTTTAAATATCAAAGGCACATTAACACGAAGGGCGTTTTTGGGAACCTTAAGCAATGGCATTTATATTCAGTATGAGATTAAACATGTTTCTGTGGTGAGGCCCACTTTTTCTAAATACACCAATGCAGATGAAGTTTACCATAAGGTAATGAAATTATTCATATCTGATGAAGAGCGTTGGGAAAAACTATGTGAATTTTAGAAGTAATCAGTAAAATCAGAAAAAATCAAACTTTACCAGATCATCAGTCAGATTGATAGCCAGCACAACCCACAATTATCTCCTTCAGCAACGGCTTTCAGTTACAGCAAATCCATCACAAAAAATAAAATTTATTTCTATGATGCAATTATAATTTATTTCTTAAATAAAGCACTAATCTGTTATGATAGCCTTTAATGTAACTGTTGTAATTTTTCTTTTCTATAAAGACTTCACTATACGAAGTATTTTTTTTGGATAATTGACTTTTTGAGACTCTTTGTATTACTGTGGACATATTATTAATAAAATCAAAGGAGTTGCAATTTTTTTTTGATATTCATGTGGTATTTCTTTTGAGAATTGTCCTTTTCTCTGTTATTTCATTTCCATTTCAATTTCTGTGTAAAAATCTTATCATTTTATAAACAAAGATTAATTATATGTTCTATTTATTAAGATTTCTACAAATGTGTCTTTTCTTTTGATGAATGAATTTAGGAAAATGCTCATTCAGACCCTTGCCTTTTTCTACCACTATACACAAATGACAACTTAATTGTGCTCAAATAGTTTTCCTATCTTGCCTTACTATGTTCTTTGCAATTTAGTCTCTGAAATCAGTTTTAGTTTCACTAATCATAATTTTTTATCCAACAAGAAAATTATTAAACAAATTTTAAAACATATTAACTCATATCTAGCCTAAAATCTAGTACTGAGCCTAAAATTGAATATTTAAAAAGTGACATAGAGAAAGCCCTCTCCGGTTAGGTAGGTGTAGCTACATAGCTAAAATTTGGTTTGTGGTTACCTTTTTTCACTCCTATTTTTAGCCTAGGAAGCTGGAGAGAGTGATAACATGACCTACAATAGTCTCTATATTTTTTGTTGAAGGATTCTTACATTTTGCCCCGGTAGTGATATTGTTCTTGGCAGAACCATGAACTAGCACAAGGTTGCATCCTTGAGTGTGGATGGGAAAATTTTTATCTTTTTCTCATATGATTCATAGTCATAAGTCATATAGACAACAACAAACTCGAACATGAATGTGTCAGGGTCCTCAAAAGTTATGTCATGATAATGTGGAAGGGTTGAGGGACTTACGTTCTTAATTCTAGTTTCTCCATCATTTTATCTAATGGGAAAGACTCTCCGGTCCCTAGTTTTAGCCATAGTTTGAATTAGTGAAGGAGGTTCCTCTGGTGAAGCAAGTTCCTCTTCTTCCCCAATAGGTTCTTCAAAATTTTCAGGTGGTTCACCAGAGGGTTTTCTTCCTCACAATTACTAAAGAAGAGTGAAGGGTGAATGTGTGGGTATGTGGGGGTTTTTAGTAAGAATTTTCATTGGCTATCCCTACTAGTATGAGGCATGAAATTCAAAATGTTTTTTTGTTTTTCATTATTTTAAAACTAAATTTAAAACAGGAAAAAAAAATAAAATATCAATCAGAAACAAACATCTACTTAGACACCTCCCACGAAATGGTTCCAAAAAGTTGTGAGCCCTGTTATTGCATCAAGAGTGTTGCACCTATGAAAGGCTACTCAACTTTACTTTACCAAACTAGGTTATTTAAAAACTTGGAGGTGACAGTGAGATATTCACAACAAATGAGCCCTAATATTTCCATCCTCATCTTACTGCTAGACATTGGGTTCAACAATCCACGTGCATTTCGCGACATGGACTAACCGCCTCTCGTGGATCCTAACTGTGGCGATCTTAGCAGAGACTAAGCCTGCGAGTTTTTGTATAACAGCAATCGTGTTTCCAAAAATTGGTATCAGAGTGACAAGTCTCGAGTTTTAAACTCACCTAGATCACGTTAGGCGGGAGATCATTGGACATTGGGTTCAATTCTTCCCATGTGTTTCGTGACATGGACTAACCACCTCTC
The DNA here is from genome assembly GCA_034641835.2 of Pinus albicaulis. NCBI lineage: Eukaryota > Viridiplantae > Streptophyta > Pinopsida > Pinales > Pinaceae > Pinus > Pinus albicaulis. The sequence goes on along the minus strand of CM076575.1, from coordinate 1,531,838,875 downwards.
ATGGTTCCTAACTCTGGCGATTGTAACAGAGACTAAGCTTGCAGGTTTTGGTAATGGAAATCGTGTTTCCAACACTTGGTTCTATACTGAGGTTCTAGGGTTATTCTAAAAAAAGAATTCAGTCACACTTCTAACTGCAACCTAAGGCTGAAACTAGATCATAAAATTCAATCTATTGGAAAGAATAACAACTACTCTATATCACACTGATTCATCTAACTATTGTCTACTTTTCCAAGAAATAAATATTCACACTTATGCTAGTACAAGAAAGGAAATTACTCTAAGTGGCATTGTCTAGATTATTGAATTGACTTGCAAAAAATAAAATACTCTATCCTTGCACACATTATGAATTAATTGCTAACTAACCCCTATCTAATTCATTCTTAACTATTGTTCTACTGATTCATTTTATGATGGGCTAATCGTACCTGAAATTTCTCTATTTTTTAGCAAACGAAAGCTCTTGGGTGGTCTAAGAGTGTCTCTGGACCACATATTCAAGGCTGGAGGCCTACTCGTGGCTTTTCTAGGCTTAGGTGAGGTGGAGGAATGCTACAAGAAACATGTCGAGAAGGTTTGGAAGCTAGAAATTATGTAAAGAAGGTTATGGAAGGTAAGGGAAAGCTACATATAGGTGAATGGAGGATGCCCAATCCCTTGGAACAAGCTCAGAGCTCTCAAAAGGCATGTGTTGCACCCAAAAGGCTACCCTCGGTGGTGTGACGATGACTTCGAAAGCAAGTTTGTGTGTGAATTGAATGGAAGGTATATTGATGGAAGGTGGAAAATCAAGGTGATGGTGTTGAATAGGTCCTTCTCTTCTACTCTATCCAAACATGCAAATAACACATCTACTCATGCATTCATCATCAACAAACTTATCATAGAAATAGTGGAAAAGATGAGTTGAATTTGAATAGAACTACCTATGCATTTGAAACAGAAATCTACCTATCAACCTAAAACATATTCATGATAATAAAAGTAAAAGTATCCTAAATTTTCCAAGAAATCATAAATTTAAAATATATTTGGTCAATGGTGGAATACTTTCCTCCTCAAGCTCCAATGGAAGAGGTGAGGGAGGAAGGCTTAGTAACACAATTTTAATATTTTATATGCTAGCAACAACGCAACATAAGGAATAAAATATTGAAGAATAAATGAAAGACACACATGTAAAAAAGAGAGACTAAAGCCAATGTATTGGGCTCTAATGCAGAAGCTCATCTCCCTAGAATCAACTCAGGGGAGAAGAAACCAAATGCTCATATTATTTCATGACCAGTCTTTTGCATGAACAATGAATGTCAAAAATGTCCAATACAAAGCCAAGAGAGCTCTTCTTGCATATAAAATATAAACCATAATGATATCTTTCTCTTGTCTATTTATGGTAGAGGGTAGTTACAAAAAACTCCCTAAAGTAGGTCTTTGTTCCATTGGAACTCGAGAGAAGTGGAGATTGGCTGCTTCTTATCATTCACTTGCTCGAGTGACTCTGACTTTCAGTTGTTGGAGGAGGATATTGAAGAGATATTGTATGCTTTTAGGATTTAAGGAAGTGTTAAAACTCCCTATGATTACTCTTCGATATGTAATATTTCTCAAAAATGGAATTATTCCCTTCATTTTCTTGCATTTAAACAATATTAGGCCTCAAATCATGACAACACTTTTGCATCATTCTCACTAAGAAAAATATGACAAAATCTAATTAAATGTGTGTGAGAGAGAGTAATTAAGCTAAAAAGGTAACATTTTAACTTAGAATATACCAAATTAGGGCCCTCCTCACATTCATCCCCCCTAGTGGGTTGAATATTGGTTATTCATGGTCCTTATTAAGGGGTTGAATCACCGAACATGAGTGTACCAATTGCAGTCTTCTGCGCGTTCCTATTCTCCCACATAACTATCACACTATTCTCTATTATTTTTCATGTGCATCATTAGTGTAGGATTGTAATGACCTAGACCGATTTTAGTAATAAATTTATACCAGAAAATGAAACAACTTATACCCACAAACTAACATACAAATATTTCCATCAATCTCTACACTCGGATATTATCTCAAAAAATAAAAGGTATATTTGAACTTGGGATTTAAAAATGGTTTAAGGTTTAAACCTAAATCAAAATGTGTATAAAATAATTTATCCAATTAAACCAAGGTTTAAAACTAGTGAACTAAAAGAGTATTCACATCCTCGCCAACCCTAGTTAAGGATCTCAACGCATTGCCAAAATAAAAAAAAATAATCATGTGGTTAATCTAAGGAAACCCAATGATTATAAGGAAGGGAATGTAAGAGACTAATGTGAGGGAGTGGTGTATTGGGGTGATTAATTTTTCTTTGTCCTATTTTATATAATCCTTCTTTATCAAATAATATAATTTTATCTGTTTTCTGTGATATTTTTTGTGTGGATTTATTTGTTTTGAATATTAATTGCATTGGTTGGAAAATACATTTATATGAAATATTTGGAACAAAATTTTTAACCTAAGTTTATGTATCATTGTTTCACTAATGGAAAACTAAGCCAAGTTCTCGTCAACCAACATAAACCCATGCAAACGAAAGACATAGATATGTGATTGTCATACTGGCGAAAAATTTAGATAAAAAAATACATGCTCAAGCAAGCCCAATATAGGGAAGTGTAGCCAAAAAATAAAATATAATTTTAGCATTTTATGATAGCAATTCATTATTTCATGTGTTATCCTCATTCAAAACAAAGCATAGAGAATTCGATAATACATACAATATTTTGTGATATGTAGCATCAAACCCACCAACCCAACTTGGAAATGTGGATTCATATCCCTCGTCCTAGATGTCCTCACCCATTTTTTATCACAACATAGAACAAATGAAACCAACATTTAGATTTTATCTTCAATAATATTTGCAAACACACACCATCTATTAATTTCAATCAAATTCTTAGGGATATGAACTTCTTCAACACAACTACATAAAAATAACCCAAAAAATACTAGTTGAAACCATGCCTTCGCTCAAACTGGAGTAAATGATAAAGAAAAATATCATTAAAAAATAATAGTGATAGATATATACTAATAGCAGGATTACAAAATAATACTTATTGAAATAATATGACTCCATCAACCTAAAAATACATAGGTTTTAAATGTATATTAGCTCAGTTTTAATATTGGATTATCGGTTTAAACTCAAATTAAAATTTAATCCCACCCATTAGCATGAATCTCCACACCTGGTCTTCGCCTTAGGTCCTGTGGGGAGGGGGTTTAACTGTGGGGATGGCCCCCACCATAACCCCACCATCGTTACATACGAATTCAAATATAAGTGGCTGCCTATATATGATAAGATGTAATGTGTGGTCTATTGGTATGTCTATTGGTTGGTGTGGGGGACGTCGCGGGGTCGAGCCCTGACCTTTGCCCTTCTGTCGGTATAATATTTTTCTCCAATATCATATATGATATGATGCAGCCTTGGAATATGTTAATAATTCAAACCTTTGAACCATAATTTATACCATTAATATATAATAATGGGACCATACAAACCTTTGAAATATTATAATGTGACCATAGTTTAAAATTGTGATTCAACCTTCAACCTTGGTCCACCAGAGGGGGCATGTGGCGGCCCTTGGTTGCACCATGTGTTCACCTATGGTTGGACTATCCCCAACCTTTAAAAAAAATTCAAATTGGACCTTAGGATAGATTAAAAAATCACCATCTAAACATAACCAACGAATCCTACAGTGACACTTGTCATAGTGTCATTGGGCAAAAATGATATAATATTCCCGGAATATCTGTTTTTTTATGATTGGGCTGCCATGTCACCATGCTTTCATGTTCTACAATTTTTTTAATTGTTTAGGAAAATGAACACAGACTCTATCTTTCTCATTCGGAATTTATTTTTGACAAAATGAATTTTCTCGAATTCATGGCGATGAGCTCTTCATTTTCATTGAGTTTCCATTCGATTTAGAGTACATTATTTTTATATCTTTAACATTGAACACCTGATCATTACTCCCCACTAGAAGCCTTTTTGACCCCAAAAGCTCTTTGATTACTGATCATGTGGATGAGGGTACAATTCCCTCACCCTTCCAGTCTCAATCCACTGAAATTTTCCCATTTTAATCAACTGGAGCTTTTCACAGAATATAATCTTTTTCCTTAACTCTTGTGACCCTCTCTTGTTGTTTTTGACACCGTCATGCTGCAATTTCTATGAATTTTCAGAGCAAGAAGACATCTTTTCATACTTCTTCCCACCTCGGACATCAATCAAAGGAAACTTAAAAACTATCTCACCTTGCACACTGTCGTCGTGGCGATTTTTAACTGACCTTTCTTTGTACTTGCATGGAATCTTGACCAAGTATTTTCGCCATTTCCATGTACCTTTTGGAAGCCAAAAAAAGAACTTTTTGAACCTATGTCTTCTTTTTTAAATTGCTTCGGTGCTTTCTCTTTGAACTTTGCACTCTCTTGCACGGGTGTCTTGTTTCCAACACAACTCAACACTGATGTTAACTAATGCAAATATTTCACATCTTTTTTACCTACTTTCAAAGGTAACCTGTTAGAGTCTTGAAACATCTCATTACAATCATAAGAAAATTTCATGAAATCAACTTGTTCATTTGATGCATCTTTTTGAAAAGACTCATTTAAAACATCTCTATGCTTGATCATTAACAAAGTCAAATGTTGACTTGGATTCACTATCTTCTTCATTTCTCCTGCATGTATAAGAGAAAAACTTGTCTTCTTCTTATGCGCTCTAGCTATGTACTAAATTCCATCTTTAAACATGTGATACTTATTATCATGGCGATCAAAATACTAGTTTCTTATCATAAAGATATGGACTTCCTCAAACAATACCTGATATCTCAAGCGACACCACATCAGGTTCAAATTTATCAAGAAAGTTTGAAATGATGGTGAATCTTAGTATGCACTTCCTTGTTACCTGCAAGTTTGCATTCTTGCATATCCACCCTAAAGGATAAGGTCTTGGATGTCTCATATTTTGAAGTTTTAGCTTCTTAACTAAGTCTTCGGAAATCAAGTTAGTTTGAGAACCACTATCAAAAAGTGTTTCTATCTTGGTATGTTTATAAATGACTCTAATATGAAATAGTTCAATTCTTGTATCTTCATCTTGAGTTACATTGGAACAACTTGATGAACTAGTGCTTGTTGTGTTCTTACCTTTCAAACCCATGGCTGAAATCCTTGTTTCATCTCCTGAATCTGAACGTAAGTCATGTTCAATTATTGCAACAATTTTCCCTTTTTCTTTGGATTTCATTTTGTTTAGCTTCAACATTGGATGAAGGTGCCAACAATGGTCTTCATCATGGCCATTCTTCAAACAATGTTTACATGTGAGTTTCTCTTTCTCTCTTTTGATAGACCTATTTATCTTTCCTCTTCCATTAAACTTGCCCTTTACTTTACCCTCATACTCAAGGAAACTATCAATTTTCTCATCTACATTTTGTTTCCCTCTTGCTTCCTAATGTTTGGATTGAACTCAAACCTCATCTAAGTTTGTGGGATTGAACATGACAATAGTATGTCTAAGGTAGCTGTGAAAACCCCCAATATACTTTAACAAAAATTCTTAAAAATACAAATTAATACCCAAAATAAGAGCTCTTCTCCTAAATTCATGAGTATAATATTTCACACTTTTCCCTTTCAATTGTCTAAAATTATGTCAGTCGATAATGCCCTTTCACATGTAAGCTAGAGGATAAAATTTCGTTTTAATGGCAGCGATAAAATTTACCAAAAAATTGAGATCTTACCATAGTTTTTAATCTCTTCTTGAGTCCTTTCTTCCCACCATACAAGTGTAGATCCTTCTATCCTCAAGGAAGCCAATTGATTCTTTATGTCATCTTCATGAAGGTTCTAAATTCTACAACAAACCTCCAATTGATGAATCCAATTGTCCAATTTCTTTGCATTTACCTAGCCATTATACATTGGAAGCTCAAATTTGACATCAAGTTTGAGTAAGGGGATTTTCCTTTTCTGGTTTTTGAGTGAGCATGGGTAGTTTTGGCTGTGGAAGTAGAAGATGATGATCATGGTGATGTTGAGGATGATGATGGAGATGGTGTCGATGGATTAGGCTTTCCTCCACTACCCTTTGAACCCTTCTCTTCATCCTTATTTTCTTTTGAAGTTCCCTCTCCATGTGGAGACTTAGAATTCTCTCCAGCCATCTTGGTGTCCCTCTCTTCAAAGAGGATCCTAAGCCTTCTTGTAAGCTTAATATTCTAAAAGGCCTTAAGTCTCTCCAAAACCTAACATGATGGCTATGGATTGAAGCTTAGCTTTTGGTGCAACTTGTACCTCTTCAATCTCATCTTTTGGTGCAACCTATATCTCCTTAATATCAGCTTCTAGAGATAAAACTTGAGGTGCTTCAAGTGCGGTTGTGAGTGGAAATTTGGATAAATATGGTTCCCTTCTGGCTCTCCCTCTTCTGGTCCTAATCTCAGGACTCTCAACCAATAGTTTCCCTTCTCCTCTTTGCAAGTTTAGCCTTGTAAACATCACAAATTTGCAACCGGTGAAACCCTACTTGCACAAATCTCAAGAAAATCAAGCAAATCACTTTTCAACCTTGGTCTATGATACCACCTCGATCTGAATCTGAATGTTAGTTTTGTTGTGCTAATTTCATCTTCAAAATTATAAATAATTTATTGATCACTTACTTTATGTGCATAGGTTTCCTTGGTTTTTGTGAGTGTTAAAACAAGTAAATGTACTCAATTTTATGCTAAATTCATGAGCATAAAATCATTAAAAACAAATGTTGAACATCAACAATAACATGTACAAAAAACCATCACAATGATCCATTAACATAGTGTTTTGATGAAGGAGTTCACCCCTCTTGGGCTACATCTCCTTGGTCCAGCTTCCATGGCTTGGGCATCTGTATTATCTCAAATGTGCAACAATTACTATTTACATTCATCTATTGCTCCTGAAACTTGCTTCAATGTGTTAAAAATGTCCAAATCATTAATAAATGACTCTTATTGCTCCCAATTTGGTCGAATTTTGCAACAGTTTGGCCTAGGAAATTTCCACTAAATCTAGAGATGACTCCTGTTAAGGCTTCTAAATTTGGGAAAGCACCGAAATTGGGGGTGCCACCAAATTCTTCACCATATTAAACTCGTAGGTAATTACGGTTAAGCGAGATTAAACCATCATATTAGTGTTAATCAGGCACGTTAACCAAATCCCTTTTAAATGTGGATTACCACAGTTTTAATATTAGGTTATGGGTTTAAAACCACATTAAAATTTAATCCTGACCATTAGCATGAATCTTCACTCCTAGTCTTCTCCTTAGCTCCTGTGGGGAGGAGGTTGGCTTGCGGGGTTAGCCCCCTCCATATCCCCACCAGTCATTACATACAAATTCATATATAAGTGGTCGAATATATATGATAAGATGTAATGTGTGGTCTAATGGTATGTCTGTTGGTTAGCACACGAGAGGTGGTGGGGTTGAGGACTGACCTCCGCCCTTCTGCCAATATCATATTTTGCTCTAATATCATATATGATATGACTTGAACTTTGGACTATGTTGATAATCTCGATCTTTGAGCCATTATTTCAATCATTGATATATAATAATGCGACCATACCAACCTTCGAAATATGATAATGCGACCATAGTTTAAAGTTGCGATTCAACCTTTAACCTTGGTCCACTAGAGGGGGCACGTGGTGTCCCCTGGATGCACCACATGTCTGCCTATGGTTGGAATATCCCCAACCTTTAACAAAAATTCAAATTCGACCTTAGGATAGATTTAAAAAAAAAAAATTCACCATCCAAACTTGACTGACAGATCCTGTAGTGACACTTGTCATAGTGTCATTGGGCGAAAATTACATAATATTCCCAGAATATCCCTTTTCTATTGACTACACAGCCATGTCACCATTCCTTCATGTTCTGCAGATATTTAGTTGTTTAGGAAAATGAACAATGGTCTCTATCTTTCTCATTCGGACTTTGTTTTCGATGAAACAAGTTGCACTTGATTCTTGACAACAAGATCATCACTAAAGTTTAATTTCCATTTGATTTCGAGAACTTTCACTTTTGAGCTTTAACACTTAGCACCTGATCACATTGTGACAAAGATTGTCACACTTTGAAAATCAACCATGGTAAACCATAGTGAACCGTGTTTATTTTAAGGTTTATAATATTTATCATAGGGTTTACATACCTTGGGTTTATAATAGAAATCCAATGGGTTTACTATTATTCCCTTGGGTTTACAATCCTTTTGGTTTTTAATATTAATCCCTTGGGTTTATAATATTAATTTATGACTTTAATTTAAATCCTTTGGTTTATAAACTTTGTCCACCATGTTCGAACATCACATTTTGACAAAGATTTTCTCAATATGGAAATCAACCATGGTCCAAGGTAACATTGTGACAAAGATTGTCTCAACATGAAAATGAACTATGGTCAAGATTTGTAGGGTCTAATATTATTCATAAGGTTCATATTTCTAGGGTATAATATTATATATAGGGTTAATATTTGTAGGGTATAATATTATTCATAGGGTTTATAATATGAAGCCTTAGGTTTAAAATCATGGTCAACCATGTTTGAACATGACACTATGACAAATATTTTCATAATATCGAAATCAATCATTGTCCAATGTCACATTGTGACAAATATTGTCTCAATATGAAAATCAATGATTTTGAACCATGGTCTAATACTTGACTATGACAAAGATTGTCCCAATATGAAAATGATCAACCATGGTCAAAAAAATTTATTTAAAGATTTATAATATTTATCTTAGAGTTTACACACCTTGGGTTTATAATATTAATCTCTTGGGTTTAATATTAATCCCTTGGGTTTAATATTATTCCCTTGGGTTTATAATATTAATCTCTTGGGTTTAATATTAATCCCTTGGGTTTAATATTATTCCCTTGGCATTTTAGAATTCATCCCTTCGGTTTACTATTCCTTGTTTATAATATCAATCCCTTGGGTTTATTAATCAAAGGTTTAATATTCCTAGAGTATGATATTATTAATATAGTTTACGATATTTATAGTGGATTTTGATATCAATCCCATAGGTTAAAAATTGCTATTAAAAAAATAATATTAATTAAAAAAACTATTAATATTAGTTAATAATAATAATCATAATAACAATAATTAAATAGTAATAAAAAAATTTATTTTAAAATGATTAATTAGAAAAAATTAATTAACTATTTTTTAATTGATTTTAATTAAAAATAATAATAATAATGAATGAATTAATTATTATTAATTTTAATTAATTAATATTATTAAACGTAATTAATATTTTATTGATAATAATATGTATTATTAGTTAATCCTTAAAAATAATATGATTTATTAATAATATTAGTAATATTAATTAATAATAATAATAGGATAAAATAATTAGTAAAAATACATTTATTTTAAAATGATTATAAAAATAATTAATTAATATGAATTAACACATATATGTGTTTACTATCCACATTTATTAATGTAGTTAGTATTGACCCCTTGAATTTATTATTATTTTTTTATTTATAATATGTGTATTTTGACTTTATTAATCAAAAGGTTGATATTACTAGGGTTTAATATTATTGACAAGGTTTATAATTTTAATTCTATGTGTTTAATATGAATCCCTTGGGTTTGGTAGTCCCTTTAGTTTATAATATTAATATCCCTTGCTTTTATTAATCTCTTGGGTTTATAATATTAATAATTTGTTGATTTCATTAATTCCTTAGGTTTATAATATTAATCCCTTGAATTTACTAAAAAAATTTGTTTATTAAATATTTCTTTGGTTTATTAAGGCATTAGATTTCTTAAATATCCTTTGTGTTTATAATAATAATAATGTGTTGGGTTCATCAATCCCTTACGTTTATTAATAATATTATTGCAAATAAATATTATTACAAGTATGAATTAACGTGATATTAATCTATGACGTTTATAATACTAATTTCTTGGGCTTATTATTATTATTATTATTTTACCATTTTTAATATAATTATAATTATAATTATAATTATTATTATTATTTGTGTTTTTCAACAATATTTACTAATATAATTGTGTATGTGATTAAGAACCACATTTTTTTTTTAATAAATATAATTATACTAACTTTACAATCATAAATACCTTAAATACCTCAGAACAATGTTAAATAATCAACTACCCATATAAATACATCAAAACAATGTTAATAAATAAATTACATATAATTTTAATTATGCTTTTTTAGAAAACATAATTCTATTTTATTTTTTAAGCAACTTTTTGATATAAAAATTATATTATCTTAAAAAAATGCATATTAAATTTCCATAACAAAGCCAAGTATCAAGTCTAAAGCCCACGTTGAAAGCATAGATTTAGCAAATTTACCTCAAATGATCAAAGCATGTCTATCAAAAATTAATGGTTTTAGAGAGGAATGTGGGAAAAGGATCCTTTAAACTAAGACCATTTGATTACAAAAGCATTTAAGGAAACCATAATGAACAACATGGTAAGAATTGATGACACGGCCATGGAGCATGTCTTGTAGGTTCATCAAACATAAAACATGCACAAAATTTGTTAATGTCACTGGCCACATTTTTATATATATAACACCAAAATATTTTATAAAATAGATACATGGGAAGATAAATATTTTATGGTAATTTCGCTACAAAATGTATGGCTAAAAAAATTGTATAGTAAAATGAATTTAAATTTTCATTATTATTTTTTTTAAATAATAAAATGAATTAATTTTTTTTATAAATTATTTCTCATATTTTTTTAAATATATAAATTTAATTTAAATTTTAATTATTTTAATAATAATATAATTTAGCTAATATTTATGTTTCTTTATGAAATAAATATTTCAATACTCATTATAGATGGATGCTTTTCATATTTGTAGACAATTTAAACCTTATAAAAAAATCTGTTTAATTATGATATTTTAGCTTCTTTTAAAAGTAAAGTGTATCATAAATTCTTAAACTTAAAAAACATTTTTTTACTTAAAGATTTGTTTATAAAAATTTTATGTTAAGTATATTTTCTAACTTATTAATTTTTGTGGCTATCTTATAACATCAAAAATATATTGAACCAGCTTTATAATACTAAGAATATATCGTAGCAAGTCATATACTCGATAGAATAAATTTGAATCTTAGTCTCATTAATTTTACCCAACAAAATTTACTATTAAATTACATATCTCCGTATACCAAATTGTTATGTATAGTAAATTGTTATTTATTAGAATAATTATTTCTGGATTATAAAAAAAGCACGTATTAGAAAAAAATATTTCTACAATATCAAAAAAGCGAAAACGAATCTTCGAACAATTTTATTCGTCAAAATACATGCGATTTGGTAAGACTTCGTAAAAGGAGTACCAGATAGAAAATAAGAGACGATTTTACTCTATTGGCTATACTTTTTAAATACATTGCGTGTATAAGAGAACCCGAAACGACCTGGATCCGCGTTTCCTTATTGCTCTCTTGTTCAAGTCTATTTTCCTTACGTCATTTCTTTAATCTTTCTCAATTTTTCCTTGAGTTCTTCAAATTCCTGAAGCCTTGCTTTAAGATTCTCATTTTCGAAAATGAGAAGCTCAATTTTTTCAAACGCAGCACCTCCAACTCTTTCTTCGATCTTCCTCCACTTTTCCTCGAGTTCTTGAAATTCAAGGAACCTTTCTTTAAGACTCCTATTTTCCTCAACGATAGCCTGAATTTGTTCAGGCGCAGTACCTCCAACTATTTCTCCAATCTTCCTCAATCGTTCCTTCAGTCCTCCAAATTCAAAAAGCCTTTCTTTAAGACTCCTATTTTCCTCCATGAGAAGCTGAATTTGTTCAGGAGCAGTACCTCCAACTGGAGCTGCATTTTGTTCAAAGGTAACCATGTGGGATTTACTTTTCCAGAATTCAGTGCTCATTTGAATTATACGGCTCTGCAGTAAGCAGGAGATAGGAGATCTCTCGAAATCCTCTTTGCCAGGGAGAGGCTTCAAGCAATCGGCCTCCACAATTCCCACAACGCCCTTCAATGCGGGGCTCAGGTTTGATCTCCAAAAGGGAACAATTAACCGATTCTTGAAATACAGATTAAATCCCCTGATATTTATAAGCGGTGCTTCTTTCACAAATCCGACTCTGGCTTTCACGGAGGGCTTCCAGTTCCTTCCTTTTATTACTTCAGGCAGATTCAAGATCTGTAATTTAGTAAATTTCATGTCGCTTTCCAAATCGTAATGTTCCACAGTCCGCCCGCGCAGAGTGATTGAAAATTTACTGTTTGGCCGGTGGAGATATAAAATGGACAAATAGGCTCGGAGTGAGTAACGAAATCGATTTGCAATGTGTTGTTGGTGCAGAAAATGGAATAATCTTTTTGGTTTAGGGTTTTCATCCGGAGAATTTCTGATCTGAATATCATCGCCCTGAGATTCGAAATCGAGCTCCGTCTCGCTATCTTTATTCCGCCATAAATTGTAAACAATGATCCGAGTGCCACGGTCTCCGATTTTATTCAACACGTCGAGCAATTCTGGTTCTGTTGAATACGGCGACCATTCAAGAATGATCTTTAAAAGATTATTCCAGTGATCTTTATTGCTCTCGTTCAGCATCGGTTGCAGAGTTAGCTTGCCAGATGTCGCTTTCGTGGCTCTGTAATTGAGAATGGGGACAACGGTGTCGTTCTGGTCGGTGTGCGCTGCGAATGTGTAGGAGAGAAGCCCGACGCTGGCGGTTGAGGATGAAGGGCAAACGGTGAAGACCACGGCGTCCGCTCCTAACCGCATCGTGGTCGCCTTCAAGCCGCTCTGGTAGTGCCCGAGCACCGATTCGTCGAAGCTCGTGGCGGCGATAGTAGGGAAGGTGAGGGACAGCTGGAGGTCATGGGGACTCATTCCTCTGCCATTGTATGCAACCTGCAATGCGGGGCCCTTGTTGCGACGGTCCTCGATTCGGTTGATGCGGATGAAGGTGGCGCCGTGGCCGATCTCGGAGACTGCGTTGTCCACCAATTCGGCGATGGCTCCGAACGCCCATTGATGGCAAGTGGCGTTGGTGTTGATGAGTTGAGGATGCACTGAAACATGTTCTGCGTCTAAGTTCCGTGTATTTGCTCGCCGATTGCTTCGGCTACTCCCTGCCTCCATCTTCAAAGCTGATCTATCACGTTCAATCTTCCATTCTCGTGGTACATATAACAAACAAAATTCCTCTGTTCTGCGGAATGGGAAAGGGGTACATATAACAAACAAAATTGCTCTGTTCTGCGGAATGTGAAAGGGGTAGATATAACAAACGAAATTGCTTTCTGCGGAATGTGAAAGGTCGTCTCTCTTCACGTGGTAGAGAATTGTGATGCGTTACAATGTGTTATTATGATTATGCACACTATTACAAAATTCAGCGCTGGTTGTCTTGATGTTAAAAAACAATAAATGTTTTATGAGTTTAATTGTGGGTTACTAATGACAATCAGGTATATTTGCGCACATTGTTTCCATAAATTAATAAGTATTTAGGTTTAGATTTATAAGTAGATTTATGATACAATGACATTGTTAGTAATCCCGATAGATTTATTTATTTTAACTATAGATTAAATATGAATCTAGAAAATTATAGATTAAATATGAATCTAGAAAAAATTAGAATGAAAAAATAATTTGTAATTTTATTTTATTGTTTAAATTGTATTTTTGAATGTTATAGAGATTACATAACATGTATATTGAGTCATTTTATAAGAGTATATTAAATTGTTTTTTTTTGGTTAATAATATGTTTTTAACCATACATCAATATTAATTTATATCAAAATATTTTATTCATAACTTATATTGGTTATTTTATTCCATATAACATTAAAATATTTTCTTTTAACACATCTATATATCACGTGTTAAAATATTTTTTCTTTTAACACAAGATATATATATCACCGTGTTAAAATGTTTTTGAAAAGTATAAGGTCAATATTTTGCTCGCATATATATTTTGTTTATTTCTAATCACTTTACTTGAAATTATATTACTTGAGATGGATAACTACTTAAATATGGATAAATATTTATTTTTCTTTTATATTTTAGTCGATATTACATTTTTACTTGGATAATATTTTATTTAAATTTAAAAAAAGGTAAACATATTTACACATCATCTTCACACTAAACTATAAAACAAACCTCTGAACTCTATTAATTTCTTATTTATTTAGACCAATTTATCAATAACTTTGTCATCTTAGATCATAATCAAGATTTTTTGGGGTTCACATCCACTTAATTATTTATAATGTTTTTTTTCGGATTCATATCACTTAATTATGCATTGATGTTGACTTGACAAATTAAAGCTGTCTATTTTATTATATTTGCTAAGATGGTTGGTGCGAGTTGGGAGGCTAACACAATTGCAAAGGCATTAACGTCGATCTAACGCGACATAGACTTAATATTGAGGTAGAATTGTTTTGACATAAGTCCTCGTCTTTGGTTTAATTTTGAATTTATAATTATCATAGATACACGACAACCATGTTAACGATTGAATTACGTGTATGTATACTGATAATTATGTTTAATAAGATTTTTGGAAGAATGTCAATATTAGGAAATTTTTGATATCAAAGTTGTATTAGCTAAAATTTTTTTGTATTGATGTCAAAATATCTTAAATTTTTGTGTGTCAAATTTGTATGTTATATATATATATATATGAAATATTTGTTATATATAAACATAATTGGAATTTGTTAATTTTTTTTTTTTGTTATTTACCATTTATTTTTAGATGTTACATGCCAATTTTATGATGAGCATAAACTAAAAGTACATATGTGTGTTTTATGCTCAAGTATAGAACACATTGTTTAATGTAATAATTTGATCATGTTTTATAAGTGTATTGGATTAAAAATCTATATTCATTAAAAGTTTGGGTTATAGAGTAGATTTTACCAAGTGAAATGTAGATTTGTAAAATTATTCTAGTGAAAAATATAATTTAGACCAAGGCAGAATGGAAGACCAACATTGCAGCCACATAACCTTATTTATGTTGTAGCTCCTCTTTGAATTATAAATGTAAATTCAAACTTTATTTGCAACTAAGAAGTTTTAAAAAAAGTGATGTATATCACGCTGATGTTTTTGTCGTGTTAGGTAATTATATTAACAAAGTAATAAAGACTACAACTCATTTTAATTTCCAAAAAAGGGGGGTATGTAAAACTATAAAGGTAAGACTTTGAAGGTGATATTTTTGGCCCTTCCTAATTCATCGTTCTATCTATGATTAAGGAACACAACTAGTATTTAAGTATGGATATGAAGGAAACTGAGGTAAATAATTTATCTAAGAGATTGAGGAGAGGTAATCCTTAATATTGTAAAAAATATACCAAGGGATCCTTCTCCATTAAGTCATCCAAGGAAGAAAAGAAATCTAGAGAGTTTACAATTCACTACCACCATAGTTTTCATCTAGAAATCAAGGAGAAAGTTAAAGGAATTGAGATGAAAGTTATGGAGAAATGAGATAAAATGTGCTACAGGCTATTGCTGTGAACATAATGGATTATATAAATATATTGGGTATACTCACCTTAGGGAGACAAATGATTTAGGTAGATTGGTATCCATTTCCATACTTAATCAATCATTTCCCAAATGATTAAAGATAAATTCATTACATAAGGATTTATTGGAAACTTTTCGCATGAAATATAAAGCTATGCTGTATGAACTAAATTATTTACACAAAAAGCATGACACCTTAGTCAAGCTTTACGATATGGAAGTAATGGGCTAAGTTCACAACGAAAACCACCAATTATCGAGTATAGGGTTTTGTAACCCTCCTTCCCAGATCTACCCACTTTCACTAGCCTGATAGGGTAAACATGAGAGGAGGAGATACTATAACATGACCTAACCTCCTAGGTTCCATTAAGGAAGTGGGGCTGACTACAAGAGAAAATGACAACTCACAATATTCTACAAGGGCTATAGGTCTCTTAGAGGTTTAGTAACCACCCAGTCGCCAAAAGTTGAGCTAGACACCCTTTGCTCTGACTTGGGTACCCAACTGCTCCCACAAAAGGCCCTGCATGTGGTTGGAAGCCTTCAAAGACATGAAAAAACCTACATCCATGTAGTTGCAACATAGAATGTCTTGTTTAGAGCACATGGTCCTGTATTCTAGCCTAAATTCCAAGCCAGCCTCGAGACCACTTCCTAGACCTCACTCAAACTTTCCAGAATGATAAATGAAATCAAGACAAAACCAATCATATAAAAAATGTTGAATGACTTATCCTAACTACGCCTAACCATGACATTAATATCGTCAAACATATGGAGAACAAGTATCTACATGTAATGAATGCATATTTAAGAGTAAGAGTCTGATACTTATTTGAGAATTGTTAAGAAGGTCAAATTCCCTCTCAGAATAGCTACAATAACATCTATTAGCTCATGCATTCATTAACCATTCACTAAAAAATAAAAATAAATTAAGATCCATAATCATTATAAATCATATAACCAGCAAATGAACAACATATATACCATAATAGAATAATGATCAAAGCCACATAATAGCAAGTATAATTACTCATAAAAATACAAGAGCAAAGAGCTCTTATTAACATATGCAAAAGGAAACCAAGTCAGGGACTTCCACATACCACTCAACCATAGATTGGGTTGAACCAAATATTTCTTTCAACCAATCACCCCCGTGCCATATTCCAAGTGTGAATGTGGGATATCATGTAATAAGCCAAAAAAAACCAAACCAGAGCTTCCAGAGGCCAAACCACCTCAACCCTCAACCACTAATTCCAGTTCATGGTCATACACCACTAACACTAACTAGATCGGTCTCTACCCAATTTTTTTAGGGCTCCATAACATTTATCTCAATTATGGATCCAAGAACTAATAACTCAAACCACAACCTTCCAAGGTTCCAGATAATTTGTCCAACTTGGCTCCAAGACTAGTAACTCAACCCACCAAGGGCTTCAGAGCATTTTTCCAACCTAAGCTCCATGAATAGTATCTCAAACCAAAATATTCCAGGGCTCTAGAGCGTTTGTTCCAACCAACAAATCCATGAACTAGTGACTCAACCGAAATACATAAGGAACTTTAGAACCAATCAAAATAATAAGTGGAAAACCCACAACACCATGGCTATCCAGGGAAGGCTACACAAAGCCACTGTCAATCCAAGCAATGATTCATGCCAATGAAAAATCATAACCAAATAACCACATGCATATATCGTGTATGAGAAAAATAGCAAGGAAATCATGCATGCAAATCAGTACCTACAAGAAAATATCGTTGTAGTTGTTGCTCCTGCTGTCCCCTTGTGCTTCCCCACTTTTCCTTGCCTTCTCTCTCCAAATAAAATGAAAACTAGAGTGCTCCAAGCATGCTCTAATTATTCTCCAAGATTTCTCTCAGTGTGCAAGAGTATGAGAGAGGGAGAAGAGAGAGAGAGATCCAAAACTAGACTAACCAAAGATTCAACTGACAAAATCTGTGAACTAATCCTTAGAAGCCTTTTTATCATTTAGGCCCTTATTTTCTTCATTTTCCATTTAATTTTCCTTCAATTTTCCTCACATGAAAATCCATGACATTTCACCCTAATTTTCTCCTATTTTCCATTATTTTCATAAACAAAATTCCAATTAATGCCAATTTTCCTTTGGGAATGCCTTTTCCAATTGAGGTACACATTTATTAATCACTAGTGATCCCAATCACTATGTTTTTCCCAACATTCATCTTGGAATATGTGTCCCATGACCTTGGTCTTATCCTTATTTATTTACATAAGAAATCAAGCAGGGGTGGTTACAAACCCCTCCCCCTCAGGGGAACATTTTCCTTAGTGTTCAATGACACTTATAAACTAGCAAAACACATGCTTCCCATGGAGCTTTATAACATAGCTTAATGCAACATTTACATTATATCAAATTGTTGAAGACATAACCAACATACCATGAAAACCATAGCACTTATTGGACATTTGTAACACAACTCGATGAATTATTTACATACATATGCATGAATAGACATAACCAAATCATAACATCAAAACATAGATCGAACTACATATTATTAACCAAAAGATAAAGAAGGATACATGGCTCGCATCTGATCAGTCATCTCCCATGTAGCTTCATCAGGCCCAAAGTGTTTCCACTACACTTTTACTTGCTTGATTGTTAAATTCCAAAGCATGAGCATCTTTCGTTGTAAAATGCAATCAGGTTCTGGTTGGAATTCTCCTTCAAGTTCCACCTTCAATACAAACCATTCAATCACATGATCAATATCATTCACATACTTCTTAATCAATGATGCATGGAAAAAATTATGGGATTTCACTGTTAGAGGCAATGTAAGTTAGTAGGTTATCGGTCCAATCATCTCAAAGATCTCAAAATGCCCACAATACTCAGGTGTCAACTTGCCACATTATCTAATCCTTAAGGATCTCTTCTTGGGATTAATGCACAAGTACACTTATTATCCAACATGAAACTCCTTAAATACGTTATGTTGATTTGCATAAATCTTCTTACTATCATGTGCTACCTTCATATTCTTCTTGATAACCTGCATTTCCTCTTCCATCTCTACCACATGTCTGGTACAATCAATACCCTATTTACTAGATCACTCCAATTGATAGGAGTATTACAACTCTTCCCATAAACTCCCTCGAATAGACTAATCTTAAAAGATTCATGATACCCATTCTTGTACGCAAACTCTACCAGTGGAAGATACTCTTCCCACTTCCACTACTGATGCATGAAATACAATCTCAAAATTTCCTCAATAATATTGTTGAACCTCTCTGTCTGTCCATCTGTTTGTGGATGATAAGTTGTCTAGAAATTTAACTCTATACCTAAACCTATAAAAAACTATTTCCAAAACATGGAAGTGAACTTGGCATATGTCTTTTACATAATCATCCTAGGAATAGCATGCAATATCACTCTCCCTGATGAAGACCTGTGCTACTTCACTAGCTGAATAAGTAGACTTAACCTCTATTAAGTGATCTACATTAGACAACTTGTCTACCACAACCATGATGGAATCATGATGTCTAGATTTCCTCAACAAAAATGTAATGAAGTCCATGGAAATGACCTCCCATTTCCAGTATGTCATTAAAATCAAATCCAATAAACCACTTGGATGCTTACACTCTACTTTTACCTGTTGAAAATCCAAACATTTTGAAACAATCGGTGGCACCTATTTCTTCAAGTTCAGCTAATGGTATAACTTCTTAACCATTTTCAATGTCTTATGCTATCTTGAATGAGCTAAATATGGCTTAGCATGAAATTCCCACAAGGTAATCTTCTTGAGCTCATTTTTGTCTGACACATAGATCCTATCCCTGAATTTGACAAACCATCTACCATGAGATGATAGTCCACATCTTGGTCACTCGTACCCCACTGTTGTAACATGTGCTTAATTTGCTGGTACTTTTAATCCTATTTTCCTTCTTGTAAGATCCAATCCTGTAAATATATCCCATATGAACTCATAGGTTCTATGTGATTTACTTGTACTCTTTTGTTAAGAGCATATGAAACCTTGTTCTCTTTACCCTTAATGTATTTGATCTTGAAGTCAAACTCACTAATCATAACCAACCACCTAGCTTACCTGAAATTCATATTTGGGTGGTCAAATAATTATATCAATCCACTAAGATCACTCATCAAGATGAACCTCCTACCAAGAAGGTAGTGTCATGTATTTTTGCTCATTTTCATTTAGTTTCCTTGACTCATAGCATACTACCTCTCCTTTATACATCAAAAATCCACCAAGTCATCTCTTACAAGCATCTATACATAGAAAAAAATATTTATTTGGATCTGCAATATTTAATACAAGAGCATTTATAACTAATCGTTTCAATTGCTCAAAACTTGCTACAGATTCCTTTGTCCATTCAAATTTCTTTCCTTTTCTCTACAAGGATGTAATAGGTTAGACAATCCAAGAGAATTGCTTCATGAACCTCCTATAATAACTTGCTAACTCCATAAATCATCTGACCTCATTCACATTCCTAGGAGTTTCCCATTCCATGACAGCTTTGATCTTTTTTCGAGCCCACTGCTATACCTTCCTTCGAAACCACATGCCCTAAGTAATGAAATTTTGCCTAAATGAAATCAAATTTACTAAGTTTGGCATCGAATTGATGCTCTCTAAAAAACTTAGCATTGTTTCTAGATGTTCTGCATGATCTTCCTCATTATTAGAATATATTAATATGTCATCAATGAATAAAATTAAAAACTTGTCTAGATAAGGACATAACACACTATTCATCAAAAACGTGAAAGTAGTTGGACCATTAGTTAGACCAAAAGGAACTACAATAAAAAAATAATTCCCATACCTGATCCAAAAAGACTTCTTGTAGATTTCCTCTTCTTTGATTTGTACCTAATGATATCCGGATACCAAGTAAATATTTGAGAACATTGTTGCTCCCTTCAACTGATAAAAAAAGTCATCAATCTGTGGAAAAAGGGTACATGTTATCAATTGTCACCTTGTTCAACTTTCTGTAGTCAATACACAACCTGAGAGTACCATCCTTCTTCTTCAGAAACAATATTGGTGCACCTCAAGGCAACATACTTCACCTTACATATCCCTTGTCAAGAATTTCCTTCAATTGTAAATTAAGTTCCACTAAATTTGGAGTGCTCATCCTATAAGGCACATTCCGTGTTGGTGTTGCTCATGGCATCAAATCAATAGAAAATTCCACTTACCTATGAGGCAGTAACTATAAAATATTATTTTCGAATACATCCTAAAACTGTTACAAAATTAGATACCTCTTCAAGACCTCAGCATCCTTGACATTCTTACCTTTATCACTAGAAGCATGCACTGCAAACCATACACACCCTTTCCTACGATTTATATTTTCTTGCATGGCTATAAGCATTCTCACTAATGTATGTTTCTTCCTACCCTACAAAATTATCTTCTGTCAATCATCATCCAAGAACTCAGTAGTCTTATCATAACAATCTGAATTATTCTTCTGAATGTACAACCAATCCATACCTAATAACATACTGTATGATCCCAACATAAGCACATTTATATGTGCTAATGTAGACATACTGTTCAACTCAAATACACAAGATCTTACCCATTGATGACCTCTTTTCTTAGCATTTTTAGCCAACTACACTAACGAAGACTTTGCATGCACTTCTTTATTCAAACCACACTTATTCACAAAGTAAGGACTAATATAACTATACCTAGATCCAAGGTCAATCAAAATAGAAAATAATTAATCACAAATCTTACCTTCTATCTTGAATATAGATTATTGATGATTAACCTTCCTATTATAAAAAGTTACATAAAATTGAGGAATACCATATATAATATCCCTAATTGTTTGTGCCTCTTGAGAACCATAAATTTGCGGTCTTCCACCATGATGTTGTGGAAAATATATCCTCTGATGATCCTTTCTACAAGAAAAACACTATAAAGGCTTCCTAACATTGCCCTTGTTCTTCACCTTAGACCGAAATCATTGTCTTCTATCAGTTTCATTCAACTTTTTGTGAAATGCTACATTCTCCTTGTCACTAGTATCGTTTCTCTTTTCCTCTCATCTTAACCCACCTTCCCTTATTCTTCTCTTTACCTTTCCAATCCTACATAGACTCATTCTTACGCTTTGATTTCTCATAACAATGTTGCAACTTTCTGATGGCTTCCTGCAACGATCTAGGCTCATCAAACTCAATCCTATGTTTGAATGATACCAACAACCCATTGATGAATCTTTGAATCTTTTCTTTCTCCTCCTTAACGTAAGGCACATAACTCAACAATATCCAAGAATCTACTAGTATACCTCCGATCGATGATATATCCTATCTTCAACTCATAGAACTCCTTTTCCATGTCATCATAGTATCTTTGAAATAAATACTTCTTCTTGAAAAGTCTCTCGAACTCGCTCCAAGTCAACTCCTCTTTGAAAATTCCTCCTACATTCTTCAAATATTCCCACCAAACGTCTTATTTTACTTTAAGACTAAAAGTAGTTATCTTGGATTTCATATTCTTTGAGTAATCATGCAATTGAAAAAACTTATCCATCCCAAGCAACCAAGCTTCTGCATCTTGTGACTTTTCCATTTCTCCGTCAAATGTAGGAGGATTTTCTTTCTTGAATTCCTCTAGAAAATATTTCTTCTCACTCCTCTCATATGGATGATTATGGTGATCACAATGTTGTATTTCTGAACCAGAACTAGAACAAAACCCACAGTCGTTACCCCTATTATCAGGTGTATCCAAAAATCTACCATCTCTATTTTTACCATCCTTGTCAAACCTATATCCTGATTGAGACCTACTCTCATATGCCCAATTGGTCCTTTCCTCCTATCCATGACTATTCCTAAGTGGTCCATGTCTCTAAAAATCTGAAAAACTATGAAGGATGATTACATTGATCTCTGGCTTCTTTTCTTGTGCCCTAGCAAGTCTCTCCTATGACTAAATTATTCTGTCATTATCTTCCTTACAACTCCTTATCTCTTCTTTCAAACTTCTAAATGTATTTTTTATGTCATTGAAGTAATCATCGTCATATTGTTCATTTGATGAACAATCCTAGGTCAAAAATTCATGTAATAAAGTTAATAAAGGAAAAAAAAGACCAGAGTCATATGGCACATATTCCAAGATGAATGTTGGGAAAAAACATCCTAGTGTGGGTGCTCATTTGGTTATTATGGCTACAAAAAATTGGAATGGAATTGGGAAAGGAATTGGAAAAGGCAAAGAGGCATCACTTAGAATTTTATTTATGAAAATAAAGGAAATTAGGATAAAATGAAGGTGAAAAGTCACAGATTACACATGAGGAGGAAAATGAAGGATTATAATGGAAAATGAAGAAAACAGAGGCCTCATTGATAAAATGGCTTCAAAGGATTAATTTATAGCTTTTGTCAGTTTAACCTTTTTCAGTTTAGTTTTAGAGCTCTCTCTCTATTCTTTCTACTCTCTCATACTCGTGCATACTTAGAGTATTATTGGAGCACTCTAGCATTGGAAAAGGAAGGCAAAGGAAGGACAAGGAGGAAAATGGAAGCAAAGATCAAGAAATGAAGAGTCATATCAAGTGGCTACAACAAGATTACTTGTAGGTATCATGTTTCATGTATGATTTCCATGTTATTTTTGGCATGCATGTGTGTATTTGGTTCTCTCACTACCATTGGAATGGGTTTTTATAGGTGTGATAGTGGTTTTCAGCCTTTCCATTCCATTTCCGGATAGCAATGGTGTGATGGAATTTTCTCTTAATTGGTTAAGCTAGATTGTTGGATGGTTTCAAAACTAATTGGGGTGGTATCATGATGAATCACAAGGCCCAAGAATCCCTGGACTGGTAAAGGTGGGATTTTGGTAAATCCTAGTTGTGCATGGCCTCATTGGGTATAGGAATATTTGACCAGTAAATTGCAGGATATATGATATAGTCTAGAGGGTGGAGATACTAAAAATCCTCATGGCTTAGGTGAATATATCTGGAGGCATCCATGCTTTTATAGCCCTAGTGATCCATGGACCAATGTATGGTGGGATTTCGGGAAAGCCTTGTAGTCTAGGTTTCATTTTTGGGCCTAGGAATCCCTTAGAAAGATATATGGTAATGCCTGATTGTATTGGGTCTTTCTTTGGGCCTAGAAATCACTGATAGGTTTGGTGGAATGAGTGGTAAATCTTCAGAAGCATGGTTGGTTTGTTGTGAGTCCCCTATTCATGCTTGGAATATGGCATAGCGGTGATTGGATGAAAGAAAGATTTGGTTCAGCCCAATTCATGGTTGGGTGGTACGTGGCATTCCACGACTTCGTTGGCTTTTACATATGGTAATAAGAGTTATTTTAATCTTGTATTTAATAAGAAAATTTACTTGTTATTATATGTCTTTAATGTTTGCTCTATCATTGTTACTATTCAGATAAGTATGAGGTCCATATTTCATATGTGTTTTATGACCTGTACATTATATGTTTGTGATGTGTTTAACGAAATTCTTGTCATAGTTGGAATGCATTAGGCCAATTCCTTATTTAAGTTTTGCATTAGAGGCCTTTTATTATTGTTATTTATCATTTCTAATAAATATAAGTGATTCCTAGCCCTAAAAAAGTGTCTCAAATTTCAGGTTCGTTGGCATAGAACTTCCTAAAAAATACCACAGTCACATGGAGGGTTTGTTAATGGAGTGATTGGGGATCTAGTTCAGTTAAAAAAAAATAACTCATGGGTTGGGCACCTGTAGTTGTTGGTTAGCCTATGGGATTCTTGTAGCTCCTGGGGAGGGTTAGTTTGGCTTTGTTTTACCGATTTTTCTTCCTTAAATATACTTGGGGAGTTAAATCACATCATAATAAACCTTAGTCACATATTTACCCTGATGGACCTATTATTTTGGGTAAATGTTGTAGGATGGTGTTATAGAGTGGTATCAAAGCATAGTTAATGCCTTGGACTAGATGGATGGAATGTTTTTTTCATGCATACATGTTGTTTTCATATGTGTTCATTATATTTGTGGTCTATGTGTTTGTTATGTATGCATGGTGGTGTTCATTGTTATAATTATGTTTCATGTATAGGTTGATGTTGTTGTCGTTGGAATGTGTTTATCATGAATGAATTTCGGTTGAATATGCATTTTTTGTGTATGTATGTTGTCTATGTGGATCTAGGCCTGAATTTTCATGATTATGGTTGTCATTCTTAGGGTCATGGTATGCAGTTTGCATTGTCATGCATAGTAACTAGAAAATGACTGAGATGGTGTTGATATATTGTTATGATTATGATTATACATGTATTTTGCTAATATGGTTAATCTTATAGATGAGATATCCTCGCATGAACTATACTGAGGTATGTTGATTATGTTTATATTTGGTTTAGTGGGCATTGTATACTTGTAGGAAGAAGATCAAATATGAATAGAAATATGGTAGACTACAATTCATGATATTATCCTAAGAGATACAAAGAGAAACGTGGTGATATGTACTCTCTTGATAGAGCAGACACTTTGAGAAGTTTGAAGGAAGAAAAAAAAAATTGCAAGACAGATAATGCCAGGATCATTTAGGCACAAGAGAAACAATGATAGGTTAATGCAGTCATCTTCCAGAGTTAGTGAGATTTTCAGAGATAGGGATTGCTTAGGATTAGTAATGGAAAAGAGGACATGACTAATGGGGCATATGGAAGTCAACATCATGATGGCCATATGTCAGATAGGGATGACATGATCGAAGATGGAAGGTTCATGCATACACCAGATAAGAGAGGTGATGGAAACAGGTTATATCCTAGTTTTGGTTCTAACAGGTATCATGATCATTATTGTTATCATCCTTATAGGAGTAGTGACCTAAGATATTTACTAGATGAGTTAAATAAAGCTAAGCCACCTAAATTTGATGGAGATTTTAAGAAGCCAAAATATGCATAGGCATGGTTACTTGGGATTAAGAAATTATTTGAGTTGCATGATTACATGAAAAATATGAAGGCTATAATAGCTATATTTAGCTGCAAAGGGAAAGTAGACATCTGGTCGGAAGATGTGAAGCAGTTCATAGATATCAGTACAAAGGAGTTGAATTGGCATGAATTCAAGAGACTTTCAAGGAAGAAATATTTGTCACAAAGGTACTATGACATAAAGGCCAAGGAATTATATGAGATAAAGATGGGATCAATGAAATATGAGTATTATATGACCAAGTTCCTAGAATTATTGAGGTGTGTGACATATATTAAGGATTATAAATCCAAATTTCTGAGATTTTTCAGTGGTTTTCCATTAGCACTAAGAGATTGGATTGAGTATGATGATCCTCAGTCACTTGAAGAAGCAATTGGGAATTTAAAAAACTTTTATGAGCAATCAAATCGTAAGGAAGAATATCAACAAGGTTGGAACACGAAGGACAAGGCTAAAGGTAAATCATAGCCAAAAAGTAAAATACCCTAGGATGCAAGTGAGAAAGAAAATGCTGCACCTTACAAAATTTTAATGGACCTCAGCCTCGAGCACAAAAGAAAAAAGCTGATGGTAGTAGACAATTGCAGTGTTGGAAATGTGGTAAGGTGCATCTTAAGAAGGATTTTCAGTAGAATCAAGGTGGAAAGCCTCATATCTATAGAGAAAAAGAGGTCCAAACAACTGGGGATGTTGGGCAAAGCATTCCTCGTATATATCTAGCATTGGATAACTGAAAGGCATATCACCATGAATTTATTATCAAGATGGAAGGTAATATTTGTGATCATGTTGTTTCTATTTTGACTGACCCCAGATATAATTATAGGTATGTTAACCCTAAATTGGTGGATAAGTGTTGTTTGAAAAAATAAGTAAATGCTGATTCTTGGTTAGTGCAGTTAGCTATAGGTACTAAGAAGAGAGTTCAACATTGGGTAAGAACTTGTGCATTTGAGTTGAATGGTATGCATACATCAGCACATATAAAATTACTTCTGTTGTGATCATACAATATGTTGTTGGGTATGTATTGGTCGTACCTTCATAGGACCAAGGTAGATTGTTATGACAAGGCTACTGAATGCTTAGATGAAAATGGAGAATAGAGAATCTTGTAGGGTATGAAGAAGACTACATTAGTTATAATGTTCAAAGCTATGTAGATCAAGCATAGTCGCATGAAAGGGTGTGTGTTATTTGTAATACATATTTACAATGATAAAGGTAAGGATGTTGATGATGCAGAGGTATTGAACAAGTACCTAGTTTTAGAACAGTTTCGAGATGCATTTCTCACAGATATTTTTGAGTTTTCACCTCACAGAGAAGTGTAATTTTCTATTGAGTTGGTACGAGGGGTAGCATCACCATCAAAGGAACCTTACACGATGAGCACTCTAGAGTTAGTGGAATTGAAGTTGTAGTTAAAGGAAATTCTTGACAATGGATACAATAGCCCAAGTGTATCATCATGGGTTGTACCAGTATTGTTTGTGAAGACGAAGGATGGTACTCTTAGGTTTGGTACTGACTACAGGTAGGTGAACAAGGTAAGCTTTAAGAACAAGTATTTGTTGTTGAGGATTGATGACTTTTTTAACTAGTTGAACAAAGTAGGGTGTTCTCGAAGATTGATATGCGATTAGGATACCATAAAGTATGCATCAAAGAAGATGACATTTACAAGGTTTCTTTCTGGACCATGTATGGGAATTATGAGTTTTTTGTAGTTCTATTTGGTTTGTTAATGCTTCAGCTACTTTTCTGTGCTTCATGAATAATGTGTTGCATCCTCTTCTGGACAAGTTTGTTATTGTGTTCATTGATGATATATTCATATATTCTAAGAATAAAGAAGATCATGTTGAACACTTAGCATCAGTATTGATATTGATAAGAGAGCATCAGTTGTATTCCAAGATTATCAAATTTAGTTTATTTTAGACAAAGTTACATTACTTGGGACATGTTGTTTCCAAGGAAGGCATAATAATGGACCCATAAAAGATCAGAGCTAAAATGGAATGGGAAGCTCCTACGAATGTGGATGAGGTCATATAATTCATGGGGTTTACATGTCATTATAGGAGGTTCAACAAGAAATTCTTAGTAATTGCATATCCTATTACATCATTGCAAAGGAAAGGGAAGAAATTTGAATGGAAAGATGAATGTGCATCATGTTTTGAGCAGTTGAAATAATTTTTGACAAATTTCGTAGTGCTTAAAATCATAAATCTGGAGAAAGGATGTGTATTATGTACAAATTTATGGAAGAGAGGACTTCGTGGAGTCTTGATGGAGGAGGGACACGTGGTATGTTATGAATCAAGGAAACTAAATGAGAACGAGTATAAATATGTGACACATGATCTTGAGTTAGCAACGATCATCCACACTTTGAAGATGTGGAGACACTATCTTCTTAAAAGATGGTTCATCTTGATGAGTGGCCATAGTGGATTTATATGCGTATTGGACCAACTAAATTTGAATTCTAGGCAAGCTAGATGGTTGGCTATGATCAATGAGTTTTACTTCGAGATGAGGTACATTAAAGGGAAAGAGAACATGGTTGTAGATACTCTTAGGAGACGAGTCTCAGTGAATCACATAACAACTATGAGATCATACCAGACCGATTCATAGGATCAAATCTTACAGGTAGGACAACATGATGAAAGGTATAGGGATCTTAGGAACATGTTACAACATGGTATAGGTGAAGAAGATGCGGATTATCATCTCACGATAGATGGTTTGGTTAGATTTAGGGACAAGATATATGTGCCGGAAAATAGCTAGGTCGCGAAGCTTATCTTGAGGGAATTTCATGTTAATATGTATTCAGGACATCCAGGATATTAGAAGAAATTTATAGTGGTGAATAAGTTCTACTACTCGCCAAAAATGAAGAAGTAAGTGGCAGAGTTTATGGCTAGGCATTTAGATTGTCATTAGGTAAAAGCATAGTGTAAACATCCAGGTGGTCTACAATAACCGATTCCAATTATAGAGTGGAAATGGGAGGCCATTTATATGGATTTCATCACAAGTTTTCCAAGGACATCTAGACAGCATGATTCCATGATGGTTGTGGTGGACAGGTTGACAAAGGTAGCACACTTTACTCCAATGAATTCTATGAATTAAACTAGTGAAGTAGAACATGTATTCGTCAAACATATAATGAGGTTACATGGTGGTCTAAAGAATATTGTGTCAGACATAGATGCGAAGTTCACTTCTAGGTTATAGAAAGAGTTATTTCCAGGTTTTGGTGAAACGTTTCTCTTTAGTACAACTTACCATCCGCAAAAAAATGGACATGGAGAGAGTTTCAATAGGATTTTAGAGGCCATGTTGAGAATGTATGTTATGCATAAACAATAGAAGTGGGAATAGTACCTTCCAATGGCTGAGTTTTCTTACAAAAGTGTGTATTATGATTCCCTGACGATGAGTAAGTTTCAGACACTTTATGGGAGGAGTTGTAATACTCCCATCAGTTGGAGTGATACAATGAAAAAGGTATTGATATGACTATATATCTTGGAAGAAATGGAACATGGAATGTAGTTTATGAAGAATAATATAAATGCAACACAGGATAGACATAAGAGTTATGCATATCAACACATGATATTTAAGGAGTTTCAGTTTAGGGAGCATGCATACTTGCACATCAAGCCCAAGAAGAGATCCTTGAGAATTGGGTCATGTGCGAATCTATCACCTGGGTATTGCGGGATTTTCTATGTCCTTGGAGGAGTGGACCGGTGGCCTATTGACCTGTACTACCTTTGACAATGAAATTACATGACGTTTTCCATGTTTCATTGCTTAAAAGATATCTAAAGGATGTCGATTATGTTATTGATTTGTCTGTATTGCAGGTGAACCGAAAGGAGAATTCCAACCAGAAATTTAGTGTATTTCGTAGAGAAATATGGCCATGCTAAGGAACCGAGAAATCAAGAAGGTTAAAGTGCAATGGAAGCATTTTGGGATCGATGAAGCTACATGGGAGATGGTTGATCAAATGCAAACGATGTAGCCTTCCTTGTTTGTCAATTGGGGCAAACAATTTTTGGTATATGTATATATGTATATGTATGTAAATACTGCATCAAGTTGTGTTATAAAGATCCAATAATTGGTATGGGTGTCATGTTGTTATCTTTATAATGTTGGTTGTTCTTTTCAACAGGTTGTTCATTGTAAAAATTGCATTGAGCTAAGTTATAAAGCTCCATTGGCAATATGTTTTGGTTGTCAGTGGTTTTGCTAGTTGTAGGTGTGATTGAACACCAAGGATGGTGTTCCCCTGAGGGGTAGGGATTTGGAACATCTTCGGGTTAAAATCCATGTAAAAAATTTAATAAAGGAAAAATAAGGCCAAGGCCATGGGACACATATTCCAAGTTGAATGTAGGGAAAAAAAAATCCTAGTGTGGGTGTTCATTTGCTTATTATGGCAAAGGGAAATTGGCAATGGCATTGGAAAACACATTGGAAAAGGAAAAGAGGCATTATTTAGCATTTTATTTATGAAAATAAAGGAAACTAGGAGAAAAGGAAGGTGAAAGGTCACAAGTTGCATGTGAGGAGGAAAATGAAGGAAAATAATGGAAAATGAAGAAAATAGAGGCCTCATTGATAAAAAGGATTTAGAGGATTAGTTCATAGCTTTTTTCAGTTTAACCTTTTGTTAGTTCAGTTTTGGAGCTCTGTTTTCATTCTCTCCACTCTCGTATACTCTTGCACACTAGAGTATTCTTCGAGCACTCTAGCATTTGAAAAGGAAGGACAAGAAAACAAAGGGAAGAAAATATCCAGCAAGGAAAAGTTGGATCAAGTAGCTACAACATGATTACTTCCAGGTATCGAGTTGCATGTATGATCTACTTGCTAGTTTTGGCAAGCATGGTACATGCATGTGTGTATTGGTTGCCTTTTTGTCACTTGCATGGGTTTTTCTAGGTGTGACACTGGCTTTCATCCCTGCCTTTCCATTTCTGGATAGCCATGATGTGATGGAGTTTTCTCTTCATGGTTGAGTTATATTTCCATATGGTTTAGAAACTAAGAGGGGTGGTATCATGAACAATCACAAGGCTTGTGAATCCTTAATTGGTAAATGGAAGGATATATGGTAAAGCCTAAAGGGTGACAAAAAAAATCCTTATATTTTAGGTGGCGAGATCCTAAGGCATCCATGCTTGTATAGGCTTAGTGATCCCTAGACCGGTGTATGGTGGGATTTCGATAAAACCTGGTAGTGTATGTTTCTTGGTTGGGATTAGGAATCCCTTGGTGGGATATACCGTAAACATTGTTGTATTGGTGCTTACTTCAGGCCTAGAAATCCCTGACTGGTTTGGTGAGATATGCGATAAATCCTTAGAAACATGGTCAGTTTGTTATGAGTCCCACATTCATGATTTCAATATGGCACATGGGTGATTGCATGAAATTAATATTTGGTTCACCCCAATATATGGTCGACTGGTACATGGATGTCCTTGACTTGGTTTTCCTTTTGATATGTTAATAAGAGAAATTTTCCTATTGTATTTTATGATTAAATGTACTTGTTATTATGTGGCCTTAATGGTTGTTCTATCATTATTACTATTCTGGTTATATGCTAGTTATATGTATGGTTTTATGACAAAATTGAGTTATCCCTCTCATCATGTTTTGGTTAGTAACTGAAATGTTCATGAAAGTATGACTTAATAGATGATAATGAAACTATTGTGAGAGGGAAACATAACTTCTTAACGAATCTCAGATAAGTATGGGGTCCCTATGTTTATATGTATTTATATGACCTATTCATTGTATGTTTATTATGTGTTTGAAGAAATTCCTGTCGTGGTTAAGATGAGCCAAGCTAGGTCCTTTTTCAAGTTTTGCATTAGAGGTCTTGTCTTCTTGTTATTTATCATTTTTGAGAATTTCATCAAGTTTTAGGAAGATGCCTAAGTTCTAGCCCTGAAAAAGTGGCTTAAATTTCAGGGTCATTGGCACAAATCTTCCTAAAAAAATACTACAATCACATGGAGGCCTTACTATGAGAGTGTCTGGAGGGTTTTAGTCACATGGAGGGCTTGTCAAGGGAGCGACTAGGGTCTAGCATAGTTAAAAAGCAGGTTAACTCAGGGCTTGGGCACCTAGAGTGGTTGGTTAGCCTCTAGGGTTCCTCTATCTCCTTAGGAGGGTCAATTATATTTTTGTATGTCGATTCCACTTCCTTAACTGTACTTGGGGAGTTGAATCACATCATAGTAACTCTTCATCACATATTTAGCCTGATAGATTAGTTAGCTTGGGTAAGTGTGGGAGGAGGGTGTTACATATGATCTGTAGGGATAATCATGTGAATTCTAGTCCACCATTTCCTTGTCATATTTGATCCTCTACTTCTTGCAAACATATCATGTCAATAAATCAAGAATAAACATAATCAAAATACTTTAGCAAAGTTTATGGGAGGCTATATTTTCTGCAAAATCAATATAGATTATAATATATATATATATATATATATATATATTGAAATCAACATATCAATCATCTCGACATCTACATCATCAACCTCTACATGATGACACAGTTGTAACAATGAAAATAATAATGCATGCATAACAAACACATATATCATTGACATGCATGCATGAAAAATGCATTCAACCCATCCAGTCCAAGTGTTGAACTTGAGAGATCTAATACCATTTTTTGGTATAAAATATCACCCAAAGAGAAAAAAAATTGCTCTGATACCAATCTGTAATCCTCCATACCAAATCTACCCAGCTTCACTGGCCTACCAGGGTAAATATGAGTGGAAGATTTGTTATGACATGACCCGACCTACTGGATTCTATTAAGGAATTGGGGCCAACTACAGAATACAAACTAACAACTCATAACATTCTACAAGGGCTACAAGTCACTTAGAGGCTAAGTAACCAGCCCAAGTGGAAAAAACCAAAGATGGACACCTTTTTCTCTAACGTTGGTCCCAAAACACTCTCACAACAAGCAATCCATGTTGTTTAAAGCCTCCAACCGCACGGACAATTCAAAATCCATGCGGTTGCAACCTAAAATGTCTTGTTAGAAGCATGAGGTCCCGGATTATGAGTCTAAATTCCAGGTCAGCGTCCAAATGATCTAAGTATGAATGTCAGTTTTTTTGTGCTAATTTCATCTTTAGATTTAAAATTTATTTGTTGATATTATGCTTATTGTGCATAGGTTTCATTGGTGTTTATGTGTGTCAAATAGGTAAATAAGCTCATTTTTAATTGAATTTGAAGAGCACAAAACATGAAATACAGATGCTGAAAAATAGAAAAAAAATAACAACAAACCATCACAATGGATCCATCAACATAGGATTTTAATGGACGAGTTCACCCCTCCTGGGCTACATCTCCTTGGTCCAACTTCCATGGCTTGGGCCTCTATATTAGCTCAAAAGTGAAAAAAATGTTGTTTAATTTCAATACAACTCATGAAACATGCTTCAATGAGTCCATAATGTCCAAATCTATTAGAAATGACTATTGTTACTCCTAATTTGGTCGAAAATTGCTCTAGATATGGTCAAAACAAATTTTCACCTTGCACATTGTCATCATGGTGATTCTTAGCTTCTCTTCCTTTATACTTGCATCAATTCTTGACCAAGTATCTTTGTCATCTCCATGTACCCTTTGAAAACCAAAATCAAGCATTTAAGGAACCCGTGCCTTCTTTTTCAAACTGCCTTATCGCTTTCTCTTTGACCTTTGCACTCTCTTTCACCAGTATCTTGTTTGAAACACTGCTCAACACTGATGTTGACTGCTGCAAATGTTTTACATATTGTTCACTCTATTTCACTAGCATCTTGTTTGCAACACTGCTCAACACTGATGTTGACCGCTGCAAATGTTTTACATATTGTTCACCACCTTTCAAAGGAAAATTGTTAGAGTCCTAAAACATCTCATTAAAAGCATAAGCAACCTTAATGAAATCATATTGTTCATTCGATGCATCTTTTTGAAAGGTTTGATTCAAAACATCTCTATGTTTGATCATCAACAATGTCAAATTCTCACTTGCATTCACTATCATCTTCATTTCTCCTACATGTATAAGATCCAAACTGGTCTTCTTCTTATGTGCTATAACTATGTACTGAATACCATATTTAAAAAAGTCATACTTATTCTCATGGCAATGAAATATTGCTTTCCTATCATAAATATAAGGACTTCCCAAAAAAATACCTAATATCTCAAGCGGCACCACATCAAGTTCAAATTCATCAAGAAAGTATGAATTGCTGGCCAATCTTAGTATGCACTTCCTTGTAACCTGCAAGTTTTCATTCTTACAGATCTACCCTAAAGGATAAGGTTTTGGATGTCTAATAGTTTGAAGGTCTAGCTTCTTAACCAAGTGTTCGGAAATCAAATTAATTTGTGAACCACTATCAAAAAGTGTATCTATCTTGGTATGTGTAGAGATGACTCTAATATGGAAAAGCCCAATCCCTGTATCTTCATATTGAGTGATATTGGAACAATTTGAAGAAATATTTCTCGCTATATTCTTACGTTCCAAACCCATGGCTGTAATCTTTGTCTCATCTCTTGAATCTGACCCTAAGTCATGTTCAACTATAGCAACAATTGTTCCCTTTTCTTTGGATTTTAGTTTGTTTCGCTTCAACTCTAGATGAACTTGCCAAAAATTCTATTCATCATGGCCATTGTTTAAATAGTGTTTACATGTGAGTTTCTCTTTCTCTCTTTTGACATATCTATTTCTCTTTCCTCTTCCATAAAATTTTCCCTTTCCTTTACCTTCACTATCACTTTTCTCATCTATGTTCTGTTTTCCTATTGCTTCTAAATGTGTGGCTTGAACAAAAACCTCATCTATGTTTGTGGGATTAAACATGAGAATAGTGTCCCTAAGGTAACTGTGCAAACCCCAAATTTACTTTAACAAAATTTCTTGAGAATAAAAATTAATACGCAAAATAAGAGCTCTTCTCATAAATTCATGAGTATAATCTTGCACACTTTTCCCTTTCAATTGTCTAAAATTTTTCTAGTCCAAATCACCTTTTGAATGTAAGATAATGGATAGAATTTATTTTTAATGGTAGAAAAAAAAATTTACCAAGACATAGAGATCTTATTGTGGCTTTTAATCTCTTCTTGAGTCCTTGCTTCCCTCCATACAAGTGCAGATCCTTCCATCCTTAAAGAAGCCAATTGAATCTTTATGTCATCTTCATGAAGGTTTTGAATTCTAAAATACACCTCCAATTGACTTATCCAATTGTCCAATATTTCTGAATTTACCTCACCATTATACATTAGAAGCTCAAATTTGACATCAAGTTTGAGTAAGGGTGTTTTTCCTCTTGTAGTATTTGAGTGAGTATGAGTAGTTTTTGTGGTGGAAGTGGAAGATGATGATAATGGTGATGATGAGGATAGTGAGGATGGTGAAGATGGAGGTGGCTTTCCTCCACTACCTTTGAATCCTTTTCTTCATCCTTATTACCATCTAAAGTTCCTTCTCCATGTGGAGGCTTAGAACCTTCTCTTTCCATCCCAACAGTAAATCAATCAAACATAATTGTAACCATCCTCTTTATGTCATTGAAGTATTGATTGGCATCATCCTCTTCTGAATGACCTTTAATTTCTCCAAAACCTGACATGACAGCTATGGATTGGAGCTCAGATTCTACTGCTTGTACCTCTTCAATCAACTCAGTTTTTGGTGCAACTTGTACCTCTTCAATCACATCTTATTGAGGAAAAAATTGACGTGCTTCAAGTGCAGATTTGAGTGAAAATTTGGGTAGCGATGGTTCACTTGTGGCTCTCCTTATTTTGGTCCTAATCTCAGGACTTGCAACCAAAAATTTACCTTCACCTCTCTGCAGTTTCAATCTTGTAACCATCACAAATTTGCAACCATTAAAAACACTACTTGCACAAAACTCAAGAAACTATCAAGAAAATAACCTTCACAACCAGGATCTGAAACCAACTTGATCTGAGTATGAATGTTAGTTTTTTTGTGCTAATATCATCTTCAGATTTAAAATATATTTTTTGATCTTATGCTTATTGGGCATAGGTTTCCTTGGTGTTTATGTGTGTCAAACAGGTAAATGAGCTCAGTTTTAATAGAAATTCAAGAGCATAAAACATGAAATACATATGTTGAACAATAACAAAAATAAGAACAACAAACCATCACAATTGATCCATCAAAATAGAGTTTTCATGAAGGAGTTCACCCCTCTTGGGCTACATCTCCTTGGTCTAGTTTCCATGGCTTGGGCCCCTGTATTAGCTCAAAAGTGAAAAATTTACTATTTACATTCACCTACGGCTTCTAAAACATGCTTCAATGAGTCTAGAATGTCCAAATCTATCAGAAATGACTCTTCTTGCTCCTAATTTGGTCAAAAATTTCTCCAGATATGGTCAAAACAAATTTTCCTAGAAATTCTTGTCCAAATCTCGAGAAGACTCTAGTTAAGAAAGCCAAAGTTGGAGAACCCACCTATTTTGGAGGCACCCCTAAAAATATTCCAAGTTAAAAATTGGTTAATTAATTGTTAAGTTGGAGTTATGGGTGGATAAATATAAATTAACTGCACATAAGCACGTTTTTATAAAATTCATTTTTAAAAATTGGATTAGCGTTGATATGGGATTAGTGATAATTAATCAGTGCATTAAAAGATTAATAGCACACTATCAAAACATCGCGCTGTTGGTTATGGGGCAAGGTTGTATGGGGAAGGGGTTGGCCCATGGGGCTAGCCCCCTCCATTCCCCCGTCGATCCAAATATAATGATTTAAATATACATGACCACCCATATGTAACAAATACCAAAGCTTGGGCTATTGGTTAGCTGCTTCATTAGTTTGGGGGAGGTCATGGGGTTGAACCCTGACCTCCTCCCGTCCACCGTTGAATAGTATTTTTTCCACATGATAAATACGCACCAATACATATATATTACACCATAATAAATGTGTCCCCCATACCACCATATCAAAACTTTGGCATATATTAAAATGCCACCATATGTGCCAACCTCAAACTATGGTATAATTTTGACCAAATAATAAATGGTTCGAACCTTGAGTTTGAATGAAAAATGTTCCACCATATAAATGTAATTAAAACAACATTTGGAAATGTGTAATGCGACCATAAAATTAAATTTTACAATATCATATAAAAAAAATGCAATTCAACCATTGGAGAGGGGCCACTAGAGGGGGCACATGGCAGTCCCTTGTTGCACCAGCCTCTAGTTGGGTTGTCCCAAACTATGAAAAAATTTCTCATTCAACCTTAGGAGCAACTTGTAAAAATATTTCACCTTCAAATAAATCTGGCGAATATTTCTATGACACTTGTCAAAGTTTCATTGGGAAAACCTAAATAATGTTCTGAGAATATACCCTGTATGCTAACTGGGTTGCCATGTCATTAACCTGTCACTTTTTTTCAAATTTTTTAGCAATTTAGGAAAACAAAGAACATGCTCTATCTTCTTCATTTGGACTTCGTTTTCGATGAAATGAATTGTGTTGGATTCCTGGTGACGAGATCTACGCTCTCGTGTAGTTTCCTTTCAATTATGAGAAATTTCCTTTTGGAGCTTTTACAATGAGCACCTGATCACCAGACCTCTTCCTAGAACTCAATGATACTTCTAAAATGATAAATGACATCAAGAAAAATCCATTCATAAAAATTTTATCAAGGACTCAACCGAACCAAACCTAACCATGACATCCACTTCATCAAACATACGAAAAGCATGTAATCTATAGGTCATGAATGCATTTTTAATCATAGGTTTCTCATAATTGTCTGAGAATTGTCAAGAAGGTCTAATTCCCTCTCATAATATCTGTATAACATCTATTAGCTTATGCATTTGTTAACCATTCATCGACAAATGAAAACACATCAAGGTATGTAGGAATTATACATCATATAACCAGCATACAACCAAAAAATGAACAACATATACACCATGATATAATAACCATCAAAGCCACATAATAGCAAGTACAATTACTCATGAAAACACAAGAGGAAAGAGCTCTTATTAGCATATGCAAAAGCAAACCAAGTGATGAACTTCCACATACCACTTGACCATAGATTGGGATGAACAAAATATTTCTTTCAACCAATCACCCTCCTTCCATATTCCAAGCGTTAATGTGGGTTCTCATGGATAAATGAAACAAAACCAAACTAGGTCTTCTAGAGGTAAAACCACCTGAACCTTGAAACATTCATTCCACCTCATGCCTAAACATCACTAACACCAACCAGATTGGTCTCTATCCAATCTTTCTAGGGCTCCGGAGTGGTGTCCCAACCATGTCTCCAGGAACTAATAACTCAATCCACAACCGTCTAGGGCTCTAGAGAGTTTTTCCAACCCGTATCTAGGACTAGTAACTCAACCCACGAAGGGCTCGAGAGAATTTGTGCAACCCGTATTTAGGGCTAGTAACTCAACCGAAGTTGTTCTAAGCCTCTAGAGCATTTATTCCATCCAGTGACTCCAGGAACTAGTAACCCAACCCATAGCCATAAAGAACCTGAGGACTAATCAAACAACAAGTGTAAAACCCACAACAACATGGCCAACCAGGGAATGGTAATGCTAGGAACGTAAGTAAATACATTTCCTATATATTGAAGGGATTATATACAACAAGGATAGGGAGGGAAAAATCAATGTCAATCCAAGAAATCCTCTATGCCATTGAAAAATCATAACCAAATAACCACTTGCATATACCATCCATGCTAAAACTAGCAAGGAAATCATCCAAGGGTTGTTACAATCTTCAATAGACGCTATTCCTCCTTTCACCTTTGTGGATTGAATAAATGCTAGTCCTCCTCTCACCTATGTGGATTTGACCTTTAAGTCTCATAGCTACCTATTTTCCTATATATTCCAAGTTTTCCTTATAATTCCATATCACGTCAAAATTTTAGATTAATAATTTCTTTGCACTAAAATATAACGATAGAATTATAATTTCTTATATATTTTATTTGAACCATCAAATATAATTTTTATATAAACACATCCAAAACTCCTAGAATAAATAGTCCTCTAAATTGTATGAACATATTTAAAACATTTTATATTATAGATAGTACCTCTAGTCAAATTCTAGTAATTTTAGAAATAATTTTGTAAAACTACAAATGTATGTATGAGTAGTTAACTATACAAAAAGAGCGAGTTTTAGAAATATGTTAGTTATATGATGACCACCCACGTCTGATTATAAAAATAAATCAAAACATGAAAGGATAAGCAACACTACACCATTATGGACCTTATTAGCTTGTACTTGTTATGGTTAACATTGATATTAGAATTGCCCATATTTATCATCAAAATGCCCTAGACATAAATTGATTAGTATTATGGATCTATTCAATGAATCATACCATTTTTCAATACCTTCTATGTATTTTTTCAATGGAATAAGTTAACCATGTCAATTAGATTGTAACTTATACCCATGATGCGTAACGAAGGTCGTGATGTTTTGAGTTGTCAATTTTCTAATTAATTAAAATTACAATAAGAAGTAGTATTTTGTCCCAAGAATTGGGATGCCTAATTGTGCATGTACCAATAAAACATAAACTCATGGACTATTATTTTCTACCATCCATGGTTAATGTATTGCACATATCTTTATTCATTTAAAAAAAAACCTTTTGCTTGAGAAGATTCCTATATGTGGTCGAATTGACTAGCTAGGAAATAGACTAGCATGTTTGTCTATTTATGTTGGATTTTTTAAATTACAAAAATAAATTGGTAGTATATTTTTTACGGTTAGTTAAGGGGTTGAGAGGGGTATTTTGATATATTTATGGATAAAATACACTTATTGATCTAGTTATTAAAAGGTGTATTTTAATTTACTTAGGGGTATTGACGTGGTTTTTTTATGGTAAAGAAATAAGGAAAATTAATGTAATTTAGTTGTGGTGCAAGAAATATTGTAGGGATTTAAAATGTAGAGGAAGGAAAAATGCATGATAAATATGTGTAGGTAAAAGTGAATAATAATTTAGGACCAACATACATGAGATAGAAATAAAAACAGGTATAACAAATTTCCTCAAAAAAGTATATGTTAAGGATGTATAATGAAACTTTGGTGGTTTTTAATCGAAAAGGTGTCACTATTGGAAGGGAGCTTAACCAAATGTGTTTGGTGATAGTAAATAAATTAGAATTATTCTTTAACATCTTGCAAATGAGATTGCTATTATATAGATAATGTAAATTAACTTTTTTGTACACCCAAACACAAAAGTAAGTGTGCAACATACGTATAATTTTTATAATTGGATTCAATATATTCATACCTTTTGTTGTTGTGATTTTCTTTTGTTTGAACATCCTCTTGTATTTTTCAGATTATCCATGTATCAATTAATAATCTATCATAGTTATAATGAATTATTGGAAAAGCCACATAAGAATTTGTATTCGTACCTTTATTAGATATCACACCGTTAAGCTTTGTATAATCAAGATATAATCAATTCCTTATATCTGGTCTTCTCGATGGTTTTTAGCTTTGACCTTCTATTGCAGATACTCTCTCCAACAAGGTTTATATTTTATGCATTTGGAGCAAGTCATAAGATTTATTTAATGCTATAGGGGTTGAGGGAGCCATGCAAGTTATATCTCCTAAACATACCTTGTAATAAAAAATGGTCATAAAGTGCATTGGAAAGATTCAAGGAAGTGTACAACATTAAGAGATGCATAACATGTTTTCCATGTTTTCGCCCCAAAAATAATTAAAAAGGATCAAAATTAATATATTTTAATTCTTGAGAAGAAGTTGTAAAATCAATGTTTGAAATGTAAATTTTACCTTCATATGGTTGGTTTATCTTATAACAATCCAAAGTGACTTAAAGAAGGGGCATACTAGATTATTGATGCATGACTTGGCATATAGTCATTTCCTAAAACATATACTTATCAAACATGTTGAAAGCTATTGCTCGATGATATTGGAAATGATGAGAGATGTTGTATATATTTCTTCAAGGCAATTTTTGGCCAGGAAATTGTGCCAAGAAATCAAGTCAAATCAACTCAACCCACTTTAAGATCAAGTTGGCCCTTGAACCACAGGGGGCTCCCTCAAATGTTACGAGACTAATTGACTATTCATAGACATGAAACATAGCCTTTTGAGCACAATGGATATATTTATGCATTTTTGAGATGTGGTTGTTGATGGTCTTAAATTCCTTGCAAAAGTATAAAATCCCTTCCTTCCAAAGTTTGACCAACCATAACAACATAACATTTTTAAAAGAGGTGAAAAAAAAGACAAGAAAGTATCATAAATGATCTATCATTCAATCTAAATAATTAAATCACATGACAAGTCTAGAAAGCGTGAGAATATCCTTCATCAACTCAAAAAATTATAAATTGAAATTGTGCAAAAAACAATAATCTAAAGATGCAGAGCGACCAATACTGACAGTATATCTATTTGATCTACTCAGTGTTGAACACAACTTTCTAGGGGATGTAATGGAGGTTGATTCTCAGCTTACCCTCTCTCGATGATCCATAGAAATTCAATATATGTGAAGGAAAAAGATAATGAAAACTAGAATCATTCACATATGTCACAATACTCATATTTTCTTTAGAAACATTTGATTAAACTTGGAAATATAAAAGCTTTTACCAATTACAAATATGGATTTTTTACACTAAAATCCAACCCTTACGACATACAAGTAAAAGAATCTAGAGAAATGTGATCCTTAAGTTTTTAAAATATTTTAGGGATCAAATTGTAACAATACAATAACAAAAAAACAAGTTATAATTTATTATAGGAAATCTAGAAATGATAGAAAATCCTCTTCCATCGAATCTAGAAATTGATTCTTTGACTGTTGATATCTTGCCTTAAAATATGAAGCTATATGTTGATCTTGTTCCTTCAAGTTTATAACTGATTTGTTTTCCTACCACCATTCCTATCCTTTAAATCTATCTTCAAGAATATATCTTTGGCCACTTGTTCCAAAAGTTTGTACAACTCTTACCAATAACAATGCCTTTTGTGTCATCTTCAAGGGTTCCCCTTTTTCAGGTTTTCTTCTAACACAGTAAGCTTGTATTAGGCCCAAAAAATGGTGGGATGTTGGATCATATGATTTGAAAATTCATAAGCAAAGAATCGCTAGAATTTCATGAAATTAATCACCAAATCAAGTACCAACTTGTCTACCATTATCAACCAGAAACTAGCTTTCATTGAACCCAAATCTTATGCCTTAGGACATAGTTTTACTAAATATTGAATTATTTCAATTTAAGACAACGCGTTTCATGATTTAGGCTACGATATACTTTCAAAAACTTTAATTGTTTTTTCTCCTCAGTAAATGATACCATTTCCACCTCATATACTAGGCTTGTATTTGGTGGAATTATGGCCAGATCTCTAGGTTTCAATATTTCCACAACCATATTCAATTCCTATAGTAATTAGGGCACCTCCGTAGTCTTCATGGTTTCGACTTCTTTATGAAGGTAAAAAATTATTTGTTTTTTATAAAATAAAAATATAAAATTCTCTTTTACCTCATACTCATGAATAATGAAATGCCACCGTAGGTAAAGTTTTGCTATGTTTCAGCTTAAAACCCATTTTGGTACAAATAATAACAAATGAAGTTCTCTATTCACTTTATCAATTGTTTGGAAACTCTGGCTTTCACAAAATCTAAAACTTCTCAAAATCGTATTCTTTTTAAGAAATTGGAGTGAGGACAAATCACTAGAGAAACTTCAAGGTCAAAAAAGTGATAGTGAATACTCACCTTATAATCATAAGAATTTATAGTTTGTAATTCTTAAAAAAATTGATCTCGTTGGTTCCTTTCGACCATTCTTACCAATCCTCAAACCCAAACTTAAATATTCCAAAGAACCTTCTTGTTTTTTCTCTGGCTCTGGCATTGGTGTAACACTGGATGTTTTAGTTGATTTTCCCTT
This sequence comes from Pinus albicaulis, assembly GCA_034641835.2. Classification (NCBI taxonomy): domain Eukaryota; kingdom Viridiplantae; phylum Streptophyta; class Pinopsida; order Pinales; family Pinaceae; genus Pinus; species Pinus albicaulis. Next base: position 1,531,795,868 of record CM076575.1, on the reverse strand, counting down.
GAAATTGAGACTCATAAACTTAATATTCTTGATTTTGCTAAGACAATTCAACACTGCTAGATGGAATTTCTGTATTGAATCCAATGAAGGAATCCTAGTTGGCATTGACCGAAAAAAAATAAACACAACAATTGTATCACACTTTATACATATCATTGACAATAAATTAGTAAAAAAAAACATTATTAGGAATTTCAGTAAGGATTCAGAGCTCCCTGCAAACACAACTTACCATCCAATAAATTAAATAATACTCCTGCCATCTCCATAAGTGAAAATATCAGGTTTGATTAGTAGTTTAAACAAATATGGAATTCCAATTTGTTGAGTGCCCTAGTACCCTAAACCTTTCCCAATGGCTAACATCTTTACCTGTTCTGGAAGGCATGTCAATTAGTAGAAAATATAGCTATGTTTTGAAGGCCTTACATTCCCATGTGTCCTAAAGTGGTGAATGTAAATCCATTTAGCAAGATGCAAACAACTTTGGGACTATGTTTTTCTCTCTTTCATTTCCATCCAAGTCCCATATAGTTTGAAATTTATAAGAAATATTACTTAAATGATATGAAATATCCTTTTTATTACAGTCCATAGAATTTTTCTCTGGTTCTGAGCTACTTCTTGTCATTTTGTAAGAATTCATAAGCGTTGCTGTGTTGTCCTTGGGCTAGTTTGAAATTTATAAGAAATATTTCTTAAATGATATGAAATATCCTTTTTATTACAGTCCATATAATTTTCATCTAGTTCTGAGCTAGTTCTTGTCATTTTGTAAGAATTTATAAGCGTTGTTGTGTTGTCCCTGGGCCAAGACACATGACTACTTTTTCCATCCCCATTAAGAGAAACAAAAATTGAAAAATGATTTTCCTCCAAAATTTACTTCACGCATGATATACAGGTTTATGCTAGGGTTTTATCCAAGTAGATTCTACAATAAAGAAATTTGAGAAAGCAGAAAAAGAAATCTGACCCTCTGTACTTATATCCAAATTCTCCATATATCAAATAAAGTTCTTGCTGTAGTGCATTTCTTTGGTCTATATGAAATGCCATTTCATCTTTAAAAAAAAAAACCTTGTAATGTTTCAATTTAGAAATTTCCTCTTCTAGAGTCTTAATAAATATTGATGCAGATATGATTTGCTCCATCTGTGTGAGGATGGTACTATTCTTGCAGATCAAAACTATAATATCACCACCCATAGTTATGATATCTCTTCTTTAAACTTGATTTCGGTGAAAACCATCTTCCCTTCTCTCTGCTTTCAGCTGCTACGATCTGTCCCTAGATGTAAACTATGTGTTAACTGATCTATCGCTTTTTTGGTCTTTCAATACATCACACATTGTTACCTACTTGCGATTAAATTTTGGATTTGTGTTAACTGATCTATCGTTTTTCTGGTCTTTCAATATATCACACATTGTTGACGTAGTTGCGATTAACTTTTGGATTTTTTTGGATCCATCTCAGTGTAGGATGTGTTTTATTTGGAGATACACATATTATTAGTAGTATCTTATTTTAAAGTCACTGCCAAGCTAGACACTAAATTGGTGTATGAGACCTACTTGTTTGTGAGACAAGAAATCTACTTTCTCATAGTGATTTGACTGCTAAATCTACCAAAATATACATACTCTACAACTCTGATTTTGAATTATAATTACTTAAAAAAAAACACATGCTCTTAACCATTAAACTCATTAAAAATAAAAATACTTCAAAATTTAATACTAAAACCACGTCCCCTTCCTTCTATTAAAAACTAGACCCTCCCACTCACCATTTGATCTGATAGAGTAACCCATGCATGGTATCCATAAGGCCAACGCAAAGGGCGTCCTAGCAATTTTAACGTACACATGCTGCGTTGCCAGAAACGGTTTTGACAAAACAAGAAATCACGAAATCCCTGCCTTTGTTAAACATCAAACATGCGGGGTCCATTACTTAATCAAATCCATTCATCTTTTAAAGAATATCGACACTCTTAAAAATGGAGTTGTTTTTAGTTCTACTTTTTGGAGTTTCAGGTGCCGGAATCCGGTGAAACAAATTGAGGTAAAATCTTCATTTTTGTTATTTAAACTAATTTTTTGATTGTATATATGGATTCATCACCCTAAAAAACCCATAGGGCACTTCGATTGTGCAAAGTTACCCATCAAATTTCTATTTTCACTAAATTCCTGCTGGAATTTAGAGAAATTAATCTTGAAAAAACTACGGTAAAAAAGTTCAAAAAATCACATTATAGACTACTACGCACTTCATCTAACTGAACTATGTATAATTTGCTTCACATTGACACTTCCAGTGTTTAGCTCCTCACAATTATATCGACAATCACCAAACACACTGAACATTTCTTAAAATATCTTTTTACATGCTCCTTTATTTAACGACCATTAAAAATAGTGTTTTATCAAATTTGATATACTTACGATCCTTGGAGATTACAGAATTTTGTCCTCACAATGCATATTTTAATTTAGAAATATTGTAGGAGGATTGGCTCTTCTCACCTTCCAAAATGTGACTTGTTGACATCACTTGTTGACATAGACAACATTGAACTCCAACTGTTTCGAAAATACGAAGGAAAGGTTCCTTTCATGTTTTCCCTTAAAATTTTGTATCTCTTTCACTAATGCTGGAAAAATATATTTAATATTTAGTATTGAATGCATCCTTCAATTTCTCAACAACATCAATAAGCTTTTCGAGTACTTGGGTAAACAAACTATAGCCCTATAGTAAATTTATTTATTGCGATTAGAAAGCCTATCTCATATTCGATGGTCTCCATTGAGCATAAAACACGATCTTTCCTTTTCTGAATTATCATACACCATTTTCATCTCTTATTGGCTCTTTATAGCTCTAAATAGCGACCCTTCATAAGCTCACTCAAATTCACCAAATGTCACGTCAAATTCCTCATCTATCTTGCAACATGATCCCTTTGATTCCAAATATATTACAAGATCTGAATTTCTTTATATGGTTAATTTTTTATACAACATAGGCTCCAACCGCGGACTTCTTCCCCTTATGGGATGTAGAGAACTATAGACCATGTGTTGAATCCTTTGGGAATGGAGTCATGGCATTGAAACCAACTCACATCAAATCAAATTTTTATGCATACTCTAAAATCATGTTATAAAAAATCCACATTCTGCAAATGAAACTGAAGAGAATTGAAAAACTAACTAATCAATTTGAAATAAAAAAACATGATCTTTCTTCAGTGCTTTATCCACTGGAATATGGAGTCATACCAATCAACTTTATTCACATCTGATTTAACCTACAACCTCAGCCTAGAACATGTTACTTGCAAATAAACCATATACTTCATGCCAAATTGCCCATTTTTGTACCTAATAAGTCTACTTGTTGCTCCAAGTTTGTACTAGGGACAAGAATGGAGCTATAAAATGATGTCCACAATTTTTGATTGAATTGTATGTTTCTTTACATACAATTTATTATAGAGTACTTTTGTAATCTACCCATACATATTAAAAAATTAATTCTCAACAAAGAAATGTTATAGACCATGTACTTAATGGCATTGTTGTAAGACTTAGCAATAGATAGGTTCTTGGCATTTTGGATGAATGTGCGAAATAATGAATGGATACAACATGAAAACAATCCATGGTTTCATATTGGTTGTAGAGCATGAAATTGTTTTCTTTATCCACTACATCTTGTAGTATGATGATTTTTCGGCAACATGCCCTACCTCCATAGTCCCAAACAAGCTCTACACTATTGCATACATTTATTTAATTTGTGGAACTAATGCGTATCCAACAACAATTATGTAAACCCTATCAAAAACTTCAACTTAGCAAGATCCTAAAAGTTTTTTCAAATTTCTTCGTTTAACATCGCCATCACCTTTGCAACATCGTCCAATATTCTAGCTTTAGTTTATATAATTGAAAGCAACACATAATTTCCCACATTTTCAGGATTTAAATTAAAAAAAAAGGTTTTCAACATGCGTTCTCCATAAAACCCATACCTTCAAAACTGAAAATCAAATACTAGTTCCTTGTATTTATTGGGCTATGGAGTCTTATTCTTTAATATCTTATGTTTTTCTTTAACTACAACCTCCAAGTTGTGACCTACACTCCTGAAACTAAAACAATGGACATACTATAAACCAAATCGTCACAATGCAAACTTATTCAATCACAAACCTATACTCTATTCAATCGAAAATATACCATTTTAAGTATAATAAGACTTCCAAGTTAAGGAGGTCAAAAGTGGATTAACTAATAGACCACCTTGCATGCATTTTAAAATTTGATAAGAATATGAAATATGAAATTTGAATTTCATTGGAATATTATACTTACAACTACAAATCAATAGAATGTTGTAATATACGTCATTGAAGAAAATTGAAAAATCCATCCCCTTTAGATTCTAAAATTTTGCATCACTTCCGAGAGGAAGAAAAGTATACTATTGAAACTGTCATTGATGAGCATCGAGTTGACATAGAATCAAATGCATCTGAGGTTTTGAAACTAGTGGAATCTTCAAAGAGATAAAAAAGTGGAGCTAGCAGGTGAAAGATATTTAATCAATATCTAGCTTGAAATATTTTTTCACCATCAAATAATAGATCGAATCAATTATCATTCTCATGGGGAAGTAACTTCATTATTTTGTTCCTAAAAAATGGCACCAAATCTTGTATCTATTTCTTTAATATAGTTTTTTAGCTCATAAATTGTACCAAGAAATCAACTCAAATGAACTCAACCTCCTTTAGGGTCAAGTTATCTCTTAAACCATAGCGGCTCCCTCAAATATTACAAGCCTAATTGACTATTCATGGAAATGAACAATATCCTTTTGAGCATAGTGGCCATATTTAGGTGTTTTTGAGTAGTGGCTACTTATGGTCTTAAATTACTTGCAAAAATATAAAACCCCTTCCTTCCAAACTTTTAACAAAGTGCTAATATGCAACCACAATAGCATAATAATTTTAATAGAGGTGAATAAAAGAATCAATAAAGTATCGTAAATGATCTATCATTCAATCTGAATAAGAAAATTGCCTGAAAATTATAGAAAGCATGATAATATCCTTCATCAACTCAACAAAATATAAATTAAATTGTGCATAAAGAAATAATCTAAAGGTGCAGATGGACCAATATTGAGAGTGTGTCCATTTGATCTACTCATCGTTGTACATAACTTTGTAGGGTATGTAAGGGAGGTTGATTCTCAGCTTAACCTCTCTTGATGATTCAGACAACTTAAATATATATGAAGGAAAAAGATAATTAAAACTAGAAGTACTCACAGATGACACAATACCACTATTTTCTAGAACTACAAATCTTTGATTAAACTTGGAAATATCAAAGATTTTACAAATTAGATTTATGGATATTTTACAGAGAAATCCAACTGATATTACATATAAGCAAGAAATATATAGATAAATATAATCCTTAACTTGTTACAAGATTTTAGTGATCAAATCCTAAGAATACACTAATAATAAAAAATAAATCTAATTTGTTACAAGAAATCTGGAAATGATAGAAACTCTTCTGCCATCAAATCTAGAAACTGATTCTTTCACTCTTGCTATCCTTCTATAAAATTTGAACCCATATATTCTATATATGTAATTCATTTCATATTTCGAGAATAAATTTCATGATACAGAGTATTTCTCTGGATTAGACTAAATGCCACTTCATTTAACAATTTTCCCTTATCATGTTTGAATTTAGAAATTTCCTCTTCTAGAGTCAATAAATATTGATGTAGATGATATTTGCTTCATATTTTCTTCATATTTGCAAGGATCTACTTTTATTGGATATCACAACTATAATAATTCCACCTGTAGTTATGATACCTCTTATTTAAACTTGATTCTGGTGAAAAAAATCTTCACCACACTATGCTTTCATTTCCTTTGATCTGTCACTAGATGTTGACCATATGTTAACCAATATATCACTTTCATGTCCTTTCACTACATCACACATTATGGACCTAGTTGTGACTAGCATTTGGCATTTTTTTTATCCATCTTATAGTCTAATGGTTGTGACATGCCTCCAAATTGTACATTTTATTAGGCCCATCTCATTATTTATAGACACTTAAAATATGTATTTGACCCCCTTACATTCACTTTATAGAGTTAATTAATAATATTAATGGATCCTTATGAATTTGATTTATCCTTGCTTATTATGTGCCTATTATTATTTATTTTATTAGAATATTATGGAAGTATTTGGCAGATTCTGAACATTTGGAAGATGAGATAATCTAGAGACTTTATCCCTGCTACAATATGAACCAATATTGGATAATAAATTAACAATATATTATGAAAATTTTGAACAAATTATGGAGATTGTGTGATTGAGAAAATCTAGGAATGTGCTCCCTGTCATTTAATGAAGACTCCTATTGTTGGGCACCAGATCCACTATTTAAGGATTTTCAGGGGGGAAATAAATCCTGCTTTTAAGGATGTTCATTCCCCATCATTGTGTAGAAGCACAAATTCTAATTAGCCTTTATGGATTATATTTTTTCATAATTTTTATGAAAAACATTTGGTATTGAAAAATTCTACTTTCACCTCTACCAACGGTATACTTGATTTGTTCTTAGTCATGAAATACAACTTCATTTTCACCTTATAAAGATTGATTTTATTCGTGGGACTCTTATTCTCCTTGGGATTTTTCATCCCAAGAGATTTAAAGCCCTATTGTTTACCATTTCTCTTATTTATTTTCAATTGAAACCTTTCTCTTCTTAGTTCCTAGTTTGCAATTCTAGGTCCTTTTCATCATTGAAATGCTTGGATTAGTTTACTAGCTCAAAGTTCTAGAATTTCTCGTTGTATTAATAGTAATTTTATATTGCATTATAACACATGTTAATGAAGCTATATTGAGTTTTTTGCATAAATAATGAGTCCTAAAAACAATTTACTTAATAAAAATTTGTATCCCGCAACATTTTCACTTGATTAGCTTACTAGTTCATTTTTTTGAATTTTTTGTTTTCTAGAAAAAAAATTCTGCTAAATTTTAGCACATGGCAACGGACTTATTTTGAGTTATCTCCACTTCGATCAAGGTATAAAATCATCCAAATTGATAAAAAAAATTATCCCATATAAATTTCACTTGATTAGCTTAGGAATTTGGGTACCTAGATCAACTTACTAGTTCACTATTCTGGAAATTTGGTTACCTAGACCATTAGTTTGACTTATCCCCTTGTGCAAGGTGGGATACTGAGTATATATAAGCTTGGGAAATACCTATATTATATTTCCAAAACTTCCACCATATTTCCCCACCTTTATATCACCTTTGGATTCCTTACAATTCTTTCAGATGCAATCATGTAGCATCCTGTAGCAATCATGTAGCATCTTGTATCACTTCATAGAATTGATCAGAACTTAGCCAAAATTGCCTCTTAACTATATTTATCACTTTCCAACCCTTAGAAACATTCCCCAAGCCTTTTAATCCAACTAAAATGGACAATATACCCTTTGAACATCATATTTTTGTCATCGTAGCTTTAAATATGAAATTAGGATTTACTATTTTAATCATGAGTTAAGTAGGATAGAAATAGTTTACATTGATTCTTTTTTAGCACTTCATGGTTTCTGTAAATATATTAGAGTTTCATTGATGCATTAGTACAAGTAAAGTTCTAATTTCTTATATCTTGTAAAGTTAAGTTCAGTAGTTTTCTTACTTAGAATTCTGCAAAATGGTCTTGTCACATCTCAATTCACTTCATTACATCAGAACAATGAAAGGACACATTGCATGTTGTACACATAGTGGAAACACCTATTAAGTTTATATGAAACCTATATTGATAATTAAATTTGGTAGCCATGGTAGTTGTGAAATTCTTGTTGCAATACTCTCTCATCACTTTTTGGTGCCATTATCGGGGAGGTGTCAAAGTATATATTGTTTTATTCCCTAGTTGATTCATTTCTTTTACTTTCCTCAAAAACAAAAAACAAAAATTTTCCATCGGACATATTTCATTTCAAAAACATAAAATTACATTACATTATCATTCTAATTTTAAAAAAAATGATAAAAATAAAAAAATACTTCTCCAACACCAATCCCCATTTGACCGTGTCATGCAGTAAGAACCACATCACTATCTTCTTTTGAAGGTAGAAGAAGAAGAGGTGGTAATGAAGGTAGAAGAAATGGATACAATTGACGATAATGAGGAATATCCTTTTGGATTTCCCATTTAAGATATTGATATCTATGTTCATATGAATAAAATTCCTCCATCTTTCCTTCCCAACTTCCACGGTATAAGGTCAAAATATCTGGAAACGTTTCTCTCTGAATTTGAAATACTTTGCAGATATTATCATTACTTATTAAGAATTCAAAAATATAGATTGTGTTCAACAATATTGAAGGATAGAGGTCTTAAATGGTTCATGATTTTATGGTCTAATTCAAAAGGAATATTTATATAAAAATACAAAGATCGTGATCTTAAGGAGGAAATATATAGAATAACTCAAAAAGAAGATGAGAGCCTTGAGGATCTAATAGAGAGATTTATGTATAATGTTAAGAGGGAAAAAAAACTCATTCAGGATTTGACACACTAAAATCCCTCTTACTTATAAAAATTAGAGCTTAGTGGATTGATCTCCTTGATCTAATGAGTATGGGTGATGTATACCAATTAACATTTGAAGAAATTTGTGAAATATGAAAGTGCATATCAAGAGGAAGTGAAAGAGTAACTAAATCATCATCGAGATTGGTAAGTCAAGTTTAACATGGTAATTTCATAGATAAATTTAAAACAAAAATTCTTAGAAATGTAAGTGAACAAGCATATATGTTAAGAATGAAAAATGAGTGAAAATAGCATGATGAAATTTTTGTTATCTGTGTAGAATCGAATGCTACTAAAGATTCCCTATCATTAATAGCGTTGAAGGAAGTTTACCAAGAGGGTATTGGAGAAAATAAAACACAAAATAAATTATGTTATGTAACTCCAAGAAGACCATGGCAGCCTAGTCAACCTAGTGTGATGCAAGGTCCTAATTCACAATTTAAGGGTTATGAAAAACAATCTCAGAGTAATTGGAACACACCCTTTCCTTGGAAACCTTAGCCATCTTAACCCCAAAACCAATATTGGAAACAAGCTTATCAAGGACCTGATGTGATAAATCAACAATATCCTCAATACTTTCCTCAATATCCTCCATACCCAACTTAATCCTATGCATACCATCCACCTCCATGACAAATACAACCTAAACTACATCCATGTCAAAGATCCACTTCCACTCAACTCCCTCCACAACCATTTTTGAATATAAACAATAAAGTAACTCAACCCACTTAGAATGTTTAGGTACAACACTTCAAAACAACTCCTCTTGATTTAAATGGTATTCGTATTAGATTAAGAAGATGATTATTGCAAAAAATATATTATCTTGATGTTATTAAATAAAAACATATAGAGGAAGAAGATCTAGAGGTGACTAAAGAATCATGTACCACATTTGTTAGAGAGAAACAATTATATCCTGAGATTGAAGAATTTATACTATGCTTATCATCATAGTCTCTATGTGTTCAATATAATAATCAAAATAGAGAAGAAGATATGAATTTCATGGTAGAAGAGGACACAAAAAGTTATCCAAATGAGCAAGTGAACCAAGGGCATCACAACTATATTTAAATTTAGTTCCAAACAATCATTAAGTTAAAACAACATGCTCTTCTTAAAAAAATCTTGATATCATCTCAATCAAAGTAGTTGATTTGTCACATGATAGTATATCTCAAAACACATCTTCCAAAATTGCATGTGATTGTATCTATCTTCTTGGTATGTACATGGCATTATTGGATTTATTCTTGTGGTTAAGAAAAAGAGAAAAAATAATTGTCTTAGGTGAAAACCTCATTTAAGGTGTTTGAGATTGAGTCACTAGTTGAAAAAACTTTGTGAGATCATTAAGGAGTTGAAAAAAAAAATTAAATAAAAAATAATAACATCCTACGTGAAAATCTCTTTTGATGTGCCTAGGGAGACCTACTGATTGAAAATATCACTGAGGAAACTAGTAGGCCCAAATACAAAATGAAAAAAAGGGAAAAAACAAGAAAAGAAGATATTTTTTGTTCCAATTTCATCTATGTGTTTTCCTTCAGGTACTCTCCCACTTTCCCAAGGAAAAAAAACTTGTTAGTGCCACAAAAAATAACAAATGAGCAATGAGCCAAGAAAAAAGTAAAATTCATTCAGACTTGGGCTTATTACATACTATCAAAAATATTCAAGAAGGGCCATGGCAAGGTAAATTCACCCCATTCCATCCTCATAACATGATTCCATACCTTTCCCCCTTCCATTTCGTCAATTTCTAGCTCATTCGAAGCACGATCCCAAAATGGTACAATATTGTCTTATAATGTTATTAGATATATAAAATATCACTAAATGGACACAAAAATGCCAATTTATTGATTTATAAAGGGGATGATTGTTTCTTTGAACAAAAAAAAAAATTCTGGCCTATACCAAATTCCAAAACTCCGCTCCCTCCAGCCTACATAATCATTTCAAACTCGTTGTAGTCTCATTTATAGGCCTATTTTATAAAAAAGCTACAAAAACAATTGTTTCTTGTCAATTTGACTTGGGTAATGAATCATTGAGCTTCTATACTAATATGTTATCCATCCCCTAAGTCAAAATTGGAATTCAAGAACTTTCATTTTTGTCCTAAAATTTCCCATACATTTCTAGTTTGTTTGCAAAAACAATGAGATCTAGTTGTGTTCATGATTTGAGGAAAATAAAGGCATCTTGATACACTTAACTACCTACCCCATCAATCCAATCAAGCACAATTGTATTTCCACCACTTCCAAAATTTAGAATTATTACATGCACCAGTTCTGCCTCCTCATCAGAGTCATCATTTGATCCTCCACTTCTTGATTTTAGCCATGGATACTTGTACCATAACCTTACCTGATCTCCATTAAATGTCCACATCATGATCTAGATTTATGCAGGAATGCAAAAGAATACACATGTAACCATAAATACAAAGATGCAACGGAAATAACACTTCATTTCATTAATATCCAAGAACTGAAATTTGCTTATAGAAAAAATGGAAATAAACTAGCTAGGGTGTTGGTAGCATATATCTGAGAAGAGATGTGGTGGCTACAAGCCTCTAAACTGCATTACAATGAGGCTCAATGGCCTATTTGTTATTTAGAAACAATGGAAAACCCTAAACATTCAAAACGCTAACCCTAGGAGATGAATTGCCAAAACTATGGGCCCTGTCTGGGTAAATTGGTGTTTCAACTTCCCAGGGATGTAACTTTGGCATACGATCTCTGTTTGATGTGCACCATACCTTATTAGAAATATATATCCAAGGAATACAACTTTTGATGTGAGAAACATAAATCCGTGGACCCACTTTGCTTCCGATTTTCCCAAAAAACGTTATTTAGGGCCTCAAAACGACTCTGAAATTTCACGACCTGAAAAACTACTAAAAATAGTAAGTTGTGCCGAAACTAAAAACTAAAAGGGACAATTGTGGGGCCCCAAGTGGAATAGGTGGGTGGCCACCAATATCCACCTGGATCATTCCTCCCTCCTTAGGAATCAATGGCCCCCATTACGTTGAGTTCCTCCATGAGATGATGAAACTCAACATCAACAACAGATCCAAGAAATGGTTATTTTATGGAGTATTTTTACTGCTACAGGAAACTATGTTTCTTGTAGCAACCTTCAAGTTCCCAACAAAACCACCACTATTTAGCAAAAATTGATGAGAAGAGGTCAAGAGGGCCTTGACATCATCAATTGCATTTGAAGAACACTCTAGTATTATGAAAAATAAATGTTGGACATACATGCAAGAAGGACAAGAATATCCAACCATGGAGCTAAGCAACCAACCATCAAGAAGCAAATCTCTGACAAAAATCACCAATGAAGAATTAGGCCTCAATGCAGCATCTGCAACATAAACTTTGGCTCCAACAACAACTGCGAAACAAGTCTTCAATCCAAAACTTCAACACCATCATGCCTTTCCATATGTAGGAAAGGTATGTAATCGAATCCTTTAGGCTTCACAAGTTATATATAATTTCTCTTTTGTGTTTTTAAGTATCAAGGGTCAGTAAAGGAAACCATCCACAAGCTAAATTCTTTTCCAAACTAAATATTTACTTAGACTCATGTTCATCTCCCATTAGGCTCATTTTCATCACCATTAGCCTCATTTCTATCATATTCATCTATTTCTAACCTTAACCCATTATTCAAAAGCCTTTCCTGTTCATTTTTATCATTGTCCTATAACTGCTATAGGAAATTTTCGTGTTACTATAGGATATTCTAAAATTGCAAAAAAAGGTAGGGCATAAATTGTCTTAACGATATCTTGAAAATAATGCATCCAGTAGATGAGTTGTTTTATGTGGAGATGAAAAATGATGATGGTAACATGCTTAAAATATTTCAACAAACTCCAGTGCATATCGTTGAAGATGTTTTCCTCCATCATGTACAACCATTTTTTATTTCTCTAAATATTCCTGCATCCATTAACGAAGAGCTTCTATGGTGAGATGAATAAGGATCATGGTAACATGATCAAAAAAATTCAATTAAATGAAATCTATTGTTTGATAGATATGGGTTAAACAAGTTTTCTACAAGAGAGTTATAGGCTACTACAAGATTGTCCCAAAGCTTCTACAATATATTGATCAACATAAAAATAAGGAGCAGTTTGGATGTTTTCCAATCAAGATAAAAGGAGGGGGGCCAAAATAACCCTATGATCCATTCATCACACCATTTGAAAATTCTTACACCTTCATTCCCATATATTTCCATCAAAAAAGTTGTCCTTCACACCATTTTCCACCTCTTTCGTCACCACAGAGCTCCCTCACACCCATCAAAATATTTCTTATAAATCATCAGTATTTTATGAAATAGTACTTGGAGGAAATAGTCATACTAGTAGGGTCTGAGTGATTGTTATAAGAATGCACACAATCTTATAGAATTTTTTTAGTACCCTACAGGACCACATTCAAGGCACCACATCAAGAAATCTAATCACCATCAAACATTAGAGGACTACAACACAAGTCCTAAGTAGCTATAGGATCCCCTAGGACTTCTACAAGATATTTGTTCAACAAACAAAAACAATATTTTATCCACAGTGGAACCTGTATCATGAAGCACCTGCATCATAAAACTTCAATCAGCAAAGAACACCTCCATAGTAGAGACAATTATAAGGACAAGAGAGGGAAGGATGACAACACAATTTTTTCCCATCAAACTAGTTTCAGGTTCAGAGTGGCCATATAGAGTAGTATCATCCATAACTGATTTATATTTAGAAAAAATCACCTCTACAACTTCTTAAGACATAAATAAGTTACTAAATTACACCATGAAAAAGGTCAAAAAAGGGAAGAAGTTTGAGTTTCTCAAGGGTGAGAAACAATTTCAGTAGGGGCAAGAAGATCAAACCCACAATTGTATATTTGATTAGGCCCATTTGAATATTTATAGACACTTAAAATATGTATTTGACACCCTTAATTTCACATTTTATATTTAGTTCATATTATTAATGGGTCCTTCAAAGTTTTGTTTATCCTTTCTTATTATGTGCCTAATATTATTTTTTTATAGAATATTCAGAGAATATTGGGGAGATTCTGAAGATTTGGAAGATGAGACAATCTACAAAATTCATCCCTGCTACAAGATGGAATAATATTGGATAATAATTGAATAGGATATTATAAAAATTTTGAAAAAATTCTAGAGATCTAGTGATTGAGAAAATTTAGGAATGTTCTCCCCGTCATTTAATGAAGACTCCTGCTGCTAGGGACCAGATACACTATTTGAGGGATTTTTGGGGGCAATAAATACTCCTTTTAAGGAGGCTTATTCCCTATAATTTTTTATCATTAAAATTTCAAATTATCCTCTATGAGATATAATTTTCTATCATTTTTATGAAGAACATTTGATATTCAACAATTCTACTTCCACCTCTAGCAATGACGTACTAGATTTGTTTTTAATCATGAAATACAACTCCATTATCATCTTCTAAATCTTGGTTTGACTAATGGGACTCTAAGTCTCATTGGTATTGTCCATCACAAGAGCCTCAAACCCATGTTTTGTAGAATTTCTCTTATTTCTCTTCATTTGCAACATTTCTCTGCCTAGTTCATCATTGGAATGGTTGGATTAGTTCAGTAGCTCACAATTATGGAATTCTTGGTTGTATTAGTTGTAATTTTCTGCTGAATTTTAGCACGTGTTAACAAATATATTTCCAGTTTTTTCCACTTATATTGAGTCTTAAAAACATTCTAATTAATTACAAAATATATCCGACAACATATTGACTTGATTAGCTTTGGAATTTTGTTACTTAGATTGACTTATTAGTTCATTGTTCTCAAATTTATGGTTTCTAGTAGTAAATTTCTACTAAATTTTAGCACGTTTTAATGGACTTATTTTGAGTTGATTACAGTTATATCGAGTTGTAAAGGACCTATCCACTCCTTTAAAACCTTCCACCATCTTACCCACCTTCACATTCTGTAACGCTTCACAAAATTGGTCAGAACTTGGCGAGAATTGCCTCTTAAGCCTATTTTTAACTTTTAATCCCTTATAAATGTCCCCCAGGCCTTGGAATCCAACTGAAAGGGAAAAAAATACATTTTAAACAAAAAAATTTCATCATCATAGATTTAAATCTACAATTAAGATTTATTGTTTTGATCATGAGTTAAATAACATAGAAATAGTTTGCATTTATTCCTTTTGAGAACTTTGTGGTTTTTGAAAATAGATTAGAGTTTCCATGATGTGATAGTTCAATTAAAGTTTCAATTGATTCTTTCTTGTAAATTTAGGTTCAGTGGTTTCCTTCCTTAGAACTCTGCAAAATGGTCTATGTATATCTATATTCACTTCATTACAACAAATTAACAAAAGAAGGACACATTACATGTTGCATACATAGTGCTAAGACTTCTTAGGTTTCTACAAACACTAGATTGATAATTAAAATTTGTATCCTTGAGAGTTGCAAAATTCTTGTTGCAATACTCGGGCTCATCAGGCTGGTGGTACTTAGTTCTATTTGGCTATACACATATGGTTTTGAAGAAAATACTTAGGTGTTTGGGTTTGAAACCATGTGCCCTTCCTGCACAATCATTGTGAATTATTTCTAGAGCTAAAATGCTATAGATTTGTATGAGAAAGGCCCATAAAATGTTAAATTTTTCTTAAAGTGTTTGACTCTTTTGGTACAAACTCCAGCACATGAAGATGACATGTTCAAATTTCTTCAACCTGGAAATCCACATATGTTTTCTAAAAATATGATGCAAGTACTCAAGCTTATAAACCCTAAACTTTGTGTGGCTAAATTAATTAAATTTATTTGTTACAAGCTCAAACCTTCCACCCACCATTTTATCAAAGAGAGTAACCCTATGCATGGTATCCATAAGTGGAATGTGTAGGGGTTCCTAGAAGTTTTGAAAACTACCATAGGGTGGTACCGCTATGAAGCTATGCTTGCCACATTGCCAAAAAATATGTTGAAAATATAAGAAATTGTTGATCCCCCCATTGTTAACATTGAACATGTGGGAGGTACACTATTTAATCATATATGTTAATAATTTAAAGAGGATGAAAACCCTTAAAAATAATTAGTGCTTTATTCAACATAACTATGTATAATTTTCTTCGCATTGCCACTTCCAATGTTGAACCTCCTCACCATTATATTGATAATCACCAAATTATATGAAAATTTCTTTAACGATACTCTTTACTTGCTCTTATATTTTACGACCATTAAAAACAGAGTCATATAAAATGTGATGTTCTTATGATCCATGGAGATTACAAAATTTTGTCCTGTCATTGCATATTTTAATTTAGAAATAACGTAAGAGGAATATGTATGATCCCCTTCCAAAATGTGACAAGTTGATATATACTCCATTTAGCTCCAATTGTTCTTAAAATATGAAGGAAAGGTTCCTTTCATATTTTCCCCTAAACTTATGTGTCCCTTTCACTAGTGCTAATAAAATGTCTTTAGTATTGCAAATTTAATAATTAAAACATAGCCACATTATTTGAGTCTATCCTTTAAATTATAAAAAACATCAAGAAGGTTTTCAAACAACTGGCTAAAAAATGACAACTCCACCATAAATTCATTTATTGCAATTAGAAGGCCTCTCACATATTGAATGGTCCCCATTGAGCATAAAACATGATATTTCCTTTCCTAAACTATCATTTATCATTTTCATCTCCTATAACATCTTTATAGATATAAATAGTGACCCTTCATAAGATCATTGAAATTCACCGAATGTCACATCCAAGTCCTCAAATATCTTGCAACATGATCCATTTTATTCCCAATATATTGCAGGAGGTGAAAAAATTTTGTATGGTGAATTTGTGCTACAACTAGAGACATCCTAGAAATTATTCTACAAAATTTTCCTTAGATAAAAATGGTTACAAACCAAATATCTCCAATATATTTATATTTTGGGGAAATGTCAATATCCTAATGTAAATAATGGCAAGGTCAATTGGTGGACATTTAATAACTAATTTAAGTGTTCGAAGGCAGATTTAAAAACATAGAATGAGATTAATGAGACATAGAAAATACTTACCAATAAGGAAATATGTATGGAAGAAATATCCATATATTATTAGAAACTGTTTTGGCGGATCCTAAATTTTTAAATAATGAAATTTTTTTTAAGATAAAATGAAACCATTCAATGAGGGGAAAATGATTATAATCCATTTCCAATGTTAAGGAATCAACCAATGAGAAAAGTGTAAAAAAAGATTTGAATCCTTGATCAAAATCTAAGATAAAATGTGTTATGGAGAAGATATTTTATCAATTAGGATTAACAAAGAATAATTTCTTTCAACCAAAAGTAACATCTAAATAAGGATGGCGATTGATTATCCATAGACTCATGTCAAGGAACAAGACAAATAAACGAAGGTTGATGCAACAATTTCCTTGACATAAGGTAATAATGAAATACTAACACAAGTAGTGACTAGAATGGAAAGTTACATAATTTTCCATATACTAGTACTTTATAGGAGGAAAAACAGTAATAATTAACTTATAGGAGACATTTAAGAGCCAAGACCTAATTTGGTGATTCGGGGTCTATAAACTTCTAGACGTGATTTGAGGCATGAAATGACACTTTCAAGGGTCAAAATTTTATACAAATAACTCTTGCCCACTCAATGTTATTATTCACATTGTAATCTTTCTAACAATACAAAAATGAGCTCAGATAGACTTCCTATGTGTAGTTTATGCCTCTCACAAATTGATATTCCATGTTGACTGCCATTATACTAAATGGGTTCTACATCAACAATTATTATTTAGACATGTTGGTCTAGTTTTTTGCGGACCTTCAATAAAAATATAGATGATCTATAACCATTACACTATTTTAAAGTGGGAGCATGCAATCACCCTAATCCTAACATTACACAACTATTAAACTATGTTAAATATTGGGCTCCTAGAAAAGGAATGATTTTTATTCTTTTGGTATTGTTATTATTTTGAAATTGAGAAAAAAATATGAGTGGGATATCAATGCATAATAGAGGATATAGAAGATAATATAGAAGATATTTAATCCATAGTGTCCATGAAAAATCCATAGTGAGTTACCATTTCTTTGTACTTCTAATTCATAACTCAGAAAAATGGAATAAAGCATAGGCATCACATTGTAGTTCCACTTTTTCCCAAATCGATTTCCTATGTTGCAACAAGTACTTGTTTGTGTGTTTGTTGTTCATTTTCTTGTTTTACCCATTTCAAATTTTATTTTTCCCATAATTTTAATCACAAGGTACTTTTCCCTAGATGCGGGTGATTAAATGCATAGGTACGTGGTCGAGATTTTGGGACGGCGCATGGATCCTCCTTCTCGCCCCCCGAAATCATGCAAAGCTCCTCATTGATATGGTCACCGTCATTCACAGAGCAGCATTAATGCTACAAGAAGCCTATACCACCCTACATCCATAACGAGCATGGCCTCCTCCGGAAGTTTCACTCATGCTCTGCCTCCCTTGCGTTCTAGCTGTTCCTTTGCTGCTGCGGAGCTGAGCACTCGAAAAAGCACTGGGAGACACTGCTCCATTGTGTGCTGCATCGATTTGGCTCCTAGCTGTCATTTTTCACAGAGCTCCTTCTGCAACTCATGGCTTAGCTTGCCCACCGTGAACTCCCCAGCTCTGTGTGAAAGGCATCCTCTGATTTCTGTTCCCTCCACCGTCGACGCCCTCTCTATCCCCTATCATTCTGCAGGCTGCCCCTGTCATATCACTCAGGGAAACATGCTGCACCTTCTCCAGTGAATGAGATGTCGGAGAGGTAGCAGCCATGGCCATCTCTCTAGCCAACCCTCCACTGCCACTTCTGATTATTCATCTCCCTCTTCTGATAGCTTCATCAGTCACTATCCTGACACCAGAAGTGGGCGTGGACGTGGGCATGGGCATGGGTCCTCTAATTTTGACATGGGATTGCCCCTCATTTCTGCCTCTCCAATTATTATCCCTGCGCATCCCCAAAATGCCCAGCTTCACTTCCCCTGTGCTCTAAACTGGCCTACCATCGTAGCCACCATTACCATCGAGCTCAAGGAGGATCCCCCTGGCTCGGAAGTTGAGCAAACTGGTGCTAGGTTGGAGAAAAGGGCCGACGACCAGCATTGCACTCAAGGTGTTAGCTTGAAGAGAAAAGCTCCACAAGGTGTCAGCTGTAGTGATTCTCAGGACATTGGCCATGAAAACAACCTGGACGATGTCAAGCGAGGCAGCTCCAGCGTCAAAGACAGACACAAGTGGAGGAAGAGGACTTGTCTGCCTACGGCTGTCAAATTCTTGAGGAACCCCCCTCAATTTCTCATGACATCTAATCTGGCTGGTTCCTGCAGTTTTTTTCCTTACAGTCTTTGGGTTGGGTATACCTCTAAGCTCTTCATGAATACTTGCTTTTTGTTTTAGTTTTTTGTTACTCTGTTCCAAGGCCGGTTTCCCCTGCGTGGGCGGCAAGTGGTAGTCTGTTTAGTACGGGTCAGCAGGACAATTTTTATTTGTCTGGAAGGTCTAGTAAAAATTTTTAAGTCTTTTTGCAGTGTTAGAATGTCACAAACATGGGCAAGCTCCACTGAGGCCAGTGCCTTTCTATAACTCTTTTTTGTATTATAATAGATTAGTCAAATTCAGAAGAAAAAAAATCACAAGGTACTTTTAAATTTTAGATCTAAGATTAAGTCACGTAATAAAATATTTTAGAATATTGAAATATTATTGTGATAATATTATTCTGATAGAATATCCACAATTATATTTTGTGGTAAGTTGCAAGATATAGGAATTTTCATACGAAGGACGTATTAGGAACATGGTATAAAAATCTAGCTGTAACAACCCTTTATATGAGGCAGTGGAGAGTTTTTTGAAGCTAGAAGAAAAAATTGCATCTCTCATAACGTTGCCCTCCTCATGGAATCCTTAGTGAATAAGTTTGGAAATTTTAGGGAGGTTGGTGACTTTGACTCAACAATTAATGGAGACTAAATAAAGGGTTAAAAAATAGATCCATAGAAAGAGAAACCATGCTTGACTGGCATCACTTATTTTTAATCTTTATTTAAAATGGAAGTGGAAGTGGATATAAAGCCCTGTAAAGGTGATATTGATATTAAGTTGAATCATTGGTTGCGAAGTTTTGAATTTTGTTTTAGTATCTATAATATATAAGAAGAGAAAAATATTTTAGTTTCCCAATTGAAACTAAATGGCTATTCCCTAAAATAGTGATAAAGACACGAAACCGAACTTAGAGTAGAGGTGATCCACAAGTGGGGGGGTTTAGAACCCTCACCAATTCATGACTCTTCCCCATGGCTATGTAGAGGACTAGTGGATTAGTAGGAAATATTACACCACTAAGTTCAGAAAATGGTGTTATATTGGGTACATCTTAGAAGAAATTAAACATGCTAATTAAGTATCTGGGGGTCCTCCTAGTCATTTATGAAAGAAAGTGATTCTCTTTACACCTAATACATTTAAAGGATTTTTTGCAAGAATAGTTGTTGGGGAATATGCAAAATAAGAAAGGAAAATAAGGTGGCTATAAATCAAAATACCGCGAAGATGTTTCCAACAAGGTGAATGAGAAGGAAAAAAGTAAGGACAAGAAGAAGCATCCATTTCAAATTAGTGAAAATATCCAAACAACAATTGCAACCATTGTAATATTTATGGCCACTCCAATTATAACTTTTGGAAACTACATTTGTTAGAATATTTTTCACACCAAGAGGGGGGTGAATCAATGTAATGGCCATTTTTTTTGTCAGGTAATGTGAGTCCTGCGATGACTATCATTTCTAACTTTTTTCTTGAGTAGAAACGACCCAAGGACATCTAATCCATGAAAATCATAGAGAGATCAAAACCACAGTGGGCCACACCAACCCTTAGCATCGTTGTATTTTTTTCCCATGGGGTTTTTAACCAATGACCCTTTCAACATGGAATTCCTTATCATAACACAGTATGATCATCTATCATATTCCTAATGGTTAAAATTTATTCATAATTTTAAACATAACAATGCAACAATAACGATCATTATCATGCCAACATATGAAGACACCAAATGCATGCGTAAAGCCTTGCAGTAGAAAACCACAAATAATTTATCAATATTATTTAACTACATCAATATGCAGAAACCAACCCCCAAAATGAATTTGTAGGCACCAACCTACTTCAGGAACCAACCCCAAAAATAGTTTTGTAGGCACCAACATGTTGGATGCAATGACCCCTAGATATATGCAAGCACTAACTTGTTGTAGGTTCCAAAATGAATGAGGCACTAACTTTAATTACTAGAACATAGTCAACAACTTTTTACAATCTTTAAAACTCGATCCATAAGCTCAACACCATAAATACGTTTTCCAAATTTGATCATATCAACAGAAATTCAACTACTTATTCCATCATCAATAGTAGTCCTTTCTTCATTTCTTGTATCAACACGAAACATCTTTATAGGGCTAGAAAATTTTGACAACGCTGTAAGAAATACAACTTCTTGTTATGGAAAACCTATCTTCATGAATTTTCATCTCCCCCTTTTAGATTACAAGAAAAATATTTTTGTTTTTCCTTTTTCAAAACTAAAAATTTCACTCAAAACAACTCATAAAATATTATTAACGCTAATATCTCAACAAAATGCACCTTTTTGGTTCATTTTCTACAAAATTCACTTTTCTAGTGCATGTTTGACAAAATGTAGTATGTTGATATATCAAAAATTCTAACAAAATGCACTTCTATTACCAAAATAAAATTGTTGGCAAGCCTGCTAGAAATTTAACCCTTGACCTCTCATGGTGCAATAGGACTCAATACCCACTAACTTTTTATGTTCCTTATTTATGCCAGCCGAAATAAATTATTTTAATCATGAGTCAAACCATACAACTGAAACCAAACACAAAGGAGGGACTCGACCTCGAAACTGATTTCCACTCCAAAGTATCTTGTACCACAATACAAGCCAATATAACTCGCAACCAAGTGCCACACTATATTATTGTGTACAATAATTCCAGCCAACATACCTCAAAACTTAGTGTCATTTTAAACCAAGACTACACCAAACATAAGTCACATATTTCCATGTTAAACTACAATAATGCAATTCCCAACCTCAAGAGAGAAAGCCGCATCAAACCACATTCATGCGGACCATGAAATAGAGAGCTTCATTAAAACTGCACCAACTATGTTAGATCAAAACTATGCCAACCATGCTAGACCCCATAATAGAGAGCCATGTCAAACCACAATAGTTCCAATCGTGCAATTAAGAGTTACAGTAGATGAAAACTATGTGAACAACATTAGACCACAATTATGACAACCACATCAAGCCTCGTGACAAGGAGACATTTCAAACCACAATATTTCCATCCGTGTAACAAATATCTATGTCAGACCCAAACAGACGCAACCACATTAGACCATAATTGTTCCAACCATAAGCCAGACTCAACCATGCAAATTCCTATTTCTTAGGACTATTGTGCCTTGTTCATACCATGAGGGCCCATCCTCTACAAGTTAGGAAATGCAACAAATGACACATATATCTCCTTGTCATCATATCATATATTTATACATGAGAAATGCCAATGTTGATATGGGGTCAACCTTAAAAATTATCATATGACCATATTATGTGAACCAATCCTTAAGGGTTCGTAGTCAAACCTGTGTTGAAATCATCATTACATCATCAATTCCATGTGGAACTCTCTCAGTGGTTCCATGTGTCACTTAGATGTGGTCCTATTGGAAATCCAAAAATGTTGATTGTGTATGCCACATAGTTCCTTACCATGTTTCCATGTCTTCCAACATACTAACACATTATTAATGATGTGTATGTTCGTATCATTACATATATGCCAATATTGTGCTACCACTTTTCATTTTGCTGCCACATGTGACCCAACTAGTACCACAAACTATGTATCCATGTTGGAGGGCCATGTCACTAATCACCTACACTAGGGGGTCCACATGGAATCTAATTAGGGGACCGATTTTACATGTTCCACACGTTGTTATTTTACTAGCTATACAAGATCCACGTGGAAGTCATGGGGGCACACAACCTCTATTAAATGTTGTAAAAGTATTCACATAATCCACCATTTTTTAACCAAAATTCATAACCATTGGAACTACCTTAGGTGCATGATGTTTAATCTCATTAAATAGTGGACATGTTCACATGTTGACCACCATGGATTTCTCACAAATGCATGTATTTTCCCTAAACATGGATGATGTTTAACAATTTTTGTGTTTTGTTAAAAAAATTGGTGTTTTGATTTCTTTTCACAAATGTGACTTTCAAACTGGCATATATTCTCATTTCAAAGGATTTTGACCAAGTGTAATATACTTTTGGAAGGGTCTCAAAGAGTAATATCCAACCATACCATCTATATATTAATCTTATCAAGATAGCTTCAATAAAAAAATCAATAATATTCAAATGACCATGTCTTCTTGAAATCAATGATGTTTCAATAAAATTTTCAATGATATTCGAAGGCTTTTTGATGTCGCTAATATGTCAATAAAATTGTCAATGATATTCCAAGGTATTGTTCCTTCTTTTACATGACAATACTATGCCCAACAATTTCCTTCCTTTGACATCCAAAACATTGTACGTTATTTGACATCAATGACATGAAATTGTTTTTCATCAATGGAAACATTATTTCCAACAACATATAGACCTAGACCAAAATAATTATAAGAAGGGTGGCAACTAGAAGGAACTACTAACCTTACATTCAAACAACTTGGTAGAGAGCACATTGGGTATTAATTAAAATAGTGCAAATGTGGTGAAAGAGGTGAACTTTAGTAGCCTTAATGACAAGAAAGATAAGGAGATGAATAAAATCCTCCATATGAATATCCATGTCAAGAAGACAAATTTTGAAGATTTATTCAATTTCAATTCACGTGTCAACTACATTATAAAATAGGTCAAAAATATTGGATTGTGTTGCAGGGGCTAGTTGACTAGTTTACTAGGCCATGTAATTAAACATTGCTAGATATATAACTGAGTTAGTTTACAATTAGGTCAAGTCAATTTAATATGGTATTTATGAATTCTTTTAGATACCTACTAGTTAAATCAAGGCATAAATACATGTGATCATTAATGTATCAAGAGATACTATTTCTTGATCTAATATAGTAAAATACTAACTATTGATCGCTCCACGACTACATGCATCGTTTGTCTCATTTTATGAATATTTTCTTGTATATTATTGCATATTTATTTTTGTGCATTATGTTATATATATATATATATGCTATATTACTAGTAAATATTCCATGTAATCGATTAGATTACATTGGTTTGGTTTCCAGTAGCACATGTTTTGGGACTGTATGATAATTGAAAGCATGCATAAATTTTTAGTTTACAATAGATTTATAAGTGGTGGAAGAGATTAAATAGAAAATTATTTGAAAATTTATTCTACAAGAAATTGACTGAATCTTCCACAATTAGGAGGATAGTTATTTTACTAAGACACACAAACAATTTCTAGAAGCAGTCTTTAAACAAATTACGAAGTATTTAGATAATATTGCACATGAATAGCCGAAATTATGAAGAAACAATAGTAGATGTGAAAATCAATCAATGGAAGTTGAAAAAATATGTGTGAGTGCGTAGAAGTTATTGAAAATGACTTATGCGAAGAACAAGCAATAAAAGAAAAAACATTCATTGATTACAATAAGATAATTTGTTATGATGATCTACATTACAATTTTATTTATACAATACAAACTTTAATTCTCAACTTTATAATCCAAAAGGGTGTTGGTCACATCATGAAACCTCAACCTCATGTTCCAATAAACTTCATATCGAAGAAATACGATAAAATCGAGAATAATTTTAAAACATTTGTTATGAAAACACTAAAAAATTGTGGGATTAATTTCTGCAAAAGTAAAAATATCAACTATGTTTCCTATCATTGATTATGAGTAAGTCGAGGTAGGTGATGGTCTAGTTGACAACTGTTCATAAGATTACTAACATAGAATAATGATAAAATAAAGTTATACCAAATAATTCACTATTCTAAGGAAAGGGAGGATGATGAATAGAAGACAAAGGGGATATACATTGGAAAAAAAATAGAGAAAAAAAATCTACTAAGTTGTTAGCGCACTTAAAAAAAATATTTTAGACATGGTTCACGAATTTCAAAAAATAACAAAGCAGGTTGAAAGTGGAATTCAGTGATAAATTTCTTCCATTCTTCAAAATACACAAAAGCTAAGAGAAATTAAAAAAAAAAAAATTTGAGGAGAATATGCAAGGGAGTATGGAAAATATTTAAATACTTAGTGTTATTTAGTACAAAATTAACAAGGAGACATTAGTACAATGGTTTGTGGTAGGAATTTTACAAAACTATGGGGACCAATTAGAAAATATGGGATAATAACCTTTCAAGAAGCTAGAAAAAAAGAGTGGCCAATAGAATCAGATGATGGTTGGATTTCCCCTTCATCAGATAAGAATGCTGAAAAGAATTTACAAAATCTATAGAAGCAACTTTGATACCTGACTCTATGGGTAAGTGATCCACAATTTACAATTTGCATGAATGATGGAAACCTGAAAGGTATTTGCAAATTTTGAGAATCTATTAAAAGGAACATGATGTCAAAAGTGTCCAGTAGAATACTTCTATAAAATATTCTAAAGTATTAACAATCAGATCACAAAATATTGTCCATAAAATGTAACAAATGTAAAACCAAATTGGTGTTCCATTTGTGAAGAAGAAACCCATAATACAAAAGAGAATCAACATAATGGTTGGAACAATACCAATTATTACACCAGTTATCACACCCAAGTGGATAATAAATGCACATGAAGCTAATGATGATCGAGGATTATCCCTATGCTAGAGCGGATTTCAAAGGTGATCGAGAGTTTTTCCTACCATAGGGCAAGTAGTGGGATGTAGGTAAAAAAATATCATTTTTGACTTTTAAGTTTTAATTATTTTTTTTAATTTGTTTATGTGTCAAAGACTAATTATCAATTTTTCATGCAGACATTGGACCATTGTAACTAGTGGGTATGTCCTTGCTCCATCGACGAGCACAACCAAAGTTTCAAAAGGATGGATCTAGTGTTGTAAATATGGTAGATATCATAGATACAAATGTAGGAGAGACACTAGCTGAGTTTGAGCATCAGGTAGTTGTTTTGACCCTCAGCATTCTAGATACAATGATTTATGACATCTTTATCCATTTACAGAGATATACCATAGGAGTGCCAACTCAAATTGTCTGACTACTGCACCGTGTTTCCCATGCGGTTGTTTGTGGTGAGCCCTGGAATTGCACCAAGGGTGTTGCAACTCCCAGGGGTTTCCCTACTTTACTTTATCAACCCAGGGTTCGTACAAAATTTGAGGTGACAGTGCTATATACACAGCAGATGCATTATGTTCATGTCATCCTCTTCTGATTTACGAATGGGTGCTATTTCTAAGGGTTCTTAGTGAAGTCTATCACACTTCAATGAAACTAAACCAAATTGTAGAAAGGAAAAGACAGAAAGGAAGCTAAACTAAATTTATAAAAATAAATGACAAGAATGAAAGAAATTTAATTTGCAGAAAATAAATAGTAGAAAGGAAACTAATCCTAAACCACACTTAACTTGGCCAAACGGCTAAATTCACTCTA
This sequence comes from Pinus albicaulis, assembly GCA_034641835.2. Taxonomy (NCBI): domain Eukaryota; kingdom Viridiplantae; phylum Streptophyta; class Pinopsida; order Pinales; family Pinaceae; genus Pinus; species Pinus albicaulis. The sequence goes on along the minus strand of CM076575.1, from coordinate 1,531,769,227 downwards.
CTTATCCTATGATCTATTTACCATGCTTATATCCATGCAACTAGGCTATCCATGACATAACTCTATTTTAAAAGAGTTATGTTGTAGCTTGGAGGGAAGAAAAGGGCTAAACAAGGCTAATGGGGGGTTTAACACATGAAATGAGGTTTGCAAGCGGAAATAGGGGGTTAAACCCTTATAAAACTTTATGATAGTGTGAGAAATGACTTTGAAGCAGACATAACTCAAAAATGCGATGTCAGAGTGTGATGGACAACAAACGTTGCGATGTGCAATGTCCCAATTGAAACTTCGCAAGTTTAAAAGGATAGAGGTAAAGATTAACAAGAATAAATTAAGATGTGTGGAGTGTGATTGGTGATGTGATAAAAGTTGCGCACTGCTATCTGGGATGTGGTAAGTTCTGTGAAGTGCGAAATGCGACGAGTGGCGTGGTAGAGGTATCGTATTGGTGGAATGAGAAGTAAGTGCTATGAGAAAAGTTAAAATATGCGATTTGTGATTTTGCAATATCGCAATCGCAAGAATGAATGGAAGTGTTAAGGGTAAAAGCTAAAGGATGCGAAGTGCGATTTCTGATGGTGATGTGGTAGTGGGACTGACCGCGTGCCGTGATTTCGCAATATCGCAATCATAGGAACTAGCAGTAAGTGTTAAGAGAGAAATGGTAAATGGCGCAAAGTGCGATTTTGCAATATCGCAATTGAAACTAACGAGCGGTAAGTGTTGAAGGTAAAAGGTAAATGGTGCGAAGTGCGATTTATGACTTTGCAATATTACAATCGAAAAGAATGAGTGGTAAGTGTTAAATGTAAAAGGTAAGTGGTGTGAAATGCAATGTACGGTGGTGGGAGACTCAAGGAGCAAAGGCGGAGTTGGGTTTTCGGTGTTTTGAATGGTTTTTCACGTGTTTTGCATAAACAAATGGTAAGGCAGTCGTGAACGGAGAAAAACAAATAAGTAAGGCTTGAAGAGGTTAAGTGCATTAGGAAAAAGGGTAAGTACATCATTAAGATGAGGAGGAAAGGAGGGGAATGGAGGCATAAGAGTAGTGTTCATCCATGAAGACAAAGATGGAAATTGAAGTGGAAAGTCGCTTTGGAGCTGCTATGGGGTGTTAACATTAATTCATGAAAACAAACCTGTAGATTCATGCACGAGAAAACATAAAAGAATGCTTGATAAAATAGTGAAAGAAAGGCTTTGACCTGGTAATACAATTTCTTCCCAAAACTCAGACAAAAAGAAATCTTCACCTGTGGGAAGGTCTAACCTGCTCGAATTCTATTGACAGAGATGAGAGGGGGAGACTTGACCACAGTTTTTGGAGTTTTTCCTCTATTTTACTACACATAAGCAATTAAAAACTACAACAACACAGAAACTAAACAACAATGAAACTGATCAGAAGTAGATCTAACTTAAATGACAGAAGCAAAACTAGCTAAATAATAGAAAGGAAAAAAATGGAAATATCAAAGAAGATGAGGTACATGGGTTGGGCCCTAACCCACGAGCCCATATCTCTAGAACTAGATAAATAATATGACATTTCTCTACTCATTTCATAAAAAGAACAGTCTGTTACATCCATCAAAATTTTAACAGAGCCTCATGGCTTTACAGAAAAACATCGAATCCAATGGAGTGGAATGGAAGTGGAGTGGAATGGAAGTCCCCTAATTAGCTCTTGATCATGTTTATTTATCTTAAAGGGTAGCTACCAACAACTCCCTAAAACACAGTGATTGATTCCACTTTGACTCCAAGTAAACCATCGATTGAGTGCACTTCGTCTTTAGTTTTCTTGGCTACCTTTGATAGTTAAGGAGGGTTGAAAACCCCCTTGAATATCTCCAATATTTCTCCATAATTTCTTGACACTATCCTCATTTATTCTCCAATATTGATCTACCAGTGCCAGGGAGCAAGTCCCTAAATCATCTCCTTCTCCAAATCTGTGTAATCTGCCCAATATTCTCAGGACATTCTACTAAAATAACCAGTATTAGGCACAAATATGCAATTACCTTTAAACCTTCCTAAGAAAATATTAAAGCATAAGAAAACATTATTAAGTGCAGAAGGAGAGATTTAATATATCCTTTTATGTATATAAGGAAGGTAGATGGGCCTAGGAATGGTTATACGGGCCCTATTTTATGTCTAATTTAGAGGCCCGTCATCAGCCCTCTACTGAAATTGTTGCTCATCGTCTGAGCAACCTATTCATCCTCCCTACCTTATGGTTATTCCTGCATGTTGGATTATTTCATTTTTTGTTTCTTGGGCCATGCGCTATGCCCCCTGCTAATCTTCTTGCTATTATGCTTGAATTTATTTTGGTAGGTGCTGCATGGAGGTCCTTAGGTGCCTTAAGAAAATCTATTTTGCATGCGAAGAGGTGTTGGGTCCACCTTTTATTCTATTTTTCTTCTTTTTATTTTTCTCTTTTTTTTGTTCTATTTTCTTCTTCTTTTCCTTCTTTTTTCCAACTTTTTTTTAATGCATGCAAAATAAACTCATTTTTTTTCTTTTTTTCTTTTTTCTGTGAACTATGTTCACCCATGGTTACACCTTTAGCACTCCTTGTCTTTTATTACAATGAACTTCTTACTGCCCAATTTCTAAAGTCCTTTTTACTTTTGTCTTGTTTCTTTTCTTGGTGGGAAAAGTGAGGCTAGTTGCTAGATAAGGCTGTGGTTGCTCTACTACTAATTTTTGTTATAAAAAAACTTCCCTTCTCACACTTTTTAATGCTTTATTAAGCTAAAATAGATTCGAATAAAGGGTTAGATGATTTCATACCTAAGCCTTACCATCGATTTTTTCTTGCACATGATATCAAAGCTGCTACTGAAGTTGCTTGTGGCGATCTACTTGAGGTCCTTTGGAGCTTCTGAGCACATGAAGAGGAAGTCCAAGTTTGACTACCTTCGACTACAGTGTTGACCAAATTTTATTTTTGTGCCAACTTGTTTTTTTTTTCTTGCAAAGGTTGGAGAGCATCTGCATTCATTAGAGAGAGATACATGGAGAAATGCATTTTTTTTTAAGGCCTACTAGTTGCCTCAATGAGGTTTTCCACTAGTATGTCTATCTAAGTGCCTCAAAGGAGGTTTTCACCTAGGATATTTTATTTTTTAAATTTTCTATTTTTCAACCCAATAACTGCCTCATGGAGGTTTTCAATCAGTGATCCAATATGAGATGCCTCAAAGAGGTTTTCATATGATATTTTATTCTTTCCCACTTTTTCTTTTTCTTTTTCACTTTCCTACTCTACTTGGAAAAAAAAACCTTTTTCAAGTATAGGAATACTTCCAATGGAGCCATGTCCACATGAATATGACAGATAAAATCATGTGCACAGTTGGAATACATGTTTTGACATGTACCTGAATATGAGAGATGAATTGATTTGACTGGGATTGTATCAAGTACTCTTAGAGAAGAGTGTGTTGCTGCAGTTTAATGGATGTTTCGAACCATATGTCAATATAGTTGTGATTCCCCTAGTACACTTGCTAAGTTGGATCACCTTGGATGTCCTCTTCTATTATGACATTCAAATCTTCCTCTTTTTGCTGATTCTTCTCTTGAACACATGGAGGAAATGCTGGTAAACATGAGGAGACCTTCTCAACATTTGATTCTGATGTCAGCTCTTCATAAAATGCAACCCTTGATATTTTGATATCTTCATTTGGATTTTCTTCTTCTTGATTGTGTCCTTCAATAAAATTGAGAAAATCTCTTCGTTGCAATACCTTTCTTGAACTAAGATGCTAACCATTTAGATCAAGAGGATACGTGATTAAAATCTTTCGGTGAAAATCACATCAGAATAGATTTGGTCGACGCGTTTCGAACCAGCCAGTGTGGTTCATCATCAGGACAAGATGGAAAATCTGATCAATAAACCCCTTTAAATAGATCTTAAAGCTCCAACTAGCCGTTTGTAAAATAACGGCTAGTTTGACTCAAATCAAAAAATATATAATTATTTTTTTATTAATAAAGAATAAATCCCATGATTAATGTTTAAAATATGAATTTTATATATTTATATTTATTTATAATAAAAATAATAATTATTAATCTAATATAGTTTTGAAGAATAAAATAGCTATTTATTTTTTTTTATTTTTTTTATATATATAATTATTTATTTGTTTTTATTATTATTAGTTTTTTATATCGAATAAATTAAATGTTAAAAATAATTAAATACTATTTATAGTTCAAATATATAAAATATTATTTTATTTTTAATAATTATATGTTAGTTGATTCAAGACCCATAACATCAGTTACCTTATATTATAAATAAATTTATTTAACGTTTAAAAATAAAAATAAATAAATAAATAAATAATAAAAATAAAAATAAAAATAAAAATAAATAAAAAAATAAAACTAAATAAATATTTAATAAATAAAAATAGAATATAAAACATATAAAATATAAATATAAAAATATAAATAAAATAAGTCAAGATAAAATAAATAAATAGATAAAAATAAAAATAAAAATAAAAATAAAATAAATAAATAAAATTATAATAAATAAACAAATAATAATAATAATAATGATATTTAAAAAAAAAAAATTATAAAATTATTGGGAATGAAGGGTAGGAATCCAGCATCTGCTGACAATCCATCCATCATCTTTGTTGAGGTTAACATGCGTCTTTTCGATTTCTAGGGCTTCTCTCAACTTGCGGTGGTAGAAATGGTCAATCTTCGCAATAACTTCAACATCTTCAATGCAAATGTGATGATTTGTCTTCTCTGCATGCTCTGCTAGGGCAGAGGAGCATGATCTATTATGCTTAAGGTTACCGACATGTTCCTGAATTCTTTGACTAACTAATCGACCAGTTTCACCAATATAAGGTGTCCCACAGGAGCATGGAATGAAGTAAACACCCTTACCATCCTTCAGGAAAATTGGGTCCTTAACCGATCTAAGCGAACTCCAAATGGTGTGGGGGGGCTTAAAGGTTGAGGACACATTATGTTTTTTTAGAATCCTAGGAATTTTATCCGTACTACCTTGGATAAACGAAAGGTGAACTCCAGATAATCGATCACAGGGATCTTTTTTACCCTTAGGACCTTTTTCAGCTTTTTGAAAAGCTTTTAGACATTGACTCGTGCTATAACCATTTTTGTTGAAAACTTTAAGGAGATGAGCCTTTTCATCTTTAAATTGTTGTTCATTGGAGATTCTAAATGCTCTAGTGGCTAGGGTGCTAAGAACCCCAAGCTTCTGAGTAAGGAAATGGTGAGAAATAGCATGTAAATACTGCTCATTGTGCGTCTTCTTTCTAAAGACTTGATGAGAGAAACAACCATCTCCATTCCTAGAAATGAGGACATCGAGAAAAGGAAAGCTACCATTATCTTCGAAATCAATGGTGAACTTAATGAAGTCAGATTGATTATTAAGATGTTGTAAGAAAATGTCCAATTTCTCTTTACCATGAGGCCACACAACAGGGCCCTAGATTCGATGTCTTCCATGAAAAGATTAGCTACCACAGGGGAAAGAGGGGAACCCATGGCCACACCACAAGTCTGTTCAAAGAATTCACCATCGAATGTAAAGAAATCACATTTTATGGATCATAGAAGCAAAATCCCAAATATCAAGAGGATATGTTTGGTAGTGTTGTACCTCAACATTGTAAGTGGGATGAGATACTTCATGGTGTGGGTTTGGAAATGGTGGTATAGGTAGTTGAGTGGGGGTGGATATATGAGATGGATGTGGTTGAGGTTGTGGTTGTGGTGGAGGTGGATGTTAGTGATAGCATGGAGTTGGGTATGGATGATATTGAGGGAAATATTGAGGATGTTGAGGATTTCCCAATAAGGTCATTGCCAATCATGTTACCAAGATTGGTTTTGAGGTTGAGATGCCCAAGGTTTCCAAGGAGGGAGTGTGTCCCAATTAGTTTGGGATCGATGTGAATAAGCTTGACATTGTGAAGTAGGTCCTTGCATCATATCAAGTTGACTAGGCTGCTAGGGTCTCCTTGGAGCTACATAACATAGCTTCTTCAGGGATTTCCCTCCTACATTTTCCTCTTGGTAAACTTATTTAAACCTGGGGAATGATGAACAACATTTAGTAGAATATGATTCTGCATGGATACAAAAATATCAACATCTTCTTTTTCCTCATTTTTCATCTTAAAATTTCTACATGTTTACTTAGATTTCAAAGAATTTATGTTTTAAATTTATCAAGCAAATTTCCAAGTTCATCTTGCCTTACCAATGTTGATGTTGATTTACTTGCTCTTTCCCTTCCTCTTGATATGCGCTTGCATGTTTCACAAATTTCTTCAAATGAAAATCGGTATACATCTCCTCTACTCAAGAGATTAAGGAGATCAATCCACTCATCCCTAATTGTTCTATGCAAGAGGGTTTTTAGTGTGTCAAATCCTAGATGATGCATTTTTTCCCTCTTAACATTATACATGAATCTCTCTATTAGATCCTCAAGCATCTGATCTTCTTCGTGGTTCATTCTAAAAAATTCTTCTCTAAGATCAGAATATTTATATTTTTCTAGGAATATCTTTTTCATATCATTCCATGATCTTTTGAATTAGTACCTAGACTCATGAACCATTTAAGAGCTCTATCCTTCAATGTTGTAGGAAACATTCTTAGATTTTGAGTGTGTGATAAGTATCCATAAGACCTACAAAGTATCTCAAGTTCAAAAAGAAATGATTATGGATCCTCTGTCCTCATACCATGGAAGTTGGGTAGGACAGATGGAGGGATGTTATTCATAGGTACATTGATGTCCATATATCGAATTGGAAACCCAATAAGATCTTCTTCATTGTTATCATATCCATCCATCTCTTCTTCCTTCAAAAGTGTATGGTGATGTGGTTCTTATTGCACCACGTGGTGAAGTGGGGGGGGGGGGGGGTGGGGGCGTGTTGGAGAAGTATTTTTTAAAAAATATTCTGAGTATCCCTACTCCTATGAGGCATGAAAATCATATTTTTTGTATTTTTCAATATTTCAGAAACTACATGAAAAAGGAAAGTAGAAAATAATGCTAAAACAAAATCAAAGCATCTACTAGACACCTCCCAGGAAACAACTCCAAAAAGTGGTGAGCCTTGGTATTGCACCAAGAGTGCTGCAACTCCCAAGGGTTGCCCTACTTTACTTTATCAACTCGGGGTTCGTATAAAATTTGAGGTGAAAATGCTATATACACAGCATATGAATTTTTTTCATGTTATCCTCTTCAACTTTATGAAAGGGTTCTATCTCTAATGATTCGTAGTGAAGTTTGTCACACTTTAATGAAGCTAAACTAAATTGTAGAAAGGAAATGGCAGAAAGGAAGCTAAACCAAATTTCTGAAAATAAATGAAAAGAATGAAACTAATTTAATTTGCAAAAAACAAATAGCATAAAGGAAACTAATCCTAAAACACACTTAACTTGGCCAAATGGATAAATGCACTCTACTTGTCCTATGATCTATCTACCATTCTTCTATCCCTGCAACTAGGCTATCCATGACTTAGTTCTAATTAAAAAGAGTTAATTTGTAGCTTGGAGCAAAGAAAAAGGCTTAAAGAGGCTAATGGGCAGTTTAACAAATGAAACAAGGTTTGGAAGCAGAAAGAGGGGGTTAAACCCTTATAAAACTTTATGATAGAGTAAGAAATTAATTTGGAGTAGAAGAAAATCAAAAATGTGATGGCGGAGTGCCCTGGAGGACAAAATTTTCCACGTGCGATCTCGGAATCACAATTTCACAAGTTTAGAGGGATAGCGGTAAGGATTAACAAGAATGAACTAAGATGTGAAAAGTGTCATTGGTGATGTGGTAAAAGTTGCGGGCTGCGATCTGCGATGTGGTAAGCTTTTTGAAGTGGGAAGTGTGACGAATGATGTGGCAGAGTTATTGCACCAATGGAATGAGTGGTAACCTTTATGAGAAAAGTTAAACTGTGCGATTTGCGATTTGAGATTTCACAATATCACAATCACAAGAACGAGCAGTAAGTGTTAAGGGTAAAAGCTAAAGGATGCGAAGTGCGATTTACGATGGCAACGTGGTGGTGGGATCGACAATGGGCCATGATTTCCCAATATCAAAATCGTAGGAACCAGCAGTAAGTGTTAAGGTAGAAAAGGTAAATGGTGTGAAGTGCGATTTTGCAATATCGCAATTGCAAAGAATGAGCAGTAAGTGTTGAAGGTAAAAGGTAAATGGTGCGAAGTGCGATTTGAGATTTCACAATATCACAATCGCAAAGAACGGGTGGTAAGTGTTAAAGGTAAAAGGTAAGTGGTTTGAAGTGCGATGTACGGTGGTAAGATACTTGAGGAGAAAAGGTGGAGGTAAGGTTTTCGGTGGTTTTGACTGGTTTTTCACGTGTTTGGCATAAAAAAAAGGTAAGGCAGCAATGAACAGAGAAAAAAAAGAAGTAAGGTTTGAAGGGCTTAAACGCATTAGGGAAAAGGGTAAGTACATATTTAAGATGAGAAGAAAATGAGGGGAATGGAGGTGTAAGAGAAATGTTCAGTCATGAAGAAATAGACGGAAATTGAAGCGGAAAGGCGCCACATAGCTGCTTTGGGGTTTTAACATTAATTCCTGCAAACAAACTTGTAGATTCATGCATTGGAAAACATAAAACAATTCTTGATAAAACAATGAAACAAAGGCTTGGACTTGGTAATACAATTTCTTCCCAAAAATAAAAAAGAAAGCAATATTGGCCTGTGGGAAGGTCTAACCTGCTCGAATTCTATTATCAGAGATGACAGGGGGATACTTGACCACAGTTTTTGAAGATTTTCTTCTATTTTACTATTCATAAGAAATGAAAAACTATAGCAGCGCAAAAACTAAATAGCAGTGAAACTTATCAGAAGCATAATTAACTTAAATGGTATAAGAAAAAATAGCTAAATGACAAAAAGAAAAAAAATGGAAATAGAAGAGAAGATGAGGTACATGGGTTGGGCCCTTACCCATAATCCGAACTCTTTGTAACTAGATCAATAAAATGGCATCTCTCTACCCATTTCATAAAAAGAATAGTCTGTTACCTGCATCAAAGTTTTAACAGAGCCTCATGTCTTTACAGCAAAACTTTGAATCCAATGGAATGGAATGGAAGTGGAGTGGAATGGAAGTCCCCTAATTAGCTCTTGATCAAATTTATTTATCCTAAAGGGCAGCTACCAACAAATCCCTAAAACATAGTGATTGAGTCCACTTTGAATCCAAGTAAACCATCGATTGAGTGCATTTCGTCTTCAGTTTTCTTGGCTTCCTTTAATAGTTAAGGAGGGTGGACAACCCCCTTGAATATCTCCAAGATTTATCCATAATTTCCTGACATTATGATAATTTTTTCTCCAATCTTGATCTTCCAGTGGCAAGGAGAAAGTCCCTAAATCATCTCCTTCTCCAAATCTACGTGATCTTCCCAATATTCTCACAATATTCTACAAAAATAACCAATATTAGGAACAAATATGTAATTACCTTTAAACCTTCCTAAGAAAATTTTAAAGAATAAGAAAACATTATTAAGTGTAGAAGGAGAGATCTAATATATACTTTTATGTTCATAATGAAGGCAAATGGGCCTAAGAAAGGTTCGATGGGCCTTATTTTGTGTCTAATTTAGAGGCCCATCAATTTGTTACCATGATTATCATCATGATTAGTCACCGAAGGCTTTTGAGCCACATTTTTGTTTGCATATATTTGGATATTAAATTCCATGGGCCATATGTGTCTCAGAAACAATTTTTGTAAAAATCAAACACTATTTACAATGTCTAATCTATGAATGTTTTCTACTTATTCTACTATCCTATACAATGTATGATGATGATTGTATGTTTACAAATGTTGCAAATTTTTTTCTAAAAAATAATTATCTAATGCATCTGTCAATGTATTTAGACGTCTTGGAACATGTTTATACTAAAAGTAATCAAAATGTATCTCTAAGAGTTGAATTTTCAAGAACATATGCAATATATTTGGACTCCTTATCGAATAAATGTTATTCAAATGTAGAACCATGATATATGAATTAAGTATGACAACCAAATGAAAAATACCACATGGAATGCAATTAGAAAATAGTTCTATCGCTGTGTTATACTTAGTGATATTGTTAGTTGTGCAACTGATGCATATTCCTTACAATCTCACTATCTCTTCTGTAGGAGCATAGATTTTCGATTGTATATTTTTGTAGATGTTTTGTTCTTGATGAAAATTTACCTTTCATCCCCAATATCAGTCAACGATCATATAAACAAGAAAGTAAAATGTAGATAGAACATACCAGTAGATCGAAAAAAGACAAGTTAAAAATATATGTGTGTGTTGGTGCGTTATGATGGTTAGCAGGATGCTTCAACCAGAAAAGTCTCAATATGGTCAGCCAACCAGAAGTGTCACACAACCGTCACAGATAGCCAAATCAATCAACACAAAGTCAACAAAATTCAACGTTGTCACAGTCAACGGTCAATGCAAAACAACAACAACAAAAAGTCAACTCTGCCCAGTCAAATTCAATGGTAAATCTCGATTTCAGAGCCAAAAAATGTGGACAAGGGAAATCATAATTTTGACTGAGTTTTGGGTTAGTTTGACCAAGAATTGACCAAATTCAATGCTGGTCAAATCTGTGTTGAAAAGCCCTAGGTCAGAAACTGAAATCTTCTTGTTGTGTTTTCCCACGTGTGGATGAGGAAGAGACTCCAATAGATGATCGAACCAATCAGATGAGGTGAGAGAATGTGATATGATGGATGAATGAAAATGACCTCCAATGTTGACCTATTTATATCCTTCAGTGAGAGTGTGTGACACAAATGTTGGAGCTTCAAGCCTTCAGGCTGACCTGCACATATTTTGAATAAATTCAAAATAAATGTTCTTCTTATCGGATCAAGATTATCTTTAGATATATGTTGCACCTCTCTAAAATAGGAATCCAATAAAAATATTGGCATCTTAATCTGAACATCATAACATGGATTTTGGACCTATTTGTCCAAAATTAACACTCCCTCTTAATTAGGAAGAAATATATCCACTTGTGCCATCCAAACATCATGCGTCATCCTGCCATAACTTGCTTTGATGACTTCTTTATTTTAGAACAAAAGTGGGTCAGTCACAAAGATATTATTCCCAGCTGACAAATTCATCCCATAGGTCCGAAACCCCTATACGACTCAAAGATTCACATACCAACCCGAAGTTGGTTTATCTAACCCCAAGTCAATAGGAGGTTTGAAACCTCACTAGACATGATCCGAGATCAAGTAGCTAGACATGTGCCATCCTAGAAATAGAAATTACGACAATATTTGATGCGTCCATTTGTTTCCATTGCTTTTTACTACTGGTCTCTAGCTTTTCCCACCTCTCTGGCCAAATGGGAGGTATTTCCCATCAACCCAGGACTAAATTGGTAAGATGCATATGGGGCACATATCATGAGAGGTGAACGAACTCAACATCTTAATGGTGGGGCAGAAGCACCACAAGGTTCGGCAAGCCTTACCCCTTTTATTTGTATAGCTCTGAGAGTTTATCCCCAAAGCCCCCCAGAGCTCCAAGAGATCATCGTCCAACATAACCCTCAGAATAGGGTTGTTCCACGATTCCAACATTCTAACAAAAGGTTAGGGACATGACCTTACCCAAGGGCATTGTGAGAATATATGCGACCTGCTCATCAGTTCCTATATGATCGAACCTTACAATGCCTCGCTATACCATATCCTGGATAAAGATGGTACCAGCGATCAACTTTCTTGGATCGATCGTGCAACATGGGATTCTCGGACAAATGAATCCCCCTCTGGTTATCACAAATGATAATGGTGGCATCTAGAACATGCTTTAACAACTCACTAAAGAGCTTTCACAACTAAGTGGCTTCACAACAGGCCATACATACTGCAATGTATTCGCCCTCTGCGGTGCTCAAAGCTACCAACTTCTGCATCCTGCTCGAAGCAGACCTATGTGTGAAGAAGCATTCAGATGTGCTCTTAAGATCCACCACACTGCCAGCCAAATCGGCATCAGTATATCCATGGAGTTTCATGCTCCCGGAAACGTATCTCAGCCCATGGTCTATTGTTCCCCGGAGATATCTCAAGAGCTTTTCGGCACCAACCCAGTGAATGTTATGAGGATCAACCATCTGTTGACTCAAAGTGTTCACTACAAAACATACATCTAGACGAGTGTTCACTAAGAACATCAGGGCCCCTATGAGTTGACGATACTGATTAGGATTTTCTAGCATGGGCCCAACAGTGCTGCCACTCAACTTCTTAAAGTTGAGCTCCATCAGTGCTGACGCGGACTTACAGTCCACCATTCCAAATATTTCCAGAACCTTGACAATATATTTTCCTCGAGAAAGGAAAATCTCACCAGGTCTCTACCAGACCTCCAGTCCTAGGAAGTAATGCATTAGTCCTAGGTCCTTCATCTTAAACATAGCAACAAGCTCTCTCTTACACTAATGAATGAGAGGGTCTGCACCTGTTAGGAAGAGGTCGTCCACATACAACACCAGAATGAGAGGCTTTTCTCTATCAACCTTGAAGTAAAGTTTCAGATCAAAATTACTATGAGTGAAGCCCAAATTCATTAGGTATATATCTATCCTCTCATACCAAGCTCTGGGTGCTTGCTTCAGCCAATAGAAGGCTTTCTTCAACCTACAGACATGGGTGTCCCGATTGTAGACTTAGAACCCCAGAGGCTACTCCACATACACCTCTTCCTTTATCGCACCATGCAGAAATGCGGTCTTCACATCCATCTGATGAAGATTCCATCCTTACGTAGCAACAAGTTCTATGATAGATCAGATGGTGGTATATCAAGCCACCGGTGCAAATTTATCATCATAGTCTACGCCTTCCTTTTGAGAGAAGCCACAGGCAATGAATCTTGCCTTGAACTTTTAAGCACTCCCATCAGATCCATGCTTGATCTTATAGAACCATTTTGAGGTGACAACTGCTTTGTCCTACGGTCTTAGAACCACATCCCAGACATCATTCTTCATAATGGACTCATATTCTCTGTGCATAGCATCCTTCTAGACTTGATGCTTTATGGCTTCCTCAAAACATCTAGCCTCAGATTCTACGATTGTACTCATGGCTGCTAGATACTCTTGGTATCTATTCGGCTTCTTGCTTTCACAGAATGTCCCCCTTGGGGACATATGTCTCTCAACATCCTCGAGAGTGTCCTTGAGCCATGATGGTCTCTTCCTCATTGAAGGAGGTGGATAAATACGGTTCATTGGTCCTTCAACATTGGGCATCGTCCCATCCTTCAGTTCTTCTTGATTTCCAAGCCTTGCTTCATGATCTTCCTCAGATCTCAGAAGAATGATTACTTTCCTCAGCGAAGCATCTTTGTCAAAGGTAACATTGTGGCATATATTCCCTTCCTTTTGACCAGACACATAGACTTTATAGGCCTTTGATGTTTCCTTGTAGCCCACAAACATTCCCTTTTTTCTAGAAGCATCCATCTTGCTCCTCTTCTCCTTCGGTACATGAAAATAAATAGGACATCCAAAAACTCTAAAATGTGAGATGTTAGGCTCCTTACCAAAGAAAACCTCTTCGGGAGTTTTGCAGTCTAGAGCGTAATGTGGGCATCTATTTTGTATGTACACAATAGTGTTCGTAGCTTCTCCCCATGGAAACATGAGAAGACCTTGGTCACATAGCATGGCATGGGAAGCTTCCACAATGGTCCTATTATTTCTTTAAAAAATTCCATTATACTTAGGAGGATAGATAGTTGTGGTCTTCTTCTTGATTCCAGCTTCTCTGTAAATTTTCTTGAACTCATTCATCTCATATTCATTATCATTATTGGTCCTCAATATCTTTATCTTCTTCCCTATTAGATTTTCCACCAAGGCTTTGAAGGTACGTAACCACATGAAAGCCTCATCCTTCTTTTTCAAGAAGTTGTTGTCCTCTACAACAACCCCCCCATTTCATATAATTTTTATTCACAACACTATAATATGAAATGGGTCCCTTTAGTTTTAATTGGTATCAATTTTGTATTATTCAAAAAGGTCCGGAAACGAAATGAAAACATTACAAAAAACCTTTTTGACAAACCAATAATGGCTTTATGATATAAATGATTAAATCTTTTATCATTGCGATAAAGCGATCGCAAGATCGCATATCGCAATGACAAAGGAGGCATAACTTCAAAAACCATTGGTTTGCTCCGACGCGATAACACGCAATAGGCTATCGGATATCGGCAATCATAAGTTTTCATAACAAAAGCGCCTTTCGCCCTGATGCGATGCGATAAAGCCAAAAACACGAACTTCAAAAAGTTGTTAAAACGGGGATATTACGATTAATTCGTATTAAAGGCCTTATCTTTCTAATAGTGATTCACCTGCGCTCAACCGCCAAAACGGCCAAGGCACGCTTAAACAAATCATTCCACCAATAAACGACATGATGGACATTTAAAAGATTGACAGGTTTTTACGGCCATTTAATGAAATAGTAAGTCTAAAATCTTTTCATGGATTGGATCCACGGCCACCTTAAGTTAATTCTTCATCATGCATTAATCAATATATTTCGCTCGTATTTGGTTTTCACTGCCAATTCTCTGTGTTACGCTTATTTTCACTTCTGTGCAGAATTCTTCCAAGCTAATAGATGCAAGCAGAATGGGGAAGAAGTCCAAGAAAACTGCAATCGCTCCCGCTTCGCCAGCCATAAGACAAGCCATCGCTGATCCAGGAAATAAAAAGAAAGGATTGATATCTGATACTACATGTTCAGGCCTCGGCAAAACTTCTTGGCAAAGTACCTATAATTTGATAGAAGCCGAAGAACCTGAGGTGACAACAGTACAAGCCACGGTAGGTGCGACTCGAAAATCTGAAGGTACTTTAAAGGACTTAGCCGACTCTTTCCTTCATCGGATAGCAGCTCGGGAACAAATTCTCCCATATACGGATGTAGTAAGGTGGGCAATTGAGGAACTCCCAATCACAGACAGAACCTTCTGTACCAGAGATGGAAGAATCTTCGGTTCATTTCAAGCTAATGATTTGAGGCAAATGTATCATTTGCCTGAGCCAGAGAAGAAGTACAACAAGGAATTTCTGGAGATATTCCGAAATGAGAACGAAACTGAATCCGAACCCATTCGGGATTGGAGGCAGAATCCGGCAACACACAAGCATAAATCTTCCGGTAAGTATTTTGTTGATTCTCTATGTTCTCCTTATTGTTATGCTGGGATTATGATGTGTAGATTATGGGGGTTGCATGACTCCTCTAATTTCACTATAGAAATGGTTCCTTTGATGGAGGCAGCGTGTAATAGTGAAATTATGGATTGGGGAACTATACTGTCCGATAAGCTAGCCACCGCAGTTCTTGATTTCAGAAACAAGACCCGCGTTACTGAAAGGCTTATTCCCCCATTCTACTACCGCGCTTATATCCTGGACACCCTGTGTTTTAATTCTGAATTTCCCGTGCTCGGCTGGAGGTGGACTCCACAAGACCCCATGCCCATTCACATATACCATCAGAAATTGTGGAAAACCTCCTATAGGCACCATTTATACCAAGTCTGCAATGGCTTCATGTTACCCATTCATTACTCTATTTTTGATAAACCCGCTCCCAAGATTTCCTACCAAGCAGGGATTGATTTAACTGGCATAGGGAGATGGTTTGGAGAGGAAAAATTTACTTATATAAGAATTTTCGGCAGCCAAGCCAAACCTCATGTTCTTCCTTTGTACATACCTGACAAACTGCTGGCAATGGAGATAGCCTATCAGATTATTTCCGAGGGCGTTACACAAACTCTAAAGAAAAATAAGAAGCAGGTCTGGCCCTTTTTTCCTCTTAGATGTGGTATCTACACCTTGCATGATCTCAAACATGCAGAGAAAGAAGCTACAAAGATAAAATCATTAACTCTAGCAACTCTCCCTAATAGGAAATTTGATCCCAAAAAAGTTGCCTATAATGCCCTTGAACAGGCCAAATTGGCAAAGTTTGATCATAAAGAAGATATGTTTGATGACCTGTTCTCCTCAGCCGAGTCAATATCCCAAGTTAGATCGCTGGCCAGAATGAAATATCAGGATGAAGGGTTAGTTGAATTCAACAGACTTAGAGAACAGAGGTTGCAAACTCTGCCCCTAGATCTGTTAGCAACAAGCCCAGCAGCAGGATCAAGCGAGCCTGAACAGCGACATATTAAGGAACCTCAGATTGCAACAAAAGAACAGGAGAAAGTGCAAGAGGAAACCCAGACGAAAGAGCAGGAACAGAGCACCATAAAGGGAAATGAAGATACTCAAATTAATCCCAAATTGCTCCAGGAATGGCAGCAATTCAATTCAATTATCAACAATCTTGAGGGCTCAAAGGAAGCCGAAACATCAAGAGTAGCAGACACACAGGAGACCACTTCAAAACAAGTTCCAGGTGAAACCAGCGGCCTACCCAGTTCTAAAGGAGTAGAGATAATCCCAAAGGATCCCTCCGATCAAATTATTTTGCAGATAGAAGAAATTCCTCCCTTGGATGTCTTCTATAGCCCGAAACACAAGGCTGTGGTAAAACGACAAAGGAAGACGAGAAGAACTGATCAGCCTTCCCTATTCCCAGAACAAACAGTGACGGGCAATGTAGTTTGGAAGGAGGAATTTGACCCCTCTGACGACCTAACAAAACTATCACAATTTGCTGGAGCCTATTCGGCGGCATCAATGAATGGACATCGAGGAGGTGGGTCTTTTCTTAGCGAAACCCCAGAGTTTTCTCATTAAAGCGCAACTATCGGAAGCACGGCGAGAAGCGGAGCGAGCGAGCGCAATTGTTAACTGACAGCAAACAAATAATCGAAATTAACTCAACAATTGCGAGGAGGAGAAACGGAGGATTGATCGAGTGCGGTCCGGAAAACGAGAAAAAGAGGTTGTCGAGGAGGCATTGGCACGGCTCAAGACGACCCCCCAGACAAATGCGAAGAATCCGAATGCCGAAGGTGCTCAACTATCGGCCCGGCTTGAAGAAAACAAAGAATCTTCCACAGGTAGCTGAATTCAGGGCAGAGGCAGTACAAATAAACAAAGCATTATTAACACAGATAAAGCTGTTATGTCAACAAATCGCCCAGGCAGAACCTTTATGTGACTCAACAACATCTCTAAGTGATAAATCGGCTAATGCTAGAACAGACTTCGAGCAGGCCGATGAGACATTGACCAATTATCTTGAGTGGCAAGGTACTGAGGAAGGACAGTCGGCTAAATTGCGAAAGATCCTAGAATCGCATAAAGAGATATTATTTATGGAATGGCAATCCCAGTTAATGAAAGCAGAGAGGGCAGTTTCCAGATGCAAATTAACCACAAATAATTTGGTTGAATTGATTAATGACACTCTCTACTTATCTAACATGATTTCTCAATGTACCCCAGGTAAATTGACACCAGCTAAAACATTGGAACAATCATGTTACCCAGAGCTGGAGAAAACTGGCAGATTAATCGCAGGAATTAACAGTTTGACATGGGACACCTATTGGATGTTCTTAGTCAAACCTTACAGCCAGAGAGCCGCCCTCAAATTCCTCTCAGATGCAATCGGGTGCATCATTCCCGAAATACAGGATGCCACCTATGATGCCCAACTCAATTCTCGCCTTAACCGACCACCAGAAGTGGAGCCGATGCTTGCAATATGCCAGCTCAGGACTAAAGACGAACAGCCTAAGTGATGAATCATGCTGTCACTGCCAGATTGCCATGAAGGAGATATTCAAGATTGTTTAATACCAATTAAGTAGGATTTTTCAGTTTCATAGATATTTAGATAAATTTAGTATTTATAGACCCTTTCATGTATTTAGAAGGGGTCGTAAGTTTTTGTATATGACTGAAACCTGAAGTTGCACTATTGTACTTCAGGCATATTTTTTTTATGAAAACTGGACCAATTTTTCCAAATTTTGATAACGAAGCTTTTATGTGGATGTGCACTACTGCCTTTATTTAAAAGTATTTCTGAGTCGGAAGAAGGAATTCAAATTGCGATTGAAGTTGAGAAAGATTTGCAGCTCATATGGTACTATTATCTATGTCTGAATTCATTCTTTTTATGAAAATTGTTGTTTGATTACTTTTGCTATTATTGAATATTTAGATGTGTTTTAACAGCAATCTTTATACTTTCCACTACTGGATGTTTATAGTTTGCTATTCTTTCAATCATTTACGTATCAGTAATATAAATTAAGATAAGTGTAACAATGTTTTATCAATTACTTCATTCAACTAATTGAATGAAGTAATTATTAGTTAAATGAATATCTCTGTTTATTGAATAGTGTCATCTATATGCTTATTGACAAACATAGATCATCAAACGTTGCACTTAAGAATAGAAGCTTCCTGGGATAAAATAGTCATTTACATTTTCGCTTATAGATTAAGTATTCCATTCATTATCACTTATTATTAAACCAATCATTCATTCACCCCTTTCTATTCTTTATCGGGAAACTGGTCCCATTATATCCAGTCGGAGCCACTACCCCAAACGGAAAAGGAGTTGTTTAAGGTCCGGACCGGGTGGTTATCCCCCAATGTTGATGTAACGATTTTCGGGGCATCAACATTTTTGGCGCTAGAAGGAGGGCCTGTCAACTATGAATGGCGAGTAAATCAAAACCTATAGACCATTCTCAGAGTAAATCACCCTCCACCTCACCTCAGACCTTCCGTTTGCATTCTGAATCACCAGTGTCCAAACGAGAAGAAGAGGGATCAACTATCACTACTCAATCACACCATACTTCAGAACATTTAAGTCCGGAGTCCCCTGAAGTTCAGTCTATCATCCAGAAACTTCAAGGCTTCTCCATATCACCTCAAAGATCTGAAGTATCTCAAGGCAGTCAGACTTCACAATTCCACCTACCTCATCATCTCACCAGACTTCAAAGCGAAAAGCTTGGCATTGAACCAGCTGAGTTACCATTACCCGAAAAAAAAAGGCAAAAAAGAACACTGAAGGTTCTGAAAGTGAGACCTTTTCTCCATCATCTTCCATCTCATCATCCCCAGTGCGAAGTCAAACACCCACTTCCCCATTACATATTACTGTTCACCAGGGGTCACCACCTTCAACATCACAACCTTTATAGTCTTTATTACTACCTCCTCCCCAATCACCTGGAACATCACAGTCAAACGTTGGTACTCACAAGATGGCTCAAAACCCATGGAATAGTCCTGGTGCAGTCACTATGCCTGCACCATTACATCCATTACCAGATTATCCTGAGAAATGGTTACCAAAGTTTAATCCAGATGCTGGAACATTAGCTGAGGAACACATAAATAATTTCATGTTGTCAGTTAATCTAAAAGGAGTAACACAAGAAGATGTTGTAGTGAGACTTTTTCCCTACACGTTACAAGGATCAGTCGGGTCTTGGTAGTTTTCCTTACCCTCTGGATCCATTACCAGTTGGAATATCTTTCAGGAACAGTTTCTTACCAAATATGGTGACGATAGATCCTTGGCCACGCTCATTAATGATCTTTCAAATCTAAGAATTGAGTCAAGACAACCAATTAAGGAGTTTAACTCCCGATTCAATAAGCTCTTGAATAAAATTCGCATCGATTCCAAGCCAAGTGAACAAGTTAGAAGCGAATGGTATATCACAGCCTTACCTTCAAATATAGCCATTTTTGTTGATAGGGCTGCGAAGCCAACTCTGCCCGAAAACATGAAAGAGGCCATCGCTGTGGAAAAACGTATAACTGCTTTGGAAAAGAAAGCTGCTCTCGAAGATAGGAAATCCAAGAGAGTGTCTTTCAAGGACGATTCAAAGAAGAAAAACACCAAAGATCCATACGATATGGAGGGTCTTCAAAAGGTCCTCAAAACAATGTCAAATGAAATGGTTGAAATCAAAAAGCAAGTAGCAGAAACTTCAACAAAGAAACCATTTAGAAATTTTAAGAAGAATGAGTCAAAACCACCAAATGTTATATCCAATGCAGATTCAGACCCTGAGGAAGAAGAAGATGAAACAATTACATCATCCGATGAAATTGAAGAAGAGGAAGTCGTTGAATGCCATGGAATGTGGGACTTCATATTACCAAACTCCGACACCGAGACTGAACAAGAAGCTTTTCCTGTGACTACTAGGAGTAAAAGCACCCCTGAACCTATCCAAGCAAGTTCCAAGAAAAGGAGTGTAGGTACTAATACGGCAAAGGAAAAGGCACCTACAAGGAAGCCGGCTGCAACAGTCCCTCAAAACCAACCATCGTCTTCAAATATACCTTCAACATCAAAGACGTTGGTAATATCGGATTCAATGGATTACAATATTATTGATGACATGAAAAAGACTAAGGCAAACATCACCATGTTTGAACTCAGTAAATTAAAACATCAACAGAAATTGCTTCTGAAGGAACTAAATGCAGTACCTTCCTCGCCTCTTCCTAGTGCTAAAGCTGCAAATGATTCAGGACAACCACCTTCTGGTAGAATTGAGGCCACTGATACGATTCTAATCGGAGACAGATCAAATTCCCATACCCCACCTTTCCTCTTAACCTTTCAAATTTACAATCGAAATCTACACAACTGTTTAATTGACTCAGGGGCATCATCTAATATAATGCCAGCTTCAGTTTGTTCTAAACTTAACATAGAACCCCAAAAGTCTTCAATTCACATTGTGCAGTTAGATAGAACCAAAGTCCAAGTCTTAGGGGAAATAAATTCTGTTACTATCAGGTTAGCATCTGATCCACGAGTAGTTCAAAGAATCGATATTCTAATCGCTGATATACCTGAGTTTTATGGTTTAATCTTGAGTAGGGATTGGTCTGAGAAGCTCCATGGATATATTTCTACCGATTGGTCTCATATGTGGCTTCCCTATAGGGGAAAGCCAAATCAAATAAAAATTAATCGGGAGAAACACATGACCCATACTGTTACAGAATTTGAACAAGAGAATCAACCAATTGCATTTAATAATAACATATTGGGAAATTATTCTTCTGAATCATTCTTCGGCAATTATATTGCCCAAACATCTCCGTTCTTAGTAAACAATTTCACATCACAAATTGAAATTTTTTCACAAACTGACAGTTCAAGATGTGTTAATGTTACTGAGAATTCTGTAAATAAAATTGTTAATACTTCTTTATTTTGGTCTTTATATTTTGATGGCTCCAAATCTAACGAAGGTTCGGGAGCAGGGTGTATCTTGGTTAGCCCGCAAGGAGAAAAAACAATGTTGTCCTGTAGGTTAGAATTTGAATGCACAAACAACACAGCCGAGTATGAAGCCTTAGTCCAAGGTCTGTATAAAGCAATTGGCCTTAAAGTGCAATATTTGAAAGTATTCGGCGATTCTGAAATTATTGTCAGACAGGTGAGAAATACAATTCATTGTCTTTCAAATCACCTCAAACATTATCAGTCACTGGTACAAGAACTCACCACGCACTTTTCTGCATTCAATATTTCTTCTATCCCTAGGTCTCAAAATTCAGCAGCAGATTTGCTAGCCAATGTTGCTTCCAAACTCATACCCTCCGAAGATTATAGCCCAGATAGATTTTCAGTAGAGTTTATTTTTAGGCCATCAATTCCTGACAATGTCACTAATTGGAGAGTATTTAATCACGATGAAGACATTTTACAATTTTTGACTTCAGAAAAGTCCTATGATGACCAGATCATTGATGAAAGCAAACATGACCTTCAAATGAGAGGTAAATCCGAGGAAAATTCAATTCCAAAGCCTGTGGTGAAGCTTGAGGATCTTTATGATATTAAAGACAGGTTTAAACCTGTGACTAATGCAAAGCTCCAAAGCTCTACTTTAAGGTTTGAATTGATAAACCTTGGCACTGAACAAAATCCTCAAAACATTAATCTAGGATTAGGACTTTCTGTAGAAGAAAAGGAAGCATTCATTAAACTCTTAAAGAAAAATAAACATGTTTTTGCTTGGAAATATGACGATTTAAAGACATATGATACAACTATTATCAAGTATACCATTCCAATGCTTCCCGATCAGAAACCAGTTCAGCAGAAATTAAGGAAAATACATCCGAACTTAGAGAGTCAAATAAAATCGGAACTCAATAAACTCTTGAAAGCTAAGATTATTTTTCCCGTTCGGCACTCAAACCGGGTCTCTAATATGGTGCCTGTCAGAAAGAAAAATGGCGACATTAGGATTTGTATAGATTTCAGAAATCTGAATAAAGCAAGCCTCAAAGATAACTTCCCATTACCTACTATGGAGCAGATACTCCAATCAGTAGCAGGCTCTGAATTAATGTCCTTTTTAGATGGTTTTTTAGGATATAATCAAGTTTTGGTTCATCCTGATGACAGGCTTAAAACTACATTCAGAACAAAATGGGGAACTTATGCTTATCAGAAAATGCCTTTCGGACTTATTAATGCAGGAGCCACATTCCAAAGAGCGATGGATATCGCTTTCAAAGGATTGATTAATAAAACAGTAGTTGTCTACCTAGACGATATTAATGTATTTTCTAGAAAGAGATCCAATCATTTGTATGACTTAAATCAAAATTTTCAACGCTGCAAAAGGTATGGTATCTCACTCAATCCTAAAAAATCCTTCTTCGCTCTTGATCAAGGAAAGCTCCTGGGTTTTATTGTTTCCAAAGATGGTATTTATATTGATCCTGATAGGATTAAAGAAATTTCTGAAATCCCATTTCCTCATAACAAAAAATCCATGCAGTCATTTTTAGGTCAGATCAACTTTGTCAAACGATTTGTTCCTGATTTTTCTCAGATCATTTTACCATTACAAAATATGATTAAGAAAAATTCAGTGTTTAAATGGGGATCTGTGGAAAAGGAAGCATTTGATTTAATCAAACAATCAATAATCAATGCCCCCACTTTAAACACTCCCAATTTTTCTAATCATTTCACATTGTATACTATCGCATCCGATTCATCTTATGCAGCGGTACTCACTCAGATTAATGATCATGACCTGGAAGCACCGATTTCATTTTTTAGTTCAAATTTCCAGGGTGCAGAACTAAATTACTCCGAAGTTGAAAAACAAGCCTTTGTTGTGTATAAAGCCATTAAACACTATAGGCCCTTCCTTTTAAAAGCTCATACAAAGGTTATAGTTCCTTTTTCTGCAGTAAGGCAATTACTGATCCAAAGGGAATTAGGTGAGAAAAGGGAAAATTGGGTTACAGCACTTCAAGAGTATGACTTAGAAATCAAGCCAGCAAAGATTGTTAGGGGTCAAGGTTTTTGCAGGTTGTTAGTAGGAGCATCCAACATTCCGGAATCAGGTGATGTAGAACATATGGAAGAAATCAATCAGATAAGTATTACCAATTCTGAATCTCAATACGCAGATTTAATCTTTTATTTGAAAAATGGATATGCACCTCCTAATCTTTCTTATAAAAACAAACGGGCCATTAGATTAAAAGAAAAAAACTTCATAATCATTGATGATGTACTTTTTATACAAAACTATGATTCAGTTTTATTAAGATGCCTAGAAAAACCTAAAGCACAAAAGGTTTTGCAGGAGCTACATGATGGACCAGCCGGAGGACATTTTGGAGCTGACACAACAGCTCACAAGATCATTCATGCTGGGTATTATTGGCCCACTTTATTCAGAGATACTCACGAATATGTAAGGAAATGCCAAAGTTGTCAAACCTCCAGTGGAAGACAAAGAAAATCAACTTTCCCTTTGCAACCAGTCAACATTGAGCAACCTTTTGAACAATGGGGATTGGATATTGTTGGAGAAATTTCTCCACAGTCCTCCAAACAACATAAGTATATACTTACTGCTACTGATTACTTTACCAAGTGGGTTGAAGCAATTCCGTTAAAAGCAACAAACTCTGAAGGAATTATAGAATTTATAGATCAATTCATCATTACCAGGTTTGGTGTCCCAAATGCTCTTGTTTTTTATAATGCATCCTATTTCTACGGTAATGCCATGTTTGAGTTCGCTATTAAAAGAGGTTTTAAACTGAAATATTCTGCAAATTATTATCCCCAGGGTAATGGTCTAGCAGAATCTACCAATAAAAATCTCCTTAAAATCATTAAGCGAACTATTGAACAGAATCATAAAAATTGGCATAAATCTTTAACATTCGCACTATGGGCAGATAGAATAACACAGAAGGCCTCCATAGGTACTTCTCCATTCAATCTTGTATATGGGAAAGAAGCAATACTACCAACCAATCTAGCACTTCCTTCTCTAGCCTTAGTACAGTTTATTGAAGAAAGCCCCTCTTCTTCTATCCAACTTAGACATGATCAAATTTTAAAATTAGAAGAAGAAAGAGAAAAGGCCAAAATTACTCATGCAAAACATCAGCAGATAATCAAAAAATCATTTGATTCAGCTTCATCTAGTTCTAAACAGTTGCGGGTTGGTGATCTAGTTCTGAAATGGGATAAAGCCCATGAGGATAAAGGTAAACACACCAAGTTCCAAAAGATGTGGCTTGGACCATTTCAGATCAGTGAGAAGATAGGCCATTCGACATTCATGTTACAAGATCTATCAGGAAAGAGGGACTCTCTTCCTGTTAATGGCCTCATCTTAAAGAAATTCTTCAATTGAGAAGGTAACCCCTTCTCCTTTAGTTCTAAGTAGGATTTATGTTTTTAGGATCATTAGGAAATAAAGTTGTAAGGTATCTTCCATTGACCTTTGCTGTATTTAAAAGTTGCTCAAAAGAAAGGATTGTTGATATTCACTTTTAAATAAATAGAAGTCTTAAACA
This sequence comes from Pinus albicaulis, assembly GCA_034641835.2. Lineage (NCBI taxonomy): Eukaryota > Viridiplantae > Streptophyta > Pinopsida > Pinales > Pinaceae > Pinus > Pinus albicaulis. The sequence goes on along the minus strand of CM076575.1, from coordinate 1,531,744,244 downwards.
AGAGGAACAATTTCTAGGAAACTAGGTATAATTGCATTATGAAGCCACCCTTCAATTTTTGCGAACTCTTCTCAAAGTTTAGAAGTATTAAAAAATCATTTTATGTTTTTAAATTGGTCAACAAAAAGGTTATCAATATCAAAACAGAAACTAATCCAATTTCAGCATCTTCAACTCTTACCCTGTCATCCATTTACTCTTAAGGAGAAAATTGTCCATCCCATTCACCAAAAGTTTATGATTACTCAGAGTGTAATTCTAAAAATTTTTGATATAAAAGATAAGAGGTATTATTACAAGCCTGCTTACCATGATCATAGGGAAATAGTTTAACCGACATTACCAATACTGCATACCAAAACAGGGTAATGGCTTAGAATTATAAGACAAGGGGTCTCATCACGAGCCAGCTTGTTCGGTTAGATTACTACTAGTGAATGGCATTGTCAAATAGCTGGCCGACAAACCAGGACAATGGATTTTTATCTTAGAAATAACAGAAAAAGTAAAAGGAAATACAAAATATGAAAGCATATTTTGAGTTCATTCTGTTAATCATACTCTCAAATGGATGGGATAATGGACAATAACATGGTTAAAAGGTATCCCTGTCGGAACTATGAACGTTTGCTGGCAGCAGAGGCTCTACCAATGACAAACGAGTTAACTATAAAAGCTGCTTTGGAAAGGTTTTCTGTTTTATCATTATAAACCAATAAAGGCCTATTTAAAACTTAGAATGTATCTAATTTTAAACAAAGAGAGGAAATTAGCAAAAAATAGTTTCATTTTATTTGGAATGCATATATACTTAGTTATATTAGAATTTTCCCCTTTGATTGAAACTCTATTTTGAAAAAGTTTAAGTATTTCCATACTTTTCAGAGATAACTGTTTCTTCCAGCGAATCGCCAATTGTTGTCCTCTACAACAACCCCCCCATTTCATATAATTTTTATTCACAACACTATAATATGAAATGGGTCCCTTTAGTTTTAATTGGTATCAATTTTGTATTATTCAAAAAGGTCCGGAAACGAAATGAAAACATTACAAAAAACCTTTTTGACAAACCAATAATGGCTTTATGATATAAATGATTAAATCTTTTATCATTGCGATAAAGCGATCGCAAGATCGCATATCGCAATGACAAAGGAGGCATAACTTTAAAAACCATTGGTTTGCTCCGACGCGATAACACGCAATAGGCTATCGGATATCGGCAATCATAAGTTTTCATAACAAAAGCGCCTTTCGCCCTGATGCGATGCGATAAAGCCAAAAACACAAACTTCAAAAAGTTGTTAAAACGGGGATATTACGATTAATTCGTATTAAAGGCCTTATCTTTCTAATAGTGATTCACCTACGCTAAACCGCCAAAACGGCCAAGGCACGCTTAAACAAATCATTCCACCAATAAACGACATGATGGACATTTAAAAGATTGACAGGTTTTTACGGCCATTTAATGAAATAGTAAGTCTAAAATCTTTTCACGGATTGGATCCACGACCACCTTAAGTTAATTCTTTATCATGCATTAATCAATATATTTCGCTCGTATTTGGTTTTCACTGCCAATTCTCTGTGTTACGCTTATTTTCACTCCTGTGCAGAATTCTTCCAAGCTAATAGATGCAAGCAGAATGGGGAAGAAGTCCAAGAAAATTGCAATCGCTCCCGCTTCGCCAGCCATAAGACAAGCCATCGCTGATCCAGGAAATAAAAAGAAAGGATTGATATCTGATACTACATGTTCAGGCCTCGGCAAAACTTCTTGGCAAAGTACCTATAATTTGATAGAAGCCGAAGAACCTGAGGTGACAACAGTACAAGCCACGGTAGGTGCGACTCGAAAATATGAAGGTACTTTAAAGGACTTAGCTGACTCTTTCCTTCATCGGATAGCAGCTCGGGAACAAATTCTCCCATATACGGATGTAGTAAGGTGGGCAATTGAGGAACTCCCAATCACAGACAGAACCTTCGTCACCAGAGATGGAAGAATGTTCGGTTCATTTCAAGCTAATGATTTGAGGCAAATGTATCATTTTCATGAGCCAGAGAAGAAGTACAACAAGGCATTTCTGGAGATATTCCGAAATGAGAACGAAACTGAATCCGAACCCATTCGGGATTGGAGGCAGAATCCGGCAACACACAAGCATAAATCTTCCGGTAAGTATTTTGTTGATTCTCTATGTTCTCCTTGTTGTTATGCTGGGATTATGATGTGTAGATTATGGGGGTTGCACGACTCCTCTAATTTCACTATAGAAATGGTTCCTTTGATGGAGGCAGCGTGTAATAGTGAAATTATGGATTGGGGAACTATACTGTCCGATAAGCTAGCCACCGTAGTTCTTGATTTCAGAAACAAGACCCACGTTACTGAAAGTCTTATTCCCCCATTCTACTACAGCGCTTATATCCTGGACACCCTGTGTTTTAATTCTGAATTTCCCGTGCTTGGCTGGAGGTGGACTCCACAAGACCCCATGGCCATTCACATATACCATCAGAAATTGTGGAAAACCTCCTATAGGCACCATTTATACCAAGTCTGCAATGGCTTCATGTTACCCATTCATTACTCTATTTTTGATAAACCTGCTCCCAAGATTTCCTACCAAGCAGGGATTGATTTAACTGGCATAGGGAGATGGTTTGGACAGGAAAAATTTACTTATATAAGAATTTTCGGTAGCCAAGCCAAACCTCATGTTCTTCCTTTGTACATACCTGACAAACTGCTGGCAATGGAGATAGCCTATCAGATTATTTCCGAGGGCGTTACACAAACTCTAAAGAAAAATAAGAAGCAGGTCTGGCCCTTTTTTCCTCTTAGATGTGGTATCTACACCTTGCATGATCTCAAACATGCAGAGAAAGAAGCTACAAAGATAAAATCATTAACTCTAGCAACTCTCCCTAATAGGCAATTTGATCCCGACAAAGTTGCTTATAATGCCCTTGAACAGGCCAAATTGGCAAAGTTTGATCATAAAGAAGATATGTTTGATGACCTGTTCTCCACGGCCGAGTCGATGTCCCAAGTTAGATCGTTGGCCAGAATGAAATATCAAGATGAAGGGTTAGTTGAATTCAACAGACTTAGAGAACAGAGGTTGCAAACTCTGCCCCTAGATCTGTTAGCAACAAGCCCAGCAGCAGGATCAAGCGAGCCTGAACATCGACATATTAAGGAACCTCAGATTGCAACAAAAGAACAGGAGAAAGTGCAAGAGGAAACCCAGACGAAAGAGCAGGAACATAGCACCATAAAGGGAAATGAAGATACTCAAATTAATCCCAAATTGCTCCAAGAATGGCAGCAATTCAATTCAATTATCAACAATCCTGAGGGCTCAAAGGAAGCCGAAACATCAAGAGTAGCAGACACACAGGAGACCACTTCAAAACAAGTTCCAGATGAAACCAGTGGCCTACCCAGTTCTAAAGGAGTAGAGATAATCCCAAAGGATCCCTCCGATCAAATTATTTTGCAGATAGAAGAAATTCCTCCCTTGGATGTCTTCTATAGCCCGAAACACAAAGCTGTGGTAAAACGACAAAGGAAGAGGAGAAGAACTGATCAGCCTTCCCTATTTCCAGAACAAACAGTGACAGGCAATATAGTTTGGAAGGAGGAATTTGACCCCTCTGACGACCTAACAAAACTATCACAATTTGCTGGAGCCTATTCGGCAGCAACAATAGATAAGGCATCAGAGGTGAGTCTTTTATTAAAAACAAAAGACCAGGAGATTTTCTCATTACAAGCGCAACTATCAGAAGCACGGCAGAAGGCAGAGCAGGCAGAACTGCAATTGTCAACACAACAGCAAACCAATAATCAATTAACTCAACAATTGCAGGAGGAGAAGCAGAGGATTGATCAGAGTGCAGTCCAGAAGCAGAAAGAGTTGTCAGAGGCATTGGCACAACTCAAGACAGCCAATGAACAAATGCTGAAGATAAAAGATGAGAAGATTGCTCAACTATCAGCCCAGCTTGAGAAAACAAAGAATCTTCCACAGGTAGCTGAATTCAGGGCAGAGGCAGTACAAATAAACAAAGCATTATTAACACAGATAAAGTTGTTATGTCAACAAATCGCCCAAGCAGAACCTTTATGTGACTTAACAACATCTCTAAGTGATAAATCAGCTGATGCTAGAACAGACTTCGAGCAGGCCGATGAGACATTAACCAATTATCTTGAGTGGCAAGGTACTGAGGAAGGACAGTCAGCTAAATTGCCAAAGATCCTAGAATCGCATAAAGATATATTATTTATGGAATGGCAATCCCAGTTAATGAAAGCAGAGAGGGCAGTTTCTAGATGCAAATTAACCACAAGTAATTTGGTTGAATTGATTAATGACACTCTCTACTTATCTAACATGATTTCTCAATGTACCCCAGGTAAATTGACATCAGCTAAAACATTGGAACAGTCATGTTACCCAGGGCTGGAGAAAACTGGCAGATTAATCGCAGGAATTAACAGTTTGACATGGGACACCTATTGGATGTTCTTAGTCAAACCTTACAGCCAGAGAGCCGCCCTCAAATGCCTCTCAGATGCAATCGGGTGCATCATTCCCGAAATACAGGATGCCACCTATGATGCCCAACTCAATTCTCGCCTTAACCGACCACCAGAAGTGGAGCCGATGCTTGCAATATGCCAGCTCAGGACTAAAGACGAACAACCTAAGTGATGGAATCATGCTGCCGATTACCAGATTGCCATAGAAGGAGATATTCCAGATCGAGTTACACCAATTTAGTAGCATTTTAATTTTGTAGTTTGTTAGTTTAATTTAGTATTTATAGACCCTTTCATGTATTTATAAAGGGTCGTAAGTTTTTTTATATGACTGATACCTGAAGTTGCACTACTGTACTTCAGGCATATTTTTTTATGAAAACTGGACCAATTTTTCCAAATTTTGATAACGAAGCTTTTATGTGGATGTGCACTACTGCCTTTATTTAAAAGTATTTCTGAGTCGGAAGAAGGAATTCAAATTGCGATTGACGTTGAGAAAGATTTGTAGCTCATATGGTACTATTATCTATGTCTTAATTCATTCTTTTTATGAAAATTGTTGTTTGATTACTTTTGCTATTATTGCATATTTAGATGTGTTTTAACATCAATCTTTATACTTTCCACTACTGGATGTTTATAGTTTGCTATTCTTTCAATCATTTACGTATCAGTAATATAAATTAAGATAAGTGTAACAATGTTTTATCAATTACTTCATTCAACTAATTGAATGAAGTAATTATTAGTTAAATGAATATCTCTGTTTATTGAATAGTGTCATCTATATGCCTATTGACAAAAATAGATCATCAAACGTTGCACTTAAGAATAGAAGCTTCCCGGGATAAAATAGTCATTTAGATTTTCGCTTATAGATTAAGTATTCCATTCATTATCACTTATTATTAAACCAATCATTCATTCACCCCTTTCTATTCTTTATCGGGAAACTGGTCCCATTATATCCAGTCGGAGCCACTACCCCAAACGGAAAAGGAGCTGTTTAAGGTCCGGACCGGGTGGTTATCCCCCAATGTTGATGTAACGATTTTCGGGGCATCAACAGAAGTATATCCACATTTTGAGAGAGAAGCATATATGAATGCCATATAATAAGAACATCATCCCAAGCATGTCACAGGAAACATAACAGATATATCATAATGTAATAATTGCAAGACATCAAATGTCTTTGAGACGCTTCAGGGGAAAGGTCCCCTTATATGCATTCCTTCAGCACAATCCTAACATACACTTTCATGATTATTTGTGAACTCAGACATTCCCGTCACCACCTTCCTTGCTTCAGGAAGGGATTTGCAGTGAAGGTGTCCAAACCACTTGTGCCATAGTTCGGTCTGTCAGATAATAAGACATTTCATTGTGTTTAGTCAATTTAATGTTCCTAAATTGCTTCCATTAATTATCAACTAGGGCTAGTAAACTGATGAAGTGTATTGCACTATATGTGCCTAAGTGACCTCTCCCTTACTTTGTTGTATGTGGTCTTTTAATTTTTTGGGGGGTTTGTTTTTTTTATCATTATTGTGCTACCCTAGGCTAGTCTAGAAAAGTGAAAATGAATCTAATTAAAAAGGAAGAAAAGGAAGTATTATGAAACTAAGTTAATTTTCTATAAGAGAAACCAAAGTCTATGGATTAGTTCTAAGACCTAGTTCTGAACAAGAAGGTAGAGAAAGTACTTAATTTAGTGATTAAACCTAATCCATGGATCTATGACTCAATTAAGATTTGAAGACAAAATGAAAGCAGGGAAATGTGTCAAATATTGTACTTTAGGTTGTTTCAATATTCAATTATTAGGTCAAAACCCTATGATATTAAATCAACTTTTTGTACCTTAGTTTCTAAAGTCTAAAATAGAAAACATAGAATGCTATTGAAATTAATCTAAGATTCTTTAGTTGCTCCATCTACCCAATATGTAAAGAGTGACCCCTTTGTGGTAATGTTTCTAAGCAACCATTACATATGTCTAAAGAATTACAATAACTCAAACATTGCATTAAATTTAGTCATCTACTCATCCTTGCAAAGTATATTCAGATTAGTCTCTTTTAGGATGATCTTTAAAAAGATTGTTTTGTTGCAATGAAATGAGGATCTTCTAACTAAAACCAACTAAGTGAATCATTAACTTATCAGTCTCATCCAATTCTGAAGCTTGTGACCCCTTGGTATGGCTTCGGATAACTTAATTACACCCTTAATTCTTAGCAAGAAAATGACAAGAAATGAAATTCATTCAACCACTGCACTTATAAGGAATTTAACCATTCAATGTAAGATTTAGTAAATAGAAGAAATGAATTTCATAAATGCTTAATTATACACAAGAATTGACAAAATATGAAAGCAGTAAAATAAGCAACCATGTTTCTCAACACTTCAATATTTATTCCAATCCTGAAGATAGAGTTACATATCTCCTTGAAACTTTTCAGAAGGAAAATCTCCACAGTTGCATCTAAACTATTGAAAACTGGAAATTATGCAGGAACAGAAAGTACTAAACAGATTTGAAACAAGTCTAACTAGAAAGCATTAAAAACCTCCTTTAGTTGCAAGGGCCCTTTGCTACCAAGTTGGTTAATTCCTTAGCTCCTTAAAAATGTAATCAAAACAACATCTGGGAACTGATCTTCTTATTGAAATGGAGTTTTAGAAAATAGAGTATCCCACTGTAATTCTGAACTTGTGCTACAAAAACTTAACTTGTTCTCGGTTCTGTAGAACCTCTATTTATAAATAATTTTCATAACTAATTATGAATAGATATAGGTACAAGTGTATCTTTGAATTACGATCAAACTGGGATTCTTAGGACGCATTATTTTCTATGCAGCAAATCAAGAGTCCTAATTTCCGTGTGAAATAGTCTTTGACTTTGAGCTTTGACCATTGGTTTAGGCCTCTTTATTTGTTGATCTGGTCCTTATGAATAGGATGAAATCCATGTAGGAGGGATTCTGAGACTACCCATATGGACCATTCCTTCATCTGACACCTGTAACATGCTCAACCACAAGAGTAGCTATGGAACGTCTAGTCAGCTGCTGAACAGGCTACATTCTATAGCTAATCTGCAAAAACTTATTAAAATAGCAAAAATCATGAAAACACAATATTTAAATCATTTGAATGTAACCTTAAGACAAACCCTATCGTTATTCCTTGATTAGGGCTTATTAATTGATGGAACAGAAGTGAAATGAGATGAGAATTATGTAGAGGAAAGGGTAATTCTGGGGTTCAACACATCGCTTCCAATGGACTTCCTCCAACTTGGTAGAGTGTATCAACTCTAAACCTAATTGTGATAGCTTCCTTGAAACTCTTCTTCCAGATATGCACCTTCCGATAATTGAATTCCACATTGAAACCTTTGTCTTCCATGGCCGAAATAAACACAAGGTTCTTCTTCAAATTAGGTACATATAGTACATCTTGCAGGCAGAGGACTTGACCTTGAGACAAGTGGAGGGTCACAGTCCCTGTCCCTTTCAATGGATATGCAGAATTATCTCCAAGGATAGTTTTTAGATTAACATCCTTCTCAACCATGTTGGAAAGTGCTTCCTTGAACCCAGTGATGTGCCTTAAGGCACCACTATCTATCAGCCAGACATCCATAGTGTCAGGTGGAGATGCAACAGAGAGGGCATATAAAAAAATGAATTAATTTCTTTTATCATCAACAACGTTTGATTCCTCATACCTGGAATTTCTAGACCTTTTGTAAGGTTTTCCATTTCCACCAGAGGGAGCCTTTCTTTTTCCTTTGAACCTGTTGTTCCTTTGATTTCAATTCCTATGGTTGTTGTTGTTGTCATCATCATCGGAGAATCATTCTTGAAAGGACATTCTCTAGTATAGTGGTCAGTCTTGTGAGATGTGTAACATTTACCTTTCTTCCCTTAGGCCCATACTCTTCCTTTGCTCTTCGAACCACCAAAGTTCTTCTTCTTAGCACGAGTAGTGAAGGCATCATTTCCTTCATCCTTGTCTCTTTTTGTACGCATATTGATAGTAATTTGTTAAAGTTAGGTATCACATTATTATTAAGAATGGTAGTATTGAATACATGAGATTCGGATGAGAGTCCTCAAAGTGCAGTGAGAACCATCTCTCGATCAGCTATTGTCTCCACAATAGCCAGAAGATTATTTCTCATTTTGATCAACTTCAAAAAATAGGATTGAATGGATTCAATTCTGCCTTTCTTCACATTCTTTAGTTGGTTCTTGAAGAATAGGACTTGATTTACATTCTTTGCCTTGAAAATGTTGACGAAATTATCATACATCTCCTTGGATGTGTGTAGCTAAGATATCTAGGCTACTAGACTCTTGTGACTTGAGCCCCTGATCATCATATTTGCTTTGATTTCCCCTTTCTTATATTCTAACTTGGTGGTAGAAGGTGCAGTGGATGGAGGCTCTTGGATTTTACCCTGCACATAGTCCATGACATATTGGTCTTCCAACATAAGATCCAATGTCATCTTCAGGCATGGAATTATTCCTTCCCAGTTTTAAAGCCATTGTAGTTTGAGGTACCCATGTTGTTCTTCGGTGATTCCTACAAACTTGGGCTCTGTCTTCACCTTAGCTCTGAAACCATTTAATTTTTTGTAGATGTTATATGCTTGATGAAAATTTACTTTTTATCGCTTATATCAGCTTGCAATCACATAAACATAAAAGTAAAATGTAGATAGAACATAATAGTAGATCGACAGAAGACAAGCCAAAAATATATATGTGTGTTGGTGCATTATGGAAGTTAGCAGCATGCTTCAATCAGCAAAGTCTCAATATGGTCAGCCAACCAGAAGGTCACACAACCCTCACGGATAGCCAGCTTAGTCAACCCAACGTCAATGATGTCCCAGTCAATGGTCAATGCAAAAAAGTAGTAGAAAAAATTCAACGCATCTCGGTAAAAGTCAATGGTCAACCTTGATTTCAGTGCCAAAAAATGTAGACTATGGAAATCATAATTTTGACCAAGTTTTGGATCAGTTTGACCAAGCTTTGACCAAAGTCAATGCTGGTCAAATCTGCGCCGAAAAACACTAGGTCAGAAACTGAAACCTTCTTATTGCATTTACGCACATGTGGATGAAGAAGAGACTCCAATAGATGATCAAACCAATCAGATGAGGAGAGAGAATGTGATGTCATGGATGAGTGAAAATGACCTCTAACATTGACCTATTTATTTCCATCAGTGAGGGTGTGTGACACAACTGCTGTGGCTTCAAGCCTTCAAGGAAGCCTGCACATATTTAGAATAAATTCAAAATAAATGTTCTTCTCATCGGATCAAGATGATCTTTAGATCAATCTTGTAGCTATCCGAAAGAGGAATCCAATAAAAATATTGGCACCTTCATCTGAGCATCACAACATGGAGTTTGGACCTAGTTTTCCAAAATTAACACCCATGCAACAAAGGAAAGGTTCCATGTACTATGACTAGCTCCATTAACATAACCAATATATGGAAGAGGTAATGTTGACATATAAAATCAAATGTAATCCAAGATAATAAAAAGTGGTAGAAAACTCTGAAGATACCCACATTGCAAACACAACCAAAAATCTATATAGTATGTACACAATGACTGTGTAGAAAAACTCTAGGCATAGTATTTTTTAAGGTAAAACCCATTACAAGGTTGCACCAAGGGAATTCCATCAAAATATACAAGCTCATAGGCCAACTTTTCAATTATGTGTTTAGCTGTATATGGAGCTAACCATATGGGTTGAAGTTTCCCAACTCATAACTTGTTGGCTTCTTTTTCACATAAGAGGACAAAATCACCTTCCAAGGAGACACAAGGTTTGAAATTTTGATCAATTTTTTCTTTGATGCATTTTTTATGAGCCTCATTAGCCACCACTAAATCATAGTGAGTCTCATATAGATCATGTGCTAGGTTAAAAAAAAATCCCTCTTCAGCAGAGGTAGCACGAAGAATTTTTGTGACTAGTTTTAGTCATGGGATTTCATAATTGATGGGAAGAAAAACTTCCAGACCATACACCAACTAGAAAGGTTCATATCTAGTCATAGTACAAACGGAGGTATGGTATGCCCATAATGTCAAAAAATGGATGGTATGCCAATTTGATTTATCAATCCCTAGCATATATTGAAGCATTGTTATCAAAACTTTGTTACTGGATTCTACTTGGCCATTGACTTGCGGGTAGTAGGGAGTCGATTTGTCATGATGTAAGCCCAACTTGAAAAACAATTTAGACATCATGTAATTACATGAATGTTTTCCATGGTATGTGATAATAGCTTATGGTACACAAAATCTTGCAATAATGTGGTTAAATATGAGGAGTGTAGCATTTTTTCCACTGTTGCCAAAAGTAGGCATCCTCTCAGCCCACTTAGTTAAATACTAAACTACAACTATTATATAACCATCCCCCCATCTGAGTGAGGGTTAAATGTCATAAAATCGATACCCCATTTAGAAAATGGTCCAATAATTACTACTCGATGAAAAAAAGTGGGTGGAGCATGGGCTTTACGATTATGAATGTGCAATGCATGACACTTTTGTACTACTAAGATACAAACTCTAAACATAGTAGGCCAAAAGTAAGTGCACGTAGGAGTTTTTGGGTGTTACCATGTCTAGACATATGTTCATCGCACTCTCCAACATGAAATTAATTTAGGGCTTTCTTGGCTTCCCCAAGCATGACGAAGCATAAAAAAATCATGTCAAAACCACAAAAATAAAGACTATCACCTATTATGATATAGTGGCAAGCTTGATATCAAATATGACATTGAATGGAATGAGTGGTTTCAAGATGGAAAGTATGGTTCTAGACATAAATGATTATATTCCCATATCATATATGAGAGGAATCAATCAGAAATAACATTTCATTAGGAATGAGATCCTCGCTTGTTTGTTATGAATCAAGAGAGGGAAGTTTTCATATCAGTTCTGTAAAGACTAAGGATTTTTTAGATTTTTGTTTAACAAACTCCAAATTGAAGTCTTGGAGGATCACAATTCACTTTGAGTATTTCCCCCAAGTATTTGAAGTGATATTATATGTTATAAAACCAACACACGAAATAGAATAATGGATAGATGAGCGCCTTAGAAATCGGGCTCTTTGAAGGGGAAACCTCATCTACATTACATAAATGAATATTTATTGGATGATACAAATGAAAAAACCTCCTTTATATATATATATATATATATATATATATATATATATATATATATATATATATATTAGTCCATGGCGTCACAATATAATACTAGCCTACCTAACAATAATAATGTAAGGGAACAATAATAACAATAGTGGGCTATTACAGGGCACAATAATAACAATATGGGGATTGGTACAACAATAACAATAAGGGGGCTACACTAATAGAAATAAGGGACTACACTTTTAATATAGGGACCTAATATGCCCCTCTCCTTCAAACAAGTGTTTTCCTCAACGTTTGATTATTTTTGGATTCTTCTATATAAAATTCTCATTCTCTCATGTGGAATCTTTAGTGGGTAAGTTCTTCCACATGCTGTGATACTCTGAAATTGATCGATTTTGTAGTTGTCGAGTTCTTATTTACATGAGTTCTTCACGTTCCAATGTAATTTTTCCTTTCCTCATCAAGTTCTGGAAATATTGTTTGAGCTAGGATTTTTTCACCTATAACCTTCTTTAAGCATGAAACATGCAAAACTGGGTGCACTCGGGAAGATGCAGGCAACTCCAATATGTATTCCATAGTGCCAATATTTAGCAACACCTTGCAAGGACCATGTTACTTTAGCGAAAATTTATTATAATTCTTATCTTGCTTAAGGGACATTGGTTTGTATGGTTGTAGTCGTAAAAATACCCAGTCACCTACATCAAAACCTCGTTTTTTGCAATGTTGATATTCCTATTGTTTCATTTGATTCTGCACCGAACATAGGTTATCCTTTGAGAGTTGGAGAACTTGTTGTTGATGCTCGATGTGACATCCACTACTTGATCATCCATATTATCTTTTATTTCATCCTTCAAACCATCCACTTTAGCCTCCATGCCAACTTTTAAACCATTTATGGCATCTTTGGTTGCTCTTTGTGAGATCAAATTTTGTTGCAATTCGTACCATAATTTTGATATCATACTGCAATTCTTCCTTTTCATGCGTCATAGTAGAATTTTATGAGGGATTAATGGGTGTATAATTATTTTTGGGAGGAATTATAGAACCCAATACTGATAACAATGTTTCAATATGACCTTGGAATCACTTCAACTGCTTTTTTGGAAATAAGTTATGAAATAAAAAATAAAAAAATACACACCTTTTTATTTATTTTAGGATTTATATATTGAAATGAATGTAAATATGTAATTTAGTATCTCAAAGATCTAAATTTTAGTTATGTGGTAGCCCTCTAATTCTTCTTTCCAATTCCACAGGTCAGACCTAATTTGGATTCTTCAAGGAAAAGTTATACCCAATCTACCACAATGACCTAATTATGAGCTAGTTTAGCAAAGCGAACTTGTATGATGTGCCATGTGTCACTATTTAGACCTTACACTCTAAAATTGATACAAAAGAAACTAAAGTCCATGCAATTTTGGCCACTTTTGACAGAATTCCAATATTATGCTCCGAGGGAGAGTTATCATGATTTTCCCAAGGTTGAGATGAAATTCAGGATCGTACAAAAACACTAAATTAGATAGATCATATCTCTGCAAATATTGCAAACCAAGATCTCAAATGTTTATACGAAGTTCCTCCTGCTTTTGGCACAAATGGATTTTTTTTCTTCTGAACCTTCGTAGAAAACAAGTTGTAGAAAAAATTCCACGATGACCTATTTGAAGCAGCGAAACCATAGAATCCAAAGCTCTGAAACCAAATTTTATGAAAACGGGTCACAAAATAGAAGAAAATATAGATCAACGCCTTAGAAATCAACATCTTTGAGGGGAAAACCTCTTCTACACTACATAAATGAAAAATTCTTGGATGATACAAATGACCAAACCTACTTTTTGTATATATGAGTCCATGCAGTCACAATATAATCCTAGACGAACTAACAATAATAATATAAGAAAACAACAATAACAATAGTGGGCTATTATGGGGCACAATAATAAAAATATGGGGACTATAAGGCTATAGAAATAACAATAAGGGGGCTACATTAACAACAATAAGGGACTACACTAGTAATATAAGGACCTAACAATATGTAATTTATTGGGTTGCAATCAGAAAAAATAGTAATCTTACGAAGCAATATATAGTGGTGAAACATTTAGACATATTGCATGAATTCCAAAGCTATATTTTCAATGTGGGAATACTTGGTCTCAATATCTATCAAATTATCACTCAAGTAGTAAATATGATTTTTGTCACCCAAATCATCTTCCTGTACCAATACCATAACGATAGTAGTAACAGATCCTAAAAGACATAGGGAATAATCTATGTGATAATCGGGGGGATGAAACAATGATTCATGAGCTAATACATTCTTTCAGGCATCCAAATATCTTTGGGAAGTATCATCCCAATGAAGGGGAACACTTTTTTTCAATAATAAGGTAAAACCCTTAGTAACTTTTGTGTAATTAGGGTTGAAGTGACGTAAAAAGTTATCCTTCCCTTGTAACCACTGCAACTGAACGAGATTAGGAGTAGTAAAATCAAGAATTTCCTAGACTTTAATGAATAAATATGGATCCCTTGCTTGGACACAATGAAGTGCTGGATTCGAACAGATTCTACATAAAAGACACATTTGTGTGGATTCAATTGTATATTTTAGTGTCGAAATCAAAAGAAATTTCTTTGATATGCATAGGGTGATCTTGATTATGTTGGAATGGGTATGGAAGTAATCAAGATATGGTTTCACAATACACGTAAGGTCATGAAAACCATAATTCATGTCCCATTAGAAAATTTCATTGCATTCTTAATACCAAAAGGGAGCTTTCGATAAGGAAATATACCCGATGAATAGAGGAACATGGTTATGTGTTGGTTAGAAGGGACTATTTTTATTTGATTTTAGCTATAAAGTTCTTCCATGAATGAGAAAAACTTTCTTATGGCACAATCATCAACAATTTGGTCGATAAAGGGTGTTTTATAGTTGTAATTTGGACAAGCTCGATTAATGTCCCCGTAATTGGCACACACTCGAATATTACCCTATTTCTTCAATATGGGGACAATACGTGAAACCCAATAAGTTATTAGAATAGGATAAATGAAACCATGTTGCAAAAGCTTCTTAAATTCTTCTTTAATTGTGGCAGCTTTCTTTGGGTGTATTAGATGTAAACGTTATATAATAGGGGCATTCGGGTACATCTTTATTTCCTGCACTACTATATTAAGATAGATCCCTAACATCCCTTCATAGCTCCAAGCAAACACATTGCATAATTATTGAGATAGGGCCTTGTAAGTTTTAATCTCACCTACAGAGAAAGAAGCACCTATGTGAACATTTTCAACACTTTTAGGTTTCACTGAGATTTCTTATGGATTAGTCTTCTATATATTCCCCAAATTAATTTCATAAATAACTTCATAAATTCAAATCAAATTACGGGGATGATCAATATTCTCAGGTGAAAATAAATCGTAGAAATTATTCTTGTGGATTTCAAGCTTAGGTAGAAAGGAGGAACAATGATGGTTATCATCACATCATTTATTATCTTACGACATGATTTCCATGATGCTCTTGGTAGTAGGAAAAACGTCATGAAAAGGGTCAGAACATGAAATAGAAGCTAAACGAAAAACATTAGAATGTTCGTCAACCATGTCCACTTGGTTTTTTTTGAGTAATTGCTAGACAAGACAAGTGAGTAACTTCATAGAATAATCCAACAGGGATGAGTGGCATGGGGCCACCAAAAGATTTGATTTGGGAATCATTAGTTATTTTCCATGGATCAAATGGTTGTTGATATGGGGCAATATTAGATGCAATCATATTTATTGTCCTAATCGTAGTAGAAATGTTGGAGGCGGAAGCACAAAAGTACCCATTAAAGATGAATATTTTAATAATCCTACCCCAATATTAACATATCGGAGTATCATTTTATCCACAAGTGTAATATTTCCATTTTCTTGGGATTCAACAACGTAAAAGGAGAGTTGGTCAACATTCATAATTTTCCCTTGATGAGGGAAGAGAATCATTCAAAAATATGACAAGGGCACAAATTCCATAGCATAAGTTGAGTTATGAACTAGTAGGGGGTTGTAGTATAATGGTCCATCGACAAATTCTACCTCTACTGATAGTATTTTACTTGATAACTAGATGGATAAAGAGTCCAATATTCCATAAGGCTTAAATCCACTTCCATCAAATTATTTGATGGTTGTTGGGGAAGGACTGATTGATGGTGAGCCCAAGGATTTCCATCATGACAACGACATGATGGTAGTGGAGGAACCTTCATCCACTATTGTTCAAAACAGATTATTGCCTTTAAAAAAAAAAATTAAGTGTCGCTAATACAAATTTCCTTTGTGCAGGATATTTCTAAAAGACTTCAAGGGCTGACATGGTCGAAGGAGCCTTTTCCAGATCTTCAACTATTTTATAGTTCTGATTAGCTCTTGCATGAGGATTAAATGAGGACGTACAAATAACTCCTTTAGGAGGAGGTTTAATTATTCTTTCAACAACTAGTATTTCAATATGTACAGGAGTAGAACTAGGTGGAGTAGAGATGGAAGGTTCATTAGTATCCTTTCCATAAGGAGGATTATAGGAATCATATTCCTTATTCTAGGTAGACACCATGACATTTTCTTGACACATCATGTTGGAAATATTATGGGAAGAGGAAAAATCTTGTGCAACCATTTTGGTCTCCTGATTTGGGAAAGGATATTTCAGAAAAACAAATGCAGTAGATGCAACCTTTAAAAAATGTATTATTTCTACAAGATGAGGACATTCCTTAGTGAACTTATCCTCATTCTAAATGACACAAGGATAACATGGTTTTTATTTTTTGTCAGGAGACTGAATTTTTTCTTTTTCATGCAAAGGGGTTTCTTCTTTTTGCTTTTCCTTTACCATTATTTTTACTTCCAGGTTGCTGAGATTTTTCTTTAGTAGCTTGAAAGAAATTAATATTGGAAGTATTCATAGGTGCGAGTGGAGAAAGGATCTGAGTGGTTGTGGGAACGAGCTTCTGATTGGATTTACTAGAGGGATTATTCATTGGCTCCCAATGAAAGCAAACACACCATAAACAACATGTAATTGGGTTGAAGGATCAGGTGGAACAATGTGAGATGGTTACAAAGTGTTAAATATTATTTGGTAGAGCGTGCTCGATTGGGTATAAACTGGGTCAAAATACTTATCATGAAAGATAATTTTCTCTTGAGTAATGACTCATCCCTTGGAAACATCCTTAGTTATATTAGGTAGAAATTATTTAACAAACTATTTTGCTAATAACTAATCTGGGGTATAGATTTTGACCTAATGATGAAACCATCTACACTCATGTATATGATCAAATATTTGAGTGGATTCAAATTTTTTTTGAGACGCAAAATGTTCTATACCAGTTTCATAATGGATGGGTAGTTGAAAATGGGTCAAAAATTTTGGTGCCAATGCATTGAAGTTTTAAAACAAAGATCTCAATAATTCAACATAGCATTTTTTGTTGGACTTGTAAGAGACTAGAGTTCATTCGAAAATACAAAAATGGATAGAAACATCATTTAAGGAGTTCGAAGAACACCATAAATGATAAGTCATAATATGGTTTGATGGGTCTTCCATATGATTTTAGTTTAATTTTCAAATATCACTCAGAAATTTGGTTGGAATAACTAACTGCCAAGTAGAATGATAGATTTGATCATTGGTAAGTTATGAGAGGTACGATAACCCTAACATTGAGAGAAATGACAACTTCCTATTAATGTATGATTGAGACGGCTGCTAACCTTGTGAGAAAAGATTAACTACTAGTGGAGGATAACCTTGGTAAGGTGGAATGGGTTGGGGCATTGGGATTTGCATCCCACTAGGGTAAGAGGTTGTTTGAAAACCAAGAGAGTTGTGACAAAGTTTCCATGTTGTAGGAAAGGCTTGATAAGGTGGATTTTAAAAAGGTTTACGTAGGATGTATGGACCTTGATGAGCTTCCTATGGTATGGTCATCATTTGTCCAATGGGGACCTGTGGTATAATAAATGACATGAATTGAACAATTTTACCAACTAGTACCTAAGGTATAGTCAAACCTTGTTGAGTATATATGGTTTGTGGTACACCTTGGATAGGTTGGGTAGATGGTATTAGAGATATTTCCTATAGTGGTTGACTAGTTTTTTCTTAAGGTACGAACTGAACAAGTTGAGTAATTTGTAGCTGAGGTATGCATTGTATAGGATGAATAGGAGGAACTAGAGTTGAAAACTTACCAGGTTGACCAGATGAAACAAGGGTCACAATCAAAGGAGTGATAACCATTCCTAGAAATGGGGAACCCGTATAAAGAAGACTTATAACAGATGAAGCAACGAATTGTAATATCTTCTCAAGATATGATAACATACCAGAAACAGGTTTCCCCCTAGCTAGAGAATAACGGTTAAAAGGTTTTTGGTCCCCCCCCCCCCCCCCCCACAATAGGAGGGAGCCTAGTATAGGATGGAGTGGGTTGTTGTGGGTTTCCTAATCCACTGAGAAACAATCCATATTGTTGACCCAAAGGAGTTTGAAGCAAAATTTTTTGAATAGGTTGTGGGGATCTTAGTAAAGATGGACCAAATATTATTCCAGATGACAAAGGTAATTGGGAATTCCATGGACTAGATGATACTTTGGAAAAGGTTTTTGACAATGACTGATAACCAGGTGTTACTAAGGGACCACCATTAAGATAAATTTTCAGTGAGGAGGCAAACATAGAAGTTGATGACAAAGAAGTTGACCTAACTTCGGTTGATTAAGCCATGACGGTGTTAACAGGTTGTGTAACTTTCACTGACTATGTAATAGTAATATTTCACAAAGAAGTGCGTGTAAAATTTTCCAAGGGGATTTTAATAAGAAAATTAAACCGAGGAGTTTGATGTAAAGGAATTTTTGATACAATATGAGAGGTAAAAATAGTAAAATATTGATAGCGAGGAGTTCATATTAATCAAATAGGTGTTTAAAGTCTAGAGGAATCTTCCTCGTAACATCCTCTATACTAAATAAACCAGGTAGAAGTGATTATACCTCAACACCCGAGGACAAAGCTTGCGGATGAGATAAAGGTAGAGAAATGGAAGAATAATTTCATAAAGTGATTGGTTCAAAAACTTGAATTATCTCAGGTTGTAATATTTCTGAGACTAAAATCTCAGGTTATATAACTCCAGGTTCTATTGTCTCAACAAATTCTAGTTGATAGGTTTCAACTGCTTCAGACTCACCTATTTCCAAATATATAACTTTGGGTTTGATACTAGTAGGAAGTGATGATTTAGGCTTAGTAAGGAAGTGATGATTCAGGCTAAGTAATTTTAGATGTAGTTCTTGTTGGGGTAGCTTTTGATGCACCAAGTTCATTAGTTTATTTTTTCTTATGTTTTTCATTCCTACTAGGTTTCTTCTCTATGGGTAACGGAGGAAATATTTGCATTCTATACAAATGGTGAGGCTCATCCATAGTTAATTAATTTTATTTTGAAAAGTAAAAACAAAAATAAAAGTAAAAAAGGGTAACTAGGAATGAAAGGATTACCATGCCACTATGAACTACAATATACCATTATGTACATGTAAGAAATATCCTTGAATATTTTTTCCATTGTATCAGAATGACAAGGCAGACCATTTGGTTACCTAAGGCTAGTTTGCATCCAAATGGGGACTTCCAATATTTAGCCAAAGGCACGTGGAACTGCAATACATAGTAGTGTTGTCTAATGTGCCATGTACGATGGGAAGCATCCTTATATACTCCTCATACATGGATCTCCATTTCTATATACCCAAGGGTGAGTGTAATAACGATCATATAGACTCATAAGTATGTGGAATACTGACCACCCGCAGAATATAGCAGAAAAAATTAAAAACTCCTACACTGAGATACGTTGAAACACGTCTTCTAGCCTAGACCAACTAAATGCTTATTTTCTATTTCAAAGTATCCTTAGATTCTTTGATAAATTTTAATGTTTATCTTGATTAGAGTTTCAATTTCAAGATCGAAACTAATTCACTTAAACTCCTAAAATAAAAATAGCATGAGAAAAAAATATTTTCATTCGATGAAGATGTAGCTAAATAATGGAAGGAATTTCAAACAATGATGTGGAAAATAAAAAATTCGAAATAAGGTCTTCAAATTTACTGTTCCAATTCATAAATTTAAGGCCCTAATGCATGAAAAAATGAAACTTTCTTTTCTTTTTCATTCAATTTCAATATAAAGAAAAATGAAAATATGACTAGATTATTGAATCAGAAAGAATTCAAATAGAATGGAACTGTAATATGAAAATTTCTTTAACAAATCAATAACCGATTCAAATGATAAAAACCCTAATTGAAAATAATATGCAACAAAAATAAATATCTTATCAAAATTCAATCACACTCAATTTCACTTAAGTTGTTGGATTTACAGAGACCTTAGATAGACCATAGACTCACGAAGACACTGTAGATTTCGTAGAAAGATAGGGAAAATGTATTTTTTTTACACTTTTAAGATCATCTCAGATAAAATATGGAATTCCAATGTAATTCATTGCACTTACAGAATAGATATACTGTGTTTATACACACACTATCTTGAACTTGAACAAGTCCAATGGGGAAAATTTTCTTAAGAAAATGAAAGAAAAACCCTAATTAAGCTCAAAATTAAACTTTCCTAAATCTAATGATGGCTTGAACAAGATAGATAAGGTCGAATGGAAAGGTCCTAAAAGGATATGGTAAATAAAGCCACTAAAGAACATCTTGTTTCCCTGTGGAGTCGCCAAGTTATTTTTTGGATATATTCCTTTCGTGGATAGAAGTAATCTCCCTAGACCTAGTGGCTTAACTTAGAAAGAACCAATAAAAAACTACAACGTTTTTCCTTAGATATGTTTCAAATATCAAAGTAAAACCTAATATGAATCCATTGAAATCTTCCTTCTTCTCCCTTCTTGTTACCTCCAACTCTAACTCCAACTCCAATTTCTAAAAGTGGAACATAAAATCATCCCAAAAGAATGAAGAGAAAATATATAAGATAACATATAAAAACAACTGTAAACAAGAATTCAAGGATTCATGTTCTACATATGCATAATCAAGCTATAATGTATAGGAGAAACAATGCACTTTTTTTTGTTAATAATGGAAGGAAAATATTAAAACCATTGTAGACCTTGACTTTGTGAATCTCTCCTAGCTATATTGTCCTTCGTTTACCACAATGGTGAGCCATAAATCACACTAAAGAACATGGATGGATCATGGACCTATAGACACTGATGGACATCATAAATGAATAATAAGAGACTCCAAAATCAAACCCAAAACCTATCAAATATCTTTAATTTATACGGTAAATGAGGTAGTTTTGTATTTACCATACTACGACTTAGATCAACTTTAGAAGGAGGTAATCTCTAGGAGATAAGAGATAAGACCTCATTAGTAGGAGTTCATGATTAGGTCCAACATTAAATGGTGAAATCCACTCCCTAAGCTTCCAGAAACAAAAACTTAAAAATCAATTTCTTATTTTTACTCATTTGTAGGTATCATTGCACTTTCTATGAGAGAAAGCTACGTTGACCAACAAAATTTCCATATGTTCAGTGTGTCCCATCATAATTTTTCAAGAGAGTAAGTGTGATGAGGTATTCAATTATCATTTTCATCCAATGTAATCCAATATTATTATCACTTATGGAGAGAGAATTATTTTGGGATTGTACAGATTGTTGCACGGTGGAAATGGACAATGATAGATCTAGGTTTAGGCCCAATTGTTTCAATGTGAAAAAATTAACTATAACAACAGAGCTTACTAGAAATTTTTATACGGAAAGAAAAAATATGGTGGGATAGTATCCATTTTTTTTATACACTATGTCCTCATAACCCAATAATTTATGGGTTGATTCAAGGGGAATACCTTATCTTCCACCGTGAATATAGTAATGTTCAAGGCGAGGTTTGACCCCCTTACCCATTTTTAAGACTATGAAAAGGAGTCAAGAAGAATTGGGTATAGAGATAAAAAAAATTGGCCTCATATGTCCCGAAACATGTTGGATGAATTTCCCTACACATGGTATAAATTGGTTATTAAGGGTAGCTTCACCCATCATCTTTGGGTCCTCCTCCCATCCTTCTCTCTGCCCAACTAATATCGGTTTCACATTAAAAAAAAATATCGGGGTACTACCTTAAACCCCGTGTGGGGAGGCTACTGTCCCCCCTATAACCCCTCGCTACGCCCAACACAATGTACAATGTGTGGGACTAGTCATGGAAAGAATATAACACACACTGAACATTCTCCCATGTAACAACCCTATGTTAAAAATTCATGTAATAAAATTTAATAAATGAAAAATAATACCATGGTTAAGGGACACTTATTCCAAGCTGAATGTTGGGAAAAATATCTTAGTGGGAAACACTTGTTGTGTTTTATGGGTAAGTCTTTCGAAAGGAAAAATAGTATTTTTGGAATTTATTTATGAAAATAAAGGAAATTAGGAGAAAATTAAGGTGAAATGTCATAGGTTGCATGTGAGGAGGAAAATGAAGGAAAATAATGGAAAATTGAAGAAATTAAAGGCCTCATCAGTAAAAATACCTCAGAGCATTAGTTGGTATCTTTTTTTTTTCGGTTCAATTTTGGAATTAGATTTAGAGAGAAGAGAACCAAGAGGAGAAAGAAATAAAGAAAGTAAAGGAAGGAAAGGAAAGGAAAGGAACAAAAAGGAACACCAAGGAAAGAAAAGGAAAGCAAAGGAAATCAAGGATAAAGAAAATAAAATTTGGATGACTGTAATATTCCAAAATTAGCTTGCAGCTAATTGGAGTATTAAAGTTTTTGTTGGTCAATTATATAGGTGGATAAGTGGGTAGGGAGACCCATAAATATCTTCATAAAGAATAAAACCACTTCTCATGTGAATTTGGATCATCATTCAGCTAAAGAAAGCACCTATAGGTGTGAACAGGGACTAGAGCATGTGGACAGGGTCAAATTTGACCAGATCAATGATGTTGTTATAGAGATACTGGAGGATTCTTGGAGGACAGTGTAGTAATTTAGGAGGAGTATATGAATGAGAGTAGCTCCTTTAATGAGTGAGGCCCAAGGTGAGGATTCTCACCAAGCATAGAAGGAAGAGGATGGAAAAATTAGAGGATATGTATTTGTATTATTGATTTCGATCTTTTTAGATATGGATTTTTCATGTGACATATCTATGCATGCTTTTGCTATTTAGTAGGGTCTTCAGTGTTTTTTATCACAAGGGTGTTTTCGAGCAGGAATCCCATCCTCATCCTCGAGGGACTTCGAGTTCCTACTCATGAGAGCTATCTTAAGCTACATTTCCACTCTCCGGAATTTGGCTAAGCTTCAGTCTACATCTACAACGGAGTCTATTCCAAATTTTTGTTTTGTTGTAGGGTTCAGCATTGGAGGAGAAATATCTCCAGTTCTGAGCTTTTTTTCCATTTGATGGGTCACACTTTCATCCAAGAAGCTATTTAGGAAGAGCCCAGTGCATTATTTCCATATATGGAAGAAGGCCAAGTAGCTACCATCAGCTATAGTGCAGTTTCCCTCTAGGAATGTGTTATTTTAGAGAGCAGCTATAGCAATGGGTTTATTTCCCTAGTTGGAGGAGTTCGGTTTGATGTGTGGGGATGAGCCCTTCATTTAGGAGGTCTATTGGAGGAGGATAAGCCATTTCATATTTCATATCAGCCACCTCTCATCAGAATTCTAGTTGTATTGATTATTCAGCCCTAGGGCCATATTTTCTATATTTGTATGTTGGGTATTTCCGGAAAACTTTTCTGGGTTATCTCAGAAATCATTTTTGGAGCATAGATCTATATTCCTAGCACTTTGGCAGCATTGTATCAGCATATACATACATAAATACATACATACATACATACACACACACACACACACACACACACACACACACACACACACACATATATATATCCATATTCCAGCTGCTGCTACTCTTATATAAAACATAGTTTTAGCATTCATTTATTTCATGTATTAACAACATTTCATCTTTAGGTGTATACTTTCATGGGAGGCTTGTTTGCCCAACTTGAGTGAATTTTTCCTCAAGAATTTGTACCTGTTTTGTTGTTATAATCATAATGGAATGGCTCTATGGTTGTCTCATGTTTTGATTCATTGATGTTTCTGCATATTTCCAATTTTATGTCATATATTGATACTTTCCCAATCTTGGGATATTACAGTGGTATTAGAGAATAATCTTGGCTCAAATTTTATAACGCAATTATTATGTTATCTAAAGAGGCTTCTCATAGAAAGGATATAATTTGTAGAAGATATGGAGGCAACACTGAATTATCAGGAGGAAAGGAGTTCTCAAGAAATCTTATTGAAACTATGCAGGGCATTAACAAAGACATCAAAGAGATGAGAATGGAAATATATAGAGATTCTCCAAGAGGGCTTGTACATAAAGAAATATCCAGTTCTTCAAATTATGGGTGTGATCATTCAACTACACCATCAGATCCACAACACTGTACCATACCTACATTCTTAGCAAAAGAATAAGAGGAGAGAGAGACACCAAAGGAGGAGACTCTTGGTGACTATCTCCAAGAATATGAATCTTAGTCTAAAAGATTCAAGGATCATCTAAAATTCCAAGGGTTTTTTCAGATCAAAGAAAATAGAAGACCCAGTAACCACAATAGAAGAAGAGGGTGCATGCAGCACACTTTGGGTGTATTCTTTCTTCCTACTTTTGATCGGTCACCTAAGTGCATAGGCAAGGCTTGGGTAAGGAAGTTGGACACATATTTACAGCTACATCAAGTTTCAGAAGAGGAGGCCATTAGAGTAGCTGCGCTGCATCTTGAAGTTAAGGCTTATGCTTGGTGGTTTTATGAATCTTCTTCATTGAATCATGCAAATATATCTACTTATGCAAAGTTCACTATGAGGTTACTGAAAATATTTGATCAAAAACATTATGAAACTTCCTTGGGTGAGCTAGCCAAAACCAATAAATTAGACCCTTTGCATGAGTGGGAAGGATCCATGAAACCAACTCCATTTCAAAATATTGTTGATGGGGTTAAAGATATGCAAAATGCTTTGCCAAGGCCAAAAACCCTACTTCAACAAGATCTTTATTTTCAAGAAGAAGACATAAGGATTACTCCTTCAAGAGGGGATCAAGATAAATGTTCTCTTAATGATGAGGTATTATCCCATGATTAGGAGGAAGACAATGAAGAGCTGGAAGGAGCCTCTAGTGTTGTAAGAACAGGAGGAAATCTACCACTATTTGGAGATGGAGATGAAGCAATTTCTTCAACTAGAGGAGCTCTTGTAGCTTTGCAAGAAGTTCCAAAGGATCTCACATATGAAGATCAGGAGCATCATGTGTCTATATTGATAGGAAATGAGACTGGAAGAAGTAGTGGAAGAAGTATGTTCAAGCATTTACTATAGTTTTGAGGACATACACCTTGATAGATCATTCCCTTGTGATCAAGGATTTTTGCACCAATGAGATGTTTGGTGTGCAGCAGTTGACTATGAGATCATGCAGATGAAAAGATGAAATGAGAATAATGGCCAGCATCAAGTGATTGGGAACATACCCACCCAACCATTTCAGGAGTTGTATGCATAGAAGAAGGAGGTTGATTTGTGTAGTGATAGCAGGGACAAATCAGTCCACTCACATATGCAACCTACTTTAGGCCTTGATGTCTCATTACATTGAGGCATTCCACTAGGGAGACCCCTTGATTGGAAGATGATCAAAGAGTTCTCTTAACATGGTGCATCATTGATATATTTGGATAAGGAATGATCCTTGGGAGGAGCTAGCATAGCGCAGAGAGCCTTTGATGGGTTCAAAGGAGGGATGATAAATTTTTTGATATGGACATTGCCATCTCCCACTCAGCTATTTGCATTGAAAGATGATGATTCAAGAATCCTTGATGGCTCAAGCATGGTTATTGTCTTGGGAAAGATCAACTGCAAGGGAGGCATCAAAAGTGGGGTAGCAATACTCCAACATGTGGCTTTGGCATTGAGCATGTCAAAGAGGAGAGCTATGATGTGACAAGTGCTTCATTTCAAAATTCAGAAATGCTGTCATTGTTGGGGAGAATAGATCCATATTGGGAGTCCCAACTATTGGTGGAATATTCCAAGAACCTCTTCACATGTAAGGTTCTTGATGGGAAAGTGATAGATGGGAGGTATAGAGTGGTCAATGGAGTCATCTATTTCCAAGATCAGATCTACTTGACTAAAGACTCGAAGATGAAGAAGGTGATTCTACATGCAACATATGAAGCACTCTTTTCAGGACATGTAGATTTCATTGAGACTTATCACACCATCATGGAGATATTCTATTGGGAGGATCTCAAAGAAGATGTGCTCCAACATATTAGGAGGTATCTATCTTGTTTGATGAATGAGGAGGAAATAAGCCACCTTGAAAGGTTGTTGCAACCACTTTTCCTTTTGATGGGGAGATGGAAAGGCTCATCTATGGACCTCTTCACCAACTTGCCTACCAAATATGGTAAGGAATTTTTTTTTATGTTTATTGATCATCTAACCATGCATGTACATTCCTTTACCATAAATTTTCAGCATATTTTTCTATAGGAGAGTAAGTCTCTCTTTAGATTTCATGCTCCTTATGGGACTACATTTAGTGATGGGAATGACCACTCCCTAGAGGAAATTGGGCAAGAATTGTTTTTCTTGGATTACATTCAACCAACACCAAATGTCCTTTAATGTTTTAAAGCTTTGAGAAGCTTATGGCAACAATCAAGTGGTTGGATGACCACTTATCATATCATGTGTTGAGACAACTAGGAGAAGAACAATGTTGCTCTCAATTGAGAGACTATTGTCACCATCTAGTTTGTCATGTGACACCTTGTATATGTTTCTGTTGGATCCCTTATGGTGATGAAATTCTATTCATTATATGTGGAATGGCCTGGGAAAGAGAGGTTCATGGAATCAAAGAGTGGAATCATGGGGGTTCGAGTGCTTTTTGGCTGCTTGATGAGCACATTCTTGCAGCCCAAGATCAACAATTCCATATTTATCATAAATGGGGAGAGAGACAACGTGAGTTGAATAATTTGGTCTCTCATTTTCAGCCATGCATCCCCTATACATTGTAGAAGAAGGGGATTAACGAGTTTTTTTGTGAGCTACCAAGAATGGCTCACTTTTCTTGGATGATATCATGGAGATTGGAATCCCCCATTGGGATGGTTTTGCAGTATCCTTGTTGTTTCTTGAGGACAAGCAATATTTTGAAGTGGAGGACTGTAATATTCCAAAATTAGCTTGCAACTAATTGGAATATTAAAGCTTTGTTTTGTCACTTAGATATGTGAATAAGTGGGTAGGGAGACCCATAAATCTCTTTATAAAGAATAAAACCACTTCTCATGTGATTGTGGATCATCATTTTAGCTGAATAAAGCACCTTTAAGTGTGAACAAGGGCTAGATCATGTGGATAGGGTCAAAGTTGACCAGATCATAAACACTAATATAGAGATAGTGGAGAATTCTTGGAGGACAATGCAGTCATTTAGGAGTGTATGCATGAGAGTAGCTCCCTTAATGAGTGAGGCCCACGGTGAGGATGCTCACCAAGCATAAAAGGAAGAGGATGGAAGCATTAGAGTACATGGATTTGTATTCTTCATTTTGATATTTTTAGATCTGGATTTTTCATGTGCCATATTTATGCATGCTTTTGTTGTTTAGTAATGTCTGCAGTGTAGTTTAGCACAAGGGTGTTTCCAAGCGGGAATCCCACCCTCATCCTCAGGGGAACTTGAGTGCCTACTTAGGAGATGTATCTTGAGCTACATTTCCACTATTTGGAATTTGGCCAAGCTTCAGTCTTCATCTACATCACAGTTTATTCCAGATTTGTGTTCTATTGTAGGGTTGTAGTAGTGGAGGAGAAATAACTCCAGTTATGAGCTTGTTTTCTATTAGAGGGGTCACCCTTTCATCCGAGAAGATATTGAAGAAGATCCCAATGAATTATTTCCATATTTGGTAGGAGGCCAAGTAGCTACCATCAGCTACAGTGCAGTTTCCCTCAAGGACTGCATTATTTTAGAGAGCAGTTGCAGCAATGGGTTTATTGCCCTAGTTGGAGGAGTTGGGTTTCCTGTGTGGGGATGAACCCTTCATTTAGAAGGTCTATTGGAGGAGGATTACCCATTTCATATTTCATATCAGCCACCTCCCATTAGCATTCTAGTTGCAGTGATTATTTAGGCCTAGGGCCATATTTTCTATTTTTGTATGTTGGGTATTTCTGGAAACCTTTTTTGGGTTATCTCCGAATTTAGTTTTGGAGCATAGATCTCTATTCCTGGCACTTTGGGAGAATTTTATCAGCACACACACACACACACACACACACACACACACACACATATATTTCCATTTTCCCGTTGCTACTACTCTCATATACAACATAGTTTTAACATTCATGTATTTCATGTGTTAACAACATTTCATCTTTAGCTGTATACTTTGATGGGAGGCTTGTTTTCCCAAATTGAATGATATTTTCTTGAAGAATTTGAACCTATTTTGTTGTTATAATCATAATGGAATGGATCTATGGTTGTCTCATGTTTTTATCCATTGATATTTCTTCATATTTCCAGTTTTATATCATATATTGTTGCTTTCCCAATTTTGGGATATTACAATCAAGTAGCTTTAGCTGGAATACTTGCAGGTAACAGGTTGCATGTATGATTTCCTAGCTATTTTTGACATGCATGGTATGTTCATGTTGGTTCTTTGTCCTTTTATTTTCATTGACATGCTTTTTTCTAGGTTGGAAAATGTATTTTAGCCTAGCCTTGTCATTCCAGATAACCATGGTGTGATGGGATTTTTCTATGTTTGAGCTTTGGATTGTCGGAATATTTTGGATCTGGGTGAGGTGGTATTAGGAAAATTCCCAAAGGCCTAGGAATCCTTTGATTGGTAATGGTGGGATACACAATAATTCCTTAGGGTGGAGATGGAAAAATTCCTCAAGGTATTGGAGAAGAAATTCTGAGGCATCCAAGCTTGGTTCGATTTTGTGAACTGGGCCTTGATTTAGGTGAGATCCCGATATGGTGAGGGTGGAGGTGGTTTAACCTCTAAATTCCCTTGGTTGTTTTTGGATTGGTTTATTCCATGAGATCCCACATTTATGTTTGGAATATGGCATGGGGGTGATTTGTTGAATGAAATAATTGGTTCAGCCAATCTATGGCCGGGTGGTATGTGGAAGTCCCAAACCTGGTTGGATTTTTCCTATGTCTAATAAGAGCTAAGTTTCTCTTCATTTTGATATGGAAGTGAAATTTTTATTATGTGGATTTAACGGTTGTTATGTCAATATTATTTATCATTTTATATGTTGGTTATAAGCATGATTATATGACAGATTTCAGTCATGGCTCTATTCATGCTTTTACTTGAAACTAAATGAATAATGAATGCAAGATATAATTCATGTTAAAATAGCTTATGTGAGAAGGAATTGATCCTTCTTGTTAAATCTTATATAAGTTTTCAGTACCTTATGTTCAGAATTACATTCATGACATGTAGGTTTCATATTTACCAAGTTTTTTACGGAATGTCAACCCTGGTTGGGGAAGGTCAATTCAAGTCCTAGTTTCAGTTTTTCTTTACAAGCCTTGTCTTCATGCCTACTATTAGTTCTGAAATTTTCATATAGTTCTGGACAGAGGCTAAGCCCTACCTTTGGAAAAAATAATTAAACCTCACAGCCCCTAGAATAGAACTGGCACAAAAAGGCTACATTTGTACTCAGATAGTTTTGTGGCAGGACTGGTCTCATAGTCAGTTTGGAGGCCTTGGAAAGTGAGTGACTTAGGCTCTAAGTCAAGGAAAAATAAATTTATCTCAGGGGTTGGAAACACAAAGGGGTTGGGTTGCTCATACGGATAATGTAGCACCTGAGGGAAGTCAGTAAGGTATTACATTGTCTATTCCATTTCCTTAAGGTCATGTAGGAGGCTGAGTCTTATCATAGTGACCCTCAACTCATGTTTACCCAAGGAAAGCTGATGAATGAGGTTAAATGTGGGAGACGGAACGTTACATCCTACTTGTTTTTTTATTTCCAAAAAAGGGGTGATAGGAGAGTTTAGTCATTGGTACAACCCTACAACGCCCATTTTTTCTCTACACCATGAAAACTTCTCAGTGCCGACACACTTTGTTAATGAATCTAAAATATTCTTCAAAGTGTCCGCCTTTACAAACACCACCTTTTTATCCTCAACCAAATCCCTTAAAAAGTGATACCCAACATCAATGTGCTTTGTCTTTGAATGATAAGCAAGTTTCTTTGCAAATAAAATTGCACTTTGGTTATCACAGTCTATCCTTATAGCTCGCTATAACGATCCCATACTTGAACACAATATCTACAACCAAACTGATTCTTTGCTTGCATGAGTGGTTGCTATGTGTTCAACCTTTATAGTTGAAAGAGCCACTACCTACTATATTTTTGTCATACAACTTAGTGCTCCTCCAAATAGGTTAAACACATACCTACTTGTAGATCTTCTCTGATCTAGATCTTTAGCCCAATCTACATCAATGAAGCCATGACTGTCAAAACTCTGTGTAATCTTGGTCTTCCTTAGTAGAACATACAATAATCACTAATGCCATGCAAATACCTGAAAACCCACTTCATTTCTATCCAATTCTCCTTCCATGGTCTTGACAAAAAACTACTTAATACTCCCACTACATGTGTGATTTTTGGTCTAGTACATGCCATTTCATACGTGAGTATATCGACTGCACTTGCATATGGAACATGACACATGTCCTCTTACTATTCTTATTTCTTGGGACATTGTTCAACAAATAAATTTACACCTATAAGAATAGGATCCTTCACTAGTTTGCTATCCTACATATTAAACCTCTACAAAATTTTCTCCACATACTTCCCCTAGTTTAGTTTCCATTACAAAAATATAATGTGCAGCACCAAAATCATTCCAGTTGAATTTGGAGGACAATGGGTTCTTCAAATCTTGGATAATTTCTTTGTGTAATGTTCCAAATGGGGATGAATAAGCTCAGTAGGGAATATCTAAATATATTCCACTATGGATTCATAGCAGTATGGAAATACACTAGAAATTTCTAAACCAGAGATAGACTGAAGGGGCTTCTACTGGATGTGTCACCTCTAAAGAGAGGGTGAGATCCAGAGGCTACCTGGTCCGTTTCAGACTCTGTCTGTAGAAAATAGGTGTAACACAGCAAGGGTGGAAATAACACACTCCTATTGGATTTTTCTGCTTTTGAGATCTTTATACCTACAGATCTAAGAAGGAATCCAAAAGAGGAGCAAAATCCAAAACAAGGAAGGAGCGGGAAATTTCTACTTCAGGAAATTCAACAAGAGCCTCAATGAGAACGTTGTATAAGAAAATGGGTGCAAGAATAATGCAGGCTTGGCTCCCCTAGCTTAGGCTATCTAGGACTTATGTGATGAATTTCAGGAAAACAAATGAGTTTAAGGCCCTTAAACAGATCTCCTACGAAGCTGACCAGCTAAAAATCAGCTAAAGAGAAGAGCTGCTGCAATAAGGAAACCCAACAACCAGAATTGCACAGTTTTGCCAAATAATTAGAGGAGGTCAGCTTGAAATGTCCAAAGTACAGCATTATACATTAGAACAGAAATATGAATGATCCTCCCTTCAATCTACATAAAATCTCATGAACAATATAGCAGAAATTCTTCAGAAAAGACAACTCCGACATTTATAAAATTACAGAAATGAATGGACTGCGTCCCTTTAAGTATGCTTCAGGAGTTGAATAATGGAAATCAGATCTATGGCTAATATATGGATATAACATCAGATCCATACTAGATCTAGAAACTACTCAGCCTCTTTTACAAGTCTGCCTTGGGGTTTTAACAAAATAACACACTAGATATTGTAGATCTGACTTTTTATACATGGAACTGCAGAAACTTCAGAAATAGCTGAAGATGATTTTTATTAAAATACATATCATATCTGAGTAATAGCTATCAGCAATCTACAATGTGAGTCTTCAAGATGAGAGGAAAGCCTCAATCATCTGAGATCTATTACAAAGGGAAAATCAAATAATACTTGCAGCAACACATGTAATAACGCAGTACCCAAAGGGGCAGCGCTGTAGCTTGAAAAAAATATTTCAATAGATGAAATGTACAGATCTGAAATCAAGATAAAAGAGTGATATCCTTTTCCGGGTGGTCACAACACCCCCTCCCTGAGAGAAATATCCTCCAAAACAACTAGATATTGC
This sequence comes from Pinus albicaulis, assembly GCA_034641835.2. NCBI lineage: Eukaryota > Viridiplantae > Streptophyta > Pinopsida > Pinales > Pinaceae > Pinus > Pinus albicaulis. The sequence continues at coordinate 1,531,711,917 of CM076575.1, read as the reverse complement.
AGATCTAGTTCACCACTTGCTGCAACTCACATTAGCTGCAAAACCCTCAACAGGATCAATGCTGCTACTAGAGGTGGAGCTTGGCCAGCAATTATGGATATTGGAAAATGTAGTACAATGCCCTACAAGAGCTCCTCAAGGAAGGGAGGAGAGTTCCTAAACCAGAAACCCTCTCTTTCCCTTGCTAAAAAACGCAGAGAAAGGAGTCGCTCAAGCAACTCAAAATTCCAAATATGATCAACAAGCTTTACATTAGCCCTCTCCTCCTTTTTATAACTTGAAGGGGTGCACAAATCCTAAACCACTTCAATGTAATTAACCCCTTTCACATTGGATCCATCTTCTAAAACTGTACTGGTTCTCCAAGGTGCTCCAATTTCTATTCACACACAAGTGGATTTGTTACAAAAGGCCTAGATTTATCCCTTTTCACATGGGGCATGTATTTATTCTTTTATTTAAGGAGTTTTTGATGTCCTCCTTTACATTTTACTCACCAATACATAAAATTAAGACAAAATGAAATGTTCCAATTAGCTTGGGCTAATTAGGAACATTACAGTCCTCCCCCCCAAAATTGTTGCTTGCCCTCAAGCAACACAAGGTGAGTGCTGCAAAATTTTCTCCTTGGTGACACCAACCTAAGATAAGCTTCCTCCATAAGTGAAGTGCTCACAAATCTATCCATGTCTTGCTCCTCCAATGCTCTCATGAGATGCAAGCAGCTCATCCCATAAGGAGGCAGTAAATCATATGAAACAAACACGGTTTGCCTCATGCTCTCTCTAGAATATGAAACAAAAAATACATGGAAAGTTGTCCTCTCATGAGGCACATGCCATCCTTCATTCTTTCTGCCCATGGCACATCATCATGGCTGAAAGTGTGATGCATGTTTGGTGCTTTGGGGCAGCACCCTTCTCTTTGCAAAAATCCCCCTTATCCTCTCAAGGGAGTGGCTCAAATTAGAAAATTTTGGAGCCCAAAAGTGGCCAAAAGGTTCTCATGATATATCATTTCTTCCTTGGAATATTTGGCCTACAAAAGCATGGTGTAAGAGTGCATGAACTCAGAAATAAAAACATGTGTAACATGATCATGTTCTACACCAATAATATTTCTCCAACTAAGGGAGAGATGCATGGTTCCATTTCCTTCCTCAAGAGAAGGAAGAGTGGGCTGATTCAACCCTCCCAAAGATTCATGTTGCTGATCCATCTCTACATGGCCCATGCCTCTTTGAAAATGCTGATGTAACCCTCTTTCAAAGCACTCCCCATGCTGCTCCAAACCATAGTACAATAGGTGGCCATCCCACCACCTTCTTGCTACAACAAGATTCTTCAAAGCTTGAGAATAGTGGAGGATGATGGGTGTTGGCTGAATACGATTAAAAAAACACATGTCATGCTCTAAATTATTCCATGTGAGGGACTTTCCTTCATGACATAACTTCGATACTTGGCCCTTTGTAAAAAGAAACAAGATACACAATGAAGCAACCATACAGTATTCTATCCTCCTCTTGAAGCATGAACAGATATGGGAGATCTCATCCACGATGAACACATTCATCCAATGTTTCATCGCTCCTCTCATGCATGGGGCATCAATAGCATGACATGAAAAATTCCCCTTATGCCAACCCATGAGAATATTGCAATTTCTCCCAAGCCTAAGTACATACAAGATTTTGAAATGCATCTTAAGCCAAAACACATGTACATACATTGTAGGCAAAAGTAAATGTACGGACATGGAATTTATGATGTGGTGTCCATACCTCTTCCTTGTCAAACCAAACCCCCATGACTTCTTCTTATGCAGCCTTATCTTGAGATACAAGGCATGTGACAAGAAAATCAGAAATTTTGGGGAGTGTCTAAACTCCCCCAACAAGACCCAGTGCAGGCTATCCTTTTCCTGCATCAAATCTCAATGTTGTAAGTGGTTCACAGGCCACTTACTTGCTACTCCCTTCATCCCACCATGGCTGAAAGTGAAAATTATATTTGGTGCCTTGGGATAGCACCCATCATGGTGTAGAATCTCCCTTAGCCCATCAAGGGAGTGGCCATGTTTTACAAAAACCTTGGCCCACAGTTGGCCATGAAGCTTATATGGTATAACGCTCCTCTTGGGAGTCATGGCCTGCATATACAAAGTAAAAGAATGCATGCAAACATTGTAGGTTTTAACCCTGAACAGAAATTATCTACACACGAATCTTATAACAGAAAATAAACAATAGTGAGAGCATAAAACATAAAACAGATAAACACAGAGATTTTCCCCTAGATCCCAAATCGGTCCCCTAGATCCCAAATCGGGACAACCAGCTTGATTTTTCATTATATTCCTTTTAGTGTTACAACACATATATATAAATGCTGAAGCATACATAAACCCCAATCCATTAACCCTGGATTAGAATATAACCGTAGTTCCCTTGACCAGATCTACAAAATACTAGGGGTCGAAAACCATCGTACCCTAAAAAACCATGTGCAAAATCATGCACAAAACATGGGTGGGTCCGCCTATGAGTGGGACTGCACACCAAAAAAAATTTTGCTGGGGCGCTGCCCCGAACCCCGACAGGGGGGGTTGCCGCCCCCCCTGTGACCCCCCTGCCGCGCCCAACGTAATGTACAGCTCGTGGGGCTAGTCGTGGAAAGAATATAACACACACCCAACAATCATAAAGGAAACTGTGGTTTTCATAGGCATGCGTCTTACCCAAAGTCTCCCATGTGGTGTTGGCCTCCCCTTTGAAAAGAGATGGCATTGATGCACAAGGTTGAGGGGACACTTTTCTCTTTTACTCATCATGAGAACTCCATGGTGGAATTCCCCCAAATAAGGAGACATCAAGGCATAGAGTGGATTGAGGATGTGGGTGGACAGATTTGTCCTCATCTTTGCTGCATAAGCCCTCTTGCCCTTTTTTCCCTTCCAGCCCTTGAAATAGAGAAGGGTGTATGCTCTTCTTCTTGAGATGCTCTTCCTCCTCTCTTCCTTCTTCTACCTTCAAGATCTCACCACTTGGTAATGATAATACATGATGCCCATGCATTGTGCCAAGATCTTGATGTGTGAGACCTTTTTGGAACTCCTTGCAAGAATGCAAGAGTTTCCCTCCTTGGACCAAGTGCTCCATTCTCCTCTTCATGAGGTATTTGAGGTGCCTTTGTTGTGACTGCGTTGGTACCTCCTACCTTCTCCCCTTATTCAAAACTGAAATTGTTTCAACATCAAGAAGAGACATTAGATCCTGGTAATCTTTTGAAGGAAAAACCTTAATTCTTCCCTCTTGAGAAGATGATCCTTCACCCAAAGGAGATCTGGCCCTTGGAAATGCATCCAACAAACTAACTTCTTCTTTCTCCCTCTTCATGAAGAAGTCACCAACAAAATTTTGAGGCTCTGATGATATGGTTGAGTGTACATATCCATAAGATGAGGATTTTGGATGCTCCTCATGCATAGATCTTGCAGATCTGATTGGAAGATCTTCTCTTTCTTGAAAGGCCAAAGGGCCTCTTATTGTGACTACGCTGTCACCCCCAACCTTTTCCTTAATGATGGGAAATGCCTCATCCTCAATAGGAGACATCAGATATTGGTCTTCTCTTGAAGGAGGAATCCTCATGTCTTCTTCTTCTTTCTCTTGAAACCTTATAAGGGTTTCACTGCAGTCCTTTTTCCCTTGAAACCCTCTTGGAGTTTCACTGCATCTTTCTGCCTTCAACTATTCAACCCCCTCATGGAGGTTTTCCTTAGATATGAAGATTGATGAGAGTAATCTCATCCTATTCATACTTTCTTCTTTATGCTCTTTTCTTTCTGCTTCTACTTTCTACTTCTCTTCAACACTTCTCTGATAGCTTGATCTCACAGGCTGAGCCAGAGATCATGCTCTGATACCACTGTAATGTTCCAAATTGGGAAGAATATGCTCAGTAGGGAATATATTAAGATATTACACTATGAATTCACAGAAGTATGGAAATAAACCAGCAATTTCTAAACCAGAGATAGACTGAAGGGGCTTTTACTGGTTGTGTCATCTCTAAAGAGAGGGTGAGATCCAGAGGCTACCTGGCCCGTTTTAGACTCTGTCTATAGAAAATAGGTGTAAGACAGCAAGGGTGGAAATAACACACTCCTATTGGATTTTTCTACTCTTGATATTTTTAGAACTACAGATCTAAGAAGGAATCCAAAAGAGGAGAAAAATCCAAAACAAGGAAGGAGCGGGAAATTTCTACTTAAGGAAATTTAGCAAGAGGCTCAGTGAGAACATTGTATAAGAAAATGGGTGCAATAATAATGTAGGTAAGGGTTTGTTACCATATCTTAGGCTATGTGGGACTCATGTGATGACTTTCAGGATAAAAAAATGAGTTTAAGGCCCTTAAACAGATCTCCCACGAAGCTGACTAGCTAAAAATAAGCTAAAGAGAAGAGTTGCTGCAACAAGGAAACCCAAAAACCAGAATTGCGCAGTTTTGCCAAAAAATCAGAGGAGGTCAGCTTGATATGTCCAAATTACAGCATTATACATCAAAATAGAAATATTAATGATCCTCCCTTCAATATACAACAAATCTCATGAACAATATAGCAAAAATTCTTCAGAAAAGATAGCTCCGGCATTTATAAAATTGCAGAAATGAATGGACTGCGTCCCTCTAAGTATGCTTCAGCAGTTGAATAATGGAAATTAGATATATGGCTGATCTATGGATGTAACATCATATCCATACCAGATCTGGAAACTACTCAGCCTCTTTTACAAGTCCCCCTTGGGGTTTTAACAAAATAATACACTAGAAATTGTAGATCTGACTTTTTATACATGGAACTGCAGAAACTTCAGAAATAGATGAAGATGATTTTTATTAAAATACATATCAGATCTGAGCAATAGCTATCAGCAAGCTACAATGTGAATCTTCAAGATGAGAGGCAAGCCTCAATCATCTGAGATCTATTACAAAGGGAAAATCAAATAATACTTGCAGCAACACATGTAATAATGAAGTACCCAAAGGGGTAGCGCTACAGCTTGAACCAAATATGTCAATAGATGAAATGTACAGATCTGAAATCAAGATACAAGAGTGAGATCCTCTTCCAGGTGGTCACAAGACCACCTCCCTGAGAGAAATCTCCTCCAAAACAACTACATCTTGCAGATCTAGTTCACCACTTGCTGCAACTCACAGCAGTTGCAAAACCCTCAATAGGATCAGTGTTGCTACTAGAGGTGGAGCTTGGCCAACAATGCTATATAGTGGAAAATGTAGTACAATTCCCTCGAAGAGCTCCTCAAGGAAGGGAGGAGAGTTCCTAAACAAGAAACCCTCTCTTTCCCTTGCTAAACAGCGCAAAGAAAGGAGTTGCGCAAGCAACTTGAAATTCCAAATATGATCAACAACCTTTACATGAGCCCTCTCCTCCTTTTTATAACTTGAAGGGGTGCACAAACCTTAAACCACTTCAATGGACTTAACCCCTTTCACATTAGATCCATCTTCTAAAACCGCGCTGGTTATCCAAGGTGGTCCAATTTCTATTCACACACAAGTGGATTTGTTACAAAAGGCCCAGATTTATCCCTTTTCAAATGGGGCATGTATTTATTCTTTGATTTAAGGAGTTTTCATGTCCTCCTTTACATTTTATTCACCAATACATAAAATTAAGACAAAATGAAATGTTCCAATTAGATTGGGAAAATTAGGAACATTACACTTTGTCATTTCCAATCAACAATATATCATCCACAGATACAAGACCAAATAAATAACAAATTTACCAATTAATTTAAAATATAAAGTGATATTCTTTTCTTCTTGTGAAGTCAAGTCCCCGTATATATGTATCAAATTTGTGATATCACATCGTTGGTGACTATTTTAACCCATACATAGACTCTTTTAACTAGCATACTAGTTCTTTCTTACCCGTCACCACAAATCCTAATGGTTTCTTCATGTATATTTCTTCTTGAAAATCCCGGCAAAGAAATTTTGTCTTCACATCCATCTGTTCTACCTAAAGATCAAAATGAAAAAAAATAGATAAAAGTAATCTAATAAAAGGTAACATGGAAACAAGAGAAAATAAATCATCGATATCAATTCTTGACACCAAGGAATAACCTTTTGCTACCAACCAATCTTTGTATTTCTGCACCTTGCCTTCTGCATTCATATTCTTATTAAACACCCATTTTCTACCAATGGGTTTCCTTCCAGATGATAAATCCATCAGATTCCAAGCCTCATTTTTGTCCAAAGATGCCATTTCATCCACCATGGCTTCTTTCCAGAGTTTTCCATCCTCTGAATCGACTACCTCCCAGAAAGCTCTAGGACCATCATCAATAATAGATAAAGAAAATTTTGAATAGAAAGAAGATGGAATATGCATCTCTGGATTCCTTCTCTCTCAAATTGATCTTCTCAAAATTGGAGTATGTGGTCATTCTTCTTTTGATTATTTTTCTTTTGTAAAGTCTGATTCTTCCTGCTTTAGTTAAAACTCTAAATTTTTAGGTTCATTTTTTAAGAATTCTTGTTTCATAACATCTTTCACCTCTCTAAACATCATATCTTGGTTGTACACAACCTTCCCTGTTTCTAGGTTCCAAATCTTATAACCTTTTAAAACATCCTTATATCTAATAAAAATGCACCTTTCTAATTTACTATCCAAATTGGTTATTTTCTCTTTTGGAATGTGTAAATATGCATCACAACCAAATACCCTCATATGTGAAAGTGAGAGTTTATTACCAGTCCATACCTCATGTGAGCCTTATCCACCAAAATTGGTGAAGGTGAATTTTTAACCAGGTTACATGCAATATCTACTTCCACTTCCTAGAACTCTTGTCCTAAACTGACACCTCTAAGCATGCTTCTTGCCTTTTCTATCAACATCCCATTCATTCTTTATGCAACTCTAATTTTTTGAGGTGTGTATGGAGTAGTATTATTTTGTGCTATACCACACTTCTTCCTAAATATTCAAATTCCTTCTTGTAGAACTCTCCACCATTATCTATCCTCGACACCTTAATCTTCTTCTTTGTTTGATTTTCCATTAGACCATTAAATTATTTAAAGATTTCAAAGACTTTATATTTCTTCTTAAGGAAATATATCCATGTATTCCTTGAGAAGTCATATACACATGAGACACAGTACACATAATTACCCAGTTATGGAACCAAAATAGGTCCAAACACATCATTTTGCACAAGCTCTAATATCCCTTTCACCCTCTTATCACCAGAGGGGAAACTCACTCGGTTCGGCTTCCCATATACAAAATTTTCACACAAATGAAAAATGCTATGATAAATTATACATACCTTATACCATACCATTACCATGAAGTATTGGAAGGTCCTTCTCTCCAACATGTATAATCCTTTGATGCCATAACATGGTCTTTTCTCGAGAGACCACTAAGTTTTGTGCTCCACTTTCAAGAACCACAAAATTGTTGCACCCATCAATAATAGCGCTACCAAGAATATTGTAAGGGGTTACAATACAAAATCCCCATATCAATACCAATGCTCCCTAAACCATCTTGAATTTATCTTTATCGAACACTTTTTTTACACCTGCATCATCCATATTTCTTACAGAAATCAAATTTCTAGCTAGTGCAGGAATATGTAGAACACTGGGAATTGTTCTAATGTAAGATTGAAAACAATAAAATTTTTGATAGATCTAAAACATCTCAGTGTTCTCATTTAATACAATATTTCATCAAGAACTAAAACACAAGAAATGCAACCATTTTATTTATATTATTCACTGAAAGTAAAATACATGCCCAGACCATAAAGTCCTGCAAATGGCATGCACAACTGGTTGAAAATGAAAAATATAAGAAACTGAAGCCCACTTGTGAATCCTGGATGGATCCACCAAATAAAAATCACCACGGGGTTTTCGTCCCAGGATCAATAATAGAACTGGCCAGGCCAGGTTGTCAACCCAATCATAATAAGATAGATAATACCAGAATTCTCTAAATGCCTAGCTTCTCTCCCCTTTTATAGGTTTTATGGGTCAATACCAACAAGAAATACCATGGGTCAATACTATGGGTCAATACCATGGGAAAATACCACGGTAAGTACCATGGATCGATTCTATCCACTTTGACTGGATCAAGAAAGGGAATATTACAACATGGAGGGTACACCAGATTGTATGGGATCTTGGTATCAATGTACAAATGCTTTTGTTGTGGATAGAAGTGGATCGCTTGAGGACAAGTAATCTTTTGGCGGGAGGATTTGTAATATTCCCTTTCTTGATCGAGTCAAAGTGGATAGAATAGATCTATGGTACTTACCATGGTATTTTCCCATGGTATTGACCCATGGTATTGACACATGGTATTTCTTGTTGGTATTGACCCATGGTATTTCTTGTTGGTATTGACCCATCAAGCCTATAAAAGGGGAAAGAAGCTAGGCATTTAGAGCATTCAGGTATTATCTATCTTATTATGTTTGGGTTGAGAACCTGGCCTGGCCAGTTCTATTATTGATCTCGGGACAAAAACTCCAATGATGTTTATGTGGTGGATACATCCAGGATTCACAAGTAGGCTTCAATTTCTTATATTTGTCATTGTTAAGCAGTTGTGCATGCCATTTGTAGGGTTTTATGGTCTGGGCATGTATTTTACTTTCAGTGAATAATAATAATATAAATAAAATGGATGCATTTACTGTGTTCTGGTTCTTGATGAAAGACTATATTAAATGAGAACACTAAGATGTTTTAGATCTATCGAAATTTTTATTGTTTGGAATCTTACATCTAATCCTTCCACCTTGCAACTTCATCTTGAATTTTATGCATCTGATGATTATGGTGTTCATGTCACCCCCTGAAAAGACATCACCACCATCATATTTCTCAAAATCGCAGAACCAAACCCTATGGATAGTGAAGTGAAAGGATGCACTTGATTCAATCAACCATGCCTCAAGATCTCCATGTGTACTTGAAGAAGAATCCAAGTATGCATCCCCACCTTCATCTGAGGTAATTTTTTCCTCATACCTTTCCTTTCTTAGGAGCTTTAGATCTATAGTCCTTTTTGTAGTGCCTTTCCTTTCTACATTTCCAATACACCTTTCCAGGTTTTCCTAGAGATTTCTATCTCCCTCTAGATTTATATCTCTCACACGAGGAATTATTTTTGTTTCTGTTTAGGGACCATCCTCATATACACAAGGAATCTCCATTTTGGCTCTCCATATTTTCCATCTCATCTCCTCTGACAACAAGGATGATACTATTCCATCAAACTTGAAGGTAGTTTTATTGCTACCTATTGCAACAACCAAAATATCCCACGAATGTGGCAGAGAACATAGAAAACTGATGCACTTATCTCCATCTAATTTTTTTATATCAATAGATAATACCTATCTTACAATAATATTAAAGGAATTCAGAGGCTCTATCACTGAGTTTCCATCTTTCATCCTCAAGTTATAGAGCTTTATCCACAGGAACAATTTGGTCACCAAAGAATTAGATTTCTATAAAGTCCTTAACTTGACCCATAAATCCTTTTTTGTAGCTTCCCCTGATACATTCAATAATAATAAATCTGAGAGACATAATCATTTTGTGCTCTTCAGCTTTGATCTAACTTCACCCAGTCTTATGCCAACATTCACGTCGGTGCCATTCCTATATCTACAACAATCCTTTGATCTCAATCCACCAACCGATCTTCCATTTTGAGATTTGACAACTCAAAAATCTTACCATTAAATTTCTCGATCTCTATATTTCCACTATTCGTCATCTTCTTTCACTGCAAGAATCGGTCCCACAGATCTCCCATTGAACAAGGTCTACCACAAGCCCAAGCAAAACCCCTCAACAACAAATGCGTGCCCTTGAAGCCAAAACAACTCTTATACCAAATGTAGGTCTTAACCCTATACAAAAATTACCTACAAATGAATTCTTAAAACATAAAGATATACAATGGCATGAACATAAAAAAAATATACACATATATTTCCCCTTGATAACAAAACCAGGACTACCATGTTTATTTTTCATTATATTCCTTTAAATGTTAATTACATATATATACATGTCGAAGAAATCATAAACCCAAATCTATTAACCCTGGATTTGAACATAATCGCAGTTCCCTCGACCAAATCGACAAAATACTATGGGAAGAAAACCATCATGCCCAAAACCATGTGCAAAAACCATGCAAAAAATGATTGGTAGGTCCACCCACCATCTTTAGGTCTACCCTGCATCCTTGGGTCTGCCCAACTATTATTGGGTCTACATAAAAAAACAAATTTCCTAGATTTTTGTCTCGAATGTGGTGCAAAAAACGATTGGTAGGTCCACCCACCATCTTTAGGTCTGCCCCGCATCCTTGGGTCCACCCAACTATTATTGGGTCTGTAAAAAAAAACAAATTTCCTAGGTTTTTGTCCTGAATGCAGTGCAGGGGGGCTATCGCCCCCTTGCAAAGTCCTCGACAAAGGAGGCTACCGCGCACCATGTGACCCCATCACTGTACCCAGTGCAACATACATTACGTGAGACTAGACATGGAAAGAATATAAGGCACACCCAACAATGAATAAGGTGACACATTTTTATGGAAGGATATGAAAGAAGGTTTTATCAAAGATTTTACACTTTAAATCAACGTTGATTTGAGAAAAGATATTAAGAATATTACATACTACCTTGAAAAACTAAAGAAACATAGAAAGAAGCAAAATTAAAGGTCAACATAGGGTTGACCTTGACTGTAACTATATATCATTCCATAATTATATTACAGATATAGTTCATTAAATAAATAAGAAAAATGAGATTAATGAGTTTTAAATGGTTGAACGGTCATCCAAAAGTAGTAAAAAATGTGAAAACTATATTAAAAATATAAAAGCTAGTCAACTTGGGGGAATTTAAGAAGAGTGACTTTTCCACTACATGTAACAAATTCCATGAAGGGAAAATAATATTATACAAAATAGAACGAGCTAAATGGATGGATGTGGAAATTAAAGACAAGGAAGATGACACATTAAATGATCCTTGATGTAAAATGGACTGCATTGATTATTATTTGATTGAAAAGTAAAAAAATATAATAGTCAATCCTTTGAAATGCTATGAAGATGCACATACTAGGGATTAAAAATAACTAAAATTATTGGTAAAGGAAGTGTGGGAATGAAATTTAATATTATTCTATGAGATAAGCTTCTAAAAACGAGACCCAACAACTTGGCGCATAAATACAAGGAAATTCTTTAAAAATAAATAAAAAGTATGTTGGTAGTAGGAATTATATACCATATCGACAGATATAAATAGGCTAGTCCAATGGATATACAACCTAGTTAGCATGACCCAAAGAAATTAAGAGATTGTGTGTCAATTTTTTGGGATTAAACAAATTCACCACTATGATTCCCAAAAAGTTATGCTAACAATATTTTAAATGAACTTGTTAATCACTAATTATATTAACTTACAAATGTATTTTTAAGGTATAACAAGGGAGGCTACTCGAGACAAGAAGTCCCTGCCCTTATGTTATGCAAAAGAACTCATATTCTTCGATGACTAATACACAGAGGCATGGTTTGCTACATGGTTAATGAAATTTTTAATGGAAATTATCGGCTGTAAATCTTAATAGAGGGCAGTTATGTTTGGCGAAATTTCTAAAGAAAACAATCAATGGCAACAACTTTTTCTACTTATCCCAGAACCCAGAAATACAATTACCAAATTTCATGCTAGCACATGCGCTTGAAATAAATGCTGGGCAAAGATCTGTATTTGTTGTGGTGCTGATTATTGGAAGGCACTTGAAAATGCAAGGGGAAAACTGTTGATTATTATGTTTGAGTGGTAACTGCAAGCACATACAACGTCTCATGTCTAAGATCTATAATATATATATAGATGTGCAATTGAGTAAACCAAATTGCTTGGCAACTGTGCTACTCAATAATCAGAAACAAAACTAAAATCCCCCTAGAATATTGCCTGGGAAAAAATATAAAATAAACGCACTATGAAAGGATGACTCAAACACCTAAAGCACAAGAAACTCCAATATGGAAAAAAAAAACATTTTTAACTACCCAAATTACTGTAAGGACCAATTCATCAGAAAAGGGAAACGACATTCAGTGTTTTAATTTTATTTTCTTTCGATTGCTCTATTGTGAAGAGATCAAAAACTCGCTTCAGAGACTGCTTTATATGTTCACCTAAAATAGTCGCTTAAGAGACATCTTGAGCATCCTTATCAATAAGTCTAACAAAAGAGGAGTGCATCCTTAGCTATAATTCGAACAGAAGAGGAGAATTTTTGTCAGGGTCGATAAGGTCACCTGCTTCAAGCTAACAGTGCATAAAATAAATTTTGCCCAAATATTTCGCAAATGAATTTTGGATAAAGATTTAGCATTTGAAATTGCGTTTATTTTCACTACTTGTCAGCTGCCATTGACATATTTTCCAAATTAACAATCCAACCAGTTGCCATTACAAAACAATGTTCAGTAAAAGTACATCATTACGAATAAATCTCAAGATCACATACTATTTGATTTAACATCAAATTAAAATATAAAGCTTCGCAATAATGAAAGATTGAGGTCGTGAATATGGGATCTGTTAAGTTTGTAATGATTATATAATTTGGATATGAAATGGGCTGGAGTAAAGTTTGGAGAAATGCAACGATCCCATTTGAAATCCAATGAATTCACCTTCGTTAGGTTTCTTCCAGCATGTACCAAGTTGGCGTCTCTGCAGCTAGGCCTGCATACATTGATAAATCATAAGTAGCGGAGTTCACATGTTGGATCAACAAGTGAAATTGTCTCTGCTTCTTCCTCCTCTTTTAACTGTACTTGGTCAATTTATGGAAGTGGGCAAAGTAAAGTTGGAACTGGAAGGGGTGCCTCACTGGAGGGGTGTTGCTTCGGATTCTTTCGTTGTTGCTCAATCAGAAAGGTCTTCATCTTGGTATATAACTAAATACCTTCTTTTATGTATTTCACCTAGCCACAAATCTTTCATTTTCGAGGTCAACCTTCGACGTCCCATTTGCTTTTGGTGCTAGGTCTGGATCCTAAATGAATGGGTCTAGACCCTCAACTAGTGGGTTAAGAGCTTCTTCAACAGGTCATGATTAGACCTGGGCTACTACCCTTGTTTATATTGGTTATGACTCGGCTACTTGGGTAAAATTGAGTGATATGACACTAGATTTAGAACCACATCAATAGGCTTTGAGTCTCAATCTTCATGGTTTGTCACAACGGGATTCCTGCCCTAATTGAGATATTTGTGAGAGTTGCCCACTATAATTTAATCTTAAAACTTCAACTCTCTTTTTTCGTTGGGCCGTGATAAAAACTTAAGAATCAAATTTACTAATGAAAATAGGAAGCTCTCATATGAGAGACTCCATCTGGAGACTTCCTCTACAGAAATCTCTACATCAATCACATTATAATCTAGAATATATAGTCTTCACACATATAGGGAAGTTAGAACAACTACCAAAGAAATAGGAACTAATTCGTAATCTAAGATTCGGGTGAACAGACTCTCTCCTAAATTACATTCTCCATTATCTTCAACACTCCCACTTAATGGAGAAAGGGTTAAATGGTACTCCTAACATCTCCCTAAATGACTCAAATTTAATTCTTCCAAGAGGCTTAGTTAAAATGTGAGAAGTATTATCACAAGTATGGCAATATTCAATATGAATTTCCTTTAACTAAACCTTATCCCTAACATAATGAAAATGTGTATCAATATGCTTTGTGTTTTAATGAAACACTGGATTATTTGCAAGTTCGATGGAGCTCTAGTTGTCACATCTGATAACTGTTGCATATTTTTGTTCTTCTCTGAAATCGTCGACAAGTCTCCTGAACCAAATTGCCACACATGTTGTTGCACACATTGCTTCATACTCAACTTCTATTGAAGACAAGGATACAATGTTCTGCTTCTTTCCGCTCCATCCAATGACCCTCGACCCAATTTTGAATGCATAAATTGTTATGGATCATATTTCATATATATTTCCGGCCCAATCGGAGTCTGAAAAAACTGTCAATCTAACATCAAACGAACCAGTATATTTAATATAAAATTCTAAGGTTTTTTGAAGATACCTTAAGATGCCTTTCACTGCAACCCAATGACTCTCAAGAGGCTTTGACATGAATTGGTTGAATACACTGACTGCATAATCCAAATATGACCTATTTGTAGTCAAGTAAATTAGACTCCCAACCAGTAGTATGTATAATGTTGCATCGACCTCCTTGGAACCATCATCATTTTGAAGTTTAATATTCTACTGTAAAGGTACTGATGTAGCTTTGCACTGATCCATCTGGAAATTTTTCAATAAACTCCTGAGACACTTCCCTCGTGAAAGAAAATTTTGGCCTAAATCTCTCGAGACTTCAAGACCCAAACAATAGTGTAGCTATCCAAGGTCTTTCATATCAAAAATTTGTGACATCTGCTCTTTGATTTCTTTGATTAGTTCATCATTATTTCCTGCAATGATAAGATCATCTACATATAAAGAAATCAAAACAATTCTCCCCTCTTTATCAAACACAATATACAGATTAGGGTCATTCTTGTTTATTTTATAACTATGTTGCAAGAAAAATGAATTAGTTTTATCATAGCATGACCTGGGTGCATGTTTTAGTGCATACAATGCTTTCTTCAATCTGCAGACTAAATGTTATTTCTCATGTTTAATAAACCCCTCAGGTTGCTCTAAATGCACTTATTCTTTCAATTCCCAATTTAAAAATGCAGATTTCGCATCTAGCTGGTGTATCATCTAATGATGTTTGGTAGCTAAAGAAATTAACATTATAATTGTGTTTATTTTAGCTACAGGGGCAAAGGTTTCCTGATAGTTTATACCTTCTTTCTACAAGTACCCCTTTGCAACCAACCTAGCTTTATATTTATCTATACTGCCATCTCCTTTAAATTTAGGCTTATATAGTGATTTGCAACCTATGGGTTTTTTTCCTTCAGGTAATTCAACTAAATCCCAAATTTTATTTTTATGTATTGATTAATATTCCTCTTCCATGGCTTCCCTCCATTCATTATATTGACTACCTTCTTTATAACTAAAGGGTTCAAAAACATTTAACATACTAGTTATAAAATAATTTTCCCCATATCTTGTTAGGAATTGAATCTGACTACTTGATCTCCTGATTGGTGGAGTGGCTTCAAACTTGTTCTGATCATCCCTTTGTAGACTTGGCTTGGCTACTGCATCTGTACCATCTCGTTCTTCCTTTTTCTATTGTTGTTCTTGCTCATGAATTTTCCTTGTTTCATCACCCCCTTCTGCCACTAGCAAGGAATGTCCCACTCTTCATTTTATTTATCACAGTTTCCATTATAAACTTGTTCATGGAATACTACATCTCTACTTGCAAATACTTTATGTGTCGAGGGATTAAACAATTTATAAGCTTTAAACTCAGTACAATGCCCAACAAAATTGCATTTAATGACCTTTGAATCCAGTTTCTTCCTATCCTCCTTTGGAACATGACAAAATGATTTTGAGCCAAAAACTCTTAAATGTTTAATTGCATGCTTAAAACCTAATAAAGCTTCAAATGCAGTTTTAAACTCCAGACTTTTTTTTGGACTCCTATTATTCAAATATACTGCAATATTTATTTCTTCTACCGAGAAACCATTAGACAAATCCTTACCTTTTAACATACTGCGAGCACACTCCACAAGGGTTATGTTCTTCCTCTCTACAACCCTGTAATGTTGAGGAGTTTGGGGTACTATAAACTACTGCAGTATCCCATGGTCTTTGCAGTATTTTATGAAACCAGGCTTGTATTCTGTCCCCTGGTATGAGCAAAGAATCTTGATGAATTTTCCTATCTTCTTCTTAATCATGCTTCTGAAATCTTTAAAGTATTCAAAATGATGACTCTTTTTACTAAGAAAATATACCCACATGAATCTAATATAGTCATCAACAAATAATAAGAAATACTAAGAAGCTCCCAATGACCTTGTCTTCATTGGCCCACATAAATCAGTGTGCATTAACTCTAGTATATCTCTCTTCTTTCTATCTAAATTTATAGGAAACTCATCTTTGTGCATCTTCTCAAGAGCACATGCTTCACAATAAACATGAACATTGTTTAAAATAGGGAAAACATTGACCATACCTCTTTTTTGAAGTAGCAGCAGGTCATTGAAATTAATATGGTTGAATCTCTGATGCCATAAATATTCTACAGTCATACCTGGTGATGTCAATTCTTGGTGTGGCTCACTTGACACATTCATCCTATATAGACCTCCCACTCGAATCCCTGATGAAATTGTCTTCATATGATCCAGCAGATCTTTAATAACACAATAAGACTTAAAAAAATATACCTTAATATTATGATTTGTTATCATCGAAATAGAGATCATATTATTTTTTATTCTGGTTACATACATTACATTTTGAATATGCCTAATATTTCCATCAGGAAATATTACAGAAACATTACCATAAATTTTTTTTTGGTACCCTCTCTCATCACCAAGGCATATTTTTCACCACTGTTGGTTTCTTTGAAATTTTCAAACCATTGTCTGTTACTTGTCATGTGAGTGGAAGCTCTTAAATCCAGAAAACACGTGTATGCTTCATCAGTCTCATCAGAATCAACCATAAACAGTCTAAGGTCCTGATTATGATCTTCATCAACAAAGTGTCTTACATGCCTCTTATGTCTATGTTGAGTTTCATCAAGCCTCTTTTTATAAAAATTATTTGCAATATGACCAACTTTACCACAATAGAAACATTTGGTTCCTGATTTGTTTCTGTTTGAAGATATACCTTGAGATGGCATACCTTGAGGTGGATTTATTTTTGGTGTACCTCTGCCTTTCTCTCCTGCATTTTACTTACCTCTGAAGGGATTCTTCTTCACCATTAAAGCAAGATTTGAACTCTGGGGTTTCAAATTCATCCACCTTTCTTCCTCTTGCATCAATACCCTGGTCAATTCTTCAAATTTGGGGGATTTCTCTCTCGCATTCAATCCTATCATGAACATATGATAATCATCAGTCATACCATTCATGGTAATTGTGACCAGATCAGTGGTTGAAATTTCCTTCCCTATGTCACCAAGCTTATCTTTGAGTTCCTTGATGCGAGAGTTGAACGCAACTAATGATTCATTCTCCTCCAATTTAATGGAGAGAATATTTCTTTTAAGGAACAAAAGGAAATTTGCATTTCTAATCTCGTACAGATCCTTGAGGGTTGTAGAAATATCGTTTGTTTATTTGCACTCTATGATGTGAGGGATAATGTAGTCTTTCACTGACATTTCAACAACACTTTTAGCTTGTTCTCCCTGTTCTCCCAATCCTGAATTGTTCTAGCTAATCCACCTCCTACAGTTGTCGGTTTCAATTCATCGCCATTTACAATCGCCCATGTACTTTTTCCCTTGAGAAAGGTATGCAACTTGAATTTCCAATTGGAATAATTGGAATCGTCGAGCTTATTGCTCTCGTTCAAGTATGATTCGACCATTTGGTTATTCATCTGGACCCTTAAAAGAAAAAATACAACCTCCAACAATTAAAAGAAACACAGATCTACCACCAGATCCAAAAAGAAACAGAAACAAATAACTTCTATCTCTTAAGAAAAAAACTTTTGAAATTATGCCCAAGCCCCTTTCCTCTTTCAAAAAATATTATAATTCAAAGGATACCAACCTTGAATGGCTTAAAGGTCTTTGATCTCTGATCTTCCCTTGGGCACTAATAGGCATTTAAATAATGGAAATGTAAAATCTTCAAACCAAACCAAATCGATATTTAAGTTACCTTTGAGGAGGAAATGAATAGAAACGGTGGCTTTAGTGATCCGAATGGCCACTAGAGCTGAAACTTCGACAAAATTAAGCCATTCCAAACTTGCGAACTTACAGTGGCTCGATAGATTCAAACTCTCAATCCAAAAATCTTCAAAAATGGTTATGTACTCTGCCCATTTTCATGCTTCAAATTTTGCTTATCAAATGCAGTGCCACAGATCCACAACTTTCTACACAACACGTTACTATGGATTACTAAAGCTAGTGAACAAACCATTCAGGCTAATGTGTTTTCAATCTAGCAGGACCAATCTGGCAACGACCACCTTTGCCATGGGCTACCATGATGCTCCACAGCCATGACACTCTCTGCCACGGCCTTCGGCCTCCTTGTCACTATGTAGCCTACTGAGAATATGACCTTTAAAACATTAAAATAATGATATTATTGAAAAAGTACTTCATATTCCAACAACTGAGCAGAAACTTTCACACTTT
Source organism: Pinus albicaulis (assembly GCA_034641835.2). Taxonomy (NCBI): domain Eukaryota; kingdom Viridiplantae; phylum Streptophyta; class Pinopsida; order Pinales; family Pinaceae; genus Pinus; species Pinus albicaulis. Next base: position 1,531,693,418 of record CM076575.1, on the reverse strand, counting down.
TGTCACTACAAGAAAAATCCTACATGTTGGAATTTGGTTGTCTACAAAAAAAAAAAATCACTAAACTTTTGTTAACAAAGTGATAAGTGTCAAAGTATCGTCCAACTACTTTGTAATGGTGAAATTCCACTAAATTTAGTTAATCTAAAGCTACCTTATCAAAATTTTCCCTTTGATATTATGGGATTATTCTTGAAATAAGAAAAATGAGTAGATGCTAGATATATAACCATTGTAGCTGAGTACATATCCAAATGTGAAGAAGTAGAACCAAAATGAATTTGTATAAATGAAGTTGTTATGAAATATATATATATGAAAAAACCCTCAGTTGATTTGGGTATCTTTTGACATTTTTTTTTTTTTTCTAAATAAGTCTATTTCTATTTATATAACATAAAAATACATGGTGACCATAGCCTCAGCTAAATGAGCTTGAGAGTTGTGTATGATTGTCAAAAAATACACAATTCTAGACTGTCCTAGGAGGGGAAACCAGTCCCTTAGATAATTGTCTTGCCGCCCTCACAGGGGAAAATAGCATTAAGTTCAAAAAATGGACCCATGAAAACAAAAATTGACCGATGAAAACAACATTTTCCACTCTCAGCAAAGGAGAGATTAACAAAAACACAAAAAACAACCCATGAAACCTGGGCTTCAGATCCGTGTTCCAGCAGAGGTTACCGTGCTTACTTGTCATTTGCAGGAGAGGGAGGTTCCTCCTCAATGCGGCATCTGTATTCGTCGCTGCTGCCATATTCATCTCCAGTTGTTGCACAGGTGGCTTTACTAGCTGCCTCATTCATCAATTCCTTTTCCTTACTAGCACTTTCCATTCCCAGCGGCGCACTCTTTTCCTTGGAATCATCTTTTTCCTCTTTACTAGATATTTCCTCCTGAAGGGTGACAGTGATGAAAGAAGTAATTATGGGTTGGTCCATGGTGCAAGCAAATTGGAACTTGGATGTATGGGAGGTTTGGCAGAGAGAAATTTGGGCAGGTGGAGTGGAGACAGGGGTAGTAAAATGCTGAGTGACTGGTTGCGAAGGAGACGTAGCATCATGAGACTAGGAGCCATGGACAGGATGCGCCTGCCCAGCAAGGTTGGATCTTGCCCATTTGCTCTGGGTTTCAGGGTAATGGCCATGAGAGAAGTCCTCAAAGGAAGAATCAGAACTGGAGGTGGACCAAGAGTGAATTGCTCTGCCCTGGCTGGTACCGCGTCAACTTCTCATCCTCTGTCTAAGGCGAGGAATTCTGACAATGGAGATCGGGAAATAGTGGCTATGCTCAGGACAGGAATGAGAATGATCAGATAGGAATGGTGAGGCTTGCATTGCAGGTGGTCGAGAATTCTTATAACAGAGTGTGTTCTGTGTATAGTGAAATTTTAGCGAATTTTCAATGTAGCTAAGCAACAAGCATCGTCTTCTCGTGTGCGTTCGAGCACTTGGCTCGGCACAAATAGGAGGACAGAGGCACCTCTGCGGAGCAGGAGACCAACATTCAAGGAGGGCATGAATAGAAATTTGGTGCAGTAGAGCCATTATCAACCAGAGTAGCGGAAAATTTTGGCGGTGGAATGAGTTAATGTCACAAGTGCTATGAGGGCTGGCAGCATTAAATGGAGGATTAATGCGCTTGTGGGTGGCCATATGGCCACAGCATGCGCCCGACGTCGGGAACCTCATAGGGACGAATGTCCCATCCACCTTAAACATCATCAGCATCTGAAACTACAAAATATTTGTGCACCAGTGTGATGCAATCCTGTAGAAGTGCACTCTCATGGAGAATTTTGAGGGGGCCATGTTTGAGAGTGTCTACACATTCCACTCCAACATTGGCCAAGAAATATGTAACTTTGTTGCCATCTCATTTGATATGAGTGAACGAGATGGATTTATGGATCTTTAGCCATTGATCCATCATTTCAAGTCGAGATGATAGTCTCCATATGGTATCCACTTTCGCTTCTGTAGTTCCACAGAGTAGTTGATTGGCCATGTTGGTGAGCACCTGTGAGTCTCCTTCAATTACAATGGGGAAGTGATTATAGTGCTGATCTAAGCAAAGACCTTGCCACAAACCTTCCAATTCTGTAGAGTTTTTAGTGTCCCAACAAATAGAGCCATAGTAGATTGCTAGAGGAGCCCCACTAGAGTCTTTGAAAATTCCACCAAATCCTTCTTTTCTGGGGTTGCCCTTAGAAGCGCCACCGAGATTTAGTTTAAACAGTCCTCTGGAGGGAGGAGACCATTGATTTGGAATTCTTGGAGTGTTCTTTGTAGTACTGGTTGGAGTATGAGTGATCTTAAGTTGCTAATTATCCTAAATGGCCTTTTCCTGTGGCTTTGTGGGAAGATCTTCTTCCTTCCATTCATGAAGAGCCAATGATTCTTGAAGGTTGTTTCCAAAATTACTCCAGATTATTGCCAATGATGTGCTTTGGCTTCTGAAAATTATCTTGTTTCTCTCCTTCCAAATTGTCCATAGGAGCAGGCTTGGGAGAAGTCACCATAGTATGTTGAGAAGAGTGCTGCTGTAAGGTGTCGTCAGCCAGTTGCGTATAGTGTTGATTATATCCCTGGAAGGTTTGCTCCTTTTTCAGCAAAAGCTTAGTTTCTCCTAGAGATTATTTGCAAGAGTACATGAGACCATGAGGTGCTGAATTGTTTCATTGTTTTGATAACAGTTGGGACATCGAGAGGGTCCTATGTAGCCCCATTTGATAAAATTATCCCAAGTGAGAATTATTTTGTGGGTGAGAAGCCATAAAAAATTAGAAACTTTGGGCGATATTCTGGGAGACCATAAAAGCTGCCAAAGAGGGCTAGGAGGATTAGTGATCGGGTGCATCAAAGTGTAGGCTTATTTTGTGGTGAACATTCCCTTGGTGGTGTATCCCCATCTAAGAATGTCTATTTCTTCGAGAATCTGATCTTCCTTTGTTGTAGTTTTAGGCTGAGTGCTTCCCATGTGCCTTCCTGTTCCCGGGGAATGATTTGAGAAGATTGTTTCCATTGCTTGAATCCATTTTTGCTCAAAGGGAGCCAGTGCTAATTTAACTTATCTTCCAGGATAATTGCTGGATCCCCCAGATTGTGAGGTCGGAGAATGTCGACTAGTATGGGTTTTTGTTGCCATGAGTCCACCCAGAATCTAGCCCTGTTTCCATTATGAACTTCCCAAAAACTATGTTGTTGTATCAGTGCACTGTGTTGCTTCGCAGCATTCCAAATTACTGAGCCTGTTTCTTCAGGGCAAAGTCTTATCAGGTATTCTAGGGGTCTGTTGTTGGTGTATTTGGCTGTCCATAATTTGGCCCAAGGAGTGTGTGGAGCCGACATCCATTTCCACCATATTCGTGCTCCCATTACTTCATTACTATGAGTCGGATCTCTGAGTCCAAGTCATCCTGCTTCTTTTGGGGTGCACACAATGCTCCATTTGACTAAAGCCCATTTGCAATTCTGTCTAGATGATCCCCATAGAAAATTGTGTTGCAAATATTTTATCTGTTTGAGAACCCATTTTGGCATTGCAAGGACCAAGAATAGGTATAGAGGCATGGATTGCAAAATTTCTTTGATAAGAATTAATATGCTTGCCATGTTGAGGGCTCTATAGGTCCATGAGGAAAGGCGGGCTTCCAACTTTTCTAGAAGCAGTTTCCATGAAGAGTGCTTGATGGTGGAATCGATGAGAGGGGAACCTAGGTACTTAGCAGGGAGAGTTGCTATAGTGAAGCCCAGAATGCGAGAAATATTGGTTTGAGTATGGATATGGGTTTTAAAGAAGTATATCCTGGATTTGGTAGCATTTATGGAGGTTCCAGAGGCTTCAAAGAAGAGATTCAGAATGGATTTAAACGAACGAGCTTATTGAACAGATGGGTGCCCAAATAACATGTTATCATCCACGAATTGTTGATGTGTGGTGGCTGGGGAACCATGGAGGGTGATACCTTTCAATTTCTGGGTTTGAAGATAATTTTGAATTAACCTCCCAAGGCCTTTTGCCATGAGTACAAAAAGAAAAGGAGATAGTGAGTCGCCTTGTCTAATTCCTCTCGAAGGAAAAAACAGATGAGAGGGTATCCCATTAACCAATATGGAGGAAAAGGTGGAGGAGATGAGATTCATTACCCATCATACCCAATTTTGATTGAAACCAAAAGCAACCAGCATCTGTTGAATGTAATTCCAGCTTAACTTATCAAAATCCTTGGAAAGATCAATTTTGAGGAGCATACCTACCTTTTTCCTGATCTTCAAGGAGTGAATGACTTCATGCGTTAGGATGATTCCATCAAGAATTTGACGTCCTTCCACATATTCGGCTTTTTCAGGAAATATTAGCAGCAGGAGGAATGGCTTGAGTCTATTGGCGATGACCTTTGAGATCACCTTATAGATAACATTGCATAGAGATATGGGGCGAAATTTTTCCAGCGTGCCTGATTGATTTTCTTTTGGTATGAGAGCAATAAAAGTTGCAATTAGAGAAGGAAGAAGCTAGTAAATTGATCTCAATTCTTCCACTAGTTTCCAAAATTCCAGTTTAATAAGGTCCTAGAAATGGTGAAAGAAGTTTGAGGTGAAGCCGTCCGGACCTGGCGCTTTGCCATATTTGGATTGGGCCATTGCTGTTTCTACCTCCTGCAGGGAAGTTGGTAACAGGAGCATTTGGTTTTTCTCCTCCATTATGATTTTAGGAATATGCTGAATTATTTTATTGTTTGCAGGTTGCCTGTTGATTGGAGGTTCTTGATGGAAATTTTTAAAGTGCGCCAGGAGCACTTGTTCGATGTCATCATGATTTTCGAGTCGTTCTCCTTGCTGATTTGTAATTTGGGTGATTTGGTTGTTCATTCTTATTTGAATGGTGGATTGATGAAATAATTTTTTGTTCTTTTCACCTTCCTTTAGCCATCGAATTCTAGATTTTTTCCGCCAAAGTATTTCTTCTTGTTTTCTTCTCTCATCCAACTACTCCTGGTGTCTCTGTTCCTGAGCTGCAAGAGGCTATATCCTTCCATTGTTGATGATTTCCTGTTGAAGCTTAGCCATTCTCTATTCTAAAAGTTTTTTCTCCTGGAAGATGTTCCAAAATATAGAGTGGTTCCAAAATTTGATTTGAGATTTGAGATATCAAAGATTTTGCTGAAACTGATACATTTTGGAACTTGTTGGCAGAAAAAAATTCTCGCAGGCTGTGTGGACTAGGGTTTTGAAGATGGGATGATTGAGCCAGAAGGCTTCAAATCTGAAGGGTTGCTTTGATAGGTTGCTGGGTCGATGCCATTGAAGAAAAATAGGCCAATGGTCTGAGCCTGATATAGGTAAGATAGAGGCAATGATGTCTCCCCCCAAATGTATGGCGTTGTTTGAGATTAAGAAGTGATCCATTTTAGACGAAATTTTTTGATTTCCAGATCTTTTTTTGTTCCAAGTATACATTACATTAGAGAAAGGTATGTCAATGAACCAACTTCTGTTAATGAATTCTTTGAAGTGGGAGCTTTTAGGCACCATTCTTGATTGACCACCTATCTTTTCTTCAAGCTTGGTGATCATATTGAAGTCCCCTCCTATTATCCATAATGGGTGTGTTCTATTGGAGCTGAGAGCCTCCATTGTATTCAGGAGTGCCATCTTGCCTGGAGAATATTGAGGAAAGTAGACATTTGAGAGGTGCCCATGTATATTTGTGCCCATGAGATGAAATTTTGCCTGAATGAGATTATGCAAGGCATGGTAGTCCGTGAGTGAGATAGTTTTCATATCCCATGCCATTGCTAAGCCTCCCGAAGAGCTAGAGGAATCAAACGCTACTGAGTGGCATCCTGGACATGCTTTGGTTAGGATAGTTCCAAGAGCTATGCTATTGCATTTGGTTTCTTGAAGAAAGGAGATTTGTGGTCTTTCTTGCTGAATCATTTTTTTTTATCATTCTGTATTTCCCAGGGCTGTTCAGCCCTCTTATGTTCCATGAGATGAGCTTCATGAGGAACTATTGGGAAGCGACTTATAGAACCGAGTCAATTTGGGGTATCTTCCTAACTCCACCAGCATCTCCCCTATGATGATGGTTCATTTCATATCTGGTTTTCTGCCTCTTTTCTTTGATTCCTTTATAGTTCTTTGACCATCCCAATGACTTCTTGGTTGAATGCCCAGTTTATTTTGTTGTTGTGCTCGGAAAAGGACCACTTCTAGTTTTTCAATATGTTAAGGATTGATTTTATCAAAATATTTTCATCTAGAGGTGTCCTCCAGTCCCAAGACATCAGGCTTGCCCAGATCAAAGCTCTCTGGTTCCTCATCCATGTGGCTTGGCTGACTGCTTTCTGGGTTTTCCTTATTGGAGAGTTTAGGGTCGAGTAGGAGGCTGTCAATGTCTAGACCATTTGGTTTCCAAATGACAAGATTTGTTTCTGGATTAAGCTTGGAATCCATGGCCTCCATGTTCTGCGGTTCTTGCGGGCTTGGTTTAGGATCAGAAGGATTTGGGATTGCGGCTGAAGAGGAGGGCTTAGAAGAGGGGTCAGAGGGTGCTAAGGGAGTGTTGTTCGAGAGGTCTTGCTGAGAGAGGATATCAAAGCTATTGCTGGTGGAAGGGGTATTGGCTTGAGGGTTGGGTTTTTTGGGCACCAATGGGTGTTTCTTATTATGCCTTTTGCGATTAGAGACTTTGGTGAACCCATCCACTTTAGACTTGTCCTCAGCTTCTTTATTCTTGGGGGTATTATTGAGAGGGCAGTCTCTGAATAGATGACCATGGGCATGAGATCTATGACATCGAAAGGGAACATTCTCATAGTCTATGGGCTAGATCCATTCAAAATCATCATGAAATAGACGTACCGCATCTGGAAGAGATTTTTTGAGGTGCATGTATACACATATCTGAGCATAGGAGGTGTATCTTCTGAGCTTTGTTTCCTCCTCTATCTTAATGAACTCGCCTAACCCTTTTCCAATAGCAGTTATCGATTCTTCATCCCAATATTCAAGCGGCAGTGAATACAAACATATCCAAACCGGAGCCCAGTTGAATTTTTCTTTATCTGGATTGAATCTTTCAATCCAATCTCTTAGGTATAAGCCAGTAGAGTTGAAGAAGTAAGGCCCCCCATCAAGTACTCTTTTTCGGTCCTCGATGCAGTTGAAAACGACATTAAATAAGCCCTTTGGCCCTAGATGTAGGGTAACATGACCTTTGGGCTTCCATTTCAAAGAAATACATCCCTTCAGTGCTTTACCAGTTGGCCAGTAGCCAATAAAATTTCCAATAACAGCATGATCTTTCATAAACTGAATCTGGGCGTTTATGCGGTGACTGGGCAGATCGATCTTAGGTCTTTCGGCCACAATGGGTTTGCATGTTGCAGAGGTCGCAACTGGTATCTCTGAAGTGTTTGCTGAGGCCTGCACCTATGATACTTCATTCCTCTGTTCTGTTTCAGCATTGTTAGAGGTCGTCCGGGTTGCATCATTAATTTCCTCGTTTGTAGGGGGAGGTGGGTTGCCTCCCACCAGTGAAGTTGCCATAGCTTGTGCACAGGATTCCGTTGAATCACTTATCCAGTTGCATGTGGATCCACGGGTCTTCTGTGTGTGCTTAGGGCAGCTCTGTTGCAGAGGTATTCATAACCCTAGCAGAGCCGTGTTCCAACCCTAGTAGAGAAATTTCTTTTCCATCAACTAGATCGGGTGTCTTTTGACATTAATAAGTGATCATCATGCCTTTTTTTTTACTATTCCTATAAAATTATTAATGGATCGGTTCCTAATCAACCAAAAAAGTCATTACCATATTTCTCCCAAGTAAATGGGGTTTTAAAATCCATTAACAATGCTTTTCGTAAGAGACTTAAAAAAGTATATGGTGTTAATAGATATGATTGAGAGGAAATATGTTAAAAAGTATATATTGTTCTATAAGAATATCACATTGCGTAGAAATGGATGACTTTTCAAACCCCTTTTAAAATAATCCATGGGAAAGATATTTCAATACCCTTCCATTTCATGATAACCATAGAATGCGTTGCATTGGAGTTACAATATTTTGACATGGATAAATTACCCAACACTATTTAATTAGGGGCTTTTCTTGGTATGAAGTCCCAGTTAGAGCTTCGATCATTTGGAATATTATACCCATCCATGTTTTTTCCTAATAGCCAGAAATATTTTTGGGTGTCAAGTGATATTGAAAGATCATCACCACATGAAACTTGTAAATTCAACAAAAGAACAAAATATTTATAGAAATGAAAAAAAATATAAGCTAAATACTACTAAAACTTAACGATAAGAAGAGATGAATAAGAAGACAATACATTTTCTTAAAATGGAATAATTTAGCTATACTTATGGAAAAGACTATCTAATTAATTAAGGAAAACACATAATAGTCCATAGTTATCTTAATTAATACTCATTTAAGAAAGAAACATGAAAGAGATCATGAAAATGCAATAGAATAATCTCTATTGAATATAAAAGTACATTATCTAGTAGTAATCAATATCACATTATGCATACAAATGAATATACTCTAGATAATTCTTAAGTATCATCATAGTATTGTTGAAAACTTCTCTTGATAGTGAAAACGTTCAACCTTGTAGGATCTATTTCCAAAATTCCTTTACATTTTCAAATAGGTGATGTTATTTTATTTATCATAAACTAATATGCATAAATATTTAATATTAAATATCAATCATTTAACACATGCACCTTTAAATAGAACGGTATGTAAAGAATATAACAATATATTATATTATCACAAGTCCATTCCACATGATAATCCATAAACATACATGATAATCCATAAACATATGTGAGGAAACATATTTGGAGAAAATTCAAATAGAAATCACTAGTCCATATATTGAAAGAACTATAAAATTATTTTCTTCATTTAGAGTCATAAGAGAATAGGAAAATATCCATGAGATTCCTCCCTATTATTTGGAAATTAAATATTTCGAGTAAAAAATGGAATCATTTCGTAAAATATTTTCCTTTTAAGGGTCTAAAATTAATATATATACTAGAAGTCTTAGAATAAAGTTAAGTTCTTAAGGCATTGTCACAAAATCTTGTTATTTATTCATAGTACTAAATGCATTTGCCCTTTAAGCGAAAAGGATTGGGATCCTGTGGACCAATAGTAATGAAAAAAAGTGCCTGGAAGAAAGAGAGAAAAAATTTCAAGGGAATGATTTAGAAAACATGCAATATTTTGATAAATTCATATTAATTGCAAGATCGAGAAGAGAGTTTGGAATTGCTTTGAAAGAGAATAAACACTTGAAAAATTGTCAAAGTATTACGAATGTAATGAAGCCTCTCTCACCAATGTCAAATAAATATATATTTATATGGTTATAGGAATGATCATTATTAATCTCTTGGGTAGTTATTGAGGAAGAATGATTTGTTTCAATGATTGGTGTCATCATATTTAAATATACTCTTTCATTTGAGGAACCGTGATCTATTTATTTACTCGTAACTCGAATATTTCTTCCTGAATTTGTTGTGCATTTCATTATAGTTGTCTAATTGTAGATGATTTATCCTCTTTTTCATGGAAAAAAGTAACCCGCCACTTCTTAATCTCACCCTATGGACAATGTTTTAAGTCTTCAAACTCTAAATCCAATGATGTTTTAATAATGTATAATTCCTCTTTAAGTACATCCCAAGGAAACATCATAGAATATATAATCATTGGTTGGACCTAAAGGTCTTCAAAAACTTTAATAACTTTGAAAAAGATGTTACTCCTACAATCATGAATACTCGAACACTAAACAATGGGAATTTTTTAACATTTTTATTCTAGAAAACAACCCACCTTTGATTTTATTTAAAATTCTTAGGCTTCGAATTCCTTGTTAGGTTATTTGGAAGTCACTTAGAGTATTGATATTATTTACAAAAGTAGTGAATTGATTATCAACAAATTATTTATCATCTTTGAGACATTTCTGTAGATATTCAATAAAAAAACTAATCCTATGGGATAAGTTCGTCAACTATAACTCAACTTCCCACACTTCAATAATTTCTAGTATATGTTGGTTAAAACATAATGTCTAACGCTATTCAATAGGTGTTTCTACTTTCCTAATTTTCTAGGGTGTGTATGGTGTAGCAATTACGATCTCTATAACTTGAATATCCAATGGGGTCATAAAAAATGGAGCTAGGTTAATCACCTCTTAAAGCTAATTTATCCTCTTCTTGATATTTAAGTTCTTTGTTTTGTGTTCTATGAAAAACTGTGCAAGAGCTTCACCTATATCTTGATGTAGCTTTAGAAGACCTATGGTTCCAACTCTAGAAATGTTAACCTAAAGCTTCCACTCACTAGTAATATCCTTAATTCATTCTATCACCTTTTCAAATTATACTATTGTGGTTGACTTATCATATTGGTCATTTTGTATGGTTAAGTACCCATCTTCAAAAGTGAGTGACTCATGAGAAGCAATTATCTCTATTATTCTCTAGGTTTTGACCATACGTGTCATAACCTAGTCATGCATTGCAATATTATCAACCTACTTAAAATTAGGTCCTCTTGCATTATGATAAATTTTTTTGCTAACAATCTTACTCTTGGATCAACTAATTATATATGACTTTTCCAAATTCACCCCAGGAGGTGGCTCCCATCCATCTCCTCCGCCAAAACACCTTTCATTACTCTCTCCTATAATATGGTTAATGTCTATACACCTATTAATACAAGAGGAACTCAATTTGGCTTGTGGTGTTCAAGTCGACTAAGAATTCATAGAAATTCTACCTCTTTGTTTGGTTTTTCCTTCTTTATTGGTGTCAAATTCCATGATAATTTTTTTATCAAGGGTGGATACTCCCTTTTCTTTCGATGGACTGATAAAAAAACCTTCACTTTCTTAAAAAATCCTTTTGAACAATTTTGTGTATTAGACTAGAGCCAAATACTTTGAGAATATTCCTTCAGGGTCGAACCCATGGATCGGTTCAAATTCAATTAAATTTAAAGAAACCAACAACTCAAATAGTTTAGTTGGATAAGTATAATTTCTTATGGTAATATCTCCAGCGAGGCACATAAATCAGTTACTTTTTCTTCTGTATTTCAAATAGAATTAACCATGGCTCATATTGTCAACATACTTCAACAATAAAGTATATGGCAAGCAAAAAATTAGAGATTAAGAAGGATTTTTCTATTAGTAATTAATTTCTAACAAGAGCATAGTATTACCTTTCCTCATAGGAAGGTATGTGCTGGAGTAGAAATCCTTTCGGGATATTTTCCAGTCAAAATATAATTGAATTATTTAACAAACAAGTCTTGAATTTTATAGAAATGAAATGGAGCCTTATGCTTCCATAATATGTGATGCTATAATTTTATTCGCTCCTCACTTGGATTTATATTAGTTTTATGTGGTAATCCATGAAAAATATGGCATGGAATGAGAGCCATAAGTGGATAAGTAGTCATGAAAAACTTATGTGTATTAAAAAAAATTACTAATTGAAAATGAATCTCACTGGATATTACTTATACCTAGTTGAACATGACATCTCCCTTAAAGGAATAACACAAGGCATATAAAACCTACCTTAGAATAATTTATTTTTTTCTTGTCCCATTAGTCACACAAATATTCGAGAGACATTTCTATATGGCTCAACAAATATAAAGATATCAATAAAATAGATTTTGGGTGGAACTTGTGTTGACTGTGGCAAGAATACCTAGATGATATTCATCATACCTCCCTCAGAATTCAGAGAAGTGTCGACTTTGACCAACTTGAACTTCCTGGTTAGATCTCTTAGCTTAAATATTTTCCTGAATGCCTTAGGAGTGAGGGGAATAATATTCTTCTCAATTCCTCGCTTGATATGTTTGTTCTTCATGTGGAAGTGTGTGACATAGAGATGAACTGATTCTCTAAAGTCAAACACTTTAGGAACACATGCAACATTTTTCATCCCTATGGTACACATTTTGTTGTTTCATATTTCTTGTAGGGATATATTCAAATAAAAATTGTATGTAGTGAACGAGTGGAAAATATTATCTTGGAAAGAATGTGAATTATTTGTATCCCACAAAAATCCTCCTTCTTTCTTCAATGTACATAGAGGTGGAAAAATGATCAATGAATATGTATTTCACCTTAGCTAATAAATCCCTATTATTTGATGTAATTAATAGGATGTTAGCTTCTTCTATACCACTTCCATTGGGCCACGTGAAAAAATGATGGGAAGTGAATGCTTATGTTTTTTCTCTACGTGATGTGATGGGGAGTAATTCACATAGTATCATATCAATCACTTGAATAGAAATTCACATAGTACCATATGAATTATTTCCTTTACATCAATGGTTTCTCAATGAGATTTTAATTAAACTTGAAATGATAATATGACATATTTACTTAAATAATGGTCATAAATTCAGTAAGGTGTCCTCTTGACATGTCACATAAAAATAACAGTCATGCACAATAATAAATGTATGTTGCAGGAATGGGTATATATAAGGTTGCAATATGTGTAGAAAAATATGTGTTGAGGTATGATTGTGTGAGGGAAAAAATTGAAAAATATTTTAGCAAGCCAAAAACTATTTAGGTATAGAGAGTGCAGAAAATATATGTATGGAGGAAACATTTTGCAGGGTGAAAAATTGTGCGGAGTTATGTGAGAACTTGTGTGGGGGTTCTCTACATGGGCCCATAGGAAAAATTAATATGTATAGAGCTTAGATTTAATACATAAAATTTTCATCAACATTTGGCTCATACTATATATACTGACTCCGTACAGGTTACTAAGAACTGATATTATTCCAGTTTTCAAACTTATACGATTAATATTTTGTTGTGGTATATGTTCCAGATCCATTGAGTCAAGTGATTTGTTATACCGATGTTTCGAACCATCTACCTTGATAGATGGTTCGAAACGTCGGTATAAAAAATTACTTGATTCGATGGATCTGTAAGGTATAAGACAATAACCTATATTATGACTAGTAACATTTTTCGTCGGCTATGGGGTCAATATATAGAGGTAGATGAAATAAAATATAGGCTAGGTACGTACAATGTTGTACATTTATATGTACAAAGATATATTTGACAATTCCTAAGTATTAGGAATCTGGCTTCTGTGATCCATAGAATTTATATAAAAATATTTCGGTGATAATCACATCAAATCAAATTTTGTCGACGTGTTCTGAACCATCCAGCGTGGTTCATCATCAGTACAAGATGAGAAATCTGATCTATGAACCAATTTAAATAGAAAAAGGGATGCTAATAAGTAAATAAATACTTGATATCCTTCACATTAATAGGAAATATGAATATCTTTTCATCCATTCCTTTCAAAATATATTAATTGGAAGCATTTATTTTCTCCATAATATATGGTCCAATCCATAAAGAATCAAACTTCTTGTGCACTGATGTTGGATGGAAAAGTTCCCTAAGGTAAGGGCTTACAACCTCAATAGAGAGAAAGAAGATAATCAACAAGAAGCACTCATACAAGCATGCCAAACACCTGAACTACTAAAGTTGGGTTTAGAGGAGTACTTGAAGTTCCTACATTTGATTTCGGTCTTGAAGGGTCCAAACCCTCTACTTCCTCTAGAACGAGAAGGCCCGCAATTTAGTTTATAGAAGCATATACATAACAAGTAATACAATGTTCATAAATAATAGACATGTTAGATAACTACATATAAAAATATAAACCATGAATCATGATATCATAGCATTTCAGAAATGAGACAAAGATTCTTTAGTGATAACACAAAATAGTATTGGAAAGGTACAACATAATATGATCCATGAGACCAACGAAACCATCCTCCTGATCTGTCCATCCCAAGAATCAAATACCACCTCTCTAGAAAGTGAAAAATGATTCCATATAAGGATGAATGAGCATCTATGCAAGGAAGCAATGGTTTCCTATAAACTGAGAGTGTAGGAGGCACAAGGAAAAATCATACTTCATCTGGGTATCAAAATGGCTATAATGTCGATATCCTATCTCTTGCTTCTAATTATGCCTTCCCATGAGGTGTATAAATACCACCTAAATTTTTTAATTTGGTTAGGCCATGGGATCCTATAGGTGGTATTTCGATAAAATCCGTAAACCATGCCTGAAAAATAGGATTTTTTTTCATAGTTTAAGAGTATACGTGGGTATAGCATTATGGTTACCACATGTGTACACGCATTTGTGTGGGCAGAGTCATATATGAAATTTTAATTTATTTATTTTTAATATAAGATCAACTATGCACAGGAAAGGGATTTCCAAAGCCATAAAAGAGAATCAAAAGTGTTGAATGATGGTATAAAATATGCCCCCTAATATATGAGGAAATAAGGGGTACATGATGGCTGAAATTTATTAATTATTAAGAGTGGATTCATTTGAGAACTTGAGAGGAGGTCACATATTCTAGCCCACTCAATACCTATGGAAGGAGAGAGAAATAAGACTTATGTATGAGGTGGGAATACCTATGCTCAGAGATAGTAAAGCATGTTCGTTGATCAAGTATAAATCATATCCAAAAATATATACATAATTGTATAAAAAGAGTTGAAGGATACATAGTGGATCATCACATCATAGATAGAAAGAAGACACTATATATATGTCTCAATATCAACTATAGAAAGAATTCAGATCAATGATGCTAGAATATTACTTGATCAATGATGTTGCATAACTGATCCTCATAAAAGTACCAAATCATATAGGTGGAATATTTGTATTTCATAAACTCGGGTGCTCACAAATAAGATGTTGTTGTGATGAACTGCAATATAGAAAGGCTGAAGGTGTCACTGGCAGAAAAATAAAGGATTTTCCAAGAGAACCAAGATGCAGACACAACCAGATGTCTTCACCGATCGCATATGGTACCTTTATACACCGTGGGAATAGATGAGCTGGAGTTGACCATGTGAGAAATTGTTTGATTACAAATCATTAATATATATCGTTAAAAAACACTAGAAAACTCACCAATAATGATGATTAGCATCATCATATCCTAATACAATATAACAAGTGTGAATAAATGTGTTCAATTTTAACACTTGAAAGAATATACCAATCAAGAGACATTGATGTATTCTCATTGTCGATAGTGAAGGTTTCTACCATTGATGATTGCAAACCCTAAGGTACTGAAAAATGACTCTAGATATTGTTCCCAAAGAAATGAGTTGGGTTCAATGGGAAAATATATATTTGAAGGAAGGAATTAAAGTATCCCACATCAACCAGTGCAAGTGTAACCCACAGGCCAATAATTTGGAATAAATCGGATGAATAAGAGATGAAATTACCATTCTAATGTACATTTTCAACATACAAAATATGTGGCTAGAGAACAACAGAAATAATTTGAACCAACCAATAATGAAAACTGACACATAGACGAGGAATATACCAATAGGGTCAAATGGAAACTAACATACTTCACAAATCCCAATGTATGGTAATGTAATATGAAATAAAACACAAAGGAAACCACTCAGTGAAATACCCATGATATTGGTCGATTTTTAGCACAAGGTTTCCTATCAATGATGTAAATAGGGCCAGGCTACTAATCTAGGTTGACTCTTAGAGAAATTTTTCGGAGTCAATAATAGCACACCCATGAGTAAGAAGTCAATGGAAACCTTCTCAACCAGCATGAGAAAGGGACCTAATAGCTGATGTGATACTAAATATAACTTGATAGACTAGGTATGGGTGAATTAAAATGAGTCGAGGGACACCACACAATGGTTTACACAAGTTTACTTCCTTGAAAAAAAGCACGACATGATGTGACTCTAAGGCAGCATAAAATAATTGTATATGTTTGCGATGTAGTAGGCATTAAAAAGCTCTCCATATGACTGGAAGATATAACCAAATGAAGGAGGAATGACTCAAGAACAAGGTTATGGCTTCCCTAATGTCAAAATAAGCCCATCCCACATGGAGGAAAGACTCATTTCAAGTGCTTTATTCAAGGGTGACATAACTGACTCTTGCTACCATAAAATATTAAAGAAATGTCCCACTCCCACTCTTTTTTGGAATATATATATATATATATATATATATATATATATATATATATATATATATATATATATGTATTGTATTTTTCATATTTAAATCCTAAAAAAGGAATAAAATAATTCATATAGTACAGTGGAAAGAATGAGTTTTAAGGGTGAGTGAACTAGTTCCTTGGACTGTAATATTATATTAGGTCCCTATATTACAAGTATAGTCCTTTATTGTTGTTAGTGTAACCCCCTTATTGCTACTATTGTACCCCTATAACCCCCATATTTTTATTATTGTGCCCTTAAATTATTATTCTTAGGTCAGCTAGGGTTACATTCTGGCCCCACTAGGATTACATTGTGGCCCCATGGACTTCTATATATAGAAAGGAGGTTTTTTAATTTGTATAATCCAAGAATTTTTCATTCATTTAATGTATTGGAGGTTTCCCCCTCAAATTGGCTTATTTCTAAGGCGTTTATATCTCTTTTCTTCTATTTTTGGAGTTGGTTTCACAAAATTTAGTATTAGAGCTTTGGATTGTAGGGTTTCGCTGCTCCAAACAGGTCATCGTGGAATTTTCTCTATAAATATTTTTTATATGAAGGTTCAGAAGCTGAAATTTTTATATTACGAAGCCAAAATCCTGAGGCACATCGTCGCAAAATTTCAGAGCTTGGTTCGCAATATTTTCGGAGATATGATCTGTGTAAGTTAGGTCTTTTTGCAGGCTCCTGAATCTAACCTAAACAGGTCATCGTGGAATTTACGCTATAATGGTTTTTCTAAAAAGGTTCAAAAGCTGAAATCCTGAGGAACATCATCACAACATTTCAGAGCTTGGTTTTTAATACTTTCAGAGATATGGTATGTGGAAGTTAGGGCTTTTTTAGGCTCCTGAATTTCATCTCAAGGAGGTGATTGTGGGAAAATATTTATAGCTCTCTCTTTGAGCATCGGATTGGAATTGTGTAAATTGGCCACAAGTACATGGACTGTAGTTTATTTTCTATCAATTTCAGATCCAAAGGAGGAAACATTGACACATGGCAAGTCATACAAGTTCGCTCTACGGAACTAGTCCATAATTGGGTCATTGTGGGATATTGGACATAAATTTGTCTTGAAGAATCCAAATTAGGTTAGACCTATGGAATTTAAAAGAAACTTCAGAGGGCTACTACAAGGCTGAATTTCAGATATTGAGTATCCACAATTATGGACATAATTCAATTTCAATATCGAGCTCTTCAAAAGCAAGTAAAAGTTGTGTATTTTTCTTTTTCGAATTGCATAAGTCTTGTTTGAAGAATCAAGTTGAATTTATTCCAAGGGAATGTTGTAGAATAGATATTAGTAATGGATTCTAAAATGGCCCCTAAAAAGAATTCAACACCCATTAAGCATTTAGAAGGCTCTACTATGACTCATGAAGATGAAGAATGGCAACATGACATATCAAAATTACAAGAGCAAGTGCAACAAATTTCATTCTCACAAAGAGCAACAAAAAATGACATGGAAGTTTTGAAGAAAGGCATGGAAACTAAGACAGATGGTTTGAATAAAGGTGTGGAATCTAAGATGGATGGTTTGAAGAATGGCATGGAAGCCAAGATGGATGGCATGGAAGCTGGCATGGAATCTAAGATGGAAAACATGAAGAATGATCTAAAAGCAGGCATGGAAGGTTTGACAAAGTTGATACAAGAAATGTTTCCTAATGGTGAAAAGATAGTAGAGGAAACTCATGATGAGAACAAAATAAATGTTAATCATGATTTCATAAACTCTAATGTTGGAGGGAAGAACCACCATATTCGAAAAATGGAGATGAGGAAGTTTGATGGAGAGGATCCTATAACATGGATACTATAGATGGAGTAATATTTTGATCTCAATAATGTGCAAAACACACAAAAGGTACACATTGCAACTTTACATCTAGAACAAAATACATTTGTATGGTATCGATGGCTTTGCTCCCATAAAAAAATTGTTAGTTGGTCAATTTTTACGGAGGAAATGATAGCACATTATGAGGATACAAAGAGAAACACCTTCTTTAGCCAATTGATAAATCTCAAAAAAAAGGGTTTAGTGGGGGAGCACATTGAGGACTTCCAAAAATTGAATATAGGGGTAACTGACATTTCAAAGGAACACAAGATTGATCTCTTCATAGGTACTTTAAACGATAACATCCAACATGAAGTTCATGTTTTGGAACCTAATTCATTGGAGAAGGCATTCAGGTTGGCCAGAAAAATTGAATGTAAAATTATGGCGAAAAGGAAACCTGGCACTCACTTCTATAAATAGGGAAGTGTTGGTAGTCCTAGATTTACACAACCTACAAGGTTGACACCACAAAAATTGGAAGAAAAAAGAGAAAAAGGGCTTTGCTACAATTGTGATAGAAAATACACTAAAGGTCATAAGTGTGCTGAGAAGAAATTATTTTACATAGATTGTGAAGAGGAAGAAGAAAATGAACAAGAATCTTCAAAAGAAGAGGGTATACACCACAAACCAACCCTAGAAGAGAAAGAAATGAGTTCGACCATATCATTTAATGCATTGGTAGTAATTACTACTCCTCAAACTCTCAAGATAAAAGGACACATCAAGAAGAAAAAGGTAATAGTGTTGATTGATTTAGGTGGTACCCATAATTTTATTCATTGTAAGCTAGCCAAGGAATTGAATTGTTTCCTATCCCCAACACCAGAATTTCAAGTGATGGTTGCAAATGGAGGAACTATAAATAGCTCTGTAAAATGCCATAATATCAAGCTAACCATGGGGGAATATGTATCGAATAGTCCAATTCTTTCCATTCCTATGGGAGGTGTTGATGTTGTACTAGGAGTATAATGGTTACAATCTTTGGGGATGGTAGCTTTTAATTTTCAAGAGCTTTTCTTGAAAAAAGTTTCAGAAGGAAAGGAATTCTAATTACTGGGTATTGTTTGGAAGCCAGGGAAGATAATAATCTCTAATGTCGTGACAAAGCTTATAAATAAAGAACAATGATGCGTAATTGCACAATTATGCCTCGTTGTTCTTATTCTCACTATAAGTTCCAACATCAAAATCATCTGTTTCTTCAGATCTCAAAAATTCTTGGTCAATCATTCCAAGGTGTTTGAAACTCGCAAAGGAATCCCACCTATTCGTGATCATGATTATGCTATTCATTTGATTCTAGGAAGTGCTCCTCCAAATATCAGGTCTTATAGATATCCTTATGTCCAAAAGAGCGAAATTTAACGTATGATTGCAGAAATGTTAGAGGCTGGTATAATTCAACCTAGTCAAAGTTCTTTCTCTGCTCCTGTAGTATTGGTACACAAGAAGTATGGATCATGGCACATGTGTCCAGATTATAGGGAGCTCAATAAGCTCACCATTAAAGATAAATTTCCCATTCATGCGATTGATGAATTATTGGATGAATTACATGGATCAATTTATTTTACCAAGTTGGATCTTCGTTTAGGATATCATCAAATTAGAATGAAGACTGAAGATATTTCAAAAACAACATTTTGAACTCATGAGGGTCATTATGAATTTTTGGTCTTTCCTTTTTTCCTTACCAATGCACCTTCTACATTTCAAGGGTTGATGAATTCCCTTTTCAAACCCTTCGTTAGAAAACTTTTACTAGTATTTTTTGATGATATACTAATATAAAATAGGTCTTGGAAGGATCACGTTCAACATGTTGATAGGGTGCTCAAACTATTGCAGGAGAAACAATTATATGCAAAAACATCCAAATGTTTCTTTGGAGTACAAGAGGTGGAATATTTGGGTCATATTGTATCTCATGAGGGTGTTAAGGTAGAACCTAAAAAAATTAAAGTCATTAAGAAATGGAAGGTCCCCACAACCATAAAGTAGTTGCGAGGATTTATTGGGTTAAAAGGGTAATATCGCAAGTTTTTTAAGAATTATGGAAGAATATAAGCACCTCTAACAACATTATTGAAGTAATATGCATTTTAATAGACTCCTGAAGCAGCTAAGGCCTTTGAACATGTTAAAGAAGAAATGTGCATAGCACCGGTCTTAGCTATGCTAGATTTCACAAAAGCCTTTATTGTGGAATGTGATGCCTCAGGAAATTGAATTGGTGTTGTTTTAATGCAAGAAGGAAGAGACATTTCTTTTGAAATTCGTCCAATCAAAGGAAAGTATTTACAAAAAGATATTCATGATAAGGAAATGTTAGCAATATTGCATGCACTAAAGAAATGGCGAACTTACCTAATGGGAAGACACTTCAAGGTAAAAATTGATCATGATAGTCTTAAACACTTTTTGGAACAAAGACTATCTTAAAAAGAGTAGCAAAAATGGGTGACAAATATGTTGGGATATGAATTTGAAATAATCTACAAAAAAGGGAAGCTAAATGTGGTTGTAGATGCACTCTTAATAAATAATGAAGAGGTGGAAGCATTGCTTTATGCCATAACTATTATCCAACCAGATTGGATAACTGAAGGAAGGGATGAATGGAAGAAGGATGAAGAAGTGTGGACACTCATTCAAAATTTGCAGCAAGATCCTAGTGCATCTGATACATTTAGTTGGAAAAATGATTCCTTATGGTACAAAGATCGCTTGTATATTTGTAATAATTCCCAACTAAAACAAAATATTCTTTTGGAATTGCACACTTCTCCTTTACGAGGACACTCAAGATTTTTAAAAACTTACCACAGGGTGAAGAAATAATTTTTCTGGGATGGCCTTAAATTTGATACTGAAAATTTTGTGGTGAAATGTTTGGTTTGACAGTAGAATAAAGTTGAGACAATTAAGACCATGGGTCTTCTACAATATTTATCCATTCCAAGTCAACGTTGGAAGGAGATTTCAATGGATTTTATCACAGGTTTACCTAAGTTCGAAAGAAAGAGTGTCATCATGGTGGTAGTTGATATACTTACCAAGTATGCACACTTTTGTGCATTATCTCATCCATTTGAAGAAAGTACAGTTTCTACTACATTTATGGACACAATTCAAAAGCTACATGGAAACCCAAGGGTTATTGTGAGCGACAAAGATCCCATTTTTACTAGAAATTTTTGGACGAAGTTATTTTCTTGTTTGGGTACTCAATTAGCTCATAGCTCATCTTATCATCCTCAATCGGATGGTCAAACTAAGATAGTAAATAAATGTTTGGAAGGATATATTCGTTGTTTTGTATCCGATAAACAAACACAATGGGTCAAGTGGTTACCTCTCGTTGAATGGTGGTATAACTCTTCCTTCCATACTGCAGCAAAAATGACCCCATTTATGGCACTTTTTGGATATCATCCACAGTCCATCACATCATCTTTAAGAGAAAATTTGAAGGTTCAAGAAGTGGAACATCACATCGAGCATCAACAAGAATTTCTTCAACTCTTAAAGGATAACCTAAATTTGGCACAAAATCGAATGAAACAATAGGGAGATCAACATCACAGCGAGAAAAGTTTTGATGTAGGAGACTGGGTATTTTTACAGCTACAACCATACAAAAAAATGTCCCTCAAGCAAGGTGAGAAGGATAATAAATTATCGCCAAAGTGCTATGGTCCTTACAAGGTTTTGCAAAATATTGGTACTATGGAATACAAATTGGAGCTTCCTGCTTCTTCACAAGTACATCCAGTTTTCCATGTTTCATGCTTAAAGAAGGTTATCGGTGAAAATCTTCCAGTTCAAACAATATTACCAGAACTTGATGAGGAAGGAAAAATAATATTGGAACCTGAAGCGGTAACGAAAACAAGAACTTGATAGCTACGAAATCGATCAATTTCAGAGTATCTCATCAAGTAGAAAGACTTACCCACTAAAGATTGTACATGGGAGGATGAGAATTTTATACAGAAGCACCTAAAGCTACTCAAGCATTGAGGAAAACACTTTTTTGAAGGAGAGGGGCATGTTAGGTCCCTATATTACTAGTATAGTCCCTTATTGTTGTCAGTGTAACCCCCTTATTGTTATGATTATACCCCTGTAATTGTTATTACTGTGCCCTGAAATTATTATTGTTAGGTCGGCTAGGATTACATTATGGTCCCATGGAATCCTATATATATAAAGGAGGTTTTTTAATTTGTATCATCCAAGAATTGTTCATTCATGTAATGTATTTGAGGTTGCCCCCTCGAAGTGGCTTATTTCTAAGGAGTTGATATCTCTTTTCTTATATTTTTGGAGCTGCTTTCACAACACATTCCTATGCTTAAAGCAAGGTGGTGAATATTTGTCGTCAACACTCAAGGGATGTTCTTTCCATGCATAAAGGGTGTTAAGTTGCAGAGGCTAGTGAATGCATGGTTTGAATATGTATAAATGTCATGGTAAAAAGTGTCTTATACATTACTCCAAATGAAACCAACTTAAGGTCGAAAGGTAGAAGTAGCCAATATGCAATGAAACAGTACAATTCAACAAATGGGAGCCTCTAGGGTATAAATATAGAATGATAGTGAAGAAGAATAAGGATGAAGCTTCAACGCAAATTCATGGAGGGACTAAAGAGGACTCCTGAGCCTACACAATACTTGTAGTATGGGAAACATATGCTAGCGAGGATCTAACTAGGAATCCCATGGAAAGAGTGTCTCTACCACTATGTTATGAATTTATAATACAACAAGTGACAATGGTTTAAAAATTGTAACATAATGGGGTCAACTCTATGGAAAAATATCACAGCATGAGGTTAATATGCATAATGCAACAAAAATGTGGTATGTCTTAACCTATATGCTAGTTACGAAAAATATACTTTACGCGATAGGTTAGCTATCATGGAGTCTTCATCTACCCTGGAAATAAACTTCTCCCAACACTTCAAACAAAAATTCAAAAGGTTCATAAAATTGTAAAGTTAAAAATAATGATCTTTATAAAAGTGTGCTTTCAAATTTTCATTATAAAAGAAATTTTATACTCACCCCAAATTCATTTTTACCTTGCCCAGTGCTGAGAAGAGGGCTCTGGAGAAAATTTTGGCAACCCAATTAGATCAACTCCACCAATGAATTCTTTAAATGTGGTATCCACGTAATTCTAATCCCTAAAATTGTCCATTCGATCAAAATTTCTATGAATTAATTTAATTTCTATATGCAGAAATTTTATTTAAAAAACTTTTTTGGCATGTACATGAGTCAATACTTTGAAAACCACGTGTAGAAATCCCTACATGTGTGTTTCCAAAGGGGAATTCGCATGTATACATGACTGTATTTTAGAAAAGTTGCGTACAAATAAAGTACATTTTAAAAACTTGAATTCTAATGGACGAAACCTCCAAATTTTGAATGATGTCAATCATTTAGAGAGAGAAAGATCACAATGATGTTAATAATGAGGCTTTGAATGATCAATAATCATTGGATGAATTAATAAATTGTGGATTGATCAAATTTTTCATGATGCCCAACATGAAAACACAAACTCAACTATTGGAAATGTTAATTCATTATTGGGACCTACAACCAAAGCTTCTAATGATTGATCATATGCCCTTTCATATCTAAGTAGAGGATATATACTTCATAACAGGACTTTCCTGAAGGGGAGAAGTAGTTGAACTAAGAGGAAGGGCCCAAGGAGGCCTTAACATTTCATATTATATAGCTATGTACCATACACTAGAGACTAAGAAGGTCATATCACAGGTTCCGATAAAAAAGAACATACTCCTATCAATAAAAATCATCCTCTTCATTGTTTTTAGGTTAACAGCTTTAACCTCATTGCATCAAGATTTGTGGCCTGCTATGTTCTTGGGAGTAGAGTGCCTACAAATACTACTCTATGATTTTTGTGCAACACTCTTAATCAGTATGCAGAAGAAATTGACATTAGGCAGACAAGGTAAACCAAATAAATTTTTCTATGGAAGCATAGTTTGCTCGTTTGTGCTCGATATAATTCCATCACTTTGACCTTAAGTAGCTTATGCCATCAACATTTCCAGAGATCATAGGATGTCATGATGGGTGGATTTGATCAATCGACATGGCAGAGTTGAAGGCACTAGAGTGCCCTTTGATGACGAGCTCTTCCTCTCGTGCGAGAAACAAGTCATGGCCATAGATGATTACCCTTATACAAGTTTAGAACTTCAAGAAAACTCAGAGCTAGTAATTCCACTAGAAGCTGCACGGGGAAACATTGGTAAAATTTCAATTTAACTTATTTGATTTTTTTGGGTTTTTATATGATTTTAAGAAATTCAAGGTTTCTTATCGTGAAACAAAAATGTTACAATATTAAATGATCATGATGCATACATTGGACCAATGATATTTGAGGGTCTACAGAGGCACTTTCATCATGAGAGAGACATGGAGAGAGAAACATCTAAGTCTCATAGATTCCTTCATGCCATTCAAAGGAAATTGAAGAGTTTGACTCACTAATTCCGCATGGAAGCAGTAGAGGATCTCCTTGAGGCTATACAAATACAATTGGTAGGAGTACCATGAGAGTGGGTGGGGATCTTCTGATGAGTAGTGAATTCCATCGTCTCCTTCCAAGATGCACATCTAGGGTAGGGCCCAAAACCTTATATTTAGATGATTTTTATTTTTTAAATATGGACATGATTGAGCTTAAGCCCTAATTTTGTAGGACATTTCTCCACATTTTGTAATATTTTGACATACTATTCCTATCTATATATGGATACTTTGAGATGGTTTGATCACATATACAATGATTTTATGATATTTTGATTTTAATGTGATGAATCATTAATATGAAAATCTCATTTTTTGTTGGCTATAGAATAAACCAATGTGTTTTCTGGTCATGGAATATGAATGAAAGCAATATAATTAAATGATATTTGTAATAATCTCACTCTTAGAAATTAGTGATGTAATAAAGGATCCCTATCATGATAAATATTATTTAATTGAGACACAATATCTCTACAATATCTCATTTGCATAATTCCCTTGAGAGAGAAACAGTTCCCAATTGCCTTTCCATACTTAAAATATGAGGAATTATTACATGAGACCCATTTCCTTCATTTCAAATTCTCTTGCAAGGTCCTCTTTTTAAATATGATTAGTTGATCAACACTAGTTAAAATCAAATCATAAAGATATAAGACAATAATCAACAATTTACCGTCTACCAAGATATGATAAATATTTGTATCGGCTTCACTATTGGTAATGCCCAAACAGGTGACATGGTTATTGATCCTAGTGTACCAAGCAAAGTGTTTTTTATTGAGACCGTATAATTATACCTTGAGTCTTCACACATGATAATCCCAATAAAAAGTTTCAAATCCTTCTAGTTGCTCGATTTACACCTCACTCTCAATAAATCCATTGAGTAATGTTGTTTTTACATCCATCTGGTGGATATTCCACCCCATATGAACAACCAAAGAAAGAATTTATATAATGGATAAGTACCTTTATATAGGAGAAAAGGTCTCCTCATAGTCAATCCTTTCAACTTGAGAGTACCATCTGGCCTCAAATTTGGCCTTGTGCTTTTCTATTCTTCTGTCTGCTACCTTCTTGACCTTGAATATCCATTGTGAACCCAAAAATGATTTATCTGTTGGTCTTGGGACCACTTCCAAAACAAATTTCTTTACAATGGAGTCATATTCCTCCACCATTGCATCACCCCATATCAATTTGTATACTAATTCATAGAAAGAGGATGGCTCAATATATACAACCTCAGTCATTAGAGCCATGTATCTAGTGTACCGATATGGTGACCTTCTCTATATGCACAAGTTTGAAGGATCAACCACATTCTCCCTCACATCCTGCACAAGTCTCTCAACTTCCTTGGTCCCTTTCATACCTTCTATGGATGGTTATGCTTGATTAGTTGTCTCTACTCTCTGATCCTCACTTTATGGGTGCTCCACAACTTCTTCAGACTCCTCCTTTGGAACTTAAAGCTCCTCTTCTAGTGGGATTTGAATCTCCCTCTCAAGAGAGAACTGTATCACTTTATCCTCATACAATTTTACATCACTTCACAGAAATGCCATTGTGAGGGATGGAAAGTACACAAGATAGTTGTGGGGAGTTTCTGTGTAACCCACAAATACCCCAATTTTTCTCTCAGCTCTAGCTTCTTTCTTTATTATTTGGAGACATTGCAGTCAATAGAGGCTCCAAAAATCCTGAAGTGTGACATATCCGACCTTGTCCCCAATAAATCCTCCTTCGTTGTAATCATTCCAAAAATTCGATGATGACTCCAGTTCCACAAATAGAATTTTTTGTTGCATGCCTTGAACCACACATGCATAGGTAGGCCTTGGTTATGAAAAATTTCCCTTGTTTTTCCCACACTTCTATGGTTTTTTCCCTCATCCACCCCATTATGGTTTGGGTTGTGGGGTGCTGTCAACTCTCATCGAATGCCTTATTTCACAAAAAAAATTGATTCATTCAACATGTACTCTCCTCAATTATATCTATTGAGAGCCCTCACATTCTTTCTAGTTTCTTTCTCCACCATTTCCTTCAATTATATGAACTTAGAGAATGTCTCATATTTCTTCTCCATGAAGAGGATCTAGCACTTCCGTGATAAGCCATAAAAAAAAATGATTAAATATTTGTGTCTGGTAGTGGAGGACATTGAGAAAGGTCCACAAATATAATATTCTATCCTCTCTAGGACTTCATGCACTCATTTTTCCTGATCATGGAATGTGGATGTGGTTTACTTCCCAAAAGTGAATCCTTTTCATACATCTTTTTTCTCGAGTGCTCCATTGGGGATGCATGTGTTTATTAGCTAAATAATATTTATGGCTCCATTATGAAAATGTTCAAGACTTATGTGCCAGTGTTCATCGACGTCATGGCTCTACACCTTCTCCTCCTTAGTGCTTAATGCAACACAGTCTTCCACATCTAGCTTATAGAGGTTCTTCACACGAACCCTGATTTCGTTCACTTTCCCAATGTTTATGTTTCTCGGGAATGCCTTTCCTTTACTGCATATCACATCATAACCATGGTCTTCCAAAATTACAATAGAGATGATATTTTTCTTTAGGCCCTAAACAAACATGACATCATTGAGAGGGAGGGGAGAGCCCAACTCCCTCTGAAAGGTGACAAGACTAACCCTCGTCACACTATACCTTTCATCTTCCCCCATCTTGATGTGCATATGAAAATAGTTTTATTCCAGGTAACTAAAAAAGTATTTACACTCTGTCATGTGGAATGATCCACCCGAGTCCAGCTACGACGCACTCCCCATCACTATGTTGGCCATGCATTCAATGATGGTAAATTCAATCTCGAACAGTAAACCCAAGGTTTCATCTTCTTGTCCTCTTGAGTTCTTATTGTTTGAATTTTTATGTGGACACTTCATGGCATAATTCCTGAATTCATGACAATGGGCGCATTTAATTTTGGACAAATATTTCTTCTTTCCCCCTTGGCTGGACTCTGGTTCAGATTGATATTTGTTCCCTCTTCCTTCTTTTTCTTTTCCAGACAATGTCATTTTTTTCATCTTCCCTCTTGGATGAAGTACCATATATGGTATTCCGCCTTATTTCCTCCTGTACCAAATCATACCATAAGTGCTCCCAATTTCGTATTTTCTTTCTCCCTTTCACCAAATATTGGTAACTATCCCAGCTCTTGGGAAGGACCAGAAGGGATAATATTACAAATTATTCTTCAAAAAAATTTACCCCAACCCCACCAAGTTCATTAAAAAATCATGTGAACCTGCTCAGATACTTTGGAATAGTGTCATTCTTCTGCGTCTTGATCTTTGAAGTTTATCCTTGAGTGCATGATTCCTGTGATGACTATTATTCCTGAACAATTCTTTCAATGCTTTCCACATTATAAATAAAGTTTATTTTCCATCAATATTTGAGACAATGTGATCTTATACTCCCTCTAAGGTTATTCTCCTCGCCTTGGCTACATATTTCTTCCACTAAGCAAGGTTCTAGGAATCAGATCTAGGTAGTTATGCAAAATATATCTTGATGTATTCTATAAATCCATTATCATCCAATAACTCCTCCATGTGATCATTCCATGAAACAAAATTGTAGGTGGCTTCTAAGATATACTCTTGCCTTAGTCAATTGAAGGTCATCTTCTCAGTTCTGAAGAAATCTAATTTCATGGATATCCAAATTCAAGCCTCCTGAGAAATAACTTAAAAATTTGTGCTCTAATGTGAATCATGCTCTGATACCATTTATAAATTAAGATGTATATTTGAACCGTCTCATGAACTTTTAATGAAAATCAAAAGACACAAACCTACTCTACTATTATGCAGGCATTAATTCACAATTTAGAACAGAAATCTCAGACATGTAATAATAATAACACACATTCAAATAGTATTTTTTCTTGGGAAATAAATGTGCCAAAAACCCTAATACATTTTTTCATTAATCTAATGAATAGAGATGTATTACAATTTATTTTCTCAACTGAGCACAACATGCAAGTGCCTAATCTATCTCTATGCTCAGTGAGAAGCTCTGATCCAAATTTAGTCAATTTCTGCCTCTGCTTGAGCTCATATTTCCTTGTGATTTTCCTTGAGAAATTAGGCCCTTATTATTTGGGAATTTATCAAAAAAGGATTTCTCAATTCCTTAGGTTGATCATCTAGGTTAATGAAACACTTGTACACTCATGACTAGTCTACAACTAATGTTATACTGCCTTGGAATCTCCACCATAGCTGAGTAAATCGAATTATCTACATGCACTAACTATTTTGGGTTGATTGACTAGTTAGATGGATGATAAGTGAACCCTCCATAAGTTCGTCCAATAGTTGGAACTAGTTTAACTGAAAACAACCATAGATAAATGACCTTGATTGCTACAAATTAGAAGTCACAAATGCTTAACTAAACTCTAACTCCTCCAAATTGAATTTACTGAGTAAACTGGGTGACACAAGTCATGTCACACAATTAAACATCATCTAAGTTGTTTGTTGATGTGGAAATTCGAATTTTCTCAATTTAATCAAGGAAAAATAAAATTTGTAATTTTTTATTGAATTTTTCAACAGTTAAGTATTAAAATGGGTTGTTTCTAGTATTTTGATTCTATAATCATAATGAATGTAATATCCCAAAATGGGGAAGATGGGAATATAGAACATATGCACAATTCCAAATTAGAATAAAACATATAAAACTAGAGAAATGTCAGAATACATCAAAACATCATACATATGAGTAGAAAAAACTGATTCAGATCATTATGTATCAACAAAAAATGAATATACACAATGCTCCAAAAAGGGACGCACTCAAGCCATCCAAATATGGTTGAAATGCTCTACTGAAAGCTAGCACTGGAAAGTAAAAAAAAAATTTGTTGTTGGGAAGACGATCTATGTGCGATAGGTAGTTGGAGTGATCAGAAATATCCGTGATTTTAACCACAGACTCAGCTCAAAAAACCCAAAAAAATCGAAAAATCATTTGGCTATATTTTGAGTTTGGAATTTCGGCCCTTTTTGGGTTGCACACTGCACCCCTACTAGCTGAGTTACACACTCCCTGGTGAAAAATGTTGAACTAGGGATGAAATAATGATCTATATATTACAATAGCACCCACTCAATTGAATAACTGAATGGTTGGTCCCTTATCCAAATTCCCAAGCTCAAAACTTGAGATGTAGCTCCTCCACTGAATATGCAGTTGGTGCATGCACAACTGCTGCAAAATATTGTGTTGTTTAGGAGGGTTGATGATGTAGCTTGCCAATAGATGATAAAATTATGATCCTAGGCTATTGAAGCGATCCTTGGAGTGAAGGATTAATCCCTCATATCATTCCAAGCTGATTTTCTTGGAACTTCCTCTTATCCTCAAACCCTCACTGCAGAATTACGTAATTCTTGCAAGAAATGTTGCTGCATAGGAGAATAGATGGATGGCCTAATGCCATATATGAAAATGAAACTCCTGGAATACTGAAATGGATCCCCAGTGTAAAGGGTTGATCCCTCCACAGGTTTCTCAGCTAAAGTACTAAGAACAACCTTCCAAACCTCAAACCCAAGTTCAAGAA
This sequence comes from Pinus albicaulis, assembly GCA_034641835.2. Classification (NCBI taxonomy): domain Eukaryota; kingdom Viridiplantae; phylum Streptophyta; class Pinopsida; order Pinales; family Pinaceae; genus Pinus; species Pinus albicaulis. Next base: position 1,531,663,147 of record CM076575.1, on the reverse strand, counting down.
TGCGTAATTCTTGTAGATAGAAGTGTAGACAAGAGTGATTGAAAGTGGCACTGATTGCTGGATGATGAATTCCACCCAAGAAAACCTTCCTAGAGTAGGAAATCGAAGTCCCCTGTGGGTAAGGGAGGGATTCCCACTCGGTAACACCCCATGCTAAATAGCACAACAAACTTAGCTAAATAGCTGAAGCGTGCAAAGAAATGTCTTATGACACTGTACAATAAAAATCCAGACTCTCCCCCCTTTCCTACCCTCATCTTCCTTTTATGGTCATGGGCCTTCCCCAGCCTTGACCCACCTCATAAATGTATTGCACATGTGGCCATTAGCCTCCACAAAGACTGTGTTATCCTCCATCATCTCCATCACTACTGCAATTACTCTCCACTTCCTACATCATGTGTGCATTTAATACACCACTTCCTCCATCATCTCTGTAATTTCTTTTCCATAATCTCCATCATATTGCATTTATTCCTCCACTATCTCCATAATATTCCTCATTAATTCTTTATGACCTCCACTCTTTCTCCATTATTATGTTTCTCCACTACATAATGCTACTCTGCTACTCAATTAACCTAGATTCACACTATATAAGTGGATTTTATTCATATACTCAGTTTATAGGTCCCTCCACCCTTTTATTTAAATAGATAAATAAAAAAATTAAGAAATCTAATATTCGAATTAGCTAATGGAAAATTTGTAATATTATAGTCCTCCCTGCCAATATGTTTCTTTTCCTCAAGCAACTGCAAAAGGGGATGCTGCAGAAATCTATCTCCCTCCAAAGTGGCATCCTCATATGGTAAGTTTCCCCATCTTCTCCAATGTGTTATGAATGCCCAACTCGATAGATTACTCTCTAGAATGTATAAAATGGCCTCTATCTGTGTAGCTAGATGCCCATCCCCAGTAATGAGTCCCCAAGGGGCAACCATCTGCGTTTCAAGAGCCTCTTCGATGCATGAGATATGTTAGGTGTAGTGGTTCCTTCCCAAAGTGGACAGTCCCAACTCATAAACTATCTCTCCAACCCATGCTACATGGAGTAGGTTGTGTCTCTCCATGATTCAAACATTGGCCCTGGTGGCCTTTCTTTCTCTAAGCATCATCTCAAAAATGTGCAAACTAGGAAATAGAGACATATGGATTGACATGTGAAATGTCGAACCATACTCTCCCAATAGCATCCACCACAACAATGCCTCTTGTTGCCATACGACATCATCATAATACCAAATATGGTAGCCATAATCCCTCAAGAGAAGCTAATGCAGCAAGGCCTCTTGCTCCCACAACACATCATCATGCCAATTATATAATAGTGACATCCCAATTGACATGTGGAATGTAATATGGTGGCCATACTCACTCTCCTAAGAGTAACCACCAAATTCATGCCTCCAGTTTTTGCATCTCATTGCTACTGTGCAAGGTAGGAAACAATGATATACCAATGGACATATAAAATTCAATGTCTTGGCCATACTCTCCCAAGAGTAGCTAGCACAGTGATGCCTCCTCCTACTGCATCACCTCAGTACTATGCAAGGCATGGAACATACCAATCTGAAATGTTGGGTGGTAACCATAATCACCCAAGGGAAGCCAGCATAGCCATGCTTCTTGCTCCCCTATGTCATAGATTTGCAAGTAGCTTTCCGGCCACTTGCTCATCATCTACCTCCATCCATCCATCTGTGGGTGATGAATCATATCATGCACTAGCTCAATATCCATCCAACGGAGAAGCTTCTAGTAAAAAATTCTCATACAATAACTTCCCCCATCACTATATATGGCCTTGGGAAGACCATGAAACATGAAGATATCCGATAAAGATAATCCAATCATGGGTGAAGAGATGTACTATGTTAAAATTTCGAATCAATGTTCATACATCGACAACAGATCAATGCTGACAATACCATCCTCCACAATCTGATGATAATATTTGCACTCCATGATATGTCGAAGTGCATCCTCCTTGATGTTTCTCCATGAGAACCTCTCTCTGATGTCTTGGTAGAACCTATGAGGTTCTAAATATGCTTCATGCAAAAACCTATCTTTGAGTTGTGAGGAGCTCATCAAGAAGGCTCTATCCTGATAATGGAAGATGTTATCCATCACATGATGTCTAAAATATACCATATGCCCATCCAATGCTTCATAAGTTAAGAAGTCATTGGAATTCTCAAATAATAATTGGGCCCTCAAATCATCACTGCTCCTCCCTGACAGTGCTATTCATCCCCATGATAGTTCATATGCTGCCACATGGACCTCTCTATACAAAATTATGAACTCATAGTTCTGCATTGTATTGATCCACTGTTGCTACCTCTTCTGTAGTTGATTTTCCTCCTAAAAAATATGTCGGAGACTATGGTGGATGGTATTCACCTGAAATCTATTGCCATTAAAAAACTGCCGAAATTTGACCAATGCATGCATAATGGCCAATATCTCTTTTTCGTATATAGAATACAACATATCATGCGACAATAACTTTTGGTTCTCAAAATATATTATATAGCTTCCCTACATTAGGACTATGTTAATCCCATCCTCAGAAACTCCACACTCCAACACAAAGTGTTGTGTGTAGCTCAACAATGTCAAATTGGGATAGTTATACATTTTCTCCTTGAACAAGTCAAGGTTCCTCTCCACAGTGATAGTATCATGCTATAAATAAGAAATGTACTCTAACCCTTGGTCATGTAATTCCATGATTACATGACCCCACAAATATCAAGATGATGTGCCGAAATAATTTGGGGTGGAAATGTTTGCATACCTTGGATCAGTTGATGCTTGGGAAAATCATGCAAAGCTACAAGAGTTCGTTTAACCTATGAAACGACTTCTCCAACCGATGTTGATAGTGATGGCTACTCCTCTACTGCTGCACCAGTACTGGTATTTGCTTCCTCTTCCTCATAAACATTTTGTATCATGCCTTGGACTCTCAATGTCGATTTCTTAGGAACATCTTACCAAAATGCAAGTCCTCCTCCCACTGATTTAAGTACCTCTACTGCAGATCGTGGTGGTGGTGGTTGTTCTTATCCTGAAGTATCAACACTAACATCTTCCTTTTTCTCCTCATATACTTCCTCACCAATGTTGAAAAATTTCTCAACAGAAATTTCCTCTAGTTTTCTTCTATCAAACCTCTTTGCGAACCTTTGAGTGAACTCTACATACACAATCACTCTTGTATGTTTCAATCTGCCTAACCACCAGTCATTTTATTCACCCTCAAGGTGCAGAGCTGAAATCTCAATGGCTTCTTTTTTCCACTACTGGGTGTAGCTGGAAGAAATCATTTAACTTCTCCGTCCAAGCCTTTGTCGTGATTTTGGATAACCCATCAAATGTAGGAAGAAATAATCTATTCTACATATGCCCTCTTCTTCTATTGCTACTGTGGGGTCTCCGATTCTCTTTAATCTAGAAAAACTACTGGAAAGTTAAATTATCTTTGAATGATCTAGATTGAAATTCGTACTCTGCAAGATAATCACTCAAAGTCTCATGCTCCAAATATCCTCCATCCCCATGCCATTCATTTCCTTCTTCAAGGAAAGTAGGCATAGTAATTCATTGTAAAACTTTCTCAACCGCCAGTTGCTTGTACTACTAATAGGAAGTTCTCAGACCTTCTCCATTCTGAAACCCTCTTGAGGTTTCCTTTTGTGTTTCCCTTCTTATTTCTTTGATCTCCATGGTGATATCTAGCATAGACATGAATGGAAGTGTGGAAAAAATCAATCCTTCCGCCATTGAAGACTTCTTCCTTTTATTCTTCTTCTTCTTCTTATTTCTCTAATGCCACGAAATGACCACAAGATGATACAAATATCATGCTTCGATACCACTTTAATATCCCAAAATTGGAAAGACAAGAATATAGAACATATGAACAATTCCAAATTATAATAAAACATGTAAAACTAGAAAAATGTTGGAATACATCAGAACATCATACATATGAGAAAAAACAGCTGAGCCATATCATTATGTATCAAAAGAAAATGAATAAACACACTGCTCCAAAAAGGGATGCACTCAAGTCATCCATAGATGGTTGAAACACTATACTGAAAACTAGCACTCGAAAGTAAAAATTGTAGCTGCTGTTGGAAACTATTTATAGTGGGAATAAGATCTATGTGAGAGAGGCTTCTGTAATGTGCATAAATATCTAATATTTTAACCGCAGACTCTACTAAAACAACCCAAAAAAATCCCTTAAATTATTTGGCCAGATTTTGAGTTTGAAATTTCCAACATTTTTGGGTTGCACACTGCACCCCTATTGATTAAGTTACACTCTCCCTGGATACAACTACTGATATAGAGCTAAAATATTTATCTATCTACTGCAATAGCACCCACTCAGCTCAATAACTAAAGGGGTGGTCCCTTATTCCTATTCCCAAGCACAAAACTTGAGATCGAGCTCCTCCACTGAATATGCAGCTGTTGCATGCACAATTGCTAGGAAATACTTTGATGTCTAGAAGGGCTGATGATGTAGCCTGTTGATAGATAATAAAATTATTATTCAAGGCTATTAAGCGATCCCCAGAGTGAAGGATTAATCCCTCACAATATTCCAAGCTAAGTTGCTTGGAACTTCCTCTTCTCCTCAAACCCTCACTGCAGAATTACGCAATTCTTGCAAGAAATATTGCTGCATAGGAGAATAAATGGATGGCATGATGTCAGATCTGAAAATGAAACTCCTGGAAGACTGCAATGGATCCCCAGTGTGAAGGTTTGATCCCTCCAAAGGTTTCTCAGCTAAATTAATGAGGACAACCTTCCCACTCTCAAACCAAAGTTCAGGAATGCGCAATTCTTGTAGCTTAGAGTGTAGATGAGAATGGTTGAAAGTTGCACTGATTTCCAAATGATGAATCTTGCCCAGGAAAACCTTCCCAGAGTAGGCACTTGAAGTGCCCCATGGGTAAGGGTGGGATTCCCTCTTGGGAACATCGAGTGATAAACAACACATCAGAATTAGCTAAACAGCTGAAGCATGCAAAGAAATGTCTTACGACACTCAAGAATAAAAATCAAGACTTTCCCTCCTTTGCCTCCCTCACCTTCCTTTTATGGTTGTGAGAATTCCCTAGCATTAGCCCACCTCATAACTGCGTTGCACATGTGGCCACTAGCCTCCATAAAGACTGCACTGTCATCCATGATCTCCATCACTGCTGCAATTAATCTCCACTTCCTCCATCATGTGTGCATTTAATGCACCATTTCCTCCATCATCTCTGTAATTGCTTCTCCACTATCTTTTTCATCTTACATTTATTCCTCCACTATATCCATCATCTTCATCACTAATTATCTATGACCTCCACTCATTCTTCATTATTATGTTTCTCCACTACTCCATAATGCTATTCCACTACTCAACACCTAAATTGCAGTCGACAGGAATCTCACGGAATGGAGAACCTGAGTGAACTTGCCCTTTCCCTAGGGTTTCAAACACTAAGAGCTGTCGCCACTAGTTGGTTCGCGCAGGCCTGGTTCTGCCGCCATTTCTCTGAATACAGACAGACCCCAGCGAGGAGAAGGAATAGATATCTGCCTTTTCGCAACAATGCAGAGGACGAGGCGATGACCGAAGCCGGGGGGCGATTTCTTGCGGGGAAATGGTGCATCTCTCAGCACGCAACAGCCACGGCCATCACAGTCCTTTGGTCGTCTAATTGTGAGATGGCAGGAAAGGGAAACCTTGCCTTTCATTTTTATGGCCGCCGCCCCATTTTCCTCTATGCCTTTGCTAGCAGTTTTTTTACCTGGGCTACTGCTGCTTTGAACTTCCACTTGCAGAAGAAGTCCCAACTGGATCTGGAGCTGGCCTTGCAGCCCAGAGAATCCGCTGAAACGACTTCGATGCCCCTTCCTGGCAGCTGGGATCCTTCTCATCCCTAGAAAACGACATTTCAGATTCAAATAATTCTTTTGACGGGAAAAACCCTGCTCCTTGAGGTGCAACCCTCATTTACTGTGTGCCATCTCTCACAGATCCTCGAGAAAAGGTTGGGGATTCCTTCCTCCCTTCTGCGGCTCCTCTTCGCAGGTAAGCAGCTTGACTACAATCTGCCTCTTTCCTATTACAAAATTGCAAGAAATGCCACAGTGCTCCTATCGCTTCGACTAAGGGGAGGTGCTGTTGGGAAATCCTCTACCTACAAAGGCTTTTCCTACAAAGATGCGGTTCATGCACAACCTGCCAAGAACACTGCTCAACCAGTGGAGGCACCCAAACCTTTCTTGGTGGAGAAAATGGAGAAAGCTCTAGCTATTGAAATCACTCATCCTACTTTGGATGATCAATACCAGACATTTGTAGAAACTGCCATCATTTGCAGATTTAATGGACTATGGCCCCGTACTGCTGATCTATACCAGTGGATCCGCACCAATTGGACCAACAACAGCAAAGTATTTTTATGCTCGAAAGGCTTCTTTATTGTAGCCTTTGCCTTCAACGAAGATTACCAGAAGGCCTTAACGGGAGGCCCCTGGTTCTGGGGTTCAGCCGGACTTTTCCTCACCCCCTGGTTCCCAGACTTTGACCCCTCTACTGTTGTCATCACCAAGCTTCCTATCTGGGTCAGGCTTCCAAATCTCCCTGCACATCTTTGGCATTTTTCTGTCTTTCAATCAATTGGGGATACCCTTGGCCATTTCCTGGCAACAGATACATCAAGGGCGGAGAAGGGTATTTATACCTTTGGCAGAATTTGCGCAGAAATTGACATTAGCAAAGGGCTGCCAGATCAGATCATCCTGAAAGTTGGGGTCTTCCATTGAGCGCAAACGTTGGACTATGAGAACACAGCCTTCAGGTGTCATTACTGCCATTAGACAGGTCATCTCCAGAACTCATGTGCAACGTTCCTCGACAAAAAGAAGAACCTCAATCGCAAATCCAATTCCAAGAGTTGGAAACCTTGTGACAGACCCCCTATGGATGACTTAGAATCCTCTAGCTTTGATGAGGAGGATATTGAAGTGGAAGAGGAGAATGTGGAGCATCCAAAGGACCCGCCCTCAGATCGACCTGAGGATCCCACTGCGCCTTTAATCTCGCAGAAACACTCTCATGAGTCTTATTCTTCCGACTCAGACAAGGAGACTTCACCTTTAGCACATAACAGTCTGCAAGTGGTTCCAGTCCAGCCAGATCAGTATGGTTGGGTCAAAGTCAGTAAAAAGAAAGGGAAAAAATGTCGTATGGGAGACTCTGCCCATGCTGGGTAGACTCCTCTGTATAGCTTGTTCTTCTCTGTTCTCTTTGTTACCTGTCACTTTTTCCATGGTTGCTCTATGGGACCGAAGTTGATATTATATCATTTCCGGTTCCCTTGCTTTTTTAGCTTCACTTCTATGCGAGCTTTGATTGTACCATATTTCTCTTCTTAATATATTTAGTCTTATTCAGAAAAGAAAAAAAAAATGCTATTCCACTACTCAATTATATCACATTCACACTATAGAAGTGGATTTTATTCATCTATTGGGTTTATCAGTCCCTTCACCGCTTTATTTACTTAACTAAATAAGAAAAGTAAGAACTCTAATATTCCAATTAGCTGATGGTAAATTTTGAATATTACAAAGACATTGATGAGGATGAACTAATGGGTGGTATGCCTCTACTTATAATGTGTAGTAGAGAAGACAAATAATAAATTAAAGATATGCAAATTTTATAGAATAATGAACTAATATGTATTCTTTTTAAATTGTTTGTGCTGACATTATATGTTGAATGCTTTACCTTAGTTCATTTATTCTGAGTTTGGATTCTAGCTTCTAATTTCCTAGGCTTATAAATGCATATGCTAAAATAACTCCTACTTTTCCATAAACAAAGTCAATTTCTTATGTCGGCAGGCCATTGGCCTATTGTTTTATATATTACTTTTTCCTTGTTTTCCTTTTTTTCCAAGGACTTTCTATGCCACAATTCCTCTTCTTCCCCATGAAAACACTTAAATGGCTTAACATCGAGGAATTTTTTCTTATTCCCCATGACTTGTGAAATGTAATGAGGCCCACTTCGTTTTAAATATTAAATAACCTTTTTTGAAATACCTTTTCATGCCACGAGGTCTTGGGAGAGGTATATTCATTCTCCTACCCATAATTATAAGTATAGAAAATATAATTTTTTCATTAAATTTCAATTATATATATATATATATATATATATGAGATTTTTATGAGATTTTTATGATATTTAGTATAAATTAATGAATTATAATTATGTTATCTATATGTGTAAAGATGTCAAACGATACAAAAAGAAAAAACAACCACAAAATTCTCTATATAAAGTTCGAAATACCAATTGTTAAAATTAACTCATTAAATTAATGATATGAGTAAGTCACAGGGGCTTCACTCAATGAAACTCTAACATATCATGTGAATTCATGGCATACTAAACAATACCCTTAGTTTGACTACATATTGGAAAATATCTCTAAAAATTACTTTATTTAACCCCTACCAATATGAACCCAATACACATTCCCAATTTAAAAAATGCCTAATTTCACTAGATATTGTAGGTATCTATATTCTCATTAACATTTTTATACCCATTTATATTTATATCCCTAGTATAGTGAGATGTGAGTGACATGATGCTTTTATTGTGCCTCTATTATGACCACACACGAATTCTACAATTATCTACAATACATATATTTTATTTTGATATACATTGTAGATGCATATTAGTTCTCCTAGAATGAAATTACTCAACCCACACTCAAGAAAATATCATAATGACTTGTGGAATTGAATGGTCTAAGACACACAAAGATCAAACATGTTTAAGGAAGATTTATTATGTGCACGTATATAAAATGACATATAATTGATCTGTATTTTTGTATCTCATTTTCATTTTTTTTCAAATATTTAAAAATCATATATTCCAAAAAAAAATAAGGGAAAAATCCAAAATAATGCGAAAATGTAATAGAGACTTTTATTGTGTAATTATATTAAAAGAAAAGAGAAAATAATTTTGGTACAAGGTGGCACAGTTCCACGATGTGAAGACACTGTGTGAAGACATTTTTAAATATTTTATATGGTGGTGGACCATTTTCTTGTAGTGGATAAGTTAAATAGAGCCTAATTGTCAAGATCGATGATGTTAGTAGCATCGAGACCCACAGATGCACGGAACCCGACACCACAACATAATCAACTGTTATGCTAGGATGTTCCCCCGTAAACGATCTGGCGAGAAATCATCATCGGGATATCAAGGATTGGGATCATCCCCAGCATCAGTGCAAGGTGGTACCACTTACCACCACGAGTGTCCCCGTGAGTTGTAAGTGGTTTTCACTTTGGTCTCTGGCAAGTGAGCGTGGCATCCAGGAGAGCACAAAAATCAACATATCCTCATCATGTCTCCATCATCACTCTATCCTTCCACGTAATACCTCTACGTCATCTTTCCACATCATGTGTCCGTACTTTTTTGTCTACATTCAATTAATTCCCTTTTGCTTTCATTTCGAGAACAAAACCCCATTTTACCCCCAATTAACTCATTTTCACTATGTTCTCTTGGTGACAATAACCCCCTCCAGCAACACTAAGCTTCCATCTCAACACTCCAAGTATACCAGGTATTGAAACACATTTTCCACTGCCAGTTTTTGAGGAGAGGTTTAAAATGTCAAAGAAAGTTACCCTTTTAGGATATGCCACTCATATTCCCCTCGTGGATGTTGAACATGACATTTTATATTCATTTTTCCCTATGAAAGAATTTCTCCAAAATTTCCTAGTTAACCAAAATAAGTAAAAAAATTATGATAGAATGGTCAAGTTTGAAATGTTCTCTGTAATTGTCCCTAAAACTTATCAATTTCTAGAATTTATCACTTGGTTAACCTCATCTCTATACCTCACTGATGTTTCGACATGAATTCCTTAGGGGAAAATATTTTCCAAGTTTCTTCATTCCTAATCCAATAGGACCTAGGCTTTCGACAGTCTAATCAGTATCTTCCATTTTCCGATGAAACCCTTCTGCTGAATTTTTAAAACTAGGAATAGATGATTCTAGGAAATTGTATTCTTCCATTTTTCTTCCAAACATTGTTTTACCTTTAGATTCTTCTCAGTGCCCTGTTTCTTGCTTTGATGAAGGTGTTGGGCCCATTTTGCAGGTAATCATGAGGATTCCTGGAAGGGATGATGAATCAATGATAGATGGTCAAGCCATAAGATTATTTCATTTGATGATGAAGTCAAATTTGGTGCTAAATATTCCTACATTTTGGGAGAATACCATCAATTCATAGCTCCCTAACCTCAACATAACAGAATGATTTAGATTTCCCTCTCTCCTATTATAGATTTTTCTATATGTACTTGTTGATCAATTTATGGACTTAGGATTAAATGTTTCAGATCCCAATAATAATAAAAAAACACTTGTGAATTGGATTCATGTTGTAAGAATTCAGCCAAATAATGAAGGTTTCACCTATTTCCTTTCTTCCTTCATGTCAATTGTTTACATAATTATTAACTATGCTTCCCCTCCTAGAATTTTTCCAAAATATCAGTCTTTATTGCAAATGAGTAGAGATTTAAAGGCTGGAGATTGGTTTCCATTTGAGGATTACACAGAAATTAGATTGTATGGTATAAAGATTCCTCCATATACATTGTTGGTGTTTATGTCTATGAGAATATTTGCATTCAAATTCATTAGGAAAAGCATAAATTTTAATTAAGTGAATTTTTTCCCATCTAAGAGAGGATATTTGTTCAAATTACCCAAGAATTTTTGGACTTTTATTGTCAATAACATGCAAGAATATAAGGAGGTATAAAAATTGTTATAAAGTATGAAATTCCAGTTGGAATACAAGTGGTATTATGATTCTGATTGGATCATTTATAAGAGGAAAATATAAAATGTGTATGCTCCTTATGTCCATGAACCAAAACTTGAATATGAGAAAATAGAGAATGGAGGATTATTCCAAATTTCAAGCAGTATGTAATTTGAAACTCCCCTTCCTATTGAAAAAGGGTTAAAAATAGGACTAGACATTATGTAATGAAAATTTCAAGAAACATGTAATTTGAAACCCCCCTTCCTTCTGAAAAAGGGTTAAAAATAGGACTAGACATTGTGGACTTAGAAGGAGAAAGTTGTCAAGGAAACAAGAGGTAAAAGGTGCAAAAAGGAGGAACAAAAGTTGAAAATTTCAGGGAAACTCCTTCCACTTAAATTGGGTTTCAATTGAAAATAGAAGGAGGTAAGTGTGCATCATCCCCCCCCCATTACTGAAGGACAAGAACATGTATCTTTTGAATATTTGACATATCCATATGAGAAAATTAAGGAAAGTAACCATAAAATTAATACTAATGTTGCTAACTAGTTGGAGGCATATTTTGTTCATGGTTATGAAACCAAACTCCTTTCAACTATCGATTTGGAGAGGATTTAGTTTAAAATATAATTTACACGCCCTGTTACACAATCAATTACTTATGGAGATGATTTCATGAAATTTAGTTTATCAGTGAATACAAAATACACCTTTTTCTGACAAGATAATTTGCACAGGAAAAATAGAGATTTTATTTCTAACAATCTCAGTAAAACTTAATTAGAAGCAAGTAATGAAAAGGCCTTATTGGGGAAAGTAATTGGTCAGTGTAAATTAGAAAATTCTAACTCATGAGATCTGCACACTCAAAATGAATAATTTAAGAAATTAATTATTAATCTTGGGGTGAATCTACATGACAAAATAGTTGTCCAAAAACTTTTACAAGGAGCAAAATTTGAGATCCAATTGTTAAGAAAAAAATTTAAATTGTTTGCTATTGAGACACTCATGAAATTTTAAAATGAAAAATAAATTATATCTCATGAAATGTTAGAAAAAAATAAGGAGGTCGAAACTCTAAAGAAACTCAATGCACGACTACAAAAAAATATAGATGCACATGTTTCCACAATTGTAGTGCAACGAGACTCTGAGGACCCTACTGATAAGATCACTTGGGTGCTGACTGAATTAAATGTTTCAAAGGATGAGTTAAGGAAAATACATAATAATTTGGATGATTCTAAATCGAAAGTGAAGCATAAGGAGAGACACTTGAACACGTTGAAATAAAATGCATCACAATACCACAAAAATTATTTAACAACCTGTGATGAAATTAGGGAATCAAAATAAAAAATAAAAGGTCACATGTTTCTCATTAAAGAAAGATAAATTATTATGAATGATATCATCCAAAAGATAAAGGTAATCTGGGATCATAAGTTGTTCATGGCAAAAGAGAAAACAATGGTAATGGATCTAGAAATGGTTATTTGTTCAAATAAAGACAAGTAAAACATTAGGGGAATTTTGACATCTAAAATGGACCTCCTAATAAAAATGTACAACCAAAATAAAAATTTTAAGAACCAATATCATTCAAGATTATGATGTCAAACATGGGCGATGATTCCCATTTTTGGAGTAAAAGGGAAAAATGATTAAAAATTAATAAAATAATAAAACTACTTTTTCAACTCATTTTTTCAACAGATCTCCATAAGGTTTTACTCAAATTTCAAGCAGGAGTACTTGTTGGATGCAAAACCTAATTCCTTGCCCAAGGAGTACCCATGTTGCATAATTTTGATGGACCTTGCTACACGAAAAATGATAAAAACATGAAAAAATTGTGATTGCAATCACATTTTTCATGTATTTCTCATTTTACATGTACTAGGGTCCATCGCAAGTATGAAACATTGGTACTTCTTGGATGAGGAATCAAATTTTGCATCCAATCAGTGTTGTCGCTCGAAATTTGAGTAAACCAATAGCGAGATAAGTTGAAAATACGAGTTGAAAAAATAGTTTCTTCTTTTTTCCCTCTAAAATTTGATGATGTAATATAATATTATTTTATTATTTCCACAAATATTTTATAATTTCCTTAGGAGGACCATTTTAGACCTCAGAATTTCCTTAATGAAAAAGTGCACAGTTGGAAAAATATTATTCATTTTCTGAATGCTAAGTCTTCTTTCGAGTTGAGAGAAATAGATACTTAAGAGAGAACATACACTGTTTTAGAAATTAATAAGATGGTGGAAAATAATATTTATGGGAAAAATGTAGAAAACAGACTCGGAGAGATCAACAAATCAATATTGGCCTTTAATTCAAACTTTGACAAGAGAGTTCAAGCACAATTACCTTCATGTTCGGACCAAAAAGGAAATCTTCTTCCATGGGAGACCTATGAAACATTATTAGTAGAATAAAAAATTATAATTGATGTTTCCCATGAAAAAAAAAAAATTTTAAAAGGGTCAACAATTATGAATCACTTGTAGAGATATTTTCAATTATTATGGTTAGTTAAGACTATCTTCACTGAAAATCAAACCTACAGTAGAATAAAAAAATTCAAGATTGGTTATGACAGATTGAATAAGTGTCTAAATTATGATTTGGGAGTGTGGAAGAAATGTCATGATTGAATATCACTAACAAAAGGAGTGGAACATGGAGATTCCCCAAGGGATCCTACACAAGGATCCCAAGTGATCGAATGAATAAAAATAATATAGTTTATTTTGGGAAAAAATATTATATTTTGTAATTTCAAGTCAAAATAATTTAATTTCTAAGTTTAATTTTTGAGTCCTCATGAGGACCGAGTAGAACTAAAGATAGTGTTGTAAGAAGTTTGAAATGAACTAGAGATAGTTTTGAAAGTAGTTTGAAATCAGTTCTTGCCATTTAATAAATTTTTTAATTGTCCTCAATGTAATGTTTCTTTAAAAACACATTGAGGAACCATTTTTTGGGTTTCGAATTTTGGCTTCATAGAGAAATACTAGTGTAATGTATCAAAATTTTCTTGCACATTTAATTAATTTTTTGGATGATTCCAACTACCTTTTGAAAATAAAATGTGTTTCTTTTCTATTGTAAGTCAATATTTTTTTTAATTATTCTTAAATTGTGTAATAAGATGTTGGTTATTTCCATTAATATTGATTTATGTTGCTTGAAAAAAGTCACAATACCTGTAGATTTCTCGTTAAAATAACCTTAAACTATGGTCCATAATTTCATATTGTCACCTTCTCAGTATTTCATGTGTTTTCTAAGGTTTATTACAAGAGATTCTATTGTTGCAACCCAATATTCTAAATATTGCACCTTTTCATTATGATATCTTTTTACTTCTATAAAATCAATTTCTTAGGTAGTGTGGCCATCGATAAATGTTTATCTTCTCCAAGAGTATCCCCTTACATCACCCTCTAATAAAATATATCTGAGTAATTATGTATGAGATAATAAGCAAAGTTTTTATATTTTCATATAGATGTCCTAGGCACTGACCTCTTCTCATCCAGAGGTTGTATCTAGTGTTACAACATATATGATGATGAAAAATAAATTGATGAATATTTATGAATACATTTGAATGAAATAAAGTGTTCAAGAACAATTATAGACCCTCTATATGCAAGACCACTACCTACAACCAAGGTTGGGGGCTCAAATATCAAATCTATATAAAGTGATGGGTTATACCCCCATCACTCAATTAATCTTTCACGCACTATCTGTCAAGTAAGGGGAACGTATTACAACCTATTTGGGTCTTTTGAGAGGAATAAAGAGGGAAAACTCCTTGTGTGTTACCGCATTACATATCTAAGGATATTTATGTGATCACACATTCATGATGAATTATGATGGACATGAGCAACCACCCTTATTTATAAATAACAACCTTTATTTCTGTAGTAGTTACAAATTACAAGAAATAGACAAAATCAATTTTCTGTTTTTTTGTAAAATGTTATATATACAAACTATGGTTTAGGAACACCACTAGATCAAATATTTTCTAGTCTCTACAATGATGTGATGTGCTCCTTTGTAAATTCTCAATAAGATAAACCTTTTCTTTTATTTACCCAAAAAAATTTCTAATGGGGTCCATGTTGTTAAGTTAAATAATATTGTCGTATTCATAAGCATGTGTGTTTCACCAAGTATTGTATTTTATGTTGTGATTTTATTAATTCACTTACAAACTAATTAAAAATCTCTTCAATAAAATATACAAATGAAAACTCTAGAAAATTCCAATGACAAATGAAATTCACATAGAAAATACCCTACTGGAAGTTACACTCAACCTTTAATTATGACCTTCCCTTCTTCAATCCTCTAGCATGAATTATTCCTTCTTCAATGTGAAAGGTTTATCTAATGTTGATTTGTAGATGATGTGACTATGAAATATCCATCTCATAAACATGGACACTTTCATAGAATTAATTAAAAAATTGTGTTATTTTTCAAGTTAAGTTCGAGGCTTCTCTTATGACAAAGATGAATGATTATTTATGAGAAAAATAGTAAAATTAATATTTATAACAAATAAATAATAATAATAGTAATAAATTAATTTTTTGGCATTGTTTAGGTTATGATACATTTACTAATTTATTGTTTTGTGTTTTTATTTTTTGAAAATATTTCATTAATTTTATGTGAAATCTAGAAAGGAGTTTGTTAAAATTGACCAAAATCTTTAAGTCAAACTTCAACAATCATATATTTCTTTGTAACTCAAACTTTCAATGTGATGATCATTAAACGTCCTTTGACTATGTCATTCCTATTGGAATTATGATGTAATATGTTGTCCTTGATGGCAATCTACTCGATGAAGTTGTCCTTGATGGAAACCTATTTGATGATTTTCCTTTTGATAGCAACCTATTTGTTCAAGATGTAAAAATGATGTTTCTAGAGGTTAGTTCAGATGTCACAGAGAAAGGAATTCTAGTAAGTTCCAGAGAAATGAAACAGGAAATATTTCTCGATGTAGACACATGTTTGATGAAGGCAACCCACATATAGAAGCTACTTGGTATACAGGCGACCCACGTATACATCCAGAATTATTAGATACATAGTTTTTATGAATATAAGTCGCATATATAGGCGGGTATGAAGAAGCCAAGTCGTGTATACCATTTGCGCTCTAAAATAACAATACTAGGGGCCTTTACCATGGTATTATCCCACAATATTGAGTATTTTATTGTCTATCTGATTCGGTCCAAGAATACTATCGAAATTTGTGTGGTTTTGGCTCATGGTATTGGTAAAGGCTAAATATATGTAAGGAGAAGAAGATCATAGTGCAAGGATGTGCATGTGTAAGTGTTGTTACTGAATCGTTCTCTCTGAAGTATATTTGCATGGGATGAACTCCATTTTATTGGTTGATGTGAATCTATGATGCACCGTTGGATACAATGATGGATCAGTATCTCTAGACTTGATATGACTATGTACTTGCATGATCTAATTATGATATGTTTGGAACTGTGACCTGGCACATGTTTTCTGAAGCGAAGTAAAGAAATTTTGGTAAGTTTATAGATCTGCATCTTTATGCAGTAATAACATTTATAGATCAATACGCTAGTTCATCACAGTGAAAGCGTGTAGACACACACTTTCTCTTAGCTAAAGCACGTATGGAAGTCTGGGTTTTATGAAGCTTGCTGGATTGGTTACATGTTTATTGTTGTTGTATTTTTGTTGTCTGTCAATGAATTATTCATGTAGATCTGGGTTTCTTGAATATTTAATATGCTACTAAGTTGAATATGTACAAAATTGATCAATGAGTGAGTAAATAAACTTAATTATGACTAACTGATTAAGGGTTCTGCAAAAATGAAAAGGCATATGGCTGAAAGCCTCAGATCTAGCTCTAAGATTGATCATATTTTGTAAATTTAGTATTCTCAGATCTATATGCAAGTTGGTGTGAAGGAACATGTGTATACACAAGCTTCTTGCCAGTAGAAGATGGTGTTCTAATCAGGGGGTTAAAGCTCCCTTCCAGTAGTGGCTAGTAAATGAGATCAAGAGGTTGGAGCTCCCTTCCAGTAGCAGCTGGAGAATGAGAGAAGGTTTAACCTTCTGTAGGTAGATGCATGCATGCTGATATGAGTCTGCATCAGTACAATATTGTAAGAAGTTTTCCATATAATAAATATTGAAGAGAGAGACAACGACAACAGTGGTTTTCTCTCAAATTGGGTTTCCACCTTAACTATTTGATGCATAACTGATAAGTTGGGTTAAAGAATGTTTCTAAACGTTTATCTAACAATAAATTTATATCAGTATATGCAAGTTTCTGTTAGTGTATCCACGTATATACGCTAGTTGGTCTAATCAAAGTCGCGTATAGAAATCAGTAAAAGAAAAGTAAAATGTTATGATTTTTGAAAATATTGATTCACCCCCGCCCCCCCCGCCTCTCAGTATTTTTCCCAGCAATTGGTATTAGATCAGGTCCTTCTGAAGAAGCTTAATTGCTAGAAGGAAGATCAACTAAGATGAGAAATCAATATGGGACAACATCTATCAGGCATCCTCTCTTCAATGGAAATAATTTAATGTTTTGGTAGACAAGGAAAAGATCCTATCTTCAGTCTCTTGGAGTATATGTATGGGCTATAGTTGAAGGAGGTTATCAATATCGAGCTTCAATTCCAGCAGATCTAGCAGCAAGAAAGAACTATGAAACCAATGCAAAGGTAGTCAGTGCATTATTGGGAAGTTTGACTGAATAAAATTTTTTCGAAGTCATGGAGTTGAATACAACAAATAAGATATGGGAAAAAATCATTCTGATCTATGAAGGTGACGCCAAGGTAAAAAGTGCTAAACTCCAAACTCTCATAATTCAATATGAAAAACTCAGAATTCATAATGAGGAAAGCATCGCTAGTTTCTTTTTACGTCTGGATGATATTGTAAATTGTATGAGAAATTTGGGTGAAACCATAACTAGAACTACTCTACTAGAAAAGGTTTTAAGATCTGTAACTCCCAAATTCGAGTCAAAAGTGTCTTCTATTTAAGAGAAGCAGGATATACAAAATATTACTATTGTTCAACTTCATGGGATTCTGACTGCATGTGAAATAAGGAAAGGAGGTCTATATGAAGTCAAAGAAGTTGTCTTTAAAGCTGTTGCAAAAGGAAAGGAAGTAGAAGAACAAGAAGGATCAAGATATGTTTCAGAAGAATATGAGATAAATTTTGTAAATAATCTACAACTTGGCACTGGAAGGTTAATAGGTAAGCTTCCTTTTAAATATTTTTCTTGTGGAAGAGTGTGTCATTATGCTACTAAATGTCTCCATAAATATAATCATGAAAATGGAAAGGAAGTTGGAAAAGGAAATAAGAAACCGTTTATCAATAGAAAGAGCTATTATATTCATGAAGATAGTGATGGTCTATCAAATAGTGAAGAAGGAGAATCTAATGAAGGTATTAGAATATTCATGGATTTTGAAAAAATACTCTAGTGGGGCTAAAGATACTTTTATGGATGCATTAGAAGAAAATTATTTTCTTGAAGAAATAAATCATCTGAAAATATTTTTGGAAGAAAACGAAATTGCTATAGATTTTCTAAAGAATAAACTTATAGAAAAGGAGAAGCACAATGAGAAATTAGAATGTGAAATAGTAAGGCTAAGAAAGAAAACGGAGAGAGTGAAAAATTTGAATCTTATATTTTCTAAAGGATCTAGAACCTTACATGAAATTATCAAGGTACAAAGCTCTCCTCTTGTAAAGACAGGTCTTCGATATATCGAAGAATCCTATCAGTCTTCATCACCATGCTATCTAAATGCAGTTAAAGCGAACCAGAAACATTTTGTCACTCAGAAAAAGAACAAAGAGACTACCCAAGTAAAGCATGACCATTTCAATTCAAGGAAGAGCAATAGCATAAATATTAATCAGCAGGTAAACATAAATATAAGGTTTCCTGATCACCGAAATTTCTTCTTTAAAGGACAATGTTTCTCATGTCATAATTTTGGTCATAAAGTTGTACAATGTGTTGCATACAAAACCATAATGACCAAAGAAGCTAGAAACCTAAGAAATGAAACTGGAGTAAATAAGAATACTTACAACAACTTTTCTCCTCTTCAAGGTGAAATTGAATGTTCTTATTGCAATAACTTTGGACATAAATAATCTGATGCAGGAGAAAACTTCAGCCAAAAGAACATATACCCAGAAATTCCAAGGTATGGGGAAAGAAGGACTTACACGTTGAAAGATGTGGCATAGCATTATTTGCAGAAGGAGAAGAAAATAAACGGTACATTGATAGTGGATGCTTAAAACACATAAGAGGTTACAAAAATAAAATTCTTTCATATAATGCATTAGAGAAAGGAAATAACGTTACTTTTGGAAATGAATCTCCTATTATCATTAAGGGTAAAATTTTTGTGTTTGTAAGATAAAAGGTTAAAGCTAACAATGTTATGTATGTGGATGGGTTAAAGCATAACTTGTTGAGTGTAAGACAAATGTGTGATCAAGGAAATGAAGTTGTATTTAGTTACAAAGGATGTGTAGTATGTGAACTTGACCTAGGACAAATAGTAATAAAAGGAACTAGAACACCAAGAAATCTCTATATATTGAAAGGTGGCCAAGAGAAATTCTACTTAGGTAAATCGATAGAAAATTGGTTATGGCACAGAAGATTGAGACATTTGAGCTTCTTCCAAATAAGAAAATCTAGAAGACTCAAAGCTGTTCATGATCTTCCCAACATCACTCTGCCTGAAAGTACCATATGTAAATCATGCCAATTTGGTAAGAAAACCAGGGTGAAATTCAATTCCAAAGAAGGATCAGCAAGTAAGCCTCTTGAACTTATTCATACTGATCTATGTGGTCCTGTAAGGAAAAAGTAACTTCATGGAGAAAAATACTATATTTTATTGATTTATGACTTCTCTAAAATGTGTTGGATCGGTTTAATAAAACACAAAGATGAAGATTTTCAAAAATTTAGGATCTTCAAAGCTTTGGTTGAAAACTAATTAGATCCAAAAATAAAATGTCTTAGATCTGACCGAGGAGGATAATATATCTCAGATGAATTCTTTGATTTTTGTGAACATCATGGCATAAAAATACAATTTTCTATAGCTGGAACCCCACAACAAAATGGCGTAGTAGAAAGAATGAATAGAACAGTTCAACAGATGGCTCGTAATATGCTTGATGAATCTAGAACTCCCGATACCTTTTGGGCAGAAGCATCACATACTGTAGTAAATATTATTAACAAGGATCACATTCGTGTGAATAGTGATAAAACTCCTTATGAGCTCTGGTATGGTAATCTTCCCATTGCAAAGAATTTTAAGGTTTTTGGAAGGAAATGTTTTGTCAAGAACAGTGATGAAAAACTTGGTAAGTTTGAGCATACAGAAGATGAAGGAATATTTCTTGGTTACTGTTCCAGAATTAAAGCATATAAATGTTACAATAAAAGACTTCGAGATATTTTTGAATGTAGTTATGTTGTAATTGATGAGTCTCTCACAGCTCCTAAAAGGGAAACAACAAAAACAAATTAAGATGATGATGATGATGTATATTTTCCCCCATCAAATAGAAAAATTATAGAAGGAGAACCCAATGAAGAACTAGAAGAAGATATATCCGAAAAGGCTCCATCCAGGTATGTTCAAAAGAATTATCCAAAATCTCAAATTCTGGGACAAAAAGGATCATGTGTCCATACAAGAAGAACTCCTGTATGATCCCTAGCTATTTGGAATTATTATCCACTACTGAAACACAAAATGTAAATCAAGCTAGTAAAGATGAATGTTGGATTCAATTCATGAATGAAGAACTTGATCAGATTGAAAAGAATCATACTTGGGAATTGGTTCCAAGACCTCATGATAAAAATGTTATTGGAAAAAAATGGATATTCAAAAACAAGTTAAATGAAAATGGAGATGTTATTAGAAACAAAGCTAGACTTGTTTTTAAAGTTTATGCTCGACAAGAAGGTATATAATTTGAAGAAAAAGTTTCTCTTGTAGCCAGACTTGAAGCCATAATAATGTTTCTTTCTTTTTCAAGTTTTCAACAATTCAAAGTTTATCAAATGGATGTAAAATATTCTTTCCTCAATGGTGATCTAGAAGAAGAAGTTTATATAGAACAACGAGAAGGATTCATTTTGGGAAATGATGAAAATATTGTTTTCCAACTTAAAAAGGCTTTGTTTGGTCTCAAATAGGCTCCTTGGGAGTTGTACTATCATCTTGAAAAATATCTTCAACAACAAGGTTTCACAAAGGGATCTACTGGCAGTAACTTATACACAAAAATTGAGAATGATAAATTATTGATTATTGTTGTGTATGATGATGACATCATTTTTGGAAGTAATGAAGAGCCCATGAGTCAAAAATTTTCTTCTGTTATGCAACAAGAATTTGAAATGTCATTACTTGGGGAACTAACATATTTTCTTGGCTTACAAGTGCAACAAGCAACATATGGCATATTTCTATCACAAGAAAAATATCTCAAGAAAATTCTGAAGAAGTATGGGATGGAAGACTACAAACTTGAGAGTACTCCAATGGTAACTGGATGTAACCGCAATTATCATTATGATTCTCCCATGGTGAATCAACCAGAGTATAGATTCATGACTGGAAATTTGCTTTATCTAACCGGGACAAGACCAAACATTATGCATGCAGTTGGGATTGTTGGACGATTCCAAGCCAACCCAAAAGAGTCTCACCTTCAGGTTGTAAAAATAATATTCAAATATCTACAAGGGACTCAAAAATTTGTTCTATGGTATCCAAAGAACGTTGATCTCACTCTTCATTATTACAAAGATGCGGATTAGGCTGGAAATGTTGATGATCGAAAAATCACTAGTGGTGGTGCATTCTATATGGGGCCCTGATTAGTATCTTGGTTCGCAAGAAACAAAGTTCTATTTCCTTATCTATAATGAAAGAAAAATATGTGGCTTCCGCATCATGTTGCACACAACTTCTTTGGATGATGTAAACATTACAAGATATTCAAATCAAATGTTCACCTAGCATCAACATTCTATGTGATAATACAAGTGCCATTAGTATCTCGAAAAATCTTGTTATGAATTCCAAGACCAAGCACATTCCTATCAAGTATCACTTCCTACGTGAACAAGTTCCTGAAAAAAAGGTTAAATTGGAGTATGTTCCCTCCAAAAAACAAGTTGCAGATATATTTACTAAACCTCTTCCGAGGGAAGCATTCAAATATCTCCAACAGAAGCTGGGAGTTGTCTCTACCTCTCTTTTGAAATCTACTTAATTTCAAAAGATTAAATTCGGTATGCTAGTTTCATAAAGGTGAATCGTGTATATACATGATTTTTTGTGCATAATAACATGTATGGTTTATAATGACATAAATTCTCTAGGTCAGCTTTCAGAACAGTCTGTGGTGCTATTGGGTAATCTATGTTATTGTTCTAGTATTCATCTTACTGTACCTTTCTTTGATATTTATCTCCTTGATGAATATGCTTTGATGAATTTGTTGTTGAGGTGTTCAAGATGCACAAGCTTAGGGGAAGCACCTGCCTTGTTGAAAAGGATGCTTTGTTGGCATTCTGATTGGTTGTTGTGTTATGATATCCTGTTTGAGATTATTTGGTCTTGGTTATACAAAGTCATATATGTTATTTGATGAAAACGTCATGTTGAGACCTATGATGTAAATTTGTTATATTCAGTCATGTAAGGACTTGTTAAAATTTGTAAACCCACTTGGTTGGGTAGTTGATTCAAATATTTAATTCCACTTGGTTGGATCATTGATGTAAGTATGAGTCCTTGGTGATAGGAATGGTCATACTCGGTTGAGTTATAGAGTCATGTACTTCATTGAAGAATATGTCTAAATATTTAGCATGAACTCAGGTGAAGCATGGGCAATAAATAGCACATTAAATCTGCAAAGCTCTTCTTTCTATAAGGAAAGAGAAATCTTGTTTTGGTATTGATCCTCCCTTTGACCTTGATGTCAAAGGGGGAGAGTTACATGGTATTTGAATAATAATGTTTATGATTGATGTATGTATTAGGTATCTACAGGTTGTTGTGATCTAACACCAACATGGTTGCCATCAAGTCCAAAGGGGGATATTGTTGGAATTATGACGTAATATGTTATCCTTGATGGCAACCTACTCGATTAAGTTGTCCTTGATGGAAACCAATTTGATGATTTTCCTTTTTATAGCAACTTGTTTGTTAAACATTTAAAAATGATGGTTCTACAGGTCAGTTTAGATGTGACCGAGAAAGGAATTCTAGTAAGTGATAGAGAAATGAAACAAGAAATATTTGTCAATGTATACATAGGTTTGATGAAGGAAACCGACATACATATGCTACTTGGTATACAGGAAACCCGCGTACACATCCAAAATTAGTATATACACAATTTTTATGAAGAGAAGTCGCGTATACATGCGGGTATGAAGAATCCAAGTTGCGTATACATTTTGAACTCTAAAGTTATGATACTAGGGGGCTTTACCATGGTATTAGCCCATAGTATTGAGCATTGTATTTTCTATTTGATTCCATCCAAGAATACCATCGGTAGTTGTGTGGTTTTGGCTCATGGTATTGGTAAAGGTTAAATCTATATAAGTACAAGAAGATCATAGTGCAAGGGATGAACTCTATTTTATTAGTAGATCTAAATTTGTGATGCACCCTTGGATACAATGATGGATTGGGATCTCTATATCTAATATGAATATGTACTTGCATGATCTAATTATGAGATGTTTGGATCTGTGACCTGGTGCATGTTTGTTGAAGTGAAGTAAATAAATCTGGGTAAGTTTATCGATTTGCATCCTTCTGTAGTAATACAATTTACATATCTATATGCTAGTTCATCACAGTGAAAGCACGTATACACGTTACTTTGTCTCAGCTAAAGCATGTATGGAATTCTGGGTTTTCTGAAGCTTGCTTGAGAGGTTATCTGTTTATTGCTGCTGTATTTCTACTGTCTATCAATGAAGTCTTCATGTAGATATGGGTTTCTTAAATATGGTATATGATGCTAAGTTGAATATGTACAAATCTGATCAATGAGTGAGTAAATATGTTTAATGATGACTGAATGATTAAAGGTTCTTCAATACTAAAAAAACATCTGGTTGAAAGCCTCAGATCTGGCTCTGAGATTGATCATATTCTGTAAATTCAGTATTCTTCTATCTATAGGTTAGTGTGAAGGAAAGCACGTATACACAAGCTTCCTGCCAGTAGAAGCTGGTTTTCTGATCACGGGGTTCAACCTCCCTTCCAGTAGTTCCTTATAAACGAGATTAGGGGGTTGGAGCTCCCTTCTAGTAGTAGCTAGAGAATGAGAGAAGGTTCTAGCCTTCTGCAGGTAGATGCCATCATATTGATATGAGTCTGCATCAGTACAATATTGTAAGTAGTTTTCCATATAATAAATATTGAATATAGAGACGACATGTAATATTCGCAATTAGCCATGAACTAGTTGGAATATTAATTTTTTCTTTTGCTTCTTAATTTTCTAAATATGAGGGTATGGAGACCCATAAATCTCCTTAGTAGGAATAAAATCACTGGTAAATGTGAAATGAGATCACTTTAGTGGCTTGATAAAGCACCCTTATGTGTGAAAAGGGGCTCGAGCATGTAGACTATGAAAACTTTGACCAAATCAACAATGTTGTCATGGAGGAGTGGAATTTATGGAGGGAAAACACAATTTTGGAGGGAGACTCCATGCATGGAAGTAGTGGCTTTACTGAGTGGGTCCAAGGGTGAGGAAGCTAAACACTTATATAAGGAAGGTTATGGAAGCCATAGAGGATATGTGTTAGATTATTATTTTGATATGGTCTATTTAGACTTGTTTTCTCTCTTCACATGTTTAGCTAGGACTGTAGTCTTGTTTAGCACAAGGTGCTCCCGAGAGGGAATCCCACCTTCATCCTCGGGGGACTTTCAGTGCCTACTCAGGAGAATTGATTGCACTACATTTCCACATTCTGACATCAGGCCAAGCTCCATATTTCATCTACAATGCAGTTTCTGCAAAGGGTTGTGCTGTGTTGGAGGTTGCAACAGTGGAGAATACATTTGGGTGTTTTCTGGGTTGTTTGTTAGTGGAGGAAGTTTTCATTCCATTGGGAGGCTAGTGAGGAAGGCCCTTGAGCCTTATTGCAGCATTTGGCACTAGGAAAAACTATAATTTTCCCCTACAACGTAGTTTCAGTCTTGGACTACATTATTTTAGGGAGGATTTTCATGGGTGGTTTCAGTACACCATTTGGGGAGGAGGTTTTCTAGTGAAGGGATAAAGCTTCCATATAGAGAGTCTATTGGAGGAGGCTATATTTCTTGCTACATCATATCAGCCACATATTTTCTGTTATATTGTTGTAGTGAATCTTCAACCCTAGGGCTTGGATTAATTTCTTGTATATTGGTGTATTTTTTTAAACCCTCTTGGGTTTCTTGTTGGAGGTTGTATAGAGCCTAGATATTTATTTTTGTATCTACTGAGGCATATATCAGCCATATCATCTTTTGTATGTTCATATGCTATAACAGTGCTCCTCTGACTGTGTTGTAGTAGTTCTCCTATGACTGTGTTGTAGCAATCTTACGACATTTTGTGTAGTAGCATCACCTCATTATTGAGGGGATTTATCCATTGGAGGCTTATTGATTCATGTTGTATGGTTTGTGCCTCATTATTTTGTACATGTTTGCTGCTGTTATGATAAATGAAAAGGCTCCATATTTTTCTCATATTTTTTTGTGATGTTATACACTATTTTTTCAAGCATTTTGTTCTGTATTCCTGCTTTTCCAATTTGGGAATATTACATGACAGCAGCGGTGGCTTTCTCCCGAATTGGGTTTTCACCTTAAATCTTTATGCTCATGTGTGATGATTTTGTGTGACGATTTATTCCATTATTACTACAAATATTTACTATTTAACTGTCTAATGCATAACTAATAAGCTGGGTGAAATACTGTTTCTGAAATTTTATCTAACAATAAAGTTATCTTAGTATATGCAAGTTTCTGTTAGTGTATCCGCGTATATATGCTAATTTTCCTAATCAAATTTGCATATAGAAATCTGTAAAATAAAAGTAAAATATTGTGATTATTGAAAATACTAATTCACCCCCCCGGCCGCCCAACATTTTTCCAAACAATTCCTTAATAGTGTGATGATCTCATCTTCACTAGGAGGAATTCCTAATTTATTGAACATGTGAAGTCTTGATTTAGTCAAACCACATTGGTCGCCTATAAAATAGGGAACCTTTTCAGATTTTTCCATTTTAGGTGTAAATACCCAAACGTCAAGCCACATTATAGAATAACTTTTCAAAGTTCTCCTTGTTCCCCTATTCTTGTTTTAATGTATGGATTGTTGTTAATAATAGAGTGTGGTGTACAAAAACAAAAAATATATTTGACTTAGATTAGCATATGTCTTATGAGAATTCTACTCGCGTTTAAGAAAAATATCAATAAATAGTACAATAATCCAACATCCAAAGGAAATGAAAAACTTCTGAAGAGATATCACCTTGCATGATAAAAAAATTGTATACAAGGACCCAAATCCACAAGAAAATATATCTAAATACCAAATAGAATAGAGTAAAGTATGGATGTTCATTGTACCAACTTACATGTTTTAAGATATATAAAATTATTCTCATCACAGTTAAAAATTATTGAAATATAATGGAACAAACTTGCAATAAGCATCCTCAAAACAATCAGATTAAGGACATTTATCCCTATCTTTTTTGTGTATTTTTATTTGTATAAATAAACGATTTCCATTTATGAATTTGTTTTAGGTAATAAACAGTTAATAACATTGGCCCATCTTTGTCATAGTAAACTTCAATTAATATTCATAACTTCATTCAAATAGAACACAAAAAATATCACTTACATATTCTTCCCATGGGCACCACATAATGATGGTTATTTCTATGGAAACTCCACTGGAAAATTATTAAGCAGAAATGGTAGTACAACACATAGAAAAATCCATAAATCATCACCATTAGATTGGAAATAATGAAAATATCAATTTTTTAGAGAGAAACCATCAATTCACTCTCAAAATATTGCAAAAATTGGTACCATAAATAAAAAGCCCTTTCATAATTTCACCAAGTAATACCAAAAAAGTGAATACTCATCCAAGAAAGATATATTAACATAGATAAAGTTCAAATTACTTAAAAAAAATCCAAGTATAAATATCTAATAGATTATGTTCACAAAATATAATTGCATAAAATCCTTAAATGCAAAAATCAATGATGGTTAAGTCAGAAATGTGAATAATTCCCATCTCTTTACACAATGGAACAAGCAACAAGACCAATTGTTGATCGTCATCGTAAAAGATGTAGATACACTTCCAAAAATTAACATAACATCTATTACTCGTCCTAGGTAACCATTCAGAGGAAATAGGGGGAAATAAAGCTTGTAACAACATTTCATACAAGAGGCTAGTTTTATAACCATGTCCTTAAAGAAAATTAAGGTGGGGCTGAAGTTTTATAAGTAACAAGTTTCTTCCAACATTTCTAACCCATTGCATACTTTTGGGTCCAGTTACATACTTTTGGGTCCAGTTTCTTGTAGTTGGGCTCATCGTTCTTGTACATTTAAGAAATCTTGGGCACAAGTTGATCATTAGGGTTTGGATTAGTCAACAAGGAGTAGATTGAGAATAAAACTTACAATCAAAAAATTATTCATGTTATAGACAAAATATTGAAAGGAAGGAGCCAGAGGAAACATATTCATGAAAAAGGAACGAAATCTTCTTTATTTTCATGATTAAATGGACCAACTTCAAAGGAACTACAATAGAAGGTATCCAACATAAGTGTTGACATAAGGGATACCCTTATCTCGAAACTGTATATATGTGTTGAGGTAAGGTGTACATATAGTTATATAGGTATGTAATTATATTGTTTGTATGTAGGAAATACCACATTAATGTTTTAATGAAACACAACTACAAAAATATGAATTTCTAGTGAAATAAACTTACACAAAAAAGGTGGTCAGAAAAAAAGGTTCAGTTATGTCCAACATTCACAATTTCAACTATTCACTAGACCTAAAGCCAAAAAATTCAAAATTAACATCAGATTCATACAAAATAATAAAAAACATACAACCAATCATTACTTATAAATGACCAAACATATGGAAATACATAAGGAAAGTGAAAGTAGAATGTTTTGAAAATTAACCTTGTTCAATTTTTTCACAAAATCTGAAAAGACTTTGTAATCACTTTCTTCTAATTTGTATGTATGATTCCTAGAATTATATGATGAGTTTGCAATTTCTATAAAAAATTCAAGTTGTACAAAAGGATGATATGTCAAATCATACTTATACATGTGTTGCCCCTTTATTCTACCATACAAACATAATTTAAGCTCGGTGCCTTCTAATCTATCCAAAAAGTGAATGTCATTATGGTAATCAAACACCCTATTACCATTTATCTTCCATATTCTTTGAACCCTTCCAATGTACCACGTTCCACAAGAAACACCTTGTTTTGTACTTCGAGGAACGCCTTTTCTTATAGTAAATTTAGTGAGGGGAATTGAGTTTCTTTCAATCAACACCGCATAATTTGATGCAATCCAAAGCCAATTGAAATACCCTTTGCAAAGCCTTCCCATCCCACATAAATTAGACCCCATTTCTCACTTTCGTCAACTTATTTCTGGATGATGACAAATTTCGATTCAAATGACTAACCAAAAATTCATTAAACATATCCTTACCATCAATATCCACCACTACTTTTATATTTTTTCTTACATTTTCATCAATGGAATCTAAAATTTCATGGAACTCGTGTCTCCACTCACTTTCCATTATTTTCAGTTCACTTTCATTATGTATCAATGAAGAGGAAGATTAGAATATAGAGTTGGAACAAATAAATGGAGAATAATCAACTACTTCATCCATAATTTTCAATGTTATATAATTTTGATCCTCTGTCAATGGTTTAACCCACATAGAAGATTGAGTGTAATTTTTTGGTTTCATTCCAAGAGTTGATAAAATGTCTCATGCATCCTTCAATCCAATATTAGGGGCTTCTACAATTTTAGCATATTTGGATATTGAATCATTATGTGACAATATTCCAATGTATTTTATTGTTTCATGGTGTAATATATTCCAAATTATTTCTTGCTTCTTATCATATTTATTAAAATGAAACCCTTGGGGATTTCATTCTTCTTCATCAACTCTATTAAGGGTTCCAAAAACAAAGCAAGTGAATGAAATCATAGGTCCTTGTAATGAATAAATTAATGTAAATAATGATTAATTAGTTAAATTAGTAATTAGCTTGAAAGGCCATGTTTGATGATACATGACCTTTCGTGAAGAGGCACCTGTGTAGGTATATAAGTAGGCCTCATTTGTAACATTCAACATCTCATTCATCATGTAGTTTATATAATAATATTTGTATCCTCAATGAATATCTTGATATTTCAAGACTTCTGGAGTATTTAACTTGAGAAGGAATTTTGTTCACTTCATTTGATATCAAAGTTGTTCAATCTTCTGGACGCTCATAGCTTCATAGAGCCACGCTCCCTGATCTAGGTCTTTGGCCATTAAAACCGTCAACGTTGTTGCCTTGAAGTGTTTTGCTACTATAATTTGGAGTTTCTCTAGCTTACCATTGAAGCATTTCGCTACACTTTTGGAGTTTATCCATTTGTTGATTTTGTCAGAGGCCTTTGGCTAGAATTAAAAATTTGAAGAATAAATATTAAAAAGGAAAAAAAAAAACAAAAAAAAAAAGAAAAAAGAAAAAGAAAAAAAGAGATATATATAAAGAAGTACATATATGTACATACCAAGACAATTTAAAATTAAAAAGGAAAAACAATGAAGGAAGAGTAGGTAAGGTTATTTTGATTATTCTTTAAGTGCTTTATAAGCTCATGGTTTTATAAGCCCATGGTAATTTCCCATGGTATTTGCAAGGTAAAATAAGAACAAAAGGAATAAAAAATATGTGTGAATGGAAAGTTTACTTTTACGTGGAAAACATTAACCGAGTCAAATACACATAAGTGGACATATATTTTATAGGTGAATATAGGTGAATAGCCACGTTTCACTAGGGTTGTAACTTTTCAAAACAAAAAACAAAAAGAGTTAAAAAAAAAAATTGTTAAAAAAAGAAAAGAAAGTATTATAAATAAAAATAAATAAATAAAACTAGAATTAATTAGTCAAAGAACTCATCACTAAAGGAGGACTATATTTAAGGTTATATAAAGGAAGTAATTTAAAAAAAAAACCGAAAAGAAAAATATTATTAAGGATTTCTTAAAATATTAAGGAATCATTATTAAAGTTGGAAGGTAAATAAAGGGAAAGAGAGGTTATTAAAGGTTTAAGTATTGGAAGAGTGGAAAAGGAGATAAATCATTATATTCTAAAGATTTTATTTAAAAAGGTAATGTATACATATATAAAATAATTTAAGCCTCTTTTAAAACAAAATATTAGGGAAGGATTCATTGCCAAAGATTGAAGGAATAATAGTAAAGGATATTGGAAAGAATAATTAAGCTTGAGCGTTTATTGAAGGGAAATAATAATAATTTATTATAAATATTAGGAAGGGTCACCCTTAAAAACCTCGAAGTTATCTGACAAAATGGCATCCAAAACAGAACTAAAAGAGGGAAGATTTCCTAAAAATTATAGTATGTGTGTCGATGCGCTAATTGAAATCAAAGGGTCACTTGCGAGAAAAGAGGTTCTCATATATATCGATTTTACTCGAAAGAATAATTATGTTAGTACCGAATGTTCTAATCAATTTGTTATCCCTAAATATAATATAACTGGAGCAAATTCATTTAACACAAATTAAAAACAATACAACATAGAGAATTTACACTTAAGTACTGGGGAGTATTCCTTTGTCTCGCAATTCACCATTAAAATTTTATTTTCCAATAATAGTGATATAGTTTTGGGTATTCTCTGGATGGAATCACTAGGGTCATTCATCCTTAATACAAAAAGGATTTTTTTATCATTCTCCTACAAAACGAAGAAAATAAAGCTATAGGACATTAACTTAAAACCAAATTCAGTGACACCTAAAGTTATTCAAGAAATTTCAAAAGTAATTTCTGAAGAAGGTAAAAAGGTGATCCAAAATAT
Source organism: Pinus albicaulis (assembly GCA_034641835.2). NCBI lineage: Eukaryota > Viridiplantae > Streptophyta > Pinopsida > Pinales > Pinaceae > Pinus > Pinus albicaulis. The sequence goes on along the minus strand of CM076575.1, from coordinate 1,531,631,814 downwards.
TCAAAAGGAAGTTGAAAAAATCACCGCTAACAAGAATGAAGAAGTTTCTCGCCTCAAGGACCACAACAAAAAATTACTAATGCAGATTAAGAAGCTGAAGAAGGAGAAGAAGTCATTACAAAACAAGGTGCAACAACTTGTCGAAAATGAATCATTGAAACCTTCAAATGTAGAAGTTCAAGTTGAAGAATAAATGAGCATTGATCCAATAAATGTCACAACTAAAGAATAAGACAAGCAAGTTTTAGAAGATGCAAACTAGGATGTTGTAGTTCCAACAGGGAACATTCTAAGTGAAGGCTCTGTAACCAACTCAATAACATCGTCGCTGGAAAAAAATCAAATAAGGAAAACCAAAAAGGTTCCTTATCCACATCCAACTCATGAGAGCAGATAGCTCGACCAAACTATGTATTTAGAATAGAATCAACAAGCTGATATTCCAAAGAATAATAATGTTCGTACAATCCTCTTATGTGATCACAAGTCGTCACAAGTTGCTAGTCACCATAAGATTCCATAAAAGATTGATTTAGGATGGTCTGATCCATTCTCCGTGCGACAATTTTGTTTGTCACTTAGAAGATCATATCAACTTGTGTCAACTAGGATGACAACCCCGAGAAGATAAGACAAGCATAGAAGAGAAAAGAATCAAGGCCTTTTCATCAACAAGCTTTGAGGACAAAGCTTTTTGAGGAGGAAGGAAATGTAATGAATAAATTAATGTAAATAATGATTAATTAGTTAAATTACTAATTAGGTTAAAAGGCCATGTCTGATGAGACATGACCTTTAATGAAGAGGCACCTGTGTTGGTATATAAGTAGGCCTCATTTGTAACATTAAACATCTCATTCATCATGCAGTTTATACAATAATATTTGTATCCTCAATGGATATCTTGATATTTCAAGTCTTCTAGAATATTTAACTTGAGAAGGAACTTTGTTCACTTAAGTCCTCTCGACTTCAACAATCCCACCAACTTTGCTAAAGAATTTCTCGCGTACATCAGATCCAGTCGAGTGAAAAAAACATGGCAAGTTAGAGTATTGATCTCAAAACGATCTCATAAAAAAAATGTAAAATGGAAATAAATTTTCACATCTTGATATGCCTTTCTGCTAATGAAATTTATTTGACATTAGTATGATATTGTTTTGTACCCAACATAACCATAATGTGATGAAATGATGAACTCATGAATCATTTATGAATCTTTCCCAAAGGATCAAACTATGATACATAAAGATGTCAATGTAGTCAACAATAATCATTATGTAAGCCTTTGTAGCTATTTCCCTCTCTAAATTTCCACTTGGTGTACTTCTCAACTCTTCCAAATACCTCTGAACATTCCTTAAAGTAGTGTCTTGTGCGGAACCAAATTTTTTCCAATCCATCCTCTCTATATCTTCACCATTAAGCTTGTAATAATGTAAACTTTGAAATGGGAACTATAAACTGAAAATGGGAACTCTAGTAAAATAACCCACAAAAAACATGAAAAACAACCCAAAAACAAAAAGTGTGTATTTCATTATGAGTTTTTATTTTTTTCAGGGTTAATTTGCAATTTTTTTAAAAAATGGAAGCAAAACCAATTTTCCTATGCCAAATAAATAGAAAAAACACACTAATGTTGTTGCTAGAATATAATTTTTATTTTTCAGGAACAGTTTCAACATTTTTTAGTAATGACGTTAAATATAAAATAATTTGATTTTAAACACATTAAAATTCCAACAATTTTTATCCATTTCATTTAATATATAATATTGTGACACTAAAAATCCCTAAAATTCTAATGTTTTTCAACCATAATGTTAAAAATAATAAATATTTCAAAATTTTTCACCCATTGAATTAAAAAATGTTAAGTTTTCAACATATTTCAACCATGATAGTATGAAAAAATTACATGACTAAAATGACCCAATGAAACTTAAATTAGTTGTCTAAGTTGTTGTTGCATTATGAATATTTAAAAAAAATGAATTCATCATAATTAAAACATATAATCCAACACACATAAAAATGACCCATAACTTCATGTAAGATCATATGGAGTTAAAATATCATTTTCATTGCTCAATGAAAACATCATTTATATAAATTGTCTTACACAATTATTCAAAATCACTCATATTTTATTGCACGTCATCAGAATTCACATCTTTCAATGAATGACTGGATGCAGATAAAGATATTCCATATTCTTCTATGTCATCAACTAGTTCTCCATATGAGTCAACATGTATATCCACCATTTGAGGTTTCAAAAGTCTTCTAGATATACGACTGGTTTCAACAGACTCCCATCTCAACGTTGTTTCTTCTAGAAGGAACATCTTCAAAATTTCTATTTTCCTAGAGTGAAGAATTCCTCTCTTTGTTAAATTTAAGTCATAAACAAGTGTCTCAACTTCCTCCAATTTTAAGAGATTTTTGCAGCCAAAATCTATATTTTTATCCTTTCTTTTTCTCTTTCAGCCAATTTTTTTATCAACTCCCATCTTTGGCTTGTACACACCATTGAATGGGTGTGTATTTTTTGTATAAAAATGTACTTCAACAATTGTAACATCTTAATTTTTTGTAATGACCTTTATAACCTTGGAAACACATAATGGAAAGCCATGTGCATCTCCATCTGCTAGCACTGCGGTCATGCAATGCTCCTTAATATCTTGTACTGAACCACTATAAAGGTATTGCATGGAGTCACATTGTGCATGAGGTCTTCGAGAACCAATATACATTTCTGTTTCCTACACCTGTGTAGAATTAATAATACCATGAGATTTTTGTTGTTCAACAATATTTTTTTCCTTGTGTTCATTTGACACATTTTGTGGCCAAATTAATGGAGTCTTCAAAAGCTTATCTTCATTAGATGATCTTGAAAGGATATCACTCTGATCATTGAAAAAGGACTCTGATTAAACTGAATAAACAACATCAAAGTACTGATATGTATATATAATATTTTTTTTAGTTTGTTCCAGGAATTAAGAATAATCTATATCTCTCTTGTGCCTCTGTGCATTATGAACTTCAACAAGTGATTTTAATAACAACATATTTGATGCAAATATTGGATGACCAGGAATGAACTTAAAATATACCAAAGTTGATGATGATGCCCATTCCACAGTAGTTGAATACTTCTTGTCACATATAAGTGTTTTCCCATCAACTGTTTTGATACGAAATTGATGTTGGAAAGCTAACGTCATTAAGTTTTTCAATGCATGTCTCCTACCTATGTGATCCCAGGATAAACCTTCACATGTCAACAGTTTCTTCTAACACATGAAAAATAGGCTTTGGCATATATGATTTATTAATACATTCAATTAATGATGGGAAGATCCCAACATCATTCCTCCTCAATGTTACTGAAAAATGACTTAACATCTGATCAATATGGTCATGAGTGTGTCCAAAAATAAGGAAACCAACCTTTCACCTTATAAAAAAATCTCATTTCAACTAGCAATTTTGAACCCCCATAGATTTAGTAGCAGTTACATTTTAATTGGGTTTTTAAGTACATCTAGAATACGAGAGAAAAAAAAAAGTCACATGGCCTGAGGGGGGCACCCTCCAAATCCCTGCACGACCTGACCTAACCGAAACACACAAGATGACCCCGCCCTGAACGCAATACCCAACCTGACTTGACCCAACAAAAAACCTAACCTTCTTGAGCACACGAATTAAACCAACCTACTGGAATGCCTGACCAAGCCTATGGGCGCTGATTCTCAAAATCTCCCCCCTATGTTGGGTCGTGCATTCGGTCAGGTTGTGTGCTTAGGAGGGTCAGTTCGGGCCATGTGCTTGGGTGTATCGATTCACGCATTTTTCTTGGGTCAAGTTGTGTGGGGTTAGGGAATGCACCCCCCTGTGGGCGTCCCCACCCATAGCATAATGACTTGTACTGATGTGATGTGGGTGGGTAAGCTTAGAGAAGGACGACACCTAAACCCCACAATGTGACGTTATGGGACTTGGGCCAGTGCCCCCTATGGGCATGCCCTCTTGTAGCAAAATGGTGTGTTTCACTATCCTATGGGTGTGCCCTCCTAAAACATAATGATTTGACATGTAATTTTGTTGCAGACGAGCACGCCCACAAGGGGGCGCTTGTCGGAGACTGCGATGCCATGCCTCAGGGCTCAGTCAAGCACCTCGCTGTGGGCGTGCTTACCCATAGCTCAGCAGTGTCCGCTATGCTACGGGGGGGCACAACCTATGGTGGTTGGGCAGGCACCCATCTATAGGCGTGCCCCCCCACAACAAAACGACACATGCCTCTATGCTGCAAATCGACATGCCCACAGGGGGCGCCTCCCCGAGCCCTGCATGACGTGACTTGAACTGAAATCACGACCCGAGTGCCCAAATGCACGACCTGAGATGATCCCCCTAAATGCATGACCTGGCCCGACCGAACACACTAAATGACATGACCCTCCTGAACGCATGACTTGACCTACTCGAGCACACAACTCGACCAAAACCAACCCACCTGAACGCACGAAATGACCCAACCTGCTCGAACGCATGACCAAACCCACCCGAGTGCATGGCCTCACCTATATCAACCCTCCTGATTCTTACAGGGGGGTCAATTTCTTTAGGCGAGTGCCCCCTATGGGCGTGCTCTTCTATAGAACAGTGGTGTGTATGTTCGAGCGGGTCATTTTGTGTGCTCAGGGAGGTTTCATCATTCATTTGGGCGAGTCGGGTCAGGTCTGTTGAAGATTGCAACAATAAATAATGAATTTGGAATCTAGAAGTAACATGACAACACCTACATTAGTGTGAGACCACACGTCATGTAGTGATGGGTCCTAGCGATACATTAGTGTGAAATTAAATTTATTTAATAAATTGGATATGTGTCAAATTTAATTATCCCTTAATTAAATTGGACAATAAAATGTAATCTTATCTCATAATCACTTGTAATAATTAAATGTGTGATAAACTAATTTAGCTCATGAATTTCGTTTTGAGGGTAGTTGGTGAGGCATGCAGAGTGATTCTATGTGTTTTAGAGTTCAAGTTGCAGCTAAGTGCATGAGTAATCAATTAACTCAGTTAGGTGAGTTAAAGTCAGTTGGACTAGTTGTAACTGTTTGTTGCACTAGCGAGAGATCAAGTGAATTAAATCATATTTAATTTAGAACCATTGGTTTAACATGAAAATAATGATTTAATATTATTATATGAATGCATGTCAGTTCCAATGGAGACCCAGTTGAGACAAAGGTGAAAGGGATGTTAACAATCAGTTGTGATATTAGCAGGATACCCAGATGTAGTTAAAACACCACAGGATTCCCATGATACTCAGCGTAGTTTAGGAAGGCTCAAATTCCTAAATAATAGGGATTTAATTCATAAGGGATTGCATGAGCAAGGAAGGATGAGCAAAGACTGAGAATTGGCTAAGTACTTGCCTGATTTTGTCTGGATCAATGTGAGAGAATATGCAGATTGCAAAATACTTCTGTGAGAAGTGTTGCATTGTAATTTTTTCATGATTCCTTGTGGAATATATAATATATGATAGAGGGGTTTTGAGTGGTAAGATTTCCCCGAGAAATTATCTATGTTGTGGTTTGGTTGATTCTTTCTTTGCTTCATGTGATTGGCGATTGTGTTTTAATTTCCGTAACTGATTTGTAGAAGCGATTCAGTATCTAGATTTAGTACATTATTAGATCAGATTGAATCCATGATATACATATTGTTTTTATAGTTTCTACATGGTATCAGAGCACAAAAAATTACAATATTGGAGGAGAAGCTGAATTTGTGACTGAATAGAATTCAAATTTGTAGAAGATTTTCTTGGTTCTACAGGTGAATCAGGATCAAAATGGCTTTCCATGGCTTGAGATTGGAGTGTGCACTCGAGGGAAGCTCTAACTATATTTATTGGAAATATATGATGGAGGCAGTATTGGAGGACAATGGGTTGAAGGATTTCATTAACAATGATGTTCCCAAACCCATTGTGAGAGATGTTGCAAATCTTGATGCATTGAAAAAGAAGGTTGCAAGGGCAAGGAGGTTCTTACTGGAGGGAGTACGAGACCAAATTTTCTTAAGTATCCATGGAAAAGTGACTCCATATGCAATGTGGAAGGCTTTGATAGATCTATTTCAGAGAAGTAGTTACCATAGGAAATTGGCACTGAAGGATAAACTTAGGAAGATCAAAATGGAGAAAAATTACACTATTCTTGTATACTTAATGAAGTTTGTCCAATGTTGGGATGAGCTTGGGAGTGTAGGAATTAATGTCGATGATGATGATTTGGTGAGCCTAGCTCTTCTAGGACTTCCCAAGTGTTGGAATAGTTATCAAGTCTCTATTAATGGGAGGGAGATTCTGCCAGATTGGGAACGAATTTGGTCGGATTTGGTGAAAGAGGGGTTCAGATGGAATAGTAGAGATGAATATTCATCTAAGAATTAAGATGAATAACATTGTGCTTTGGCTACTAAAGCAAAGAAGGGGAAAGGAAATAAATTCCATTCAAAATATGAGACTTGTGAAGAAGGAAAGGACTGCGACATGTCCAGAGTGAATTTTTTTCACTATCATGAGTATGGGCATTATTCCACTAATTGTCCACAAAAGAAGAAGAAAAATAAAGCTTCCGGATCTGCATCTGGTGAGGCTCTGGCCTCAAAATTTGAGTTAGACTTCTCACTGATCACATGCATGGTGTCAAGTGCGATGGGATCAGGGTGGTACTTGGATAGTGGTGCATATTTCCACATGACGGAAGACAAAGAAATTTTCAGTATCTTGGAGGAGAAGGACCTCTAGATACATATCGAAATGGGTGATGACAAAAGGTATAGCACTACTGGGATTGGTATAGTTACTTTCAAGAGACAATCAAGAAAACAATTTTTATTAAAATATGTAATGCATGTAGCAGGCTTAAAGAAAAATTTAGTTTCAGTTCCAATGTTGGAGGATAGAGGCTATGATGTTGTTTTTAGTGAAGGGAAAATTTTCCTATGATACAAAGAAACAAGACAAGTCAAGAAGATTGGGATTTGTGTGAAGAATCTCTATATAATTGATGTGGATGCAATTTGTACAGAGCATCCAACCATTAGGAAGTGTGAGAAAGCCACGCCATTGACCCTTGAGAGGGTGCTGGATTTTCATGCATATGAGGAACTCCTGGTTCCAAAGGATGAACCTCAAGATGTGGAGCTACCACATGTAGAGGATCATGTAGTGGAAGAATCCACTGAAGTAGAGACATCCAGGAGGGCGAATTTTCAAGCCAATTAGGCAGAGGGAATACATGCAGCTATACCTCTAGGTGTGAGGTGGGGCGATGTGCAAAATTAATTCCAAGAAGAAATTGGGCAGGGTTCATTGAGATGGAGTGTCTCATGGATCAAACATTTCTACGAGGAGCCCAAAATATAGCAGTAAAAGGATAATTTAAATTTATGTAGTTAGATTTCAGGAGGACAAATATCTGAGTGACAAGTGTTAGATATTGGAGCGTAGATCGGAGTTAGCAGTAGTGCAGAGTACATGGATGCAGATGTCAATAATGTAGACAATCTTGTAGACATGTGCAATAGGTACCAGCAGTTAGAAGACTCTGATGATAGATGAATTATACTGATTTAGTTGTTTGGAGACTATTCAGTTTCATAAATGTTGCATGCAAAAGTTGCATGTGCGAGAAACACAAGAGAAGTGTTGCATGCAAAATTTTCATGTGCAAGAAACACTAGAGAAGTGTTGCATGTAAAATATGCATGTGCGAACAACACCAGAGAAGTGTTGCATGTCGCATGCAAGAGGTGCATGTGTGCATGGACATTCCAAGGTACTAGATCATGACAAATTGATTACTTTCTTGTTGAGAGGGAGTGTTGAAGCTTGCAACTAGAAACAGTGAAATTGGCATCTAGAAGAAACATGAAAACACCTACACTAGTGTGGGACCATAGGTCATGTAGTGATGGGTGCTAGCGATACATTAGTGTGAAATTCAGCTTATTTAATAAATTGGATAGGTGTAAAAATTAATTATCCCTTAAATAAATTGGACAATGAAATGTAATCTTATCTCATAATCACTTGTAATAGTTAACTGAGTGTGATAAACTCAGTTATCTCTTTAGTTTTGAGTTGAGGGTAGTTGGTGAGGCATGCAGAGTTATTCTATCTATTTTAGAGTTCAAGTTGCAGTTAAGTGCATGAGTTTAATGCATGATTAATCAGTTAACTCAATTAGGTGAGTTAAAGTTAGTTGGACTAGTTGTAAATTTTTGTTGCACTGGTGAGAGATCGAGTGAATAAAATAATATTTAATTCAAAATCAATGATCTAACATGCAACTGATGATTTACTGTTATTGGATTCATGCATGTCAGTTCTAATGGATACCGAGTTGAGACAAAGGTGAAATGAATGTTAACTATCAATTGTGATATTATCAGGTTACCCGGATGGAGTTAAAACACCACAGAATGCCCATGATACTCAACGCAATTAAGGAAGGCTGGAATTCCTAAATAATGGGGATTGCATTCATCAGGGATTGCGTGAGAAAGGCAGGCTGAGCAGAGGCTGAAAATTGGCTAATTATTAGCCTAATTTTTTTTGGATCAGTGTGAGACAATAGGAAAATTGCAGCAGACTCTTGTGAGAAGAGTTTCATTGTAACTGTTTCATGATTACTTATGCGATATGAAATATATGATAGAGGGGTTTTGAGTTGTAAGCTTTCCTCAGGAAATTATATGTGTTTTGGTTTGATTGATTCTTTGTTTGCTTCATGTGATTTGCGATTGTGTTTTAATTTACGCAATTGATCTGTAGAAGTAATTCAGTATCTAAATTTAGTACATTGTTAGATCAGATTGAATCCATGATATACATATTGTTTATATAATTTCTACAGGGTTTCCTGTTAGGGTCAAGTCAGGTCGTGCGGGGCTCGAGCCTACTCCTTGAATGCATCACCCGACCCTACCCCCTTAAATACATAATTTGACCCACCTGAACACATGACCCAACCTGCCTAAGTGCACAACTCGACCCACCCGAGCACATGACCTGACCCAGGGGGGCCCGCCCCCCCTGCATGTGAAGGGGCCAACTAGGAGAATTGCCCCCCTACTAATAACGGGGGTTGATTCTTATAATCGGCCCACTGCGAGGCAACCTGACCCCCATGTATGTGTGACCTAACCCGCCTGAATGCACGACATTACCTGACCTACCCAAATGCATGACCCAGCATGCTCAAGTGCATGAACCGACCCAACTCGTGTGAACACATAATGTAACTCCAGTGGGATGATTTTGAGAATCATACCCCCTACCTCCTAAGGAGGTTGATTCTGAGAAGCGCCCCCCGTGCCTACGAAGGTGACGATTCTAAGAATCAGCCCCCTACCAGAAAGAGGGGCCAATTCTCAAAATTTATCCCCTTGCCTAGAAGGGGGTTGATTCTAAGAATTGTCCCCCCTTCTTTCCAGGGGTGCTTATTCCTAGAATCAAGCTCCCTGGGCTGGCTCATGTGTTCAGGAACGTTGGGTAGGGTCGTGCGTTCAGACAGGTTGGCTTGTGTCATGCATTCTAATAGGTTAGGTCATGCATTTGGGGCATCCTCCACTCTGTTTCGTGTGGGTTGTGCACTCAGGCAGTTCGTGTCATGTGTTTGGGGGGGGGGGGGGTTAGGCTGCCCATTAGTGGGGCTGATTTTTTTTGGCAAGAGTCATGGGGGTTTGAGTAGGTGTCGCGGGGCTTGGGCAGGCACCCCCTTGTAAGCATGCCCACTTGTAGCCTGTCAGCATGTCTGTTCGAGCGGGTCCAGTCGTGCATTCGGGCATGTCTGGTTGTGCACTAGCATGGGCTAGGTTGCCTCGTACATTCAAGTCAGGTCTAAACGCGCGGGGCTCAGTTGGGCACCCCTTGAATGCATGAGCCAACCTGCCTGAATTCTTGACCCAACCTAACCGAGCACATGACTTGATCAGGACCGCCCGAACGCATGACCCAGCAAGGGGACTGATTCTGAGAGTCACCCTCTCTACCTTACCCGACCACCGCGAACGCACAACTTGACCAGATGGAATGCACAAGATGACTCGACCCACCTGAAAGCATGACCTGACCCGCCCGAGTGCATGACTCGACCCAAACTAGGCGTTCAATTTTGAGAATCGACCCCTTGCGAGGCAGGGGGTCGATAATCAGAATCATCCCCCCTTCCTCGTAGGGCGACGATTCTGAGAATAGACCCCTTGCCAGGTAGCTAGACCCACCTAAACACAAAACATGACCTAACCTGACCCACCCCCTCTCTCTTGAGTGCATGAATCGACTTAGGGGGTCGACTATGGGAATCCACCCCTTCCTAGGTAGCCTAATCTACCAAAATTCACGACCTGACCCACCTGAGTGCACGACTAGACCTAACCCACCTGAATGCACGAGCCGACTCATTGGGATGGATTCTAAGAACTACCCCCCTGCCTGGACCAACCCCTCAAACGCATGACCCAAATGCGCAAAATGACCTGACCTTCCTGAACGCACAACCCGACCTACGCGACCGCATGACTCAACTTAACCCACCTGAATACACGACCAAACCCGATCCAGGGGTCCGATTCTGGGAATCGACCCCCCTCCCCTACAAGGGGTTGATTATGAGGATTGATTCCTTTCTAGGAAGGCGAGCATTCTCAGAATCGTCCCCCCTACCTTTTAGGGGGGAAATTCTCAGAATCGACCCCTTTCTAGGTAGCCCGACACACCCCCCCCCAACCTAGACCACATCACCCAATGTGCATGAACGAATGAACCGACCCGATCCAGGGGGATTTTTTAGAATCGGCCCTCCTACAAGGAAAACCAACTTGCCTAAGCACATAAGCCGAACCGACCTAGGAGGACCAATTATGAGAATCGGCACCCCTGCTTGGCATGAGAACCCCCCCCCCCCCCCCTGCCCCCTTCAACGCATGACCTGACTAGCCCAAACGTGAGGCACCACCTGACCCACTTGAGTGCATGACCAGACCGACCCACTCAAACACACGACCAGACCCAAACTAGGTGGGTCGATTCTGAGAATCGGGCCCCCTGCCTTGAAAGGGGCTGATATGAGAGTCAAACCCTTTAAGGCAAAGCGGGGCGAGGATTTTGACTCGCCCAAATGCACGACATGACTTGACCCAAACCCCGACAAAAACATAGCCCGACCTGCTCAAACGAATGAACCGACCCACCTAAATGCATGACAAGACCCCACCCTCCTGAATGCACGATAAGATCCCACCCTCTCGAAAGCACGAAAAGACCCTACCTACCCGAACGTATGACCTGACCAACCCAAACACATTACTCGACCCATCCGAGTGCATGACCCAACTCGACTCACCCGAATGAACGAACCGACCCAGGGGAGCCAAGTTGATCCTCAGAATTGAAACCCCTACCTACCAGGGATGTCGATTGTAAGAATCACCCCCTGCCTACTTGGGGTACAATTATGAGAATCAAGAACCATCCCCCTGCTAGGCAGAGGTGCTGATTCTGAAAATCGGCCCCCCGGCGCAGACGTGGCTGATTCTAAGAATAAGCCTCCCTAGTTCGAGTCATGCACTTGGGAGGGTTGGTTTGTGCGTTTCAGCTGGTCGGGTTCGGTCATGTCATTTGTTTGGAAATGTTAGGTCATGTGTTCAGGGAATGTGCCAATGTGTTGTGGGTGAGTACGCCCAAAAGGTAGGCACTCGCCAAAGCGCGGTACCACCTGACTTGACCCGAGCACATCGAACGCATGACTCGACCCAACCCCCTTTGATTGCACAACCGTACCTATGTCAGTGCTCGGTAAGACCCAAACTATCCTAATGCATAACTTGATCCAACCTACCTCAATGTACTAACTGACTAGAATCGGTCTGTCTACCTCCCAGGGGGATGATTTTGATAATCAACCCCATAGGCAGGAAGGGGGGTTGATTCTGCCAAACACAAGAGATGATTTTGAGAATTGCCTCCCCTCTCTAATACAGGGTCGATTATCATAATCACCCCCTCACTAGTCATGAGCCAATTCTGATAATCGCCCCCCTTGCCTGGAAGGGCAGCCGATTCTTAGAATCATTACCTAACAGGTAGGGGGGTCGATTATCAGAATCAGACCTCATGCCAAGTAGGGGGTGATTCTCAGAATTGACCAACCTGTCAAGTTGGGGTGTCGATTCTTAGAATTGGTCCCCCTAAGTTGGGTTGGGTCATGCGCTCATGCTGTTTGAGTCGTGCGTTTAAGAAAGTCAGGTCACTTCTCGTGTTCAAGTGAATCGGGTTGTCTGTTCGAGGGGGGATGGGGGGGTTGAGCTGCCTGGAAAGGGGGTCGATTTGTTTCGTGGGTGATTCTCTGAATCAACCCCCTCTATGTTAGTTACGCCACACCTGCCTAGTAAGGGGACGAATTTCAGAATCAACACCCTGGGTCAGGTCATGTGTTCGGCCGGATTGAGTCAGGTTGAGTCGGGTCCTGCACTCGAGTAGGTTGGGTCGGGTCATGCATTCGTTTAGGTCGGTTTTTGTGTTCTAGGGGGTGGGGCTGCATTGCAGGAGTGACGATATTTTTGGGTTGGTGTCGTGAGGTTTGAGTGTGTGACCCGTTGTGGGCATGCCCACTCAATGCACAATGACATCTTCTTTCAAGCAGGTCAGGTCATGCCCTCAGGTGAGTCGGGTCGTGCGGGGCTTGGGTAGTCGCCCCTAGAATGTATGACTAGAACTGATCCCCCCTGCAAAATCACGACCTGGCCTACCTGAATGCATGACCCGACCTGCCCAAATGCATGACCCGACCTTCTCGAGCACATGACCTAACCCAACCCACTCGAACGCACGACTTTACATGCCCAAGCGCATGACCCGACCTATCCGATCACATGACTTGACCCACGGGGGTTGATTATGAGAATTAACCCCCGTACCAGATAGCCTAAACTCGCTGAACGCACGACCCGACCCATCCAAATGCATGAAACTCCCCGACCTACCCAAATGCATGACTAGACCTACCTCAGTACATGACCCGACCTGTACGAATGCATTACCCGGCCCAGGGGGGCTGATTCTCTAGAATTAGCCCCCTTGGTTTGGGGCATGCGTTCAAGTAGGTCGAGTCAAGTCGTGTCGTGTATTTCAGTGGTTCAGGTCATGTGTTATACATGTGTGGCTTTGTGCTCCATGAGGGTGTCCGCCTGACTCGACTCGACCCAACCTGAATGCATGACTAGAACGACTCGAACGCATGAACTGAACCAACCCACCCAAGCGCACAACCCGACCCGACCACCCAAATGCACGACCTGAAACAGGGGTGTTGATTCTAAGAATAATCCCCCCTGTTTGGTAGGCGACCGATTCTCAGAAGGGGGGTCGATCCTTAGAATCGAACCCACTTCCAGTGATGGGGGTCAATTCTAAGAATTGGCCCCGTAGGTCAAGTTATGCATTTGGGCAGGTCGGGTTGAGTCTTACGCTCAGACGGATCAAGTTGTACAATCGGGTGGGTGAAGTGACAAGTCATGTCGTGCATTCGTTAAGGTCGAGTAGTCCATTTTTAGGTGTCAGTCTGTCTGGCAGGGGGGCGATGTTGAGAATTGTCCCCTGTGGGTCAGGTCATGCATTAGTCCAGGTCAGGTCAGGTCATGTACTCGGGCGTGTCGGGTCATGTTGTGCATTAGGGCGGGTTGGGTGGTGCTTTCGGGATGTTGGGTTGGGTCATGCGTTCATGGGTGCTGGGTCGGGTCATGCATTCGTGTGTGCGTTCGTTCAGGGTAAATTTATTACACAAAATTGAATTTCAGTATTTTTTTTAATTTTTATGTATTTATACTAATTTTCTTAATTATTTATTTTGTGCTTGATGATTAGGTACAACACTATCATGTTGCTTACAAAAAGGAAGAAATTACATTTCCATTGAGAAAGACCTAGTATAATGCAAATTTATTCAACAAATAATTAATGTTCTTCAATTTATTCTAGATGCAATGCAAGAAGTTGTTTTGAGGAAAGGGGATTTTAATGAATCTCGTGGGGAAAATAAAGAAAGGAACCTCAGCCACCATTAAATGGAATTATTGGAAAGGCATACTTTTGGAGATTCGCAGACATAAGATATCCATCAGAAGAGGAGCATGAACAAACTAAAGAAAAAAATATTTTGGATGAAGACAATAATAAAACTCTTGAAGATGAAGAGTTCGGGTTATGTGATATTATTGATTAAATTTTAGTTAAGCTTGAAACTAAAGTTCATTTTTTGTAACTATTAATTAATTTTTGAAAAAAATCGTGATTATTATTATTTTTGATATAAAATTAATCAAATTTTCTATTTGTATACTTTTTTTTGTTAAGTTTTTCCTATAAAATTTGTTTTTTTGACATGTCATTTTTAGCAAAAAAGTCTCAAAATCTATATTTTTTTGTTATATTTATATTGAAAATGTGTATTTTTTGGTCAATTGTTAAAAAATATTGTTTTTTAGAGAAAATTATTTCATGTACAATGAAATATTATTTAACAATATATAGTTATATAGAAGAACGAAACTTTAAAATTTTGACATTTTTAAACACTGCAAGACAATCAAATATCTCACTAGAAAAAAATATGAAAAGAAAAAAAAAACGAAAACATGAAAAAAAACTTTAAAAAAATATTTCAAGGAAGAAGAAGAAGGCGAGTACAAAAATCATTAAATTTAGAAAATAATTATTGGTGTATAATATGTTAGAAAATTCAAAGTAAAAAATAAGTCTTATAAAAAAAGAGGATGTTGTTGGCATCAACACTTTTCAAAATCAACATAAAAATCAATAAAATTTTAAAATTAATGTTTATACTTGGTACATAAGAAAATTTAAAGTGCCAAAAACAAGCCGAAAAAAATTAATAGTACTCTTAATTAGCACTTTTCAAAATCAGATGATTTTTTGCTACCTAAAAAATGCTGGTACTCGTTTCCATTCCCATTTCAAAGTTTACATTTTTTTGTGCTCATCCACTTTAAAAGTGTGATAAAGAATTCTTACATGACAAAAATTTATGTACTCATATCCTAAAACCAATTCTCGTCGACCGTTAAACAAAGGATTCGCTAGCTTTTTTCTGTTGTAGATGTAATCTAGGTTATGCAATCTTATTACATTCAACCATTGTACAACACAGTTAGCATCCACCCTTCCCAAGGAATTGCATATCAGAGACATAATGTTGAATAATAATCCTTCAAAATAAGTTGTTTTCTTCTTCTATCCCCGTTTGAGGAATGACCAAAAATAGGCCCCAAATTGTTTTCCACATGTTTATTCCACATATATTCTACGTTTTCCCATTGATGATAAAAAAAATGTATTGAACCTATTTCATATTGGATGAACATACATAAGAAAATGAGGAAGCTTTTCATGTAAATGGTTTTCAATAATAACACATGCATAATGGCCAATAACATTTTTCTTACATGAACGTTTTATAATCTCATAGTCTACATATCCCTCACCAACTCTCAGCAAGAAATATGATTGGCATTGATGTTCTTATTTCATACCACAAACCCCCCCATTGTATTTCTTTTTGCTACCCACATAACATATTTTTTCACAATTGTTTCATCTTCATAAAGGCATACAAGAATTGGGCCATCTATACCATTCTTGGCTTTACAATAAGCATAAACGTTTCTCACTAGCTCCAAAATGTTCTTGTGCTCCCTTAGGATATATTCCAATGACTTTCTAACTTTCCTTAAAGTTGTATATTTTGAAGGACTATCCAAATTCAAGCTAATAAATCTATGTAGTCTTGGACCTATCCGTAACTTTATCATCTCATAAAGGGATTTTGTGGATGTACTATACATTCTCCCTGATTTTACATGCATCAAGTTATGAGAGACATCCTTGAAAAATTCCCAAAATGCATCTTTACCTCATACCAAGTATAAACATTGAAGAGAATGATCTTGGTATGCTTCTCTATGGCCCATAATTTTTCACCTCTTTGATCATCCATTAGGACTTTTTTTTCCTATATCTCCCCATTTCTATCAATGTTAGTAAACCAATACCCCAACATTGTAGTAACAAGGTAGATAATTGAGCTATAATAAAATGACAACACAATAAAAAACAAAATATTTGAAGTAAGATAAATAAAATAATATGCAAATTCATATTCAAGTTTAGTCTAATCTACTAATTAACACACCTGAAGTAGAAGAATTTGCACTTGTAGAACCCCTATGTAATACTAATGGTGATTATGGACCAAGAACCTAGTCCAACTTTGTTGGGACTTATCATTGGAATGCTTTCTGGGTCTCCCGACCATGTCATTCCTCAACCCAATCCCATCATCCAAAGCTTCATTTGTAGTAGTAGAAGTGTTCTTCTTTGATTTTATATGTTCATATAGATAAAATTACCACTTTTCGGTACTAAACAAAACCATTTATTGCATTATGTACACTCCACTCTCACTTTTTTCATGGCCTTGTTGTCTGCAAGTGTTGCCTCCACCGCCTTGAAAAAATTAGGTTCTTGTGTCTTGTTGAAATCACCTAGAAATTTGATTACTTGATGAATATGAAATCGATATCCAACCATTGTTGTCTATTGTAATTTGTTACATGAAGGAATTTAACTACCACTTGGCATTAAAATGCATTGTTGAGGGGCCCTTATTTTCATATGATTTTTATTTTAAGTTGCTTGTTTTTCACACTGCCAAGGATAGATCATATGTTTCATAATATATGCCACAAATTTTACAACAGACCTTTGTTTTAGATTATCCCTTTTCTAAATATACTTTGAGAGTAAGTTTCTCAATGGAAAAACCTCCATTAAACTTTTCTCTTTTTTTTTTTCCCAAGATGTCAACAAAATAGGATCAACAACTATGGCTTATTCCACTGACAAATACATATTTTTAACTCACTCCCTCCACATTCTCTTCAATGTTTTCAAATATTGGTGTTCTTTCCATTATGTTTGAATCCTCTGTTTCCACATGAAATGCCCCTCCTTTCTTCTTGGTGCCTAAAAGTGTTGTATAAACTTTCCATTTTTTATCTTCCTTTGGATGTAAAGTTAACCCATCCTAGATAAAATAAAAAGGGTATCCAACGATCTCATCATCCACAATTTCAACACATATTTTGGCAAATTTACAACCTTCTCAACACCTAAGCATGCCAATGATGAATTTCTCTTCACCTATAACAATTATATTAACCAAATACATCTATTTTTTCACATAAATAAATGAAAAAATTAAGTAATATTCCACAATCATATTTGTTTATTATAAAAAAAAGATCAAGGAAGCAAGGTATGCACTTTCAATTCAAAGGTCCAAAAAAGATGAAGAAATCTTACAATTGGGATGAAACAACTTGATTCAAAATGTAATATTTGTGGATTCTTCCAATGGATCTAAGACCTACGGTAAAATAGAGTACTAAAAAATATTTTAGGGCTGATTTATTGAGTCAAACATTGACAAAGTTATAGGAAAATATTAGGCCCTAGATCTGCCTCAATTTCGGCCTTATTTACATCATTTTTTTTGTGTGTTAAAGAGGTAAGAACTAAACCCTAGTATATTTTACTATTGGATAGTACGAAATTAATTAGTTCATTTTATTTTTCGTTTGTATCTAGGCCTTGTGAGAGATAAAGTCATTTTTTATGTTTTTTGAGCTACCAATGGATAAGGATGATGCTTGATCTGTCATATAAATAAGAGAAGTGATCCTCATTTATAAATCATTGCTACTTGTGGAGAAACATTACTACTTGCCTACTTAGCTATGGAAAAATAACCAATACACCTTGTTAACGAGCTGATATTGTGCATGAATTTGAAACTTTTATGGATTTTCATGGCTAGGGTTTGTGGATGCAAATGAATTTTTGAGTAACTGTTCTCTCTGAGACTTTGATTTAGTTTATGAATGATTATTAAGTGTATTTTTACTTCTCTAGTGGAGGTGGTGCATTCTCTTCATGTTATTATTGGACAAATCCTTCCTTTAAAACCTTAGGAATATTTTTAGCAAAGAGTCTTCCCCTGAATTTTATTGAAGTTTGTAAGGTACTAGGTGGATCTTTTAGGGTTTTGTGATGGAAAACCCTTGTCATCATCCTAGATATAACTACATCTCTTGTACATAATCCTCAGTTGACCCCATGTACCCAAAAAATATAGTAGGCACTATTATTCTCCTAGTATTTAGTCATAAAACCCAAATTCTAACTTTTAATTTATGTGTAGGATTATATTAGAGTTTAAAATAACTTTACATGCATTCCTAGCCATAAATAGGTTAGAAATATTAGGCACTTATGTGTTTACTTGCCTAAAAATTGAGCCACTTCACATTTTACTTGTTCGTTTAATTTACATCATCTATGGTACAAAAAAACTTGTTTTATTGGATTGTTATATGCAATTTTCAACTAAAATTTATTTATCTAGTTAAATAATGTTTGAACTCATTGTTTCACCCCTAGTTTTGGTTCATAATTACATGTTCAATGACTGCTTCACCCATAAAAAGGATTTCTTATTATGAAATGATGAAACATGACAAGAATGGCTCATTCAACCATTAAAGTTATGAAAAAGTCATCCTAGGATAGGAATACTCCACCATAGGAGGCTTTTAAGGGATTATTTATAGTAAAATAAAGAGTAAAAAGCACAAAAGAATTCAATATAAATGTCTCTAGATATACTTTATTGGAAAGTTGTTAGAGAGAAATGATAGAAAAAGAGGAGCACTTCTCATATGTAAGTGTAATTTTAAGTTGGAGAAAATGATTTAACCAGTGTTTTGTTGTTAGAGGTCATGGGACATGTTATCACTCTCCCCAAATTGCTAAGGTTGACAGTAGGATTGGAGAAAGGTAACCATAGATCAAACTTTAGGCCAGGTAGCTAGCCCTACCCTGATCAGAGAGGGCTCTCTCTATGTCACTTTCCAATCAAAGGGATGACTTGGTATAATTTTTCACATTAGTTATGATGCTAAATATATTAAGGTTTTGGTTTGTTTTTAGTTTTGCTAGATATGAACGACAGTTAGGAGACTAGGTCTAAGATATTGATCTAATTTCAAAGGTTTAGTTGTAGATGTAGGGGTGAGGCTAGCTAGGTAAGCTAAGAAGAATGATTAATTTTTCATTTTGCATAGAGCGAAATGAGAGGGAATCAACATGAGCATTAAAACTGAATTCATTCATCATAAGAGAAAGACAATTTTATGAAAATCTTATGAAAAACAGAGCATGGAAAGCATGTATTTTTGTCAATAATCTGATAATACTTATCATAAATAAGCATATATGTGAAACATGAGTATCATAACACTCAACATAATGAGTTTACAAAAAAAATAAAATGCTCAAAGGCATACCACAGGAGTCTCAAACACTATGTCTGCAACATTGTCCTTGATTTCATTAGAAAAATCGTGTACAATAGCTCCATTGCAAATAACAAATATCCAAATCCAGAAGTGAGAAAAGAGAGTCCAATTATATAAAATATAGACCATGACACCTCACCAAGTCAAAATCCCATCCAAAATGGGTCAGAAATGCAAAATATGAGTCATTTCCTAGTTTCTAGAGAGGTTAGAAACCGTTCCCTGAAATTTAGCTACAAACTAGTAGTGTTTTTCCCTTACATTATTTAAAAATTCCATCATAATAGGAATAAAAAAGAAACCGAATAACTCTAATTAAAACTCATAGCCTTGAATTTGTGACCATTTATAAGCTTCACAGTTATACTGAAGGAATTCAATGTTGATATGTGACAATTCTGACTGAAGCATTTAAAAACAAATTGTAGAAGCATAACAAAACTTTGGAGGAACTTTTTAGGCATTTTGAGAAGTCAAAATTAATTTTTGAAAAAATGGTCAGCTAGACCTATTTGTCTAGTTTCCAGAACATCTTTAATGTTCCAAAATGGACCAGAAGAAGACCTTCAAAAATCCATTCTACGAAGGTTACTCGAGTGTGTTCTAGAATCATAACAATGTGTTCGAGAAGAATAACAAAGCACTTTGAGAGGGATGCTAGAGGTATTCCTAGAGGATTTTGGGGCTGAAAGTGGTATGGTTATAAATCTTAGGATGTATGCTACAAAATGGAGTCATCAAGCACCATAAACCCCTTCTTGGGTATGTGTTATATTCTTTCCATGACTAGCCCCACACGCTGTACGTTGCACCAGGCGCAGCAGGGGAGTCACAGGGGGGGTGGCAGCGCCCCGACGAAATTTTTTTTGTGTGCAGACCCACTCATAGGCAGACCCACACATGTTTTGTGCATGAGTTTGCACATGGTTTTTGGGTATGATGGTTTTCGGCCACTGGTATTTTGTAGATCCGGTCAAGGGAACTACGGTTATGTTCTAATCCAGGTTAATGGATTGGGGTTTATGTATGCTTAGGCATGTATATATATGTGTTGTAACACTAAAATGAATATAATGAAAAATCAAGCTGGTCGTTCTGATTTGGGATCCAGGGGAAAATCTCAGTGTTTATCTGTTTTATGTTTTATGCTCTCGCTATTGTTTATTTTCTGTTATAAGATTCATGTGTAGATAATTTTTGTTTAGGGTTAAAACCTACATTTGGTATCAGAGCTGTTTTGGCTTCAAGGGGATGCCTTTGCTGCTGAGGGTTTTCTTTCTCGGGCCTAAGGTAGACCCTGTTCAGTGGGAGATCTGCGGGATCGATTCTTGCAGTGAAAGAAGATGGCGAGCGGTGGAAAGATAGAGATCGAGAAATTTTATGGTCGGAGTTTTGAGTTGTGGAAGCTCAAGATGGAGGATCTGCTGGCAGATAAATATTAGTGGATCGAGGTAGATCCAGGTACTAAACCAACAACAATGTCAGATGAAGACTGGAAGAAACTGGATCGGAAGGCTAAGAGCACATTACGGTTGTGTGTATTAGATTCAGTATTGTTGAATGTATCTGGGGAAGCTACGACGAAGAATTTGTGGGAAAAACTTGGGACTTTGTACCAATCTAAGTCTCTGGTGAATAAGTTGTTCCTACGAAAAAATTTGTATAACCTGAGGATGAAGGATGGAGACTCAGTGATAGAGCATCTGAACACCTTCAATAATATGGTAAGTGAGCTGTCATTTGTTGATATTAAAGTCTCAGATGAAGATAAGTGCATCAGTTTGTTGTGTTCTCTACCAGACTCGTGGGATAGTCTAGTTATTGCAATAGGTAGCAATACAACTACCTTGAATTTTGATGACATTGTCTCAGCCTTGTTGTCAGAGGAAATGAGTCGGATAAATATAGAGGGCCAGAATGGATATGCCTTATCTATACGAGGAAGGTCCCAAAAAAGAAACAAGAATAAGGTTTCAAGTGGGAGATCTAAATCTAGAGGGAGATCTAAATCTCCTGGAAAGTTTGTAAAAGTGTGCTGGAAATGCAGAAAGGAAGGACACTACAAAAAGGAATGCAGATCTAAAGCTCCTGAGAAAGGAAAGGGCTCTGATGATGCTCCTTCTACAGAGGAAAAAACCACCTCGGATGAAGGTGGGGATGTGTATTTGGCTTCTTCTTCAAATACACACGTAGATCATGAGTCATGGTTGATTGACTCAGGTGCATCCTTTCACTTCACTCCTCATAGGGATTGGTTCTGCGATTATGAGAAATATGATGGTGGTGATGTCTTCGTAGGGGATGATAGAAAGGCCAGAATCCTCGGACATGGAAATGTCAAGTTGAAGTTGCAAGGTGGAAGGATTATAACGCTTTCTGGTGTTCTGCTTATTCTTGCATTGGCCAGAAATCTGATTTCTGTAAGCAAGATGGATGATGCAGGTGTAAAAATAGTGTTCGAGAAATATGCCTGCAAGATGGTTCGGGGAGCACTGGTATTAATGTGGGGAGTTCGGACTGGAAATCTATACAAGCTACAAGGTAGCACTGTTATTGATGGGTGCAACAGTTATGTGGTTCTTGAAAGTGGAGTGGAAAGCCTAGTTGTCTCTGGAGAAAAGACCATGCTATGGCATCAAAGGCTTGGACATATTGGAGAGAAGGGCCTTCGAATACTACATAGAAATGGTATGGTAGAAGGTATGTCTAATTTCTCTCTGGATTTGAATTTTGTGAACATGGTATGTGTATATGGGAAGCAGAATCAGGTGATTTTTCCTTCTGGTGCTAAGAGGGCAAACAAGATATTAGAACTTGTGCACAGTGATGTGTTTGGACTTGTGTCAGTTCCATCACTGGGAAAGTCTGTGTACTATGTTTCATTCATAGATGACTTCTCAAGGAATACATGGATATATTTCTTGAGGAAGAAATCTAAAGTCTTTGAAAAATTTAAAGAATTTAAGGCTTTGGTGGAAAACTAGACAGAGAAGAAGATAAAGGTGCTCAGGACATATAATGGTGGGGAGTTCTGCAAGAAGGAATTTGAAGAGTTCTGTAAGAAGTGTGGCATAGCACGACAGAAGACTACTCCATACACATCGCAACAAAATGGAGTTTCCGAAAGAATGAACAAAACACTGATGGAAAAGGCAAGAAGCATGCTCAGTGGTACCGGGTTAGGATAATAATTCTCGACAGAGGCAGTGGAGACTGCATGTTACGTAGTTAAAAGATCACCTTCTTCAACGTTGGAGGATAAGACTCCACATGAGGTATGGACTGGTAAGAAACCCTCTCTTTCACATATAAGGGTATTTGGATGTGATGCATATGTACATGTTCCAAAGGAGAAAAGGACCAAGTTGGATAATAAATCTGAAAGGTGCATCTTTATTGGGTAGAAGGATGGTTTAAAGGGTTAGAAGCTTTGGAAACCAGAAACAAGGAAGGTTGTGTACAGCCAAGA
This sequence comes from Pinus albicaulis, assembly GCA_034641835.2. Taxonomy (NCBI): domain Eukaryota; kingdom Viridiplantae; phylum Streptophyta; class Pinopsida; order Pinales; family Pinaceae; genus Pinus; species Pinus albicaulis. The sequence continues at coordinate 1,531,608,794 of CM076575.1, read as the reverse complement.
TGTGGTGTTTAGAGAGGTGAAAGATGTTGTTACAGATGAAGTCCTACCAAAAGGAACCTAAGAAGATAGAGTTTCAGCTAAAGGAGGATGAATCAGACTCTACAATAGAAGAAGATTCAGAAGAGGAAGAGCCACAAACCCTAGCTTTGAGAAGATCAGTTCAGGAAAGAAGGCAACAAAAAAGGTATATTCCATCTGCTTTTTGTGCATATTTTTCCTTAACTATAACTGATGATGATCCCATAACTTTTAGGGAGGAAGTAGATTCAGAGGATGGAAAACTCTGGAAGGAGGCCCTAGTTGATGAAATGGCATCCTTGCACAAAAATGAGGCATGGGATCTGGTGGAGTTGCCAGCTGGAAGGAAGCCCATCGGGAGAAAATGGGTGTTTAAGAAGAAGATGAATGTATAAGGCAAGGTGGATAAATACAAAGCTCGCTTGGTAGCCAAAGGTTATTCCCAGGTGCCGGGAACTGATTTTGGTGATATTTTCTCTCCTTTTGCCAAAGTTACTTCTATTAGATTACTTTTATCTGTTGCTGCTGCATTTGATTTTGAGATAGAACAGATGGTGTTACACTAAAAATTGTCATCCTGACATTCTGCTATGTGTATGAGCTCATTATTACTCATACTTCTCCCTTTGCAAGTCTAACATATCAGTTCCTCATATCAAGACTTGAAAATCAGAGAAAAGTTCCTAAAAATATCCTAAACTTTGGTGTCGTATTTTCTCTCTATCTTTCCTGCGGTCCCGCACATAATGTTCATCTCTCTTGCATAACTGAACGTACTTTATCTTTGTTATGGGTGTGGACCCCTGTAAGATCAAAAAGGCGCAAGTAAATTCCAAAAATCTCAATAAAAGTGAATTCTAGAAGCTTCTAGAAAATATCTTGCGGTGATAAAATCGCTCTTATGAGGTGCATGTATCCCTTACCTTATGGAGCTAACCCCTTGATGTGAGGAGTCTATCCCTTTGAAGGAGGATTCTATCCCTTCATAGTTGGAACAGAAAACCTCCTCTTTTCCACTATAAAAAGAGGCATTGAGTAGCCTCATGGGGAGTTCAAGCTTTAGAATATTTGAAGTTAAGTGCTGTTGAGATTTAGACTCAGTTAACTAAGACTTATGTGAGGAGAGATTACATACCTCTATTTTTCTTGGTTGGAGGAGTGCAGAGCTTATCAAAGTAAAGGAGACTCCTGCTTCGGACCCCAGGAAGGCCTGTGCAACATCAAGGCTCAGGTTGTAAGGTTTTCCTTCTTTTGAAATTAATACAAATATACTCGTTTTTCTGAATAAGCTTTCAATTACTGGTTTATTTCATAGATTCCTTTCTCACTATGATAAGCATGGTTTATGATGATTTCTATTTAGGTGCTATGTAATATTTTTCTTGTTTGTGACTGCAGGTTTATGAGGAAAACTCCTTCAAGCGCGTGAGGGATAATAACGACTTCAAACAAGCGCTGGACATATGGTAAGTCTTTTACACCTCTATAGAGATTTTTGTAGATCATATATGCTTAGAGAAAGATTATTTTATTTGGCTATTTGTTGCTAGATACTTTTAGTATTGGGGAGATCGGTCTTGTCCGCAAGATGGATTAATCCACACAACAAATTGGCGACTTCACTGGGGAAGACGTGTTGTTTTTGGTTCTCTTTTATTTTGATTTGAGGAAACGTTTTCCTAGTTTTTGATTGATAGAGATCTGCCTGGGTAGCTTAGGTTTTCTCTGTTTTTGAAAATTTTTAGATATTTTATTTTTTTCTCTAATTTTTCTTGAGACTGCACTTTGCCTTCTTTGCACAGTGTGGGCAGTTTCACATTTTTGCTTTAGTAAACAGTGTGGTACCGCACCTGTTACCCCTGTAAGCCTGCGGACCCTGTTCAAATTTTGAAAAACTTTAGATTTCTTTCTTCAGTTTATTTTTATTTTGATTTAGAGTTTTGTTTTTTGCCCAGATTGATGATTTTTTCTGTCAAAATCTTTCTGTGAATGAATATTAGCAGTATTGGTGTTTTGATGATTTTCTAGAATTTTTGCGTTTCGGATTGTTTTTCACTTACTCTTTGTAGTGATTCGAAGCATTGACTGTTTGAAGTACCTGATATTACATTGGTCTTCTGTCTTTTTGTTGAATCTGACCTGATTGTGAAATCATCCTTTATTAAGAAATAGAGCTACATGTTTCTTTGCAAATCTTCGAAAATAAAATTTGTTATTGTTTTTTGAATTTCATTTTTTATAAAAAACATATTTGAGTGTCTTTGATCAATTTTTTATTCTGAATGAATAGATCCTTAGTTTGCTGAATAACAAAGTAAAAAATTCTTCAAAAAAAAATCTTAAAGCTTTTATTCAATTGGATTATTAAAGTTTGTAGATCTCATAATTAGTTTTGTAGTTTTGAGTTCTTTTAAAAGTTTGTAGATCTCTTTTGAAGGAAACTTGTTTTGTAGCTTCAAGTTTTTGAAAGTGAAAGGATTTTCTTATGAGCTTTGATAATTTGTTTCATTTTGAGTTATTGCTGAAAAGAAAAAAATATTTTCTTTCAATTGTTCTTTATGCAAAGAAGGAATTGTTTATTAAAAGAATTACATTCTCCAACTCTTTCTTAAATAGAATTTCATTGAAAGGAAACGATCTAATTATAATTTTTAGGTGAATTTTTAGTGTTTTTGGAAGTTGAGTCTTCACACCATTAGAGTTTCATGTCCGCACCCATTGACTTAAGAAACAACTCTTAAAAGTAACGCTTAATTAAAATTCATCTAGTAATATTTATATTTTCTAGGGCTCTTATCACCAACATAGCTTAGGCTAGTATCTTGGAGTAGGGAGTAATTAAATCTCCAAGGTAGTAAAAAAAAACAAGTAGAAAAATCTTGCGGTAGGAAATAAATCCAATTGTAATTTGTATAATCTGGGAAGCTTCTCTTAAAGAAGTCAATCACGAGATCATATATGAACCTTTGAGACAATCAATTATGTTTCATTGGGGAAGATAGAATATTTTGCACGCATTACAAGAAGTAAACCTCAGATTAACCATTGTCAAGGAGCCTGGGGTCACTTGTCAGTAAACCTCGGATTAAACATGTCGAGGAACCTTCAAGGGGATTGAGCTTTGTTACTCTGCCCTTGCGCGTGGGATCGGATCGTAGATTTTTCCCCCAGTTATATTTGTTACTGTTGGTAACCTTAGTGACTACAAACTTAAGATTATTTCCTAAGGTGACGGTGAAGGAAAGATCTCACTGTACCTGGAGCAGACATTGACTAGACTCACTTGGACTCTCTGGGGAGTTCTCTTCACACGAGATGCTTTTGTGAGGAAACTTGTGCCAGTCTGTTTCATTAAGCAGGTTGTCGGGGTAACTGTTCCAACCACCCTTTCTATATTGAATTTCTACTAAGTTGGATTTCATCACCAACTAGTGTTTTTAGTATGGGAAGTTACTGTTTGTGTGTGGTTTGAACTCTTAGATTTTTAAGCGTGTGATTCAGTTGTTTGTTTCTTTAGAGACTTTAGGTGTTTTCATTGAAATTTTCATTGTTTGTGTGTGATTAGTTAAATATTTAGTCGTGGTGGAATTTCCGAGACAATCCCGAAGACTACAAGGTAAACCCCCTGAATATACACCAAGTCAGCTTGAAGGGCTTCATGCTCTGGTATCATCTAGTAGTGGTAGGATTGAATCAACAGAAGTTGGGACTTCATCTATAGTTGTTCATCCCGATTATCAAACACCCATAATAGAACACATTCAAGAGCTGATTTCAGTTTCTGAAGTTATTGGTAGTATTTCTCCTACCAGTGAACTAGCTTACGAACCTGAAATCTCTAAACCTGAAACTGAACCTTCTGTTTTGGAAACATATTCAAGATTTAGTACACCAACTTCTAGCGATCTTGGTTCACCTAGGGTAAGAAATATTTTCACTGACGATCTTCCATCTAGACTAATTTCTATTGAAGAACTTACTAATCTAGAAGAAGAGTTATCTCTTCCCGATTCCCCTCAGTCTTTAAATCTTAGGGAACGTGAATCAATTTTCTATAGCCCTATTCGAACTTCTGCTTGGTATTTATCCTTAAAATTTTTTTTTAGAGAATCCGGGTCTTGATTTTTCTCCACCTCAAGTTCCATTTCATCCAACACCCAGAGGTTAATATCCATCATCCATTATGGCAGGAGAGTCATCCATGTTTTACCAGACACTGGAAGCATTTTTACACGGTGGTCCTTCTGTTCCTTCGGGATATCAGGCTCTGTCTGGTACTTTCTTGGGAGCATCTCCTCAACCAATTGAACAAGTGTTATCATCTAGTATAAGTGGAATTAAAACTGAAATGTTGAACGCAGAGAAAATCTTTATGATGTCTAGTAATATTCTGAATCCGCAACCTCAAGGCAGTCAGTTACCGCCTAGAGGGAAATCTCAGGGAAATCAGTTACCACTTGGGGGGAAACCTCAAGGTAGTCAGTTATCGCCTGGGGGGCAACCTTTAGGAAGTTAGTTACCACCTGGGGGTCAACCTCAAGGTAGCTTTTTCCTAGGACAAACTGTGGAATCATATTATTTTGGGGGAAAACCTCAAGAATAGTACACACCTCAAGGATATCAACCTTCAGGACAGTACATACCCCAGGGTCAACCCCAAGCTCAATATGCTCCTCAAGGTCCTTATCAACCGCAGCTTCAGTACGCACCTCAAGGTTATCAACCTCAAGGTTAGTACCCAATTCAAGGTTACCAACGGCCTTCTGGTCAGTCTTCTATTCAAGGAGCTGGAAATTTACCACTTACTTATCAGCCCTATGTTCAACTAGGTTATGGTCCTTACGTTCAACCTTCTACGGGAAAATACCCCGGAATGAATATGGTGTGGGATCCGTCCCAGTATCAAGAGCCTATGCAGCCTAATGTGCAGTTGCCTTTTCAACCTGGAAAGCCTTTGGTTTCTGGTCCAACCCAGCAACCTGTCCAGCCTACTATTCAAACTCCTGCACCTAGTTCTGTTCAGCAGTATGCGCCTAGTACACCTCAGACTCCGCCTCAAAATGCTGCAACTGCTGCAACATCTGTTCAACCTGTAACACCTATTTCTGGAGTATCTGTAACTCTGAGTTCGGTTATCCCTGCATTTGTGCAAATCCCTCAAGTCTCTATACCCCAGGGAGGACCTTCAGTTCAGACTTCGGTTCAGATGCCTGCAGGACAAGCCGGTACAAGTGCAGTTGTCACAATTCAACCGTAATTCACGTATCAACCGTGCCAGGGATATCCTCAATTCGGTCTCGGTTCACAAAATCCAAGTTATCAGTATCAACCGTACCCTGGCTATACTTATCAGCAGCCTCAACAACCCCAGTTTGGTCCGGTTAATCCTACTTTTCCGGGAGGTTACATAATTCCTAACACAACTCTGATTCCCAGTTATCCTGGGTATCCACCTCCTGGAACTACTTTGGCTACTCAAGGTTTTCATGACCCCAACCGTCAGTTATCATTTATTGGAACTTTGGATTTACCTGATTTGACATGCCTTACGAATGATCCGATTTTCTATTATCCGTACTCGCCGCCAATGCCGCATAAGTTGCCCAGTGATATACCAAAATTTGAAGTTAAGTCAGGAGAGGATCCATCAAATCACGTCATGACTTATCACCTCGGGTGTGCATCTAATTCAATCATTGATGATTCGATTCGCTTACGTCTTTTCCAAAGAACTCTTATTGGTCTTGCAGCCAAATGGTACATTGAGTTACCACGAGGCTCGTTTAATAATTTCAGTCAGTTAGCAACTGCCTTCTTGACTCATTTTCAGTTGCCTGTCAGATACGACAATGGCACAGAATTATTAACTTCACTAAAAAAATCTACGTCTAGATATATTTCTGATCATATTCATGAATGGCGACGTAGAAGGCGTTTGGTGAAAGTTTACATTCCGGATCAAATTTTGGCGCAATGGTTTTTTAAATCATTGTTGCCCAAGATCACTGAAGATGTAGCTAAAGCTGGTGTTGTTACTGAAGAGCAAGTAATTTCTCAAGCTCAGTACCGTGACCTCGTTTATACGCAGTCAGGTACTTTACACGAAAAAATCCCCGACCTTCCAAAACAAGGTCAAATAGTTGTTGCTCCTTCAGGGTCTCATCTCGCTGATGGTATGATTGGTACAGTCAATACTAAAAGCAAGAAGAAATCTTCAAAGAAATCTTCTCCTATTATAACTTTACCAGATTCCCCGAAAGGAGAATTTTCTGCCAACATTCATGTCGTAGAGACATCTACAGCTAAATCTAAATCCGGTGGTAAAAAGAAAGGGAAGAATAAAAACAAAAAGAATTCCAAAGAGAAAAATGATAAAAATGAATCCAATGACGAAAAGCGCAAACCTCGTTATCGTTGTTACATTTGTGACAAGGATCACTTTCCTAAGGAATACCCACATTGAGCAGAGGTTGCAAAATTCGTTAAAGGTTCACAACAACCTGCTGTCTTGAAGGATTATTTTACGACTCAAGATAGCAAGATGGTTGGTTCCTCCTCGACTGCTTTAGAAGAGCCTATTTTGATGATGTCTCATGTAAGGATTGCAACGCGATCACAAGATTATGGTACTAAGAATCTTGTTGATGGTAAAGAAGCAGAATCTTCTAGTGCAAATACATCAACTACACCTCCTCCTGTTTCTGGTCCGCTACAGATCGAGAAAAAAAATCTAGACTTAATAATCTACCGCCTACTAAAGGTGTTCTTCGTAAATCAGCTTTAAATCCACATGCGAGAGCTGCTCAGAATTACAACATTGTTGAAGACTTAGATATTTCCCCTTCAGCAATGTCGGCTTTGGAAGTGCTGCAATCATGCCCAGCACAACGTAAATTGCTTTTGTCTGCTATAGGAGCTGTAGATATTCAGGATTATAATCTTATAATATTCGATTTATAAAATAGTATGTCTCACTTACCTCATCAAATGGCTTTCCAAATTCTGGTGTTAGTAAAAAAAATACCAATCTATCAGACTGTGATTGATGAGGGAGCTTCAACATGTATTATGTCAATTCAGTGTTGGAAATCGCTTGGTTCTCCTACACTCAACCAATCTCTGATGATTCTTAAGGCTTTTGATGGTCGAGGTTTCCATCCTTTTGGTATTTTGCAGGATCTACCCATAGGGGTTGAAGGTAAAATCGTAAATCTAGATGTGGAGGTGGTTGATGCCCCTCTAGATTACAACCTTCTTCTAGGTCGCAGATGGACTTATGCTATGACTGATGTTGTTTCTTCGGTCTTTTGACTCATCAAATTTACATATCAAGGAAGGATCACTACAATAGATTAGTTAACTCATTTCTCTTCTAACCCAGCCTCTAGAGAAACAATCCAGCACATTGGTAAAGCGGCTATCCCATATAAGGATGTTGGAGTAGGTTTGATGAAAGATTATAGTTTACTAGGAACTTTTTCCTTTCCCGCTCCTAACGTATCGCCTTCCCTTGCAAATATTCACATGATTTCGTCAGACACTGTTATGTTTGATGATCCTTGGATCATACCTTCCGACTCTGAGTTAGATTCAATTGATGGCATGATGCCTTTGAGTCCATTTGAACTTTCATACCAGGCTGTACAGTCACTTTCTGACCCCTCTTCAACCAAAATTGATCCAATGAATGGGATCAATGAGGAATCACTTTCTATATCCAGTTCAGCCACAACAGCATTTCCTGATTTTTTTCATACTGATGAGAAAATTTGTGAATTTTTGTCCGTTGATGATTTACCATGGGAAGATATTCATCATCGATCTTCGTTTTTACCTGAACTAGATAATTTTCAAGATGATTTTGCTTCAATTTTCACTGTTGAATATGTCAAAGAACCCCAGAATCCATTGAAAAATCTTGATTCTGAGTTAAATTTGGAAAATATTTCTCGAACGGTTCCAATTGACATTTCGGTAAAACCAGGAATAATTGAAAACATTCATATAGGTGCTTGCTGTACTGAAGATGAAATTCAAACTTATAAAGCCCTATTTTAAGAATTCCATGATGTGTTTGCCTGGTCATATGAAGAAATGCCAGGAATTGATCCGTCAATTGTCGTACATGAAATTAAGACTTGCTCGGATGCTAAACTTGTTCTACGTCAAATGCATCCTAGAAAAGCTGCTGCTATCAAAGCAGAAGTTGAAAAATTACTTCATGCAGGTTTCATTTATCCAATTCCCTTAACGGATTGGGTATCGAATATTGTTCTTGTGACTAGAAAACAAGGAACGATACGAGTATGCATCGCTTATAGGGATATTAATCGAGCTTGTCCAAAATACAATTATCCAACTTCCTATATTGATCAAATAATCGATGATTGTGCCGGCAGTGAAATGTTTTCCTTTATGGAAGACTTTTCTGGGTACAATCAAATAAACATACTCCCTGCAGATCAGCCAAACACAGCTTTCATTTGTCCGTGGGGGACGTTTTCTTATTGCAAGCTACCCTTTGGATTGAAGAACGCTGGAGAAACTTTTCAAAGGGAAATGTCTTACACGTTTCATGACATTAAGCACATTGTGCAGCCCTATCTCTTTGATTTACCTGCTCATTCATCTCGCAGGGCTGATCATCTCATTCACTTACGAGCCATTTTTATGAGATGTCGACATTATCGAATTAGGCTGAATCCACACAAATGTGTTTTTTTTGTAGAGTCAGGTCGTTTACTGGGATTTGTTGTTTCCAAGGCAGGTATTCACGTCGATCCGTCGAAGGTCGAAGCTATTGTTAAATTACCTCCTCCTTCAACTTTATGCCAACTCCAAAGTTTGCAGGGGAACGCAAACTTTTTATGATGGTTCATTCATAACTATGTCGAGCTTACAAAGGGTTTTACCCGGTTGCTGAAACAGAACATTCCGTTCTTTTGGGATGAGATCGCTGATCGATCTTTTGATGCACTTAAACACGCGTTGACCCATGCACCGTTATTGCATCCTCCCAACTACAACCAGGATTACATTTTGTACCTCGCTACTTCTCATTCCACCATTGGGATGATTTTAGTTCAAGAAGACGAATCTAAAACTGAACATGTGATTTACTATCTTAGTCGAAATCTGCATCCGACTGAGATCAAATACACACATGTGGAGAAATTTTCCTTGGCAGCTATTCAAGCTGTCCAAAGATTTAGACACTACATCTTGTTACGTAAAACCACAGTAACTTCTGATTGCAACCCTATGATGTACATTTTAACCAAACAACTGCTAGGGGGCAAGTATTCCAAATGGATAGTCATCTTGCAGGAATTTGACTTGGAGTTTGAAAAATCCAAGGCAAAGAAATCTTTGGTATTTGTGTAACTAATGTGTGATTTCCCCTCTACTGATACTGAAACTGTGGCAGAAGAACCCATTGAGGACGAATCTTTGTTTCTTATCAGTACGCTAGATCCATGGTATGGAGATATTATTGTTTATCTCCAAACCCAATATTTTCGACCAAAAATCTCACGGTCTCAACGATGGAAAATATGCTTCCAATCCCAACAGTACAATATTAATTGTGATACACTTTATCGTAGAGGAGCAGATTCTGTTTTCTGACGCTGTCTTGTAGATGAAGAAGCTGAAAAGGTTTTAAATGACTGTCATTCTGGAGCATGTGGAGGTCATATGTCTGGGTATGCCACAGCCCAAGAGATACTGCGTGCTGGCTATTTCTGGCCGTCGTTATTCAAAGATTGTATTTATGTAGTCCAGAAATTCCACAATTGTCAACTTTTTGATCATAAGATGCGCGCGCCACCCGCTCCTCTTCATCCCATAATTTTTGTTGGTCCTTTCGCGAAATGGGGTATCGATTTTATTACATGTAACCCTCACTCGGTCGGGGGGCATGCGTATATTATCTTAGCAGTAGATTATTTTACTAAATGGACCGAGGTGATGCCTACATTTTTGGCTGGCGGCAAGACTGCTGCGACTTTCATATTTAATCACATAATTTCTAGGTTTGGTGTTCCTCAAGCCATTACTACAGATCATGGAAGTCATTTTCGGAATGTCATGATGACTGAACTGACAGATCAGCTTGGCCTGCACCACAATATTTCCACTCCATATTATCTGCAAGCCAATTGTCTGGTTGAAGCCATAAATAAAGTTTTAGTCACCATGATTAGATGAATTATTGGTATTCACAAAACGAATTGGCATTCCATGTTATTTTCAGCACTTTGGGCATATCGAACCTTAGTAAAATCATCAACTGGTTTCACTCCCTTTCAACTCGTTTACGGTTTGGAATCTGTGTTGCCGATTGAATGCGAAATTTCGTCACTGAAATTAGCCGTAGAATTACTCCCAGCTACGTTTGAAGAGGGGAAACATTTCTTGTACTTGGCTCAACTGCATGAGAATCGATGAAATGCTGTAATAGCAAACGGGGCTCATGTTAAAAGAATAAAAGCCCAGTATGATAGAAGTGTTACCCCTCGAAAATTTTCAGAAGGAGACCTAGTTTTAATTTATGATCAAGCCAACGATAAGCTGGGAAATTCGTGCCCATGTGGCATGGTCCTCTCATTGTTAAGCGAAAGCTAGAAAAAGGGGCCTATGAGCTGATAGATTTTGACGGTGTCCCTTTAGATAAACCAAGAAATGGACTTTATCTGAGGTGATATTATGCTTAAACTTGGTGTGGAGATTTTTTATTAGATTATATTTCTTTACTGCTGGTGTGTCTTAGATTAGAAAAGCGTGCCTAGTTTAGAAGTGTGTTATTATCACTATTCCTGCTTATCTGAATTTTACTCCTGATATTTCAGATGTCGACATCTCTTCAAACCTACATTGGTTTTCCTGATGGTGCTTGTCGTAGTACACAGAACATTTCTTCCGCAACTTGGGTTATCTATTCACCCTCTGACGAGTTAGTATCCATGCATGGGGTAAGCCTTGGTCAAACAACAAATAACATTGCCGAGTATAGTGCAGTGATTGAGTTATTATATGAATCCATATCATTTGGAATTCGGAGTTTGATTGTTAGGTTGGATTCTGAACTTGTTGTATTACAGCTTAACATGATTTATGCCATTATAAATCCAGTGTTATTACGGTTATTTTTAAGAGTCCATCTCTTGGAACGTGAATTTGATTACATTGAATATCAATACATTCCAAGACATTTCAATACATTAGCAGATGTAGTTTCTTCTAGTATGATAAATCGACATTTGCAGTGATCAAAATAGTAAAGCAAAAAAACATCCATAATATGTACATAGATAGCCGGTAAATAGTGATATATCATAGTATAGAAGTGTTTTCAAAAAATATACATCGTCCTCAATCATAGGTTGGAAACACCTTATGATTAGCAAAATGGTAACACAAAAAGTAAAAAATGTGAGTCTACAACACGATCATCCCATCACTGATGGTGATCACGATAAGAAACCACTGCCCGAGCCACCCTACACAGGAACCTCTTAAAGGATCCTGGAACACCAATCACATATCTCTGCAATCTGAGTGGAATCTCATCTATGTTCGTCTCTGGAATATCTAGAGTCAGACACTCTAGATGATGCTCTAAATCAGACAATATTTCTGCTAATTGGCCTACTGGGGTTGGTGTGGCCGCAACTGATTGTCTTCTGTCATAAAGCTGGAGATGGGCTGGCTGCTGTGGGCCCACATCTGCATTCAAACAATTTTGGTTATTAATTTTCAAGACGATCAAAAATAATAAAAAATTAGAATTTAGAACTTGTTGAAAATAATTTTACCTGATTCGTCCCACTATTCCCCTACTAGGAGAGTCATCTCCCAGTCGTCGCGGAAATCTATCCCGGTGTATGGAAAGTCCTCAATGACAAAAATTTGGCGGTCCAGCCAACAAAAATATGAAGGAAGAAATCAAACAATCTCAGCGCCCTCAATACCGTGACGGGCCATCAATGCAACCCAACAAACCATCTTCGGTTCTCGGGGTTGACCAGCATCAACAGGAATAATTTGTGGAGCTAGCATGGGTACCCTCTCTCGAGAAAAAGTGACCACGATGGATCCATATCCAAATTTTTTTAGTTTTCCATTTTTCGCTCTAGTTAGTTGTCCTTTTACATTGGCCAACACAGCTTCGCACTAGTTGAAAATGGTGCCTCGAAAATAGTCCACAGCAATGCACATCTGGGAACCGGTAGCCACATGCAATGCGACACTCCCACACAGTCTGGTAACAATAAACGCAATAACTTTTAGCTCGGGACGGATGATAGTTTTTATATCAATCCGTTTGTCTCTAGGGTCTGCCTCATCATTACAGAACTCTTGTCGAAGACTAGCGACAGTTTGGCCACCTGGCCTAGTCCCAAACAAGGAAATTTGTTTGCCCCTGTTGGACAAACCAGTCAGAAAATAAATGTCCTCCAGCTCAATTTCGAGGTGGTGGCCGCCAATAATTAAATAGTGGTCCTGCACGTTCCACCTGTTTACCAGCCATGTCAGGAGGTCTACCTGTGCCCTCATGCCCTGAATGGCCCAGAATTTATACAAACCACATGCTCTTAATGCCTGCATTGTGGGAAAATGGAGCATTGCGGCGTCATCCACATCCTCATGCTCATGTTCTCTCCAAATCAACATCTTGTTGATCCTACAATCCATAAAAAGATATGTTAGAATAATCTAATTTGAAAATTTTTGGGCGGCAAATGAGAAATTTGATTTCGAAATTTAAATGTGTGGGGACCGCACTTTGCCTTCATACACAGTGGGTAGGAACACACGTGCTCTATGGAAAAAGTGTGAACCCACGACCTTTTTCTCCATAGAAAAAGGTCGGGGTCGGCAAGTCCCGTGTATTGTGCCTACGGACCCCCGCAGGCGATTTATTAAACATATTTCTCCCTTAAAAATAAAAAATAATGCCTAAAAATGAATTCTAAACTGATGAAAAGCAAGATTAAGAGGTCGTGGATTACCTGGGACTGATGGTTCTCAATTGAATCTTCACAGGAACTTTTTTACCCAAAAGCTTCTACTTTTCACTCTAAACTTGAACGGTAAAAATGAAATTGAAAAAGTCCCTTTTATAAGTTTTTTCGAATAGATGAATTTTTAATTTATTTAATTTTTACTTCAAAAATGGTACTTTGAAAGCATTTTTACTTATCTTAAACAGGTATGTGTAATGTTTCGAGTTTTTGTGCAGAAATTGGATTTTTCAGGAGAATTGATCATTTTTCAACAAAGAGCATACTTTTATCACTTTTTCGGACTCTTTCAAAAAATTTACGAAAAAGCGAAACATTGGAGTTCTCTTTTAAGCCCTTTTCAGACTCTCTAAATATGAAAATATTGCCGAGTACTTGATTGTTCGAACTCGTTAAAGTAAATTAATAATTGTCCCTTCAGTATAAGTTTACCCCTTTTACGGATTGAAATGGACTATTTATGAAAAAGGTATACGTTGACTAATTACGATCAATAGAGTTCTCTCCTACATTATTTTATCCTTTTTTGGGCTCGAGAGACTAAATTTATGAAAAAATACACCCATGGAGTTTTCTTCAGTTTTTTCTTCTGACTCCCTAAAATTGAAAAACACCTAGTTTCTCCTATACGAGACTCGTTAAAATTTAACAGTAAAGGACCTGTTCAATTTCAAAACAGGAACGAACCACTCCTTCTTACGGTTCAAATCTTAAACTAAGTTGGACTCATCCGAAGGATGAGCTTATAAACAAGAAAATGTTATCCTCCTCAAGCTTGTCAAAAATAAAGAGGTACTTGCCAGAAATGGTGGGGGAAAAGAGAGAAAAATGACTTGTTTGTTGTATTTTGAATTTTCGGAAATCCAGTTAACCACTCTTAAACATGACACTTTCATTCACTTGGGTTGGGAAATCCTTTGCCTAACATTTAATAAAACCTCATTGAAAATCTTCATCCGATTTCTGGGTATTAGCTTTGGGTCAATTGTCACCAAGCCATATGCAGTGTCGTTATGTGTTCAAGAGGACAATTCAAATAAAACCATTCATCTGCAAAATATTTGTCATCCATTTTGACTATCCCTGAGTCAGTCCTTGTCAATATACATTTTCAAAACTTGATCTATGATTTCACGTTGTGGGCTTGCCTACGACAGATCACTTTCTATCGACGACAACTCATTATCTAGGAAGTTGATCTAGAAATCGTCAGTACCTTGAAATCTGCATGCCTCAATGGCATGTTTCTCACCTTCGATGACAAGTTGCATCATTGACATTCGATCGAATGATTTCGTGATATGTTCGAATTCAGCTCATTCATTCACATTTCATGGATTGTACTGGGTAATTTGAGATCCATTGACATTACTGGTGGTTACTCTCACACTTGTTAACAGTTTACATCATTGACTGGTAATCAAGTGGTTTTTACCATGTTTGACTTCGACACATTCATTCACATGGATAGAATCGTACTAGTTCGAGATGCGGAAATCAAGACCCTGGATCTAGTTTCTACCATCCAGGCTACGAGGAATTTTGTTATCATTTATACAGTGGACTATTTATAAATAGATGGCTGCGTCCATACTATGTCTACACATGTCTATACTATGATGTACTCAAAATCATTCCTGTATCATAATAGTTTGAATCGGTTTCTAGTTAGTTTTGATCTGAGTATGGGAATGCCTACCTCAACGATGATATGATTACATATATATATTTTGCATTGAATTTTTTTATAGGTTTTGACTGGGGTGTCCACAGGATGATCCTTGAAATGATAAAGTACTGCACTCTTCATATATGACAGACTTCAGTTTCATCTATTCCAGAATTTGCACTTTAGGGGGAAATCTGTTACACTAAAAATTTTCATCCTGACATTCTGCTATGTGTATGAGCTCATTATTACTCATACTTCTCCCTTTGCAAGTCTAACATATCAGTTCCTCATATCAAGCCTTGAAAATCAGATAAAAGTTCCTAAAAATCTCCTAAACTTTGGTGTCGCACTTTATCTCTATCTTTCCTGTGGTCCCACACCTAATGTTCAGCTCTCTTGCGTACATGAATGCACGTTATCTGTGTTATGTGTGCATACCCTTGTAAGATAAAAAAGGCACAATTAAATTCCAAAAATCTCAATAAAAGTGAATTCTAGAAGCTTCCAGAAAATATCTTACGGTGATAGAACCGCTCTTATGAGGTGCATGTATCCCTTACCTTATGGTGCTAACCGCTTGATGTGAGGAGTCTATCACTTTGAAGGAGGATTCTATCCTTTCATAGTTGGAATAGAAAACCTCCTCTTTTCCACTATAAAAAGAGGCATTGAGTAGCCTCATGGGGATTTCAAGCTTTAGAATATTTGAAGTTAAGTGCTGTTGAGATTTAGACTCAGTTAACTAAGACTTTTGTGAGGAGAGATTACATACCTCTATTTGTCTTGGTTTGAGGAGTACAAAGCTTATCAAAGTAAAGGAGACTCCTGCTTCAGACCATAGGAAGGCCTGTGCATCATCAAGGCTCAGGTTGTAAGGTTTTCCTTCTTTTGAAATTAATACAAATATACTCGTTTTTATCAATAAGCTTTCAGTTAATGGTTTATTTCATAGATTCCTTGATCACTATGATAAGCATGGTTTATGATGATTTCTATACAGGTGCTATGTAATATTTTGCTTTTTTGTGACTGCAGGTTTATGAGGAAAACTCCTTCAAGCGCGCGAGGGATAATAACGACTTCAAACAAGCGCTGGACATATGGTAAGTCTTTTACACCTCTATAGAGCTTTTCATAGATCATATATGCTTAGAGAAAGATTAGTTCATTTGGCTATTTGTTGCTAGATACTTTTAGTACTAGGGAGATCGGTCTTGTAATCAAGACGAATTAATCCACACAACAGATGGATGTGAAAAAAATATTTCTTCATAGGGATCTATAAGAGGAGATCTACATGAAGCAACCTGAAGGCTTTATGGTGAAGGGAAAGAAAGAACTGGTATGCAGGTTGAAGAAGTCTCTGTATGGGTTAAAACATTCACCAAGGATGTGGTATCAGAAATTTGATACCTATATATGGGGACTTTGCTTCACCAAAAGCAAGGAGGATCACTGTGTTTATTTTAAATTAATTGGTGACCGTGTTATTTATTTGGTCTTGTATGTGGATGATATGTTGTTGCTTGGAAATGACAAAGAAATTATCCAAGATTTGAAGACCGAACTATTCTCCAAATTCGACATGAAGGATATTGGTGTTGCAAACTATATTTTGGGCATGGAAATTAAGAGAGATCGGGCAAAGAGGAAGCTCTGGTTAAACCAAAGGAAGTATGTCGAGACTATATTGTAGAGGTTCAATATGCAGGATAGTAAATAGGTGAATGTTCATATTCCTATAGCTATAAAGTTGTCTGCTGAATAGTGTCCCAAGACACAACAAGAAGAGGAAGATATGTCCCATGTTCCATATGCAAGTGCAGTGGATAGCCTGATGTATGCAATGGTCTATACTAGACTAGAAATTACACATGCGGTGGGAGTATTGAGCAAGTTTATGTCAAACCTAGGGAAGGATCATTGGACAACAGTGAAGCGAGTTTTCACATATTGACATGGCACTAGTGATTATGGCTTGTGCTACCAGGGAATACCAGGATTGGAAAGAATGTTGGACAGTGGCAGTTTTTTTTATGCAGACTGGGCTGGAGATTTGGACCAAAGAAGATCTGCAAGTGGGTATGTGTTTAGCCTATTTGGAGGCGTAGTCAGTTGGATGAGTAAAAGACAGTCTGTAGTGGCGCTTTCAACTACAGAGGTAGAATACATAGCAGCCACTCATGCAAGCAAGGAAGCATTTTTTTTGCAGAGATTGTGATCAAGTATGGGGCTGGTACAACAAGCTATAAGGATAGACTATGATAGCCAAAGTGAAATTTTCTTGGCTAAGAACCCTTCTTATCATTTAAAGACAAAGCAAATTTATTTTCAATATCACTTTGTTAGAGATATGGTTGAGGCTAAAAGGGTGTTGCTAGTAAAGGTGGACACTTTGAAGAATGTTGCAGATGGATTGACAAAGTCTGTGAGCACTCAAAAGTTCTCTTGGTGTAGAGAAACAATGGGTGTTGAAGAATTGCCCCAATGACTAAGCTCTCCTATGGAAAGAAAAAAAAAGTGCGAGAATGTTGGGTATGTGTTATATTCTTTCCACGACTAGCCCCACGCACTGTACGTTGCGCCGGGCGCAGCAGGGGGGTCATAGGGGGGTGGCAGCCCCCCCTGTCAGGGTCCGGGGCAGTGCCTTGGCGAATTTTTTTTTGGTGTGCGGACCCACTCATAGGCGGACCCACCCATGTTTTGTGCATGAGTTTGCACATGGTTTTGGGGTATGATGGTTTTCGGCCCCTGATATTTTGTAGATCTGGTCAAGGGAACTATGGTTATGTTCCAATCTAGGGTTAATGGATTGGGGTTTATGTATGCTTCGGCATGTATATATATGTGTTGTAACACTAAAAGGAATATAATGCAAAATCAAGCTGATCCTCCCGATTTGGGATCCAGGGGAAAATATCTGTGTTTATCTATTTTATGTTTTATTCTATCACTATTGTTTTTTTTCTATTATAAGATTCGTGTGTAGATAATTTCGATTCAGGGTTAAAACCTACACCCCTATTCCAAACCCATGAAAACTTGATTTGAAGACTACTTGTCCAGAATTGAAAAAAATGACTTGGAGCAAGTGTATTGTTGGAATTTCTCTTGAACCATAACACTTGTGCATAAACAGAAGGATTTTATTTTTATTTTTCATATTACTGACAAATAAATTTTTCACTTTTGTAAAATTCATCTCCATTACTTCACAAACTAAATTTAAATAAAAAATGTCCCTCTGATAGCAAGGTAATTTAGTGAGATGAAATGGGGGTGATAGGGTTCAGTTAAAATTCTGGTAAAAATTCAGTTGATAGGGTACTATATTGAATTCACAATGAAAGTGGAATGAGGGGAAGTGGATTAGTTTAGGGTGTTCAAAACCTCAAAACATGGGAAATTCCCAATATTCACTGTGGAAAAACTTGTGAAAATGTTTTTTAAGTTAATTAGGTGAAACAACGGTTATGAATCTAAGTAAAAATTCGGAGAAAATTTCAGTGAGGAGAATGGAACCTTAGCAACACAATGCAAGTGGAATTATGGGAAATGGAGAGGTACAGGGTATTCAAAACCCTAAAACACAGTCACCCTATGTTTTCATTGTCTTCACTTTTTCGAAAAGTGAGAATGAGGGTTTGATGGTGTGAAACATGTTATGAATAGTGATGTAGATGATAGGAGTGTATAGATGGGAAATATGGGATGTAAGAATCATATTTTAGATGATGGGTTATGTTTTTTAGATCCAAAGGGTAGGTTAGGGTTTGTCATAAAAAATTTTAATGTATCGACAGTGAAAATAAGGTAAAACATTATATGACATAAAAAAGATTTAAACCTTCAACATCCTACCCACAACAGTAGCATGGAAGGTTGCTTACCTTGTATGGAGGCTATAAAAAAGTATGGATGAAAATATTTGAGAGTTTTAAGGGTTTTGAGCTTCAAAATAGTGGAAACTATCCTCTAAATAGAAGCGTAACAATTGAGTTTTGTATCTATCAGAAGTGTAACAACTGAGATTTCTGCCAAGACAGAAATGTAACAACATGTTTCTCACCTTAGCGAGGAGCGTAACAAAAGGATTATACACTACCCAGAAGCATAATAAAAGTACTATACACTACCAATAAGCGTAACAAAATATCTTTACACTAACAAGAAGTGTAAAAAAAGGACTTTTAAAGGATTCCAAGTGGATTTTAGTGGGATTTAAGCTTTGAACAATGGTGTTTGAGCACTATGGAGAGCTAATGTGAAGATCAACTCTCTCACTCACATGAAAGGGTATAGTTAATAAAATGAGGGCTGATTTGGCTTTTATAAGCTTGTGATATGACCTTTACCACTTTTTCCTTTTGACACTTTATAATGACTCTTTTTAACACTTTGTGCAACTTGGAAGGTATCATGCTTCGCATTCAAATGAAATTAGAAGGCAATTTTTTTTGGCAATGACCTTTTGCTTTTTATTTTTTAATTATTTGACACTTGAAGTGATTTGGTGGACTTTTGAATGAAATATGAGGACAGAGTATGCGTTTTTATGAGACAAAACTTTTCCCTTTCATGAGACATCAAAACTACATTCTAAAAACATTGAAATATTTCACCTTTTGGATTTGACCCTTTTCAAAACTAGATGAGGTGTGTTTGAAAATTGGAAATGATTCATTAGTCATAGAGTGAGATAGTAGGCAAAAATTGACCTCCTTTAAAGCTTCAAATATCGAAATGAATCTTTGGATCGTTTCGTAAGACAGTGAGACATAATTTTTATTTTTCACGAGACAATGAAACAACTCTAGTTGTTTGGAACTTTTTGGAACTTGAGTCATATGAAACAAGAAAAATAGATTTTATTTAATATTCATAAACATACTTTCTCCTTCATTAGGTTATATGAATGAAATGGAGTGTTTCTACCTTGTGTTCAATGAAAATTTGAAGATTTTTCCGAAGGCGGGGTTGAACCTAGACTTGACCTATATGAGATGGAATTACCTAACCCTAGACATTTTCAGTGATGATGATGGAAATGGTCACCTTGAAAGTAGAATGGCGATGAATGAAATGAAGGAGCAACAAAAATTGTTTAGACCTCTTCAGTGGCCAAAATTATTTTGAGGACATGATAAAAAAAAAGTAAAAAAAACATTGACCTATGACTTTGTGGAAAACAATTGAAAGAGCTATTTGATAAATGGAATACTTGAGCTAATATTTTCTCTAATTTGGGATGGCGAATCCTTGAGGGGGTGCTAAGAACACCGTATATCAAGTAGCCTTACCATTGGGCGATGGAGTCAAGCTGGACTTTGGAAAATTTTGACAAACTAGAAATGATGAACTAATTTTGGAAATGACTTTGAGTAGAGAAAAATGACTTGACTCTAACTTGAAATCTGACTCTGAATAAAACAAAAATTACAAAAATTATTCATGACAACATATCATCGAGACTCGAGGACTTAAAATACTGATGAAAACACCCGCCTGCTAAAGACATATGTACATCATGTGGAATGATCCTTCTAGTGTAACCAATCCAGCAAATGGATACTTACTAAAATCCTACTCACACGTTCCTTGACCAGGCAGGAGAAAAACGAAAGTGGCAGCTCAACTTCTCAACTCATTCCCATACCTATCTTGACAAACATGGAAAATTATTCCTCTACTGATAACTGCAAAAACTCACCAGAGGATCATGGAAAGCATGTAACATATGATCTACTGGATTATTAAAATTAGGAAAACAAACCTTATTCCACAATGTTGGTTTGTCTATATGTTCAAATTGATTCCCAACAAATGGAACGAGAGAAAAATATTTTTCATTATTATGATCCAAAATAGATAAGGGCTCTCATTTTTTTTGAATTTCATCAACCATAACAACAAGATAATATCCAACTAGAATGTCTTCATCACTAACTAGATCAAATAGAAGGTGGCGAGGTTGCTACAACTCATCATTAGAATCATGAAATAAAATTTTTCTTTCATTATTCAACTTTGATTGATCTTTAATTATGGAAGAAAATATTGTCTGTTGGAGATGTTCTTGTGGATCATAAGATTGTTGCAAATAAGAAAATGATTCTTCAATGATATGCTAAATTAATTTTACTTGGTGATTGGCAAGAGGACTTTGTTCGACAAGCACAGTGCTAATGTGTACAGCCATAGGATCTAGAATAACCTATTATTTTTCATCATTCTATTCTTCTTGATTAGTTATAGGTTGCTGAGTTTATTCCTTAACCTTTAGCTGATAAGTGTGTTGTGTTGCTGCTAGAATTGTTTCTTATGGGGAATATTTATGAGCATCTAGAAAATATACATCATTTGTTTCTTCATCAATCAAAGAGGAGGCTAATGTGTTCTGAGTATGATCTTGTGTATCAATGTAATTAGCTCCTTCAGATTGTTTTTGGAAGGAAAAATCATAGAAGGATACAATGATCTATTCATCGTCCATACATTCGGTATCATAATTTATTTTAATATATGGAATAAAACCTTCACAATAACCACAATTTTTTTTTAAAAGAGATAAATAAATATGAGAATTCCCATAATTCTCGAAGAACACTCTATGGAAATATTTAAGAGAACATAATATTCTTTCTCGTCACCCTTCATACCATGATCTTGCTTTCCCTTCCAAGGTAGCCAAAATCATTTTCATCAAGAAATCCTCAGGAAACTCAATCTTTAGTTTACATACATGCATGCGAAATCTAACCAGATGTAGAACAACCTCATCCTCATTTCCATCTATGAATTTGGGAAGATAAGTTTGCCAATATATGCAAGGAATTCGATTTGGAAAACTAGGAATGTGAGCACAATTCGTAGGGGCATACATTATAGCAGTTGAATCCATCTCGAAAACAATGGAGTCACCAAAATTTTTTTCAAGCTACCGCTTTTTGAATAGTGGAATCACCATGAGAACTATGAACCTTCGGTTTATTCAACACTGAAGTCGTCGGGTGAAATATGCACAACCTTTCTTGTGCCTGACCACTGTTCACCATCAGCAATCAGAGCTAATCTTTTTCATTCTTTCACATCAAATATTTAACCTTTCCTCCCAGGAAACAACAACAAGAATGTTATCACTCTCCCCAACTTCCTAAGGCTGGCAGTAGGTTTGGAGAAAGGTAACCAAAGACCAACTTTAGGCCATGTAGCTAGCCATACCTAGACCAGAGAGGGCTCTCTATTTTTCACTTTAAATAGTCAAATGAATGGTTGAGTATCATAATATTTTAGGCTAGATATGTAGGCTTAAATGAGTAAAATGTGTTTGATATTTGAATGTTAGATAAGAAAGTTAGTAAAAGGACTGTAAACGAGGTTGCTACATATGAAATCGAGGTTGACATGTAGGGAACCTATTAGGCAAGCATTAGGGGAGTTTTGAGGTCTAAAATGGGCCTCCTAATGAAACTATAAAATAGTAGTGGAAATAATAAAATAAGATTAGATTACATCATCAAAATTTAGAGGGAAAAAATAAAAAAATAAATTTTCAACACGTATTTTTAGCTTATCTCCCTATGGGTTTACTCAAATTTACGGAAAAAACACTCGTTGGATGCATAATTTGATTCCTCATACAATAAGTACCCATTTTGCATACTTTCGATGGATCCTACTACACGAAAATTGAGAAATTATTGAAAAAAATTATTGCAATCATATTTTTCATGTTTTTCTCAATTTTCATGTAGTAGGATCCTTCAAAAGTATGAAACATGGGTACTCCTTGGAAGAGGAATTAAAATTTTCATCCAATGAGTAATCCCTCTCGAAATTTTAGTAAAACCTTAGGGAGATAAGTTGAAAATATGAGTTGAAAAAGTAGTTTTATTATTTTATTATTTTTTAATCGTTTTGCCTTTTTACTCCAAAAATGGTGAATCATACCCCATGGTTGACATCATCATATTGAATCCTATTGGTTCTTACAAATTTTATTTTGGTTGTACATTTTTCTTAGGAGGCCCAATTCAGACCTCAAAATTTCCCTAATGGTAGGTATTTTGGCAACATATTAATCGTTCATTGAGTATAAGATGAAGATGGAGTAGGGTTTGAATGATCACTGAAAGTGATTCCATTGAATTATGAAGAAAATGAACATAATATGGAAAATATTTCATAAAAAAGAGCATTCATAATATGAATTATACTTTTAAACTCACAAGATAGACATGTATGAAGAAATAGCCATGACATTAAGCATAAGATAATAAGAAAACATGAGAAACATAGATATTACAAATCATACCGAAAGTATCTCACAATATTCCCTACAAATTGTCTCCGATTTCATTCCAAAAGCTAGTTACAAGAGCTCCACAACAAAATATCAGACTATCCAACCTCAACCATGACAAAAGAGAGTCACTAACAGAGTGTTCTAGAAGCGTAAGAAAGCCCTTTGAGAGGAATTTTGGAGGTCTTACCAGAGGATTTTGGGGCTGAAATTGGTATGGCTAGAAATCTTAGGCTGTCTGCTATAAAATAGAGTCATTAAGCACTAAAAAACCATGTTACAAACCCTTGAAAAGTTGATTTTAAGACTACTTGTCCAAAAGTCCATAAAATGACATGGAGCAAGTGTATTGTTAGTATTTCTCTCAAGCTATAGCACCTATGAATACAATGAAGGAGGTTTTTGGTCTTTGACCTATGATTGCCAAAAACGTCTTTCACTTTTTTAAAATTCATCGTCTTTACTTTAGAAACTAATTTTGAAGGAAAACTTTCCCTGTGTGCAATGTAAACCCTAACAAATGACCACGAGCTGTAAAAATGATGCCATGTGTCTAAGTTGGCTCAAAATTGGAATTGTGACCTCCCTTGTATCTCTTCTTCTCACTTTCCATGGTGTTTGTAACTGGAATGATGAAAACCCTAGGGTGTCAATGAAATCATTGAATGAATTGGAATATGGAAAAATAGATTGTAGGAAGGTGTGATTTTCGTTGATGAAATGAAGGGCCTTGAAGCTTAGAAAAATTCTAGGAAACTTTGAGTAGGTAGTGTTGTGTTTTAGCTTCAAGTTGTAGGTGTAACGTGATAAAATGAATGCATGGAAGGCTACAAAATATTTAAAACATAGAAAATTCCCAATTTTGACAATGAGAATACCGTGTCTAATAGTAGAGTAAGTTTGTGAGGTGAAATAGGAGCGATGCGGTTGAGAAAAAAATTAGAAAAAAAAAAAAATTAGTGAATAGGGTAGTGTCTTGCCTTCATAATTAAAATGGAATGAATGCAAATAGAGGATTCTAGGATGTTGAAACCCTTAAAACACAATCATTTACCAATTTTGACTCTAGGAAAAACTAGTGAAGAAGTGTTTTTGATATTTGTGGACCATAGATATTGATAAAAATTCACTAGGTAGGTTGACACCTTAGCTCCACAGTGCAAGTGGAATGAGGGAAAATTAAGGGGTTTAGGTCATTCAAAACCCTAAAACACAGCCATTTCCCTGTTGAAACATTTAGGGTAAGGGTTTGAATGGTTTGATTCATGTAATGGATGATGTGTGGGGATATGCATATGTATAGATGGGGCATGGGTGTGTAGGTTTAGGTTTTATGTGATAGGTTAGGGTTTAGGCTCAATAGGGTAGCCTATGTCTTAACAAAACATTTTTTTTATCTGAGGATAGTGAATCATATGGAGAATACATTAAAAGACATAAAATGATTAAAATATTCAATATCTAACCCACAACATTAGCATTAAAGGTTGATTACCTTTTATGGAGGCTAAATCAAAGGATGGATGAAAATATTTAAGAGTTTGGAGGGTTTAGAGCTTCAAAATACTAGAAATTGTCCTCTAAACAGAGCGTAACAACTGAGTTTTGTATCTCCCAGAAGTGTAACAACTGAGATTTCTGGCGAGACAAAAAGGTAACAATGTGTTTCTCTCCTCACAGAGGAGCGTAACAAAAGGATTATACAGTACCCAAAAGTGTAACAAAGGAACTCTAGACTACCGAGAGGTGTAATAGAAGGACTTTACACTACCTAGAAGCATACCAAAAGGAATTTACACTAACCAGAAGCATAACAAAAGGAATTTTAAAGGATTCAAAGTGGATTTCAGTGGGATTTAAGCCTTGAAATTTGGAGTTTGATCACTATGGAGGGCTAATGTGAAGGGAAACTCTCTCACTCACAAGAAAGGGTATAGTGAATAAAATGAGGGCTGCTTTGGTTTTTATAAGCTTGTGAGATGACCTTTACCACTTTTTCTGTTTGACACTTGACACTGACTCTTTTTAACCCTTTCTAAAACTTGGAAGGTGACATGCTTCCCCTTCAAATAACATAATAAGGAAGAATTATTTGGAAATGAACCTTTTCTTTTGATTTTTGCATTCTTGGACACTTTAAGTGATTTGATGGACTTTTGAAAGAAATATGAGGATAGAGTCTCCCTTTTCACGAGACAAAACTTCTTCCTTTCATAAGACAACAAAACTACTTTCTAAAAACTTTGAAATCTTTCACCTTTTCGATTTGACCCTTTTAAAAACAAGGTGAGGCGTGTTTGAAAATTGGAAATGAGTCCTTTTTCTTAGACTAAGATATCAGGTCAAACTTGACCTCCTTTGAAGCTTTGATAGTCAAAATGACTCTTTGGATCCTTTCATAAGACAGTGAGACATAATTGTTCTTTTTCATGAGAGAATGAAACAAACTGGAGTTGTTTGGAACTTTTTCAAACTTGAGCCATATTAAACAAGAAACATGGCTTATATTTCATCTTCATAAAGATAATTAATCCATCATTACGGTCTTATGAATGAAATGCAGGGTTTTTGCCTTGTGTTCAGTGAAAATTTGAAGATTTTTTCAAAGGCAGGGTTGAACCTAGACTTGACCTACATGAAATGTGATGACCTAACCCTAGACCTCTTCGGCGATAATGATGGAGATGGTGACCTTGAAACTGATGATGGTGATGAGCTTAACAATGGTGGCGATGAATGGAATGAAGGAGCATCGAACATGATTTAGAACTTTGGAGTGACGAAAATTATTTTATGAGGACATGATCGAAAAAAAAAAAAAAAAAACTGACATGTGACCTTTTGGAAAACAAATGAAAGAGTTATTTGATCACTAACATACATGAGCTAACATTGGCTCCAGCTGGGGATCGAAACTCCTTTATGAGGTGTCAAGAAAATCGTAGATCTGGTAGCCTTACCATTGGGTAATGGAGTCAAATTGGACTCTGAAAAAACTTGACAAACAGGAAATGATGAACTAATTATGGAAATGAATTTGACTAGAAAACATTGACTTAAATCTAACTTGATAACTGAATCTAACTAAAACAAAACTAACAAAATTTATTGATGGCAACATATCATCGAGACTTGAGGACTTCAAATCCTAATGAAAACCACCAGCCTGATGAATACATATGTACAATCATGTGAAATTATCCTTCTAGTGTAACCAATCCAACAAATGGTACTTATTCAAATCCTACTCACACATTCCTTGAGCATGAAGGAGAAAAACGAAAGTAGCAACTCAACTTTTCCACTAAATCCAACACCTGTATTGACAAACTTGGAAAATTATTCCTCTACTGCTAACTACAAAAAACCTCACCAGAGGACCATGGAAAGCATGTAACATATGATCTTTTGGATGATTAAAAGCAGGAAAAAAAACCTTATTCCACAATGCTAGTTTGTTTATATGTTGAAACTCATTCCCAACAAATGGAATGAGAGAATTTTTTTTTTCATTCTCATGATCCACAATAGGTATGGGAACTGAATTTTCTTGAATTTCATCAAACACAACAACAATATAATATGCAAACAAGGTGTCTTAATCATTAAATAGACCACATAAAATTTGGCGAGGTCGCTACAACTCATCATTAGAATCATGAAATAAAACCTAGCTTTCATCGTTCAAATCTGATTGATATTTAATTATGGAAGAAAATACTATATGTTGGAGATGTTCTTGTGGATCATAAGACTCCCGCAATCAAAAAATTATTCTTCAATGATATGATCAATTACTTTTACCTAATGATTGGCAAGAGGAGTTTTTTCGACAACCACACTGCTAATGTGTACACCCACTGGATATAAAATAACCTATTCTTTTTAATTATTCTCCTCTTCTTGATTAGTTTCAGGCTGTTGAGTTTCTTCCTTAACCTCTAGCTGATCGGTTTGTTGTGTTTCTTCTAGAATTGTTTCCTGTGGGGAATATTTATGAGCATCTAGAAAATATACATCATCTGTTTCTTCATCAATCAAAGAGTAGGCTATTGTATGTTGAATATGATCTTGTGTATCAAATTGATTAGCTTCATTGGATTGTTGTTGGAAGGAAAAATCATAGAAGGCTCCAATGTTATCTTCATCATTCATACATTATGATATCATCAATTATTTTAAGATATGGATTAAAACCTTCATAATAATCACGGCAACCTTTTAAAAGAGACAAAGGAAGAGGAGACCTCCCATAATTATCGAAGAACACTCTATGGAAATATTTAAGAGAACATAAGCTTCTTTCTGGTAACCCTTCATACCATGACCTTGCCTTCCCTTGTAGGGTAGCCGTAAAAATTTTCATCAAGCAATCCTCAGGAAACTCAATCTTCAGTTTACATTCAATAATGTGAAATATAACAAGATGTAGAAAAACCTCATCCGCATTTCCATATATGAATTTGGGCAGATAAGTTTTCCAATCTATGTAAGGAATTTGATTTGGAAAGCTAAGAATATGAGCACAATTCATAGGGGCATACCTTCTAGCAGTTGAATCCATATTTAAAATAATGGAGTCACAAAAAAAAATTCCAAGCTACCAGTTTTTGAACAGTGGAATCGCCATGAAAACTCTGAACCTTTGGATTCTTCGACACTAGAGTCACCAAGTGAAATATGTGTAATATTTCTTGTGCCTGACCACTATTCACCATCAGTAATCAGAGCTAATATTTATCATTCTTTCCCATGAAATATTTAACCTTCTCTCCCTGGAAACAACGACAAGAATGTTATCACTCTCCCCAACTTCCTAAGGTTGACAGTGGTATTGGAGAAAGGTAACCATAAACCAAACTTTAGGTCACGTAGCTAGCCCTAATGAGACCAGAGAGGGCTCTCTCTATGTCACTTTGCAGTCAAATTTATGACTGGATATAATGTTTTAGGCTAGCTATGATGCTCAAGATATTAAGGCTTTTTTTGTTTAGAGTTTTGCTGGATGTGAATGACAGTTAGGAGACTAGGTTTAGGGTATTGATCAGATTTCAAAGGTTTAGTTGCAGAGGTAAGGGTGAGGCCAGGTAGGTAAGATAAGAAGCATGACTAATTTTTCATTGTGTATAGAGTGAAATGATAGGGAATGAGAATGAGCATTAAACTGAATTCGTTCATCAGAAGAGAAAGACAATTTTATGAAAATCTTATGAAAAACAGAGCATGGAAAGAATGTTTTTTGTCAATAAACTGATAATACTTATCATAAAGAAGCATATATTTGAAATATGAGTAACATAACATTAAAAATCATGAGTTTATAGATAAAAACAAATTCTCAAAGGAATACCACAAGAGTCTCAAACACTATGTCTGCAAAATTGTCCTTGATTTCATTTGCAAAAGATTGTACAATAGCTCCACTACAAATAACAACTATCCAACTCCAAAAATAACAAATGGGAGTCCAATTATATAAAATATAGACCATGATACCTCAATAGGTCAATAACATCCAAAATGGGTCATAAATTCAAAAGATGAGTTATTTCCTAGTTTCTACGGAGGTTAGAAACCATTCCCTTAAATTTAGCTACAAACTAGGAGTGTTTGTCCCTTACATTAATTAAAAATTCCATCATCATACGAATAAAAAACCAACCTAATAACCTATTTACAACTCATAGCCTTAAATTTGTGACCATTTCCTTGCCTTATAGCTGTACTAAAGGAATCCAATGTTGATTTGTGACAATTCTGACTGGTGAATTTAAAAACAAATTGTAGAAGCGTAATAGAGCATTGGATGCACTTTTGAGGAATTTTAAAAAATTCCAAATTCACTTTTGAAAAAAATTTCAACTAGCCCTCTATGTCTAGTTTCCATAACATCTTGAATTTTCCAAAATGGACGATGGGAAGGCCTTCAAAAATCCATTCTCCCAAGGTTACTCTAGTGTGTTCTAGAAGCATAAGAGTGTGTTCCAGAAGCGTAACAAAGCCCTTTGGGATGGAATTTGGAGGTTTCCCAGGGAATTTTTGGGATACAAGTGGCACTTTTGGAAATCTTGAGATTTCTTCTACAAAATGGAGTCCTCAATCACTGCAAACCCTTGTTCCAAACACATGGAAAGTTTATTTGAAGACTAGTTGTCCAAATTGCAGAAAATGAACTGGTGAAAGTGTATTGTTGGAATTTATCTCAAACCATAGAAATTGTGCATAAATTTAAGTAGGATTATTTTCTTTGGCATATTATTGACATAAACCTCTTTCACTTTTGTAAAATTCATCTTCATTACTCCAGAAATTGATTTTGAATCCAAATTTTCCCTGTGATAGTAGGGTAAGTTAGTGAGAGGAAATGGGGTTGATAGGGTTCAGTAAAAATTATGATAAAAACTCGGTGGATAGGGTAGTGTATTTAATTCACAATTAAAATTTAATGAGGGGAAATGGACGAGTTTAGGGTGTTAAAAACCTCAAAACACATGAAATTCCCAATTTTGACTATCGAAAAACTTGTGAAAACGTTTTTTAAGTTAAGTAGGTGAAACAAGGGTTACGAATCTAATTAAAAATTCCAAGAAAATATTGGTGAGGAGTATGGCACCTTAGGTCCATAATGGAAGTGGAATTATGGCAAATGGAGGGTTATAGGGTAGTGAAAACCCTAAAACATAGTCACCCTATGTTTTCATTGTCTTCACTTTGTTGTAAAGCTAGAATGAGGGTTTGATGGTGTAAAACATGTTATGAATGGTGATGTAGACAATAGGAGTGTATATATGGGGCACATGGGACGTAAAAATCATGTTTTAGATATTTTTTTATGGTTATTAGGTCCAAGGGGTAGGTTAGGGTTTGTCATAAAAAAAATTTAATGTATGGACAATGAACACATGGTAAAACATTAAATGACATAAAAAGATTTAAACCTTAAACATCTAACCCACAACAGTATCATGGAAGGTTTATTACCTTATATGGAGGATATATCAAAGGATGGATGACATATTTGACATTTTGGAGGGTTTTCAGCTTCAAAGTGATGGAAACTATCCTCTAAACAAAAGCGTAACAATTGTGTTTTGTATCTCCCAGAAGCGTAAAAACTAAGATTTATTCCAAGACAGAAAGGTAACAACATGTTTCTCACCTCACACAGGAGGGTAAAAAAAGGATTCTACACTACCCAGAAGTGTAACAAAAGTACTCTACACTACCCTGATGCATAACAAAAGGACAATTAAAGGATTCCAAGTTGATTTTAATGGGATTAAAGATTTGAACTTTATATTTTGAGCACTATGGAGGGATAATGTGAAATGAAACTCTCTCACTCACATGAAAGGGTATAATGAATAAAATTAGGGTTGTTTTGGCTTTTATACTTGTGAGATGACCTTTACCCCTTTTTCCTTTTGACACTTGACAGTGACTCCTTTTAACCATTTGTGCAACTTGGAAGGTGACATGCCTTCCCTTCAAATGACATAAGAAGGAAGAATTCTTTGGCAATGACCTTTTTCCTTTGATTTTTTCATTCTTTGACACTTGAAGTGATTTGATGGAATTTTGAGTCAAATATGAGTACAAAGTCTACCTTTTCATGAGACAAAACTCCTCCCTTTGATGAGACAACAAAACTACTTTCTAAAAACTTTGAAATCTTTCACCTTTTGGATTTGACCCTTTTCAAAACATGATGAGGGGTGTTTGAAAATTGGAAATGATTCCTTTGTTTAAGACTGATATAGTAAGTCAAAGTTTACCTGCTTTGAAGCTTTGACAGTCAAAATGATTCTTTGAATCCTTTTATAAGACAGTGAGACAAAATTGTTATTTTTCACGAGACAATGAAACAAACTAGAGTTGTTTGGAACTTTTTGGAACTTAAGCCATATGAAACAAGAAATATGGCTTTTATTTCACCTTCATAAACATACTTGCTCCTTAATTATAATTTTATGAATGAAATGGAGGGTTTCTGCCTTGTTTTCAGTGAAAATTTGAAGATTTCTCCTAAGGCGGGGTTGAACCTAGACTTGACCTATATGAGATGGAATGACCTAATGCTAGACCTCTTTAGTGAGATTATGGAGATTATGACCTTGAAAATTATGATGGTTATTACCTTAAAAATTCCTGCAATCAATGGAATGAAGGAGCAACAAACATGATTTTGACCTCTTCAATGACCAAAATTATTTTCTGAGGACATGGTCAAAAACTTTAAAAAACAATTGACCTATGACTTTGTGGAAAAAAAATGAAAGAGTTATTTTATCACTGAAATGCCTGAGATAACAAGATATATTTGGAGCTTCATGAACAAGTTTCTAAGGTTTGAATATTTCTCTAAGTCTTCCATTTCATGCTTGTATTCATTTCTTTAAAAAAATATGTGTTTTTACATTGTTGTCTCAGGGTGAACTATTTTCTAGCATAAGAGGGTTGTTAAGAAATATATTTTTGTTCTCCTATAGTTATCATGATATTAGATTTGTTATATATTATGTTCTCATGACTACTATTTAATACAAGTTTTCCTATGGACTATCTATTGAATTTGTCCAGAAAGTTAAAAAATATGAAGGAAAAGGAAATTATGGTACAAAAATTCACTGAATAATTGCATAGGTTTTTCATAAGATATGAACAAAGTGATGGGGGTGATTATATTTTTAGGAAATATGGCTAATGTATTGTCCTTCATGGAAACCTAATTGATGTGTTATCATTTGATGGAAACCTACTTGATGAAGATGTCAACATGATGATAACAGGATGTGTCTACAAGCTAGTACACATATAACAGAAAGTTTAGAAAAAGGAATATAAATTCAAAGACATAAGAATAATGAAGGTGATGTTTTAAGAAGTACACCTGGGTTCTGTGAATAAAATTCATGTACATATGCGAGTATAAAGATGAGAAAACGTGTATATATTTCGCAACATGGTATTCTAAATACCAAGGGTATTTACCATAGTATTAGCCTATAGTAATGAGCACGTCAAAAAATATTTGATCCCATCTAGGAATACCATCGACCTTTCTATGGATTTGAGCTGTTGTATTTGCTAAGGCCTAAACTATAAAAGGAGATTAAGGTCAAAGTGTTTTATAGTGCAAGTGATTAGTATTTGATGAATAGTTCGATCTGAAGCAAGTATGTGTTGTACTAGTTATTAACGAGTGTTTAATTTAAGTTTGCACCTAGAATATGATGATGGATCCAATTTAATAGTTCTAAAATGCCTATATATTGATAATATCATTATGGGCTATTTTGATTTCTCAAGCTAATGTTTTGACATGTGTTTATTACCTTATATGCTGAGATATGGGTTTGTCTGAAGGTCAGATGTGCAGAGAAAGTATAAGTTAATAATTGCAAACCTATATGGGGTTTTGATAACTAAAAGGCGCATACATGCGTGGGTCTTATTCCGTTAATTCACTTGTCGAATTTTCAATTTGGATAGAGCTGTACGAGGGTTTGATTACTGAAAAGCACGTATACATGGGAAAATTTTTGTGGGAAGCACGTATATAGGGCATGGTTTTTTTGAATATGATGTATGATGTGTCTAATCCATCTTGATGTGTTTAATGTTTTCTTTCAATGGATTCTTCATGATGATATGGCTTTAATAGTGATGATTGAAGTTGAATTTGTTGATAACTGATATGTTGAATAGTAATAATGCTACTATTTGTAAGTGGTTCAGAGACGTGTGATGGTTGTGTGATTATTTCAAAATGATTCAGTGGTTTAGTGTGTAACTCAATGTTTATTTTAGAATGACAATGATTCAGTTTCAGGGTTCAATATTTTTAGGTCTGTGCACAAGTATGCTTGAAGGAAGTCATGTATACATGAGGATATGATAAATAATAGCAGCATATATATTATGAAATTTTGTTGATCAAGGTTTTTAGCTGGTTGAGTAAGTTGATGTAGTGTCTAGGTTCAGTGTTGGTATTTTATTTTTACCTTAAATGACGGTAGTGGGTGCAGTCTAGAAATTTGATGAAAAGTGGCCTACAAGTTGTGATGTTTTGAATTAGCTGGATCTAGTGTGAAAATTTATGAAATGTGGTCCATGGTAGTGATGATGGTTGGATCCTTTAGTGAGGGAGTCAAATCTTCCTTCTACCGATAAATGCTAAATCAAATCAGGGGGTAGGAGCTCCCTTTCGGTGGGTGTCAAGAAATGGGATTAGGGGGTTATATCTCCCTTCCAATGGGTGATGGAAGATGAGAGAAGGTTGTAACCTTCTGTAGGTGGGTTCCTACATGCTGGTATGAGTCTGCTCTAGTACAATATTGTAAAAAGTGTTTCATTATAAAAAAAAATAAGAAATATGATAACAACGGTGTTTTTCTCTCACATTGGGTTTCCACCTAAAACCCTTGGTGTTCATGTGTGTTTCTTATGTGTGATGGTTTATTTTTTCTTACTACAGATGGTTACTATTTAATTAATGCTTAATGAGGTACTAATACACTCGTTCAACTTAAACAAATGATGAAATAATTGAAAATTAAGTTAACTTGATATACGCTAGTTGTTTGCATAACAATCATGTACATATGCATGTTTACTTCAGAAAAGTTGCGTACATAAATTTGAATAAGAAAAGAAAAGTTTAAGTGAATTTTTAAATACTTATTCACCCCCCCAGTATTTTTCCCAACAATTGGTATCATAGCAGGTCCTTCAGAACAATGTTGATCGGTTGAATGAGATCTGTCAAGATGGTCACAAATGAGCATTTTCTATCAGGCCACCTTTAATTAATGAAACTAACTTTCTCTTTTGGAAAGATAGGACAAGAGAATATTTATAGTCATTGGGAGTTGATGTATGGGAAATTGTTGAAAGTGGATATCAATATGTAGCCTCCATTCCCACATATACTGTACGAAATAAACAATATGAAATCAATGCAAGGGTTGTGAATTCCATCTTGGGAAGTCTAGCCGAGTCTGAGCTTGTGAAAGTAATGAAGCTAGAGAAAAAGAAAGGACATGTGGGATAAGCTTATCCAAAGTTATGAAGGTGAAACCTAGGTAAAAAATGATAAACTCCAACCACTTATAATATAGTATGAGACACTTAAATACATGATGATGAAAGCGCTACAACACTTTTTCTTAGAGTAGATGAGAATTTTAATTCCATGAGAAATATTGGTGAAGATATAAAATATGTTACTATTGTTGATAAAATTTTGAGATCACTAACTCCAAAGATCAATTATAAAGTCTCCTCTATTGATGAAATGGAGGATCTGAATAATATCGCACTTGATCAACTCCATGTAATATTCATGAAATTTTAGATGGGGAAATTTGGTGCTTCATAAATGAGATAAGCAAGTTTCAAAGCCACATATAAAGGAAAAATGAAGGAAGGACCCAAATACATAAGCTACATATGAGATGAGGAAGAATCAAGCTTCATGAGAAAGTTGCAAGCGGGAACTGGAAAATTCAAAGGTATGCTTCCATTTGAGTGTTTTTCTTGTGGAAGAGTAGGCTATTATGCATATAAATGTCCTTATAGAGAAAATCATAAAGAGAATAGAAAGAATGTTGCGAGAAGGAATTTATCTCACAAAAATATATTTTACTCTAATGAAGAAATTCATAGAAAATCTGATGATCAAGAAAATTCTAATGTAGATTCTAACAGTTCTTATCTAGTACACATGGATCTTGAAGATCAGTGAATTAATGAATCATATAGTTGTGAGGTAGAAGATTTTATGAAAACTCTAAGGGAGATCGATAAACATAGGAATGCTAACAAAGAATTGGAATAAAAAGGAAAAATTATGATTGAATAAATAAACAGGGTCAAAACAGAATTAGAAGAAACCAATAGAATAAAATAAAGCATAAGAAAACAACTCCAAGAAAGGGGAAAGCATCGTGCAACATTAGAATAAAAAATTATGATCCTAAAATAATATTACGAGAATATCAAGAAATGGGCTAAGGCATCTGAGTCTCTAGAAAATATTATTAATGAACACTGTCTCTTGTTTGATCAAGACTGTAATTGTGTATGATCATACACAATGTCATGGAAAAATCCAATGTAGTGTTGTGCAATGTAAAATTGAATCAAGTCACTCATCTCTAAGAAAATATGCTAGATCAAGGTCAAGATCAGTCCCTAGGAAAAAAAATGGTTTTATGGTTATTCTTTTTCTTATAACTCATTTGGACATAAGGCCACTAATTCCAGGTCAGATATATAGAACAAAAAAAGGAGATGGGATAAGTTCCAACACATAATTATAAATTGCAAGTAGATATGGAGGAAGAAGTAGCCTCAATAATAAAGATAGGTAATATTGACCCTACTATAGTCCAATGATTCTTAAATCCTACTTCTCACAGTGACTCCACTAGTGATGTCAGGTACATAACCCATAAGAGAAGAAGATGATTATATGGTCCTCAATATTAGTGATGATTAATCTCAAGGGGAGAAATAAATCTGTCGTCTTGATGATGATTCCCATGGTTGTGTTAATATTCATGTTGCTTATATTACTGCCAATGCATCTGGTGTAGTAACAACGAACAGGTACAGACAATACAAGCTCAGGGCGACTTGTATTCATTAAGTTTCAGTACATTTCACTTTATTTACTTGAATACTATGAAATAAAGTCATGTATATACACAAGTTATAATCTAGACAATCATTTATGTTTCTCTATGATGAAGAAATAATGGGAAAAACTCAAGAAAAGACTCTGGTATGCTTCAGACAACTATTATTTGACTTTATTATTCTGATGTTGATGGTTACAGACTTATGTTGATAGTATTTATAAGTGGTTTTTGATTTTATGAGTTGTTTATGATTTCATGGATAAAAAATTCACGACATTAATTTTATGTCCTTACTAATGTATGAGTTGATATGACGAGATTTAAAAGTGAAATGTTGCACAATTTAGGGGGACCATTTACTATGCTTATAACAATGCATTGTTGGAATTATGTTTTCTTAATAATTCCTTGGTACATGATAATTCTTATCATTGGTGATGTTGCTGAGGATACTCATCTTACTGAAGTGTTTGAATGATGATGCACAGACTGCTTATGGTTAAACTATGGAATATACTTATCTATTATGAAATTTGTGATGGTAGAAGACTCTCTAGCGATGATGCATGTATATATGATATGTTGCCGATTATTTTTCTTCTTTATGGAAATAACATGTAGATCTTGCTATGTTTATTTGATGATGATAGTGTTGTCATAGATGACACCTATGGTGCTTATACATGCTACATATACATTTTATGATGCAAATTAAAGAGATCTTATGGGTGGCTACTTATGTTGCATAATGGAGAATTTTTTTTTAGTATTATAACTCTTCTTATATGAAGATAATGGGTCAAGAGAATGATACTATTATAGGATTCATGAAGACATGGTTATTTCTACATCTATTGGATGATGCTAAGAATGATGCTACAATTCCATATATTACTTTATAATGGTATGATTGGTTCTCACCTATGTTGTTCACAAGTTGATGATATTTAAAATGTACACGTGTTTTTCATATATGCTTATGCTGCAAATCCTACATGATGGTTTCTCATGACTATCATGGTATTATAGAGGTCTTTGGTCTTGGTTATAAATTTCATATATGTGTCTTGATGTAAATGTCATGAAAATACCCATGATGTAATCATTTTAATACTCAGTCATGTATGGTTTTGGGCCTCCAATTTGTCATAATTTTTTTGATGAAACCATCCATTTTCGCATCATTACAGTCACCCATTGTCATCATTTTTAACCATATTTATTCATAAACTCACGAAATTCCTACATACATGTTTACATGGTTTATTATTATTATTTCCATTAATTTTAACGGATTAAGATGAATTTTTCATAGTTTTACTAATGACAATTTAGCAAGTTTATGTTTTTGTAGTTTCGTTAAGTTTTCATAGCTATCTCCATCGTTAAGGTAGTAGCACAACTGTAGAAGGAAATATGACACTTGGAATTGGTTTCTAGAAGCTCCAATATGTATTTTTATTGGTAAAATTCCACCCAGCTCTCACATGTGGAGCTCCACCAAAACATCAAGGGAGAAACACAACAGTTTTTAATAGTCAAATTCAAATGCGTTTTCTGAGAAAATGAAAGTGAATATCAGGAAAATAAAACATGGGTTTTGTTCAAAACGGGCCCAGTTAAGTTGTACATAAGTCGTTTTTTCCAATTCGTTACAATTTCAGATATTTTAGAAGTTCTTTGGAGCTTGATTTTGAAGATTATGTGCATAAATGATTTTTTCAATTTTTCATTTAATGCATGGTAAAAAAAAAGGCCTAAAAGAGATATTATTTAGAAAATTTGTGGCATAGAAATAATTTTTATCAGATCCAGGCTGATATTTGATCCAGAAATCCATGAAATATTATTTCATTTGATCTCATGACCAAAACTCAAGCAAGAAAATTTTGAATTTGTTAATTTTCTCAAAATTCTATAAATTGCAGTCTCTTTGATGAGAGGGCAGATCAGAGATGTCATGGATGATCTTAGTTCTTAATTGTTGTGACTTATTTAAGCAGAATAACTCTATTTTTTTCATTGAATATATATATTTTTATATGGTGCAACACTGAATGAAATTGGTAATTTAGATATCTTCTATTGATATGAGTTTTCAACACCTTGCATTCCTCAAGAGCACCCCTTGGAGATATGTGAGAATAGTATAGTTGCTTTCCATTTATTTCATATTCTGATGAATGGTTTGTTTTACATAGATTAATTCTTTATGCTTGTCATAGATTGAAAACTCATGCTTTCCATACTTTAAATGTTTATGATTTCTTAGATTAAAATGTTCATGATTCCATAGATTAATGTTTCTAAGTCTTGGAACCAAATCTCCATGCTTTCATAGGATACAATCTCATGTTTTCTTAGATCCATAATATTTATGTTTTTTTCTAGTTTAACGTTAATTTCCTTTCCAAAAATTTAGTACTTTCATAGTTTAAATTAATGAATCTAATTTCGTTTTGAAGAGTCCAATTAATTTCAGTTATGTATAAATATTGAAATTTAATCTCCTATTATATACAATATAGTGTTCTTCGCAATCTCACATACCTAGATTGACATAAAAATGTGAGTAAGTCAACAGTCAATTAAATTACCCAACATTTTGGCCACGTTGATAGGGAAGTATACATAGGTGTTAGAGTTCAATTGCATCTCATTATTAGTTGCATATGACTAATTTCATTTTAATACATCCTAGAATTAGATTCATTAAAATAAAATCTTCAATCTCCTACCACCCGCATTATATAACATGGTACAGTAAGAGCTACATCATCTTTCACATCATGAATTCTTATTTTTGCAGGTAGAATAAGAGATAAAAAAAAAGAGGTTGAAGAAATGGATGGACACAATGACAATGAAGAAGATCATTTTGGATTTCCCATTCAAGAAACCGATGTCAATGGTCATATGAAGAGCATCCCTCCATCCACAGTTCCTAACTTCAAAGGTATGAAATCAGAATACACAGATGCTTTTCTTTTTGAATTTGAGATAATTTGTATATCTTATGGCTAATCATTACACATTCAAAAATTGAACTTGTTTCTGGAAATATTGAAGGATAGATCTCTTAAATGTTTAATGAATTTAGGAACAAATTCTATAAGGAGATGGGATGATATGAAAAAATTATTTTTGGAAAAATATTAAGATTATTGCAGACACAATGACCTTAGAAATGAAGTCTTTAAGATGAACCAAAAAGAGGATGAAATCCTAGAATATTTAGTGGATAAATTTACATATAATGACAAAAGATCTAAATTTCATAATTTAGGATCAAACACATTAAAAACTCTCCTACTAAATTCTATAAGGGATGAATGGATTGATTTTCCTAACCCAGTGGGAAAAGGAGATGTCTCTCAATTATCATTTCAAAAGATTTGTGAACTCAACAATAACATATCAAGAGAAAAAGCAAAGTATGGAAGATCCCCTCAGGACCCAGTTCATCAGTATTGGTAAGTCAAACTGAACTTAACAATTTCGTAGACATTTTTGGTAATTTAAATGAAAAAATTGATATGCTAAGAATGAAAAAAAAAAATTTGAGAATGTTTCTTCATTTATATTTTTCCCCAAATGCAGAAAGAAACAGGCTTTGCATGAATGTCCACTTTATAACACTAAAATTTGTGAAATTTGTAGGATCACATACTACTAAATATTCTCCATCATTACCAGGGTTAAATGTGGTTTATCAGGGAACAAGTCAAAAGCTTGAACAATCTTGTTATGTGGCTCCAAGAAGACCATGGGAGCCTCATCAACTTGGTATGATGCCAGATCTTAATTCTGAATTTCAGGGTTATGCACAACAATCCCAAAGTAATTGGAAAACACCCTTTCCTTGGAAACCTTGGCTATCTCAATCACAACCTTAAAACCAATCTTGGAAACAAGGTTGGCAAGGTCCTTACAGAACAAATCCAATGTATCCGCAACCTTTTCCTCACTATCCTCAATACCAATCTCAATGCTATCCATACCATTCACCTCCACTACAACATCAGCTTCACCCTCAGTTGACCTAAATTCATCATTTCCCATTACCATCCACACAAACCCCAAAGGTCCATTCCCACTCCACTACCTGCTGAACCATTTCATATCCCCAACAATAAAACACCTCAATCCACTTACAATGTTGACGTATTGAAAAATGACTCTCCAACTTCCATTGAAGAACGACAACTAGAAGAAGAAGATTCAGATAAGGACCAAAAAACATGGATGCCCATTGAATAAGAGAAGTTGTTGGAACCTAAGATTAAAAAAATTCATGCATGCCTATCACCAGATTGTATGAATGGGGATCACATATCTTAAGACTTGCATGGAATGATAGCAGGAAGCCAAGGAAGACAAGATTACATTGAATCTTGGTTGAATATAGTTATTGGATCCAAATACTCAATTCTTCAGTATTTTTTGTCATTATCTAAATCAAGGAAGTTGGTCTCTCATATACTGGTACATATCAAAGAGTATATTTCAAACTTTAATATGAGTTTATATATCATCTTGTTACACAATTGGTTCCATTTCAAATATTCATATACTTGAATGAGGTTTCCTTTTCAAGTAGAGTAGGACATACATACATACATACATACATACATACATACATACATACATACATATATATATATATATATATATATATATATATATATATATATATATATATAAAGTAGATCGAAAACTATGTCCTATTGTGAAATCCATCTTGTTGGCACAATTGGACATGAGCTTTGCTTGAAAACCAGGCAACTGGCGAGAAAATTTCACAATACGTTCTACAATTTTATGATAGTTTCAATATTTTATTATGGTTCTTCAAATCATTTTTGGTTCTATGCTCGAGTTGGCTGATGTACGATTCCTTAACGCCCACCTTCTGACAAATCTTGTCCAATCGACCTCAACACCTTATTTGGGATGGATATTATAGATTATTTGGAGTGCCTTGGAACTTACAAACATGAATGGAAAACCTTCTCGTTGACAACAATGGCAATACAACAATGTCTCTTGATTGTTAGAACTTGTAGGTGACTCAAATTCCACACAGTCATTCATCTCTATTAAGATGCACTCAGGTACATTGACACTCATTTACATTATCAGTGATTTTTCTCTCATTGGTTAATGATTTTCGTCATTGATCGATAATCCATTGATTTCCTATCATGCTTGATATCGACACATTCATCCGCATGGTAAGAATTATACCATGAATTTTGGTTTTGATGAAGACTGTATATTTTATTGGTTTCTTGTAGCAGCATGTTAATCTTGTTTTCATTCAATAGCAGCATCACGACACCACTACAACTCTTTTTCATTCATTTCATTTTCAAGAAAAATAAATAAAATTGAGCCTATTTCAGTCAATATGCATTATGTTTCATGGTTTTTACTTCAACATGCAATGCACAATCTATATCAACAGTTCAAACTCAGAGAAAAGAAATTTTGCAAAAATTGACATTTTATGCAACAAATACGAAAAGTTGCAGTTTCTGAAGCTATTGCTATAAAAACATGTTTTTGTTGTAGCAACTTGTTTGAGAGGCATTTTTTGCACAAATATTGCAAGATATTGAAGTAGAAATAAAAAATTCTTAGATTCTCGGTTTTCTGAAAATATGGTAAATTAAGTAACAAGTGGACATAATTCAAAAAAGAGCAATTTTGAAGGTAATTTCAAGTGGGTTTTTAAGGAAGATTTTTAATTTTGATCAATGTGTACAAACTATGACAAAATTTGGTATTTTTGCACAATGGATCCTTTTCTTCATCAAGATTTGATTTCTGAAGGCATGTAGTAGTAGAAAAGGTAAAAATACATTGTTTCTCTTTCGGAGCACTCAAGTTAGCCTTAAAATGAGTTCATGGCATACACTTTTGCTGCAACAATGGGCAGTGTGAAGGGTGAAACAATGTATAAATTGATTTGATAATAACTTTAAAACCGTGCATTTGTTGGTCCTGACATTTTTATGGTAAATTAATTGAGGTATCGTAAATAAATACACAAAATTTAAAGAAATTCCAGTGTGTATTTTTCAATAAATTGGATGCTTTCACTTACAAAAATTTCTCATTCTTTGCAATATACGTGCACCCATTGGGAGAGATATTTTTTGGGCAGATGAATAGTATTAGTCGTAACAACCTCAGAAAATTTCAGGAGAATCTGATTTACCATTAGAGATAAATTAGAAAAAAAATATGTTTCATGAAAAATATACATTTTGTGGAGCAAGGTCAAAGTGGTGGTCAACGCATCATGGATTAAAGTACCTGAGCCAAATCAACACTAAATCAGCCATCATATCATGTTCTCTTATCCAATTCAAAAAGGTAATATTGAGGTAAAACTAGCCTTAAGATTTTAAATTTGTTAGAAACTCTAGAAATTTTGATGAAAAGCTCTTGCAAAAATGTAGTTCCAATTTATTTCCCAT
Source organism: Pinus albicaulis (assembly GCA_034641835.2). Classification (NCBI taxonomy): domain Eukaryota; kingdom Viridiplantae; phylum Streptophyta; class Pinopsida; order Pinales; family Pinaceae; genus Pinus; species Pinus albicaulis. The sequence goes on along the minus strand of CM076575.1, from coordinate 1,531,566,648 downwards.
TATGTTTTTTCATCCCTTTAACAAACAATACCACAAGCTATGATTGATTATTTATTAAGAAATTCTTGCCACCCATGCAATCATCTCATTATTTTCCATGGTCCTAATGATGCACTTCTACGTTTTGACCACTCTATTGTTTAAAATTTCTCTTCTTGTTAATCCATGCTTTCCATAATGGTCCATCAACATGATGTTATTAAGAAAAAGAATTATTTTACAAAGAGAAAAACTTGACTTCATGGTACATGTTTGTAGCACATGATCAAAAGGTACATGGAGCACTTAAATTATGTGTCATGTTGCTCATATTTAGATTTTTAATGGAAGCTAAGAAACGATGAGCACAAAGCCAGAAGAAGAAGAAGATTGCAACAAGGCTTCGTTCACACACTCTTGAAATCACTTGGAATCATATTTTAGGCTTTGATAAGTTTAATAACCCTCACCAAAATTTATTTTTTTTGTTATGTGCAACTCATATTGTTAAATCTTCACATTGGGAAGTCCTCTTCCTTCGTTAGTTTCTGAGTTCTTGAAGAAACTATTTGATAACATTATTGAAATAGGATTGTTTGGTATGCATGGAGGATAAGAATAAAATCATTATGGGTTGCAACCTATGATCATTTACAACCATAATAATGGGATGAACTTCAAAAGGATGGAAAGCACATTCTATAGATGGAGTAAAAGTCTTGATGTGTTCATCACAATATGATATTCTACCAAGGCTTGAACAATTTAGCACAATTAATTAGTAACAAAAAACTTGTAAGTTGTTTCCAAGTTAATGAAAGTGTTATATTTGAAAAGGCTTAAAATAGTGTGAAGTACTTGGATATGATAATATGTGTGCATCCTTTCATTTCACAGAACTTGCATATAATAAATACTGAATGGTTTATTTTATTAAAAAAAGAGAAAATGAGTAGGTATCACTTCTACCTCTATAGCATCCATGAGAAGCCTTGTATGTGAACACTTCAAGTTGTTTGACTTTAAAAGGAGGCTGCGTAACTCTTCTTTCTTACGCTAATGAAACAACAAAAAAGAGTATAAACAAATAGTTATGCTACCATATTAGTAATCTTGAAAAACATAGAGAGAAAAGTGCATCTTATGAAGCTAGAGGGTCAAAAATTCTCTCTTGGAGCTTTGGTCAAAGGTAAAAGTTGAAATGACAGAATAAAAGAACAAAAGGAACTGGTTGGATTATGAAACTTTTAAATGATTTTTTTGCATGAGGACATGCAAAAACTCTGGTGTGGGGGAATGCTGGGCCCCCAATTTGTCATAATGTTGGGCATCCATTTTCGTGTCATTCCATTCACCCATTGCCATTATTTTTAACCATATTTCTTCATAAACGCACTAAACTACCCTATACATGTTTACATGGTTTATTATTATTATTTCTATTATTTTTAATAAATTAAGAAGAATTTTGCAGGGTTTTACTAATGACGGTCTATCAAGTTCAATTTTTTGCAGTTTCGTCAAGTTTTCGTACCTATCTCCATGGTTGAGGTAGTAGCACCACTCTAGAAGGAAATTTGACTCTTTGAATTAGTTTAGAGAAGCTCCAACATGGATTTTTATTGGTCAAATTCCACCCAGCTCGTATATGTGGACCTCTAGCAAAATCAAGGGAGAAACAAAGCAATTTTGACCATTCAACTTGAGACACATTTTCTGAGCAGATGAAAGAGAATTTGGAAAACGAAAACATTATTTTTGTTCAGAAAAAGCCCAATTAGGTTTTTGATGAGCCATTTTCTCAAATTCATTACCATTTGAGGTATTTTCAAAGTTCTTTGGAGCCTTATTTTTCATCTTACGTGGATAAATAATTTTTTTAATTTTTCATTTAATGCATAGTAAACAAAAAGGGTATAAGGAGCTTTTCTTTAGAAAATTTACGGCATAGAGATAAGTTTGATCAAATCTAGGATGATATTTTATCGAAAATCCATGAAATTTTATTTGATTTTATCCCATGACGAAAACTCAAGTGATAAAATTTTGAATTTTTTAATTGTCTCAAAATTATATAAATTGTAGTCTCTTTGTTGAAAGGGGGATCATAGATGTCAAGGATGATCTTAATTTGTAACTGTTGCTTCTTATTCAAGGAGAAGAACTCAATTTTTTTCACTAAATATAATTTTTTAATATGCCATGACTCTGAATGAAATTGGTGATTTAGATATCTTCTCTTGATCTGAGTTTTCAATACCTTGCAGTCCTCACGATGACCCCCTAGAGATATGTGAGAATATTATAGATACTTTCCATTTCTTTCATATTATCATGAATGGTTTTTTTTACATATATGAATTGTTTATGCTTTCTTATATTAAAATTTTCATGAATTCTCCATGCTTTCATAGGGTAAAATATCATGTTTTCTTAGACCAATAATCTTTATGTTTTTTTCTAGTTTAACTTTAATTTCCTTTCCAAAAGCTTAGTACTTTCATAATTTATATTAAATAATGTAATTTGATTTTGAAGTTTCCAATTCATTTCATTTATGCATAAATATTGAAAGCTAATATCCTAGCATATACGGTGTAGTGTAGTTTGCAAGCTCACGTACCCAGATTGACATATAAATGTGAGTAATTTAACAATCAATTAAATTTCCCAACATATGGATTACTAGGGTCAAGTCAATTATAAATGTAATCCCATTTTTGGTAGTTGATGTTATGATGAAGTATAATATGTAACCACACCGTGTTGGTTGATTGATGTAAGTTTGAGTCCTTGGTGATAAGAAAATTCATATTCAGTTGAGTCACTGAGTCATGTAGTTTATTGAAGAATTTTCCAGAAGTTTCAACATATGCTCATCGGAGCATTGTTATTATAGATTGTAAATCAGATCTATAGTGCTCATGTCTCAACAAGGAAATAGAATCCTTCATTCAGCATTGGTCAACCCTTTTCCTGTGATGTGAAAGGTGTAGAGTTACTTGGTGTTTGAAAAGATTGATGCTTAGCTTGATGTCTTTTACAAGTATCCAGATTTTGTTGTGACCAAACACCAAATTGGTTTCCATGAAGTCTAAAGGGGGATATTGTTGGCATTATTACTAATGTGTTGTCCTTGAGGGAAACCTACTTGATATAATGTGCTTTTTCTCCCCCTATCATATAGTCAATATATTGTTTTAGGATTTTTTAATATTTTATACCCTAATATGAACGCATGTGATATAGTATTGCTTTATCAGTAAAGCTCATGTGGACAAGGTATTTTGATGCAGGGGAATTAGGCCCAAGACACGTTTGTACATAAATAAACATAAGGGGGGTCTCATGTTTTGTTTCCCCTATGTAAATATTCATAGTTGAGTTATTTTAGTTAATTTTAGGAAAATATTGTAACTGCCCGAATGATTGATGGGCACCTGAAGAGATGGTATGTTTTAGAAGTTAGGCTAGCTTTAGGAGTCCAAGAGTCATCAAAGAAGTGAATCGATTGATTTCCAATATGTATAAAAATAAACCTTTGTGATAGGGTCGAGAGACCTGCATAGACCTGCACGAGCCTACACCTAGACTTGCCTATACCTGCAGAGAGATGCATAGGGGAAGAAGGCCATCAGATTAAAGATCTAGCCAGCCAGTGGTTGTAATTCAATCCATTGTGTAAATAAGAAATGTTTCAGTATATTTGTGCCTTGTGGATTTAATTTATGTGTGAATGTATATCTTGTTTTCTTGAATAATTTTTGTGTGAATAAATGCATGCATCCTGGTGGAGAATAATCAGAATCGGTGATAATTAAGAACCTGTGATGGGATTAATGGTGCTCTGCATGTAGTTAGTGGAATCGATGTAAATACTATCGACACTGTCGACAAGGGAGTGATAGAGTCGTGAGTGTAGGCCACAACAGAGGAATGGCTTTAACCCACGCATAATGATAGTAGTGTTCATCGAACGAGCACTGTATAATGAGGAACGAGGTTGTAATGTGAAGAAATACAGTGTTGATATCGTAGCGAGGAAGAGAGATCCTACAGTCATGTGGGGAGCCAGTGAATGGAATTGTGCTTGACGGAACCTTGCGCGATATAAGTGGAACCTAGAGTAGGGAACCGTGATCGAAGGAACAGTAACGACGGTTTAGAGCTGAACGATGGGTTTCATCGCACTACCTATCGTCGGCAAGCAGTATTTGAAGAGTTGCGAGCGATTCCATAGAAAAATTGACACGTGGCATAGGGCGAGGTTGAAAAACCGCCATCCACTGCGCGCCATCACGCGTTATTGTTCACGCAAGTAGCCCGTGCGATATCAATTGGATTCATTGGACTGAGGCGATGTGATAATAGCCGTCGGATGTGGAAGGCTCGTCAGCGCTGGGGCCCAGTTCTAAATTATATCAATTGGAACGTTTTAAACTAAGGGTTGCAGGGTTTTAATATAAGTATGTCTGGTGTTGTTGGTTGTTTAATTCTTCCAATGACTTTGGAGAAGGCCGAAATATACACATTGATATATCGTAGCATGCGTATAATGTTTGAATTTGCGAAGTGGGGGCCATATGGATTGTGATTCAGGTGTGTAGTTAAAAGGCTGAGGTTTTAATATGGGATCCTTACTATTTGGGTTCAATACAAGATTCGTCTAAAGTATTCACTTATCAATTTCCATGAAATTGATAAGTAAATAAGAAATAATGAATTAAGTAGTGAGACTGCGAGACCTTGGCTTGGAGATTTATTTAATTGCCAGTCCCGGAAACAAGAACCTGTTGAGTTGCCAGAATTATGGATGGTTGAGTGCGTTAATTCCATTTTGACAAAGGACTTGTTATATTGGGAGATATAAGGGCTGCCTTTTATGCCTATGAAGGTTGTAAAGGTATTCATTAATCAAATTCTAGGAATTTGATGAATGAATTTAAGAGAGGATTAAGAAGACCCTTATTGAAAGAATAGACAGGAACTGGGTGTTGTGAGATTTTAGGATGGCGCACAGCTTTGGGAATTGAAATTTTGGATACATTACACACACAGATTGAGGTTGAAATAATTTGAACTGGGAATGTGGGTTTGGCGGGTATCCCCGCTATCATATTTCCTTTTATCATCTTTATTTATTCATTAAAAAAAAATTAGAAATTTTCATATTCAAAGGTATTGTTAAGAGCTATTTAAAATAAAGCATTCTTAATATTTTCATTTTTAATATATATATAAATATTAGTAAGTTATTTATTCTCTTAACAAATTATATAACCCATTACATATATCAACATGTTTATTTTTTCCAAAATTACATAAATAGTTATATTATTAAAAAACCAAGCTATGAAGGTTCCTCGGAATAAAATTAAAAGTATTTCATTATATCCAATGCGTGTGGATAACCTTTGTGGTATGACCATCCTCAAGGATGGAGGTAATCTAGGTACCATGATCCAATCCAAATCCAACTTTTGAAGGGTATATACTATCTTCTACTTATCCCTCTATATACAAGGAAAAGTCATATGTGAGAGTATTTATATATAATCATAAATGGGATTAAGGTTATGTTTCTTATCTGACTTCATTTCTAATGCATTTGATGACACAAAAGAGCCACCAAAAACATGAACCCATATTTATTTGGGGCCAAATAAAGAAGCAATTTGAGTGCCATCAATTTGTAGAAGGTGTTAGAATATTATTCAACATCCACAATGATAAATGTTTAATTGGTGGGAGACATAAATGAGATTCAAGCTACACCTCATTTACGAGGATTTTCTTGCAAAGTTTCATCAAAATATTCCCAAGCGAGAGCCTTTATTATTGTATGTTCGATGAGATCATGTCTATTCATTTTTTTCAAAGGCAGATAATAATTTACTATTTTAGAAAACTAAATCTCACATTTTATAGGAAGAGTATCATTCCCTCAAATAAGCTCAATTTTGTAGAGATCTTATTAAACTTCCCTTTTAGTTCTATGACTTATTTTTTCCCTTGATTGGGTACTTTTGGGAGACTTTTGACTAATGTTTGCTCATTTTAATCTACATGTTTTTATTTGAAAACCTCACCCTCATTAATTCTTTCTATATTTTTCCATTTGGAGGATTCCTCCATGTCCTCATCTGCATAAATTCACACTATTCTCAAATTTAGTTTTTCATTTAAATTCTTAATGAGACTTTCTTATTCAGCACTTTGTTTAAAAAATTGTTCATTTCTTTACTTAATATTGGCTAGTTATAGTTTTATATCTTCTACAGTTTCCAACTATTACAATACAGGAGGTGATACTTAATCTTCTAGTTGTACCCAAATTTTTTGTCCCTTAACACAAGGGTTTGAAAATTTTTCTGTAATCATTGTCTTCTTCTTTGCTACTTATTTTTGTGTAAACCAACCATTTTTTTTAATTCTAGTTGTGGGTTGGAATATAGGCCTTGGTGTTGTAACCTACAATTTTTTTATTTTTTATTTTTTTTACAAGTGGTTCACGAATCCATGTGCTCACACACATGAAACTAGTTACATCCACAGTCTGAAAATATCGATAGACCCTCCTGAGGGGATCTAAATCGTCAGCCTTACATGCGAGGCCTAACCTCGTGGGCGCCAAGGAGATTCGATCCTGTGACCTCCCAACTGGAAAAGTAATTAACAATAGGGACTCAACCGATTGAGCTAACCCTTGGTGCTTGTAACCTACAACTATTATACCACAATTCCACTAAAAAACAAGTTATCCTTCTAATAATATATACATTACTTTTTCTATAATTATGAATAAGGAATTATACATCTATTCTTTGGAATTATCAATGCATACATATCATATCAGTATGTTCATATCATAAAAAGGTTTCTATCTAGTTATGTATATCACCTTAAACTATGAGAAGTAGTTTCCACATGGTTTTATTTTTTCTTATCTTATGTCATAACTCGTGGATCCATTTTGATCATATATATATAAATGTTATAACTTAACCTAAAATCCCACAACCTAGATATATGCATGGAAGCCTTACCATTATGCCCATACAGATTAAATTTGGTACCTACCCTCTTTTATAGTTCATACATTACTCTTTCACTTGGGTTCTAAAGCCTTAACATACATGATTCCCCCCCACCCACAATGCCCAAGTGAACATGTACACATGGTGTCCTAGCCACATCCCACCTTTCCTTGTTCACATGACAATCAAGGCTTGAACAATTGTGATCTTTAGTGGCGATCCAAAAATGGATCTATAAAGCCGCTGAGTTTCGCTAAGGTATACTACCCTCCCCACAAATTTTTTCTTGGTTTCTTTCAACCACTAGAAGCTCCACATCTATGGGGAGGGAATCCAACCTTGTCCCCTCTAGTTTCACTATTACTCATGGAATTTTTTGTTTTACACTACAACATGTTCACCACTCACATGTTATCTCATCGAAATGATGGAATTGGGTTTTGAATGAGTTGGCTGATTTTAAGTATTTGAAGTTTGGAACAAGGGTTTTTTTGTGATTTCATTCTCCCTTTCTAATTTAAAAATAGAAGACGTAATTATTTGTCTAATATTCTTATGTTCAATATATTTTTGTAGGTTGAGGTTATTGAGACACTGATTTGGTGCCCAAGACATTTCCAATGTCTTTGTTCCTCCAACACACTTTTGCTCATGATGACTTTGTGCTTCTAACAATGCATTGTTGGCACTATGTTTTCTTAAGAATTCATTGGTACATAATGATGTTTATCATTGGTGATGTTGCTGAAGATACTCATCTTTCTGAAGTGTTTGAATGATGAAGCGTAGGTTCCTTATGGTGAAACTATGTAATATACTTATATATTATCAAATTTGTGATGATAGAAGACTCTCTGGTGATGATGCATGTATATATGATATGTTGGGGATTATTGTTCTTCTTTTCGGAAATAACATGTAGATCTTGTTATGATTATTTCATGATGATGTTGTTGTCATAAATGATTCCTATGGTGCTTACGCATGCTACATATACATGTTATGATGAAAATGAAAGAGATATTATGGGTGAATAATTAAGTTTCATATTGGAGAAGTTTTTTTTTCATGATAACTCTTCTTATATGAAGATAATCGGTCAAGAGAATGATACTATTGCACGATTCATGAACACATGGTTATTGATACATCTATTGGATGATGCTAAGAATGGTGCTACACTGCCATATATTACTCTATGAGGATATGCTTGGTTCTCACCCATGTTATTCACAAGTTGATGATATTGAGAATGTACATGTGTTTTTCATATATACTTATGGTGCAGATCCTATATGATCGTTGCTGATTACTATCATCGTAATATAGAGGTCTCTGGTCTTGGTATAAATGTCATATATGAATCTTGATGTAAATGTCATGAAAATACCCACGACGTAATCATTGTAATATTTAGTCATGTATGGTTTTGGGCCTCCAGTTTGTCATAATTTTTTTGATGAAACCATCCATTTTCGCAACGTTCCATTCACCCATTGCCATAATTTTTTACCACATTTCTTCATAAACGCACCAAATTCCTGAATACATGTTTACATGGTTTATTATTATTATTTCCATTATTTTCAATGAACTAAGAGGAATCTTTCATAGTTTTACTAATAACAGTTTAGCATGTTCAATTTTTTGCAGTTTCGTTAAGTTTCTGTAGATATCTCGATGATTAAGGTAGTAGCACCACTTTAGAAGGAAATATGACACTTTGAATTGGTTTATAGAAGCTTCAATATGTATTTGTATTGGTAAAATTCCACCCATCTCACACGTGTGGACCTATGGCAAAATATGAAGTGAAAAACACAAAAAAATTATCGGTCAAATTCAGACTCGTTTTCTAAGAAAATGAAAGTGAATTTCAGAAAATAAAACATGGGGTTTGTTATGAACAAGCCCAATTAGGTTGTAAATTAGCTTTTTTCTCCAATTTGTTAACATTTGAGAGATTTTGGAAGTTCTTTGGAGCCTTATTTTGGAGATTATGTGGATACATGATTTTTTCAATTTTTCATTTAATGCAAAGTTGACAACAAGGCCTAAACAAGCTACTCTTTAGAAAATTCATGGAATATAGATAATATTGATCAAATATAGGCTGATATTTTATCCAAAAATCCATGAAATTTTATTTGATTTGATCTCATGACCAAAACTCAAGCAAGAAAATTATGAATTTGTTAATTGTCTCAAAGTTGTATAAATTGCAGTCTCTTTGATGAGAGGGGAGATCAGAGATGTCAAGGTTGATCTTAATTTTTAATTTTTGGTTGTTATTGAAGGATAATAACTATATTTTTCTTCATTGAGTATAGTTTTCTTATATGGTGCAACTCTAAATGAAATTTATGATTTAGATATTTTCTCTCAATCTGAGTTTTCAACACCTTGCAATCGTCAGGAGGCCCCTCTGGAGTTTTGTGAGAATAGTATAGATGCTTTCCATTAATTTATTATTCTCATGAATGGTTTGTTTTACATATATTAATTGTTTATGTTTGTCATATATTGAAAACTCATGTTTTTCATAGATTAAATTTTTAGGCTTTCTTAGATTAAAATGTTCATGATTCCATAGATTAAAGTTTGTAAGTTTTAGAACCAAATATCCATGCTTTCATAAAGTAAAATACCATGTCTTCTTAGATCCATAATATTTATGTCTTTTTATAGTTTAACATTAAGTTCCTTTCCAAAAACTTAGTACTTTCATAGTTTATATTAAACAATATAATTTCATTTTGAATTTTCCAATTCATTTTAGTTATGCATAAATATTGAAAGATAATCTTCTAGCACATATGATGTTGTGTGCATCAGAAGCTCACGTACCTCGATTGACATATAAATGCAAGTAATTTAACAGTCAATTAAATTACCCAACATTTTGGCGTCGTTTCCAGGGAAGTATAAATAGGTGTTAGCTTTCAATTTCATATGGCTCTTTGTTGCATCCATTTAGTTGCATAAGACTAATTTCATTTTAATACATCCTAGAAGTAGATTCATTAAAAAAAAAGAAACTCCAATCTCTTACCACCCCCACTATATCATGTGGTGCTATAAGAGCCACATCATCTTCCACATCATGAATTATTGTTTTTGTATGTAGAAGAAGAGGTGAAAAAAAAAGAGGTTGAAGAAATGAATATAGATGATGACAATGAGGAAGATCCTTTTGGATTTATAATTGAATGAACTGATGTTAATGGTCATATGAAGAGCATCCCTCCATACACACCTCCTAACTTGAAAGGTATGAGATCATAAGACTTGAATAAAAAAAATTTTGAATTTGAAAATAATTTTTAGATCTTATAGCTACTCATTACGCATTCAAAAATTAAATTTGTTTCCAGAAACATTGAAGGATAAAGATTTTAAATGATTCATGACTTTAGGAACAAATATTATACGGGCATGGGATGATATGAATAAAGTATTTTTGGAAAAATCTAAAGATTATTGCATACACCATGACCTTAGAAATAAAGTATTTAAGATGAACCAAAAAGAGGATGAAAGCCTATAAGATTTAGTGAAGAGATTTACTTATAATGTTAAAAGACCTAAATTGCATAATTTAGGATAAGACACATTAAAAACTCTCTTAATAAATGCTATAAGGGATGAATGGATTGATCTTCTTAACTTGGTGGGAAAAGGAGATGTCTCTCAATTGTGATTTCTATAGATTTGTGAACCGTGCAAGAAAATATCAAGAGGAAAAGAAAAGTATGGAAGAACCCCTCAGGACCCAGTGATGGAAGGAGTAAGTAATTCAACATCAGTATTGGTAAGTCAAACTGAACTTAACAATTTGTTAGACATTTTTGGTAATTTAAATGAAAAAATTTATATTCTAAGAATGAAAAACAAGGAAAGAGTTGAGAATGTTGCTTCATTTATATTTTCCCTAAATGTAGAAAGAAACATGCTTAGCATGAATGTCCACTTGACAACATTAAAATTTGTGAAATTTTTGCAAGATAACATACTAATAAATATTCTCCATCATTACCAGGGTTAAATGTAGTTTACTAGGGAGAAAATCAAACACTGGAACAAACTTTTTATGTAGCTCCAAGAAGACCATGGTAGGCTCAGCAACCTAGAATGATGCAAGATCTTAATTCTGAAGTTCAGGGTTATGAACAATAATCTCAAAGTAATTGGAAAATACATTTTCCTTGACAACTTTGGCCATCTCAATCCAAAAATTAAAACCAATATTGGATACATGTTTGGCAAGGGCCTTATAGAATAAATCCATTGTATCCTCAATATTTTCCTCACTATCCTCAATACCAATATCAATGATATCCATACCATTCACCTCCACCACAGCATCTGATTCACCCTCAGTTGACCTCAATTCAGATTTTCCCATTACCATCCACACAAGCACCCGAAAGATCCATTCCCACTCCAGTACTTCCATAACCATTTCAAATCCCCAACAATATAACACTTCAATCCACTTACAATGTTGAGGTATTGCAAAATCACTCTCCAGCTTCCATTGAAGAACAACAACTAGAAGAAGAACATTCACATACGGTCCAAAAAACATGGATGCTCGTTGAAGAAGATAAGTTGTTGGAACCTGAAATTAAAAATTTTCATGCATGCCTATCACCAGATTCTATGAATGGGGATCACATCTCTGAAGACATGCATGGCATGATAGCAGGAAGCCAAGAAAATAAAGATTACATTGAATATTGGTTCAAGACAGTCATTGGATCCCAATAGTCAATTATTTAGTATTTATGACATCATTTCAATCAAAGCAGTTGGTCTCTCATATACTGGTACATATGAAAGAGTACATTTCCAACCTGCATATTAGTTTATCTATCACCTTGTTACACACATGGTTCAATTAGAAGTATTCATATACTTGAATGCAATTTCCTTTTCAAATAGAGTAGGACATATATAAAAAATAAAAAATAAAAAACATAATAAAAAATAAGTAGAGAAAAAAATAAGTCCTATTGTGAAAACCATCTTGTTGGCACAATTTGACATGAGCTTTTCCTGGAAACCATGCAACTGGCGAGAAACGTTCACAATAAGTTCTGCAATTTTATGATGGTTTCAATCTTTATTTATGGTTCTTCAAATCATTTTTGGTTCTATGCTCAAGTTGGCTAATGTGGGGTTCCTTAAGGCCCACCTTCCAACAGATCTTGTCCCATCAACCTCAACACCTTATATGGGATCAAGATCATAGATTATTTGGAGTGCCTTGGAATTTACATACATCAATGGCAAGCCTTCTCATTGAAAACAATTTGAATGAAACGATGTCTCTTGATTGTCAAATATTGCAGGTAACTCAACTTCAACGCACTTATTCATCCTTGTTAAGGTGCACTCAGGTACCTTGACACTCATTTACATTATTGGTGAGTTATCTTGCGTTGATTAACGATTGTCATTATTGATCAGTACTCTAATGATTTCCTCCCATGCTCGACATCGACACATTCATTTTCATGGTAAGAATTGTACCAGGAATTTTGGTTTTGATGAAGACTATATGATTTTATGGAACTAACAAATTGCAGCAGTATATTTTATTGTTTTCTTGTAGCAGCATATTCATCTTGTTTTCATTGAATAGCAGCATGACAACACCACTACAACTCTCTTTCATTCATTCCATTTTCAAGAAAAATAATAAAATTGGGCCTATTTGAGTCAACATGCATTATTTTTCATGGTTTTTACTTCAAAATGCAATACACAATCCAAATCAACAGTTCAAACTTGAAGAATTTTTTTTTGTGCAAAAATTGGCAACTTCTCAAACTTCTCGAACTTCTCATTGCCTTATTTACTTTTAATAATTTTCCTAATTAATTAATTTTTATTACCTATTAATAAAAATTAATTAATTAATAATTATTATTAGTATCTTAGGTTTTATTAAATTAAATTATCATTAAATAAATTTTATTATCCCAATAATATTAGGATAGTGAGGATTGTATCAAATTTTATTATCCAAAAAAATAACAATAGATTAAATAAACAATATTTATTAATATTTATTTATTGTTTTGAATAAATGAATGTTAAAATTAATTTAAAAAAATAACTTGTTTTAATTTTATTAACTTTAATTAATCTTGTGAATATTTCTAATTATTAATTTTTTCTAGGGTTATCACATATTCTAGAATAATATATTAGATCATTATTCACTAAATAATAAATAAAAAGTAATTCCATTAATTAATTAGTATCATTAACATTTTTTAACATTTTATTAGTGTTTATTATTAATTTAATTAGAGAAATTTAAGTTTGTTAATAATAAATCTAGTGACAAAATCTCAAAATTTTAGTAAAATTTAGGTATTATTTCCTAAAACTAAACAATTAATATAATTAATTTAAATTTATAATAAATTATTTAATGATTGCTTAGAATTAAATTTATTAAAATAAAAATTGCTAAAAAATATTAAAAGTAAATTAAATATTAATTATTCAATTCTTGTTGGCTCGTCCTTTTCCTTAATCACTATTAATCCTTGACCTTTGTTCTTCTTTCATCCTTCATTCAACATCTTGTCATGAAAATGGATCCCCAATTGGATTCGAAATTTCAACCATTGTTTTATAACTCTATGGCTAATCTAGAGATGTCTTCATTAAACTATGGAAAGTTGAAGTTTCTGCAACTATTGCTGTAACAACATGTTCTTGTTGTAGCAACTTGTTCCAGAGGAATTTTTGGCACAAATATTGCAAGAGATTGGAGCAGAAATACAAAAATTATTATCTTCTGGGTTTTCTTAGAATATTTTAAATTAAGTAACATGCAGACATAATTCAAAAAAGAGAAACTTTGAACGGCATTTCAAGTTGGTTTTTAAGGCAGTTTTTCAATTTTTATGACTCTATACAAATTATGTCAGAATTTGGTATTTTTTCATAACAGCTCATTTTCATAGGTTGCCATCAAGGACAACATACGCCAACACAAAAGTGGATTCTAAAGGCATGTAGCAGTAGAAAAGGTCAAAATACATTGTTTCCCTTTTGTATCACTCAATTTGGCCTTAAAATGAGTTCGTGGCATATGTTTTATTACAACATTGGGCAACGTGAAGGGTGAAACATGGTAGAAATTGATTTGATCATAACTTGCAAATTGTGTATTATTTGGTCCTGAATTGTTTATGGTAAATGAATTAAGGTATGGTAAATGAATACAGAAAATTTCGAGAAATTCCAGTGTGTATTTTTAAGAAATTGGACGCTTTCACCTACAAAAGATTCTCATTTCTCTCGATATATGTGCACCCATTGGGCGAGATATCTTGTGCAAAGATAAATAATATTAATAATAAGAACCTCAAAATGTTTTTGGAGAATCTGATTTACCATTAGAGAGAAATTGGAAAAATAAATGTGCTTCATGAAAAAGATACATTTTGGGAAGCAAGGTCAAAGTACTAGTCAATGCATCATGGAACAGAGTACCTAGATGAAATCAACACCAAATCATCCATCGGATAGTGTTCTCTTCTCCAATTCCTAAAGGTAAACTTGAGGTGAAACTACCCTTGAGATTTTTAATTTGTTAAATAATCTATAAATTTTGATGAAAAGCTATTGTAAACATGTATTTCCAATTTATTTCCCATTATGCTTTGTCATACCTTTTAACAACCAATCCCACAAGCTATGATTGATTCTTTATCAAGAAAATACTTCCACCCATGAAATCATCTCATTGTTTTCCATCTTCCTAATGATGTTCTTGTATGCTTTCACCATTCTCTTGTTTAAACTTTCTCTTCTTGTTAATCCATGCTTTCCTTAATGGTCCATCAACATGATGTTCTTGAGAAAAAGAATTATTTTACAAATATAAAAACTTGACTTCATGGTACATGTTTGTAGCACATGATCATAAGGTACATGGAGAACTTAAATTATGAGCCATATTTCTCATCTTCATATTTTTAATGGAGGCCAAGAAATGTTGAGTACATAGCCGCAAGAAGAAGAAGGTTGCAACAAGGCTTTGTTCAAACACTCTTGAAATTATTTGGAAGCATATTTTTGGCTTTGATAAGTTGTATAACCCTCACCAACAACTCTTATCTTTTGTTATGTGCAAATGATCTTGTCAAAGCTTCACATTGGGAAGTCTTCTTCATTTATTAGTTTGTGAGTTCTTGAAGAAACTATTTGATAACATTATTGAAATAAGATTGGTTGCTATGCATGGATGATAAGAAGAAAATCATTATGGGCTGCAATCTATGATCATTTATAGGCATGCTAATGGGATTAACTTCACAAGGATGGAAATCACATTCTATAGATGGAGTAAAAGTATTGATGTGTTCTTCATAATATGATATTCTACCAAGGCTTGAACAATTAAGCACAATTAATTAGTGACAAGAAACTTGTAAGTTGTTTCCAAGATAATGAAAGAGTTGTATTTGCAAAGGCTTAAAATAGTGACAAGTACTTGGATATGATACTATGTGGGCATCCTTTAATTTCACACAAGTTGCATACAATAAATAATGAAGGGTTGGTTTTATTAATGAAGGTTTGTTTAGGTATCACTTCTATCTCTATAGCATCCATGAGTAGCCTCGTATGTGAAGACTTCAAGTTGTCAATTTTCAAAGGAGAATGGGTAAACCTTATTTCTTATGCTAATGCAACAACAAGCAAGAGTAGAAATAAAGAGTTATGCTACCATATTAGTAATATTGAAAACAAGAGAGAAAAGTGCATCTTATTATGATAGAGGGTCAATATTCTCTCTTGGAGGTTTGGTCAACAATTTGGTTGAAATGACAGAATAAAAGAACACAAGGAACCAGTTGGATTATGAAAGTTTGCAATGATTTTTTTGCATGAGGGCATGAAAAATATCTGGTGTGGGGGAATGTTAGGCCTCCAATTTGTCATAATTTTGTTGACGAAACCATCCATTCTAGCATCATACCATTCACCCATTGTCATCATTTTAACCATATTTCTTCATAAACTCACTGAATTCCCGCATACACGTTTACATGGTTTATTATTATTATTATTTCCATTATTTTTAATGAATTAAGAAGATTTTTCCATAGTTTTACTAAGGACAGCTTAGCAAGTTCAAGTTTTTGCAGTTTTGTCAAGTTTCCATAGCTATATACATGGTTGAGGTAGTAGCACCACTCTAGAGGGAAATCTGACACTTGGAATTAGTTTCTAGAAGTTGCAACATGGATTTTTATTAGTCAAATTCCACCCATCTCGCATGTGTGGACATCCAACAAGAGATCAAGGGAAAAACTTAACAGTTTTGACCATTCAACTTCAGGCACATTTTCTGAGAAAATTAAAGTGAATTTTGGAAAATGAAAACATGAGTTTTATTTAGAATGGGCCCAGTTAGGTTTTAATTGAGCCGTTTTCTCAAATTCGTTACCATTTGAGATATTTTCGAAATTCTTTGGAGCCTTATTTTGCAGTTTACGTGGATAATTTTTTTTTTCAAATTTTCATTTAATGCACAGTAGAAACAAATTCCTGAAGGAGCTATTATTTAGCAAATTCGTGGCATAGATATAAGTTTGATCAGATCTGGGATGATATCTAATCCAAAAATCTATGAAATGTTATCTTATTTGATCTCATGACAAAAACTCAAGCAAGGAAATTATGAATTTGTTAATTGTCTCAGAAATCTATAAATTGCAGTCTCATTGCTGAAAGGGGAGATCAAATATGTCAAGTATGATCTTAATTTTTAATTTTTGCTTCTTATTTAAGGAGAAGAAATCTATTTTTTTTCATTGAGTATAATTTTTTTATATGGCGCGGCTGTGAATGGAATTGGTGATTTAGATATCTTCTCTTGATCTGAGTTTTCAACACCTTGTAGTCCTTGGGACATCCCCCTGGAAATCTATGAAAATAGTATAGATGCTTTCCATTTCTTTCATATTCTAATGAATGGTTTTTTTTACATAGATTAATTGCTTATGCTTTACATAGATTGAAAATTCATTCTTTCCATAGATTAAATGTTTAAGCTTTACTATATTAAAATGTTCATGATTCCATAGATTGAATTTTGTAAGTTTTAGAACAAAATCTCCATGATTTCATAGGGTAAAATCTCATGTTTTCTTAGATCAATAATATTTTTTTTTTTTTCTAGTTTAACATTAGTTTAATTTCCAAAAACTTAGTACTTTCATAGTTTATATTAAAGGATCTAATTTCATTTTTAAGTTTCCAATTCATTTTAGTTATGCATAAATATTGAAAGCTAATCTTCTAGCACATACGTTGTAGTGTACTTTGCAAGCTCACATACCTGGATTGACATATAGATGTGAGTGATTTAGCAATCAATTAAATTACCCAACATATGGATTATTGGGGTCAAGTCAATTATAAATGTAATCCCATTTTGGGTAGTTGTTGTTATGATGAAGTAGAATATGTAACCCCAATGTTTTGGGTGATTGATTTATGTTTGAGTCCTTGGTGATAAGAAAATTCATATCCGGTTGAGTCACAAAGTCATGTAGTTTATTCAAAATCCTTCGAGAAGTTTCAGCATGTGCTGATCGGAGCATGGTCAGTATAGAGTGGAGATCAGATCTACAATGCTCATGTCTCCACAAGGAAATAGATTCCTTCATTCAACATTGGTCAACCCTTTTCCCTTGATGTGAAAGGGGGAGAGTAAATTGGTGTTTCAAAAGCTAGGTGCTTATCTTGATGTGTTTTACAGGTATCCATAGGTTGTGGTGAGCAAACACTAATGTGGTTGCCATTAAGTCCAAAGGCGGAGATTGTTGGCATTATGAATAATGTGTCGTCCTTCATGGAAACCTACTTGATGAGTTGTATTTTTATGAATATAAGATGTCTCTACAAGCTATTACACATGTAACTAAAAAGTTTGGACAAGGGCATAGCATTTCAAAGAAAAAATAATAATGAAGGTGATCTTTTAAGAAGTACATGCGGGTTCTGTGAAGCAAAGTTGCATACATACACAGGTATGAAGAAGAGAAAACACACACAATTTCCGAACCATGGTATTCTAAATACCAAAGGTATTTACCATGGAATTATCCCATTGTAATGAGCACGTCAATGGATTATTGAACCCATCTAGGAATACCATTAACCTTACTATGGATTTGACCTGTGGTGTTAGCTAAGGCCTAAACTATTAAAGGAGATGAAGATGAAAGTATTTTAGTGTGGAACTGATCGTTATTTGATGAATAGTTCTATTTGAGGCAAGTATGCATGGTACAAGTTGTTGATGAGTGTTTGACCTGAGTGTGCACGCAGAAAATGATGACGGATTAGATCCAATACATCTGAAATGAAAATATATTCATAACATTCTTATCGGCTAATTTGATTTTGATGATAATCTTTTGACGTGTGTTTAATACCTTATATGACGAGATATGGGTTTTTCTGAAGTTCTGATGTGCAACCAAGGTATAAGTAAATAATTGTATATTTGTATGTGGGTTTGAGAACTTAAATGCATGTACATTCACGGGTCTCATTCTAGTAAGACACTATGTAGTTTGGACAGATCTATACATGAGTTTGATTATTGAAAAGTGTGTATACATTTGGAAGTGTTTTGTGGGAAGAGAATAATAATCTATGGTTTTGTTGAATATGATGTTTGATTAGTATAACTAGTGTTTTTTTGTTTGCTGTTGTTTATCAATGAAGTCTTCATGATGATCTTGGTTTAATAATGATGATTAAACTTTAATTGAATGAGGATTGATATGTTGAATAATAATAAGGTTCCTATCTGTACGTGGTTCATATATCTGTGATATTTCTGTGATTATTTCATAATTATTCAGTGGTTGAGTGCGTAACTCAATGTTTATTTTAGAAAAAAATTGTTTCAGTTTCAGGGTTCCGTGTCTTGATATTTGCATGTAGGAATACTTCAAGTAAGTCATGTATACACATGAATATACTAAAGAACATTAGCATACATATTATGACATTTTTTTATATCAAGGTTTTTGGTTGGTTCAGTAATCTGATGTAGTGTATGGGTTCAGCATTGGTACTTTTTTTTTAGCATAAATGATGGTAGTGGGTCTAGTCTGAAATTTGATGAACAGTGGCCTGCAAGTTGTGATGTTTTGAATCAGGTGGATAGACTGTGAAAATTTATGAAATGTGCTCCATAGCGGTTCGGAGGGTTGGCTCCTTTAGTGAGGGAGTCGAAGCTTCCTTCCCTTAGTAGCTGGTAAATCATATCGGGAGGTAGGAGCTCCCTTCTGATGGGTGTCGGTAAATGAGATCAGGGGGTTGGAGCTCCCTTCTAGTGGGTGCTAGAGAATGTGAGAAGGTTGTAGCATTCTGCAAGTGGGTGCCTACATGATGATATGAGTCTACAATTGTACAAGATTTTTAGAAGTGTTTCTTTATAATAAAAAAATGAAAAATACAAAAACAACATTGGTTTTCTCCCACATTGGGTTTTGACCTAAAAATATTGGTGTTCATGTGTGTTTCTTATGTGTGATGGTTTCTTTTTGGAGAGACAGAGATGAAAATAAATACCCATAAGTTGAAAAACAAGTTTTTTATTTTATTTCATTTAAAGAAGAAATTGGGTATGTTGAGAGACTCTTTAATTGAGAATGATGTGTAGCTCCAATGCCCATCTAGGTGGAGTTTCTAGGCCTACAAATGTTGTTCTAGATGTTTGAGGGCCATATTTCAATATAGCACATGTAATTTTATATCCATGAGTCATCTTTCATTTTTAACTCGAGGCCCCTAAAGAAGATATTATCTCAAGTTTATTCTATCAAAATGCTTGAAAGACGTTGTTTGTATATAGATTAACATTAAAGTGTGAAAAGTAACTTGTGAGGTATATTAGCCTTTTCAACAAGTACTTTGATTCCAAAGTCTTAAGGAATGGTTAAATTTGATACATATCCCACATAAGAAAAGAATTTTTCTCAGCCTCAATCCTCACATGATCTACACCTCCATTTTTGAATTCTTAGATGGATTTAGATGTCGAGGAATTTTTAAAGTTCCTGAAGGTCCATATTCTTATAGATTGGGT
This sequence comes from Pinus albicaulis, assembly GCA_034641835.2. NCBI lineage: Eukaryota > Viridiplantae > Streptophyta > Pinopsida > Pinales > Pinaceae > Pinus > Pinus albicaulis. The sequence goes on along the minus strand of CM076575.1, from coordinate 1,531,546,488 downwards.
ACACACTACTTTTGGTGGGTTGTGAGGAAGGAAAGAAAATGAATTTAAGTGAATTGGCTATTTCGTCTACTGAGTTGGAATTTTTTAGTCAGAATCCTAGTATTAACACATACTTAGTTTCTCCAAATGATACATTCATTGTCGGTTTTTATATTTTTTCTCCAAATAGTTACATTTGTTTACCCTCGCAAAACCTCGCCTGTTCGAACACGCGTTCACATTGGTTCGCACACCCTCCCTATTCATCGACCTTCCCTGTTCGTTTACCCAACAAAATTTCACCCTCACTCTCACAATTGTTAGCCCCTTTTTTGCCATAGCCTACCCTTTTTTTGATCTGCCTGGCCAAAATTTTGAATAAATAATACCTAATAATACATATATTCATATATAACATAAAAAAAATCTTGTTCTCCCCTTATTATATGGTCAATATATTGCTTTAGGATTTTTTTATTTTTAAACCCCAATATGAATGGGCCTGATATAGCAAAGCTTTATTAGTGAAGCTCCCGTGGACTATGTCTTTCTTGAGATCATCTTTATTTATTCATTAAAAAAATTATAACTTTTCATATTCAAAAATATTGTTAAGAGCTATATAAAATAGAGTATTCTAAATATTTTCATTTTTAATATATATATATTAGTAAGTTATTTATTTTCCTAATAAATTAAATAACCCATAACATATATCAATATTTTTATTTTTTCCAAAATTAGATAAATAGTTGTATTATTAAAAAACGAAGTTATGAAGATTCCCCGCCATTAAAGTAAAAGTATTTCATTATATCCAATGCGCGTGACTAACCTTTGTGGTATGACCAACATCAAGGATGGAGGTAATCTAGGTAACATGATCCAATCCCAATCCCACTTTTGAAGGGTATCTACCATGTTGTACTTATCCCTCTATATACAAGGCAAAGTGATACGTGAGAGTATTTATATATATCATCATAATGGGTATTAAGGTTTTGTTTCTTATCTGAATTCATTTCTAATTCCTTTGATGACACAAAAGAGTCACCAAAAACATGAACCCCATATTTATTTGGGGCCAACTAAGGAAGAGATTTGAGTGCCATCAATTTGTAAAAGTTGTTAGAATCTTATTCAACACCCACTTTTATAAATGTCTAATTGGTGGTAGAAATAAATGAGATTCATGCTGCAGCTCATTTATGGGGATTTTTTTGCAAATTTTTATCAAAAAATTTCCAAGGGGGAGCATTGATTATTGTATGTTCTATGAGATCACGTCTATTCTTTTTTGTTCATAGGTGGATAAGAATTTACTATAAATCTCACACTTTTTAGGAAAAGTCTCGTTCCCCTCAAATAAGCTCAGTTTTCAAGTGATCTTCTTAAACTCCATTTATATTTCTATGTATTTTTTTTCCCTTGATTCGGTACTTTTGGGAGTCTTTTTACTAATGTTTGCTAATTTTCCTCTTCAACTTTTGATTTGAAAACCTCACTCTCATTAATTATTTCTGAATTTTTCCATTTGGATGAATCCTGCATGTCCTCATCTGCATAAGGTCCTACTATTTTCAAATTTGGTTTTTAGTTAAATTCTTAATGAGACTTTCTTATCCAACACTTTCTTTCAAAAATTGTTCTCTGTTTTCCCTAATATTGGCTAGTTATTCTTTTATATATTTTACTATTTCCAACAATTACACTACATGAGTTGATACTTCATTTTCTAGTTGTACCCAAATTTTTTGTCCCTCATCACAAGGTTTTGAAAATGTTTCTGTCATCATTGCCTTACTCTTTGCTACTTATTTTTGTGTGAACCAACAATTTTTTTTTAAATTCTAGTTTTCCATTGGCCTATAAGCCTTAGTGTTTTAACCTAGAACTATTGTACGACAGTGCCACTAAAAAAACATCCTTGGAATAATACATATATTACTTTATCTATAATTACAAATAAGGCATTATACATCTATTCTTTAGAATTCTCAATGCATACATATCATATCAGTATGTTCATATCATAAAAAGGTCTCTCTAGTTATGTATATCACCTTGAACTAGGAGAAGTAGTTCCCACATTTTTTTCTTTTTTATTATCTTAAGTCATAACTTGTGGATCCATTTTGATCATATATATATATATATATATATATATATATATATATATATAACTTAAACTGAAATCCCACAACCTAGATATATGCATGGAAGCCTTACCATTATGCCCAAACACATTAAATTTGGTACTTATCCTCTTTTATAGTTCATATGTTACTCTTTCTGTTGGGTTCTAAAGTCTTAACATATGTGATTCGCCCCCACCCCCAATGCCCAAGTGATCCTGGATAGGTAGTGTCCTAGCCACATCCTACCTTTCCTTGTTCACATGACGATCAAGGCTGGAACGGTTGGGACCTTTAGCAGTGATCCAATAATGGATCTATCAACTTGTTGACTTTTTCTAAGGTATACTACCCTCCCCACACATCATTTGTTGGGTTCTTTCAACCACTAGAACCTCGACATCTATGGGGAAGGGATTGGACCTTGGCCCCTCTAATTTCACCATTACCTGGGGAATTATTTGTTTTACACTATAACATGTTTCCCACTCACATGTTATCTCATCCAGTTGATGGAATTGGGTTTTAAATGAATTTGTAGATTACAAGTACTTGATGTTTGGACTACAGTTTTTTTGTGGTTTCATTCTCCCTTTCTAATTAAACAATAAAAGACGTAATTGTTTGTCAAATATTCTTCTGTTCACTATATTTTTGCAGGTTGAGGGTCTTGAGCCACTGATTTGGTGCCCAAGACATTTCCAAAGTCTTTGTTCCTCCAACACACTTTCTCTCATGATGAATTTGTGCTACATTTAGGCATAAATGGTTCCTACATGTGCATATATAATAAACGAAATGGGAATTTACTACTACCAGAATTTCCTTCTTGTTTCACTAAACGGTTATATGTGATTCCTTTGCTTTTAATAGTCATTTCTCTTTTTTTGCAGACCTGGAATAGGATGAAATTTTACGAACCTCCTGGTTAAACCTTTCATCAACAAAGGTTATTATAAACTGCAATTAATTTGTCATTTCCTCCCTTGTCACATTTTTGTTAAGTTTCTAATACTATTTTTCCATAGTTTCATTTTAGTCTTTGACTGCTCTATATTGCATTGATGGGGGACCTATGGAAATTGATCTCTTTTAGAAATTTCCTTCATGGCCTGCTAAAGGGTGACATTACAAGCATTTTTCCATTGTGGCTTAAGCCTATGGTTTAACCATGAGTTTCTCCTTCCAGCCAAAATAAAATGGTGTTTTCATCTCCATAAGCTTTATACTCTATTACACTTCCCTTAGGGTTTGCACTTTGTTACACCTTCCTTAGGCTTATACTCTATATGTTAATTAGGGTTTATTTCATAGAATTTAGTTTTCTTTTCTTCTGTGGGTTTCATTTTCGAGCAATAGAAATATATATCGGTATATATTTTCCCTCACCTAGTACTAGGCTTTTTCCTTAGAATAAAATCTCCTAAGTATTTCACCTTACTTATACCCTCTTTTTTTCCTAAAGGTAACATCGTGTATTTCATTTACTTTGTGTTTCCTCTCACTTTTACTACTGTCAGAACTTGTATTAGTTTGTCACAAGTACGTAGAAAAGCCTAAATCGATTCCTCAATATTACTACATGAGTTCTCTCCTTATAAGTAAGAGACACTTGACTCCTACTTGGATCCTCTCTCAAACGTCAAACGGACTAAGTATTTTGGTCGGGACTAAGTATTTCCATCTCACATCCCTAGATACTGGATAGAGGGTTTATGTAATCCATTTATGAGAATTCAGTGGAGTGTCTGAACATTCATTTAATATTTTGGTTTAGGTTCTCTTATGAGGCTTTATATCTTTGATAGCTTGTGAGTTGCATTCTACTACTCACTCAAGCATTTGTATTCAGACACTGCTATTACTTAGTACACTAGATAGACAGTATTTAGTACACATACCAATTGCATGTCATGTGTTTGCTCGTACACTAATCGTGTGTCTAACCTTAACTCTTATTTTCTATGGGGTCTATTATCCCGCTTTGGTTTTCCTATTTCCATGTAAGATAACTCATATCCTTAATCGTTCTCAACTAAAATATATGAAAAATAATTTCCCTTGCTCGTTTTCATATATATATATATATATATATATATATATATATCAAAGGTTCTTAATCCCTTTGGTTTGTACTATGCTTATCTCCACCTTAATAAATTTAAATATTTGCTTTATGCTACTCGAAGCTATAAAACCATGGCTGAGTTAATCTCCATTCAATGCATTAGAATATATTTTTTTACTTTCGATCCCCATGTACACTTTTTGTATCACACTATATATTCTCCTAAAACAAAACTTAAATATTCTACTCATTGGATTTTCCCTTAGTTGTAGTTGAAAGAAATTATATATTTGTGGAATTTACTCTGAATTTAAATTTTGTTGTATGTTGCTTTCCTCTAGATAGTTAATAAGCCTAAAATATTCATTCTCTTCCTTGGAAAAGTCACGACCTTATAATTTTAGCATGATTAAGCCGATCTCTAGAATATAAAGGCCCAATTTTTCTTTTCAAAAGGACCTTGAACTTGAGACTAGATTTAATGTTAGTTTTCCTTTATTTAGTACATTCGATATGAAGTAAGATCCTTTGTAGCCATAACTTTCCTAGGTAAGAGAGCCATATGACCTTTCCTTACACAAAATCTTAACATTATTTTCCTTCATATTTGGTTGCATGCCTAGATAAGATTTCTCTTGAATGTGTGATAATAGGTGTATGGCACTAGCTTCACTTACTAAATTTCTATTCCATATTTCATTTAACCCTTATACTAAGTGTGTATCATGTTCATTTATTAGATAATTACACTATTTGTTTGCAATATTGATTTAGCAGATAACTAAACTATTTCTATACCATGTTCAATTAGTATTTCCTACGTTTAACTCAAGCATCCTTATTGTCTAAAGTTTAAATTGATTGTCTTTACTATACCATAGTAGCTTAGTCACTATTTGTACTCATACAAGTGTTATACATTATGTCTCAAGAATAACCTACATGCCATACATTGGTTAGAATCCATATCTTGGCACATGCTACAATAATATGGACTATTTTAGACAGATAAGAGAACCCACTTGTTAGTGGTTACATATACTCATTGTTCAAACGCTATTTTTATTTATTTATTAAAATAATCTATTAAAGAAAGCACACAATCCTATTTCAAATGCAACCTTTGACTTATCTGGATATAAGTGACTCCCTTGGAAATTTTATAGGAAAATTCATATTCCTGCCAACCAATGAGTTGTGTTCTTCACAAATCAACCCGAGTTGAGGCTCCTTGCTTCCTCCTTCTAGTCTCAATTGTCCTCAACTGTTTTCACCTAGTGGTATATATATTATTTTCTTTCCAACTGATTTTTCTTAGCAGTGTCCTTCTTTCAAGTTCTGCCCACCTTTTTTGCTTTACCCATATTTTTCCGCAAACAAGAAAAAACATGTCTTTCTCTCCATCTATGTTTATTACTATCCTTTCACCCAAGCATGTCCTTCTTTCAAGGTCTACCCATCTTTTTTTCTTTACCTAGGTTTTTTCCCAAACAAGAAAAAGCATGTATTTCTCTCCATCTATGTTTATTCGTATCCTTTCACCCAACTTAGAATTTCTCTCCACCTAAGCTTATCTCTCCGCTTAGCGCAATATTTATCCCCAATTATGTTGTTTCCTACTTGGAGGGTGAGCCAATATGGATGTGTGCACTTCCATGTATGCATTAAACTCTTATGGGTGCGGGTAGGAGACATCTTATCGGGTATCAATAACTCAAAAGCCAATATTCCTAAGAGCTTATGACTCTGAAAGGTTCAAGTTATTTGGAAACAATGTCATATGGGGTCTGACTAAGCCTAATTCTAACCAATAATACTTGAAGGCTCTAACTCATTGAACAATAAAACTCAAAAACATTACAACATCATTAAGGGAATTGGATGTATGTGGGGAGGACAATAATCATCCTTCCTAATCACCAAGGATAAACCAACATGATACTACCATTAAGACCATGGTTGTTAGAGCCAATTAGTTACGTCGCTTAATCCATACACTCGCATGTAATAAGATTGATCATGAGTGGGAAGGGAGAGGCAGCATAGGGCAGGGACTCCTAACAACCCCACCCACCCGATGCCGGGCGATTCTCCAACAGATTCGCCCACATCCATCACAGATCCCGGTCACGCTGGGCCTGTAACGGACCCTACCGCAAAAGGGGTCCGTTAAAAGATCCCACACTGCTATTCCGCAACAGGCGACGTACTCGGTGCATCCAAATATTATGTAGTATCCTATTAGGAATAGGAACGCGTGATATAAATGAGGAACCTTCAGTGGACTTATCGCTACGAAGAGCATATGTAACCTTTCTTCCTCTTCATAGGAAAAAAATCCCTCGCTAGGGATCTGCAGACGAGATATGGCTGTACTATCAGCTATATCTCCTGCTACATGCACAGGCATGCTTATTCCTTTCCTATTGTTCTCTGTATTTCGTTCGATGCAGTGCAGGCATGTATCAGTTGATGGACTGGTCGGAGGAACTGGACTGCCTGACCAAGCGCAGAAAGGATTGAGAATGGAACTTGTGCATACTGATTCTTTGCTCGGAAACATTACATCCACTGAGCGCTTGAAACGAGCAGTGAAACGTAGTAAAAAACGACTAGAAACCCTACGGTTGTCTGCAGTTTTAAATATTAATGATAGATTGGTTGATGGAGCGCAAGGAATCGAGGGCCCTGTAAGTGCAGGGAAAGGTGTGGAGGCAGAGAATGGAGAATTTGTCATGAATATGGAAATTGGTACGCCACCTTCTTCTTTTTCTGCAATTCTGGACAGTGGAAGTGACTTAGTTTGGACGCAGTGCAAGCCCTGCCGCCATTGCTTCAATCAGACAATACCAATGTATGATCCTTCATTGTCTTCAACTTACAGAAAGGTCCCTTGCAAAAACCCTCTTTGCTATAGATCGGGCTTCTCTTATTGCAAAAATAATTCAAAGTGTGTATATGGGTATTATTATGTTGACTCTGACTACACCAGGGGAATCCTTTCATTTGAGACCTTTACCCTTTCTTCTCAATCAGTTGCCAATATTGCGTTTGGTTGCGGGGCATCACAATAAGGGAAGGGGATTCGGCCAGGGAAGTGGATTAGTTGGTTTCGGACGAGGCCCTCTATCGTTCATCTCACAACTTGGGCCATTGGTGGGTAATAAGTTTTCTTACTGTCTCGTCTCCGTTAATGATTCTCCTAACAAAACCAGCCCTTTGTTTATAGGTAACAACACTAAGTTGAATGGCACCACTGTCAGTTCGACTCCCATAATTCAAAGTGTCTTGAATCCATCATTCTATTATCTTTCATTGGAGGGAATCAGTGTTGGCAGTAAATTATTAGAAATCCCTTCTGGCACTTTTGACCTTCAATCCAATGGCACTGGCGGAGTTATCATAGATTCTGGAACCACTTTCACTCATTTGGACAGGAGGGGTTACGATATTTTGAAGAAAGAGTTGACTTCATTGATTAATCTGCCATTGGTCGAGGGCGGCATGGGCGGTATGGACCTCTGTTTTAACCTACAGAATGGGTCTGCAAATCCGAAGTTTCCCACTCTAACTTTCCATTTTAAGGGAGCGAATTACCAGCTATCCAAGGAAAACTACTTATTGGCTGCTAGTACTGATGTGCTCTGCATTACACTGTTACCGAGCTCTGGCATTTCCATATTTGGTAATTTTCAACAGCAGAATTACCACATCCTTTATGATAACGAAAGCAACGTGCTTTCCTTCTCTCCCGCAGTTTGTGACGCCCTGTAAGCGATGAAGCAGATCCCTCTAGTAGTTCTCGTACATGTATTCCACGATAGTTCAACAAGGGTTGAAATGTCGGAGGAACAAATGTGGCTTTAGTGTGGACAAAAAATATTTGTGGCCTTTATTTGCAGAAGTCAAATATAGAAACCCTAACTGTGAACTTTATTTGGACTTCATTTGAAATATGGAAAACCACAAATATTGATATGGTATAATTTGTTTATTGTCATTTTTAATGAGCATTTTCATTTAATTTTACGTTTATAAACGTTATTAATTTGGATAAATATTTAAGTTTCTTAAAATTGTATTTGAGGGAAAAAAACTAGAGATGTTAAGCTTAAAGTCATTTTTTCTTCATTCCATTAATGATAATTCCAATTTATCATTCCAATTAGTTTTTTTTTTTTTTTTTTAAACTAAGACTACATCTATTGAAAATAAAAACATATAGTACAAAAGTGGTACACTTCAGAACAAAGTGACTTGTGAGAATTAGCCAATCCTTGTTCTACATCCCATCATAGAAGCGTTGTTGGCATGCTGACCACCCTGGGAAACCAACACCCTAAACTTATCACATGTCCAAAAAAGTTTTGTCCTATATACGGAAACCAACGATAAGACCTTGAAAACATATAGACTGGATCGTGAGGGCGAGGCAAAAAGACCTTATTGACACAAATACACATATTGATCATATTTAAAACAAGAAAAGGTCAAAGCATGTGCCTATAATGGAGCCTATGACTTGAAATGCATGTCCACATACAGATAGTCATGGAGGTCTGAGAGATGATCCACCTCGGCATTTAGGTCCGACAGAGTACCAACGCCCATAGTCGACATAGAGCCAGTATTAAGGCGAGTGGCTATCCTCGTGGAGTTTGGGTTGGTGTCTATCTCCCCCACCCCGAATTTCTAGTGGAGGCTTCTGCATGGATGTCACCATTAGAGTTCTCTTCTAAGAACAAGCGGCCACCTTTGAAGGAGTCCTCAGAGTCACTTGAATACGATGACAACTTGACAGACAGGCACTTATCCTTTCGAACCAAAAGCAGAGGCCCAGAACGAGAGGTATTACACGCCTCAAAAACATTTGATGCCTTGCGCCGAATTTCCTTGTTCTTTGCCAAGATCTCATTGACTATCGCTGCCACGGGAAGAAGTTTGGTTGGGAGCGTTGTGCTAAGAAATTCCATACAACTCCCAATTGGGAAGGCAACAAAAACATCACTGGCCAAGACATCTATGGCATGCCTGGACTAGTCTAGGGAATGACGGGAGTGCCAGATAAGAAAACACAACACATCCTTTTGGTTCTACTCCACCCACAACGCCCTAGCGAGAAGGTTCTTGGCTTTCCAATAACGCCCTTCTAAGGTGATGTCTTGACCAATCCCCTGAGCTTCAAGCTTATCTGTTAATTGCCGAATGTGGTAGGGGATGTCCATTTCAAAATTCCCCATAGAGAAATCTGCGACAGACCTACCACTGTTGCGCAAACCATGACCATTGCCCCATGTGAACCATGACTATTACCACTCTTTGCACCTTGAGCTCCACCATGCCTAGAAAGGAGACATTGGCTAGGCATGGCAGACGCATACCAGAGATCCTTAAACAACAGAGACACAAAACTAGGCAGAATTCAAATAGCCTTAGAATGTCGAATGAACTAGTTAATCTACAGAAGCAGAAAAATTATCCCTTTTGTATCGAGGGTGATGAGCATTAAGTTCTCACACCTCAAGATCAGGGGGTGTTTAATGCTAGCATGAAAAACAAAGGAGGAGGAGCTTGTGGCCATGTGATTCCAGGCTTGCAAGCTTGCCATTTTCCCCTAAACTAACCGCATCGTCGAATTTCGAAGTGCTCCTGTCATTAATATGAGAGGGAGAAAGCTATCTGGCACCCGCATCCGAGGATCATTCCAATTAGTTATTGAAAGAAATTCTTCATATTGTGTTATATTTAATTTTGATAATGATGATCTCAACTAGCTATGTAGAGAACTTACAGACCTTTGGTTATCCAATTCACATGAGTACCTCAACTACATTAGATTTTCAAAGGGGGAGCCTTGTTATGCTTTAAGCATATTTTTCAGTTCTACAAATTGGAAAATGAATCGTCAACCTAGTGGTTTATATAGTTGTAAAGATGTTAGGTCCCTACATTACTAGTATAGTCCCTTGTTATTGTTAATGTAACCCCCTTATTGTTATTATTGTACCCATGTAACCCCCATATTGTTATTATTGTGCCCTTAAATTATTATTGTTAGGTCGGCTAGGATTACATTATGGCCCAATAGGATTAGATTGTGGCCCCATGGACTCCTATATATATAGAAAGGAGGTTTTTTATTTTGAATCATCCAAGAATTGTTCATTACTGTAATGTATTGGAGGTTTCCCCCTCGAAATGGCTTATTTCTAAGGCATTGATATCTCTTTTCTTCTATTTTTGGAGCTGGTTTCACAACATTTGGTATCAGAGCTTTGAGATTCTAGGGTTTCGCTGCTCCAAACAGGTCAGCGTGGAATTTTAGTTATAACTTATTTTCTATGAAGGTTCAGAGTTTGAAATTTTTAGAGTGCTAAGCTGAAATCCTGAGGAACATTTTCACAAAATTTCAGATCTTCGTTCGCAATATTTTAGGAGATATGATCTGTGCAAGTTAGGTCATTTTGCAGGCTCTTAAATTTATCCTAAACAGGTCATCATGGCATTTTCGTAACAACTTTTTTTCTACGAATGTTCAGAAGCTAAAATTTTTAGAGTGCGAAGCTGCAATCCTGAGAAGGATCGTCAAAAAATTTCAGATATTGGTTCGCAACATTTGCGGAGATATGATCTGTGGAAGTTAGGGCTTTTTGAGGCTTTGGAATTTCATCTCAAAGAGGTGATCGTGGGAAAATATTCATAGCTCTCTCTCTGAGCGTCGGATTGGAATGTCGTAAAAATTGGCCACAAGTACACAGACTGTAGTTTTTTGTCTATCAATTTCAGAGCCAAACGAGGAAATAGTGAAACGTGGAAATTCGTACAATTTCGCTCTACTGAACCAGTCCAAAATTGGGTCATTGTGGGAGATTGGACATAACTTTGTCTTGAAGAATCCAAATCAGATTAGACCTATGGAATTTGAAAGAAGCTTCATAGGGATACTATAGGGATGAATTTCAGATATTGAGGATTCGCAATTATAGAGATAAATCAGTTTTAATATCAAGCTCCCTAAAAGAAAGTAAAAGGTGTGTATTTTTTTTCCGAATTGCATAAGTCTTAAGAATCAAGTTGAACTGATTCCAAGGGCATATTGTAGAATAGATATTAGTATTGGATTCTAAAATGGCCCCTAAAAAGAATTCAACACCCATTAAGCCTTTAGAAATCTCTACTATGACTCATGAAGATGAAGAATGGTAACATGACATATCAAAATTACAAGAGCAAGTGCAACAAATTTCGCTCTCGCAAAGAGCAACAAAAAATGACATGGAAGTTTTCAAGAAATGCATGGAAACTAAGATGGATGGTTTTAAGAAAGGCGTGGAATCTAATATGGATGGTTTGAAGAATAACATGGAATCTAAGATAGATGGCATGGAAGCTGGCATGGAATCTAAGATGGATGACATGGAAGCTAAAATGGAAAACATGAAGAATGATCTAAAAGCAGACATAGAAGTTTTGACAAAGTTGATACAAGAAATGTTTCCTAATGGTGAAAATATAGTAGAGGAAACTCATGATGAGAACAAAATGAATGTTAATTGTGATTTCATAAAATCTAATGTTGGCGGGAAGAACCACCATATTCAAAAAATGGATATGAGGAAGTTTGATGGAAAGGATCCTGTAACATGGATACTACAGATGGAGCAATATTTTGATCTACGTAATGTGTAAAACACACATAAAAAAATACATTTGTATGGTATCGATGGCTTTGCTCCTTTAAAAAAATTGTCACTTGGTCAATTTTTACGGAGGAAATGATAGCACATTATGAGGATACAAAGAGCAACACCTTCTTTAGCCAATTGATAAATCTCAAACAAAAGGGTTTAATGGAGGAGAACATTGAGGACTTCCAAAAATTGAATATAAGGGTAACTGATATTCCAGAGGAAGACGGGATTGATCTCTTCATAGGTAATTTATAGGATAACATCCGACATGAAGTTCGCGTTTTGGAACCTGATTCATTGGAGAAGTCATTCAAGTTGGCAAAAAAAATTGAATGTAAAATTATGGCGACAAGGAAGCCTACCACTCACTTCTATAAAGAGGGAAGTGTTGCTACTCCTAGATTTCCGCAACCTACAAGGTTGACACCACAAAAATTGGAAGAAAAAAGAGGAAAAGGGTTTTGCTACAGTTGTGATAGAAAATACACTAAAGGCCATAAGTGTGTTGAGAAGAAATTATTTTACATAGAGTGTGAAGAGGAAGAAGAAAATGAACAAGACGAGGATATACACCAGGAACCAACCCAAGAAGAGGAAGAAATTAGTCTGACCATATCATGTAATGCATTGGTAGGAAATACTACTCCTCAAACTCTCAAGATAAAAGGACATATCAAGAAGAAAAAAGTAATCGTGTTGATTGATTCAGGTAATACCCATAATTTTATTCATTGTAAGGTAACCAAGGAATTGAATTGTTTCCTATACCCAGCACCAGAATGTCAAGTGATGGTTGCACATGGAGGAACTATAAATTGCTCTAGAAAATGCCATAATATCAAGCTAACCATGGGGGAATATGTATTGAATATTCCAATGCTTTTCATTCCTATGGGAGGTGCTGATGTTGTACTAGGAGTACAATGGTTACAATCTTTGGGGATGGTAGCTTTTAATTTTCAAGAACTTTTCTTGAGATTTTTTTCAGAACGAAAGGAAGTCGAATTATGGGGTATTGCAGGGAATTCGGGAAATATAATAATCTCTAATGTCATTACAAAGCTTCTAAAGAAATAACAACAAGGCCTAATTGCACAATTATGCTCACTAGAAGTTCCAACATCAAAATCATCTATTTCTGCAAATCTCCAAAAAGTCTTGGACAATCATTCCAAGGTTTTTGAAACTCCAAAAGGAATCCCACCTATTCGTGATCATGATCATGCTATTCATTTGATTCCAGGAAGTGTTCCTCCAAACATCAGGCCTTATAGATACCCTTATGTCCAAAAGAGAAAAATTGAACGTATGATTGTAGAAATGTTAGAGGCTGGTATAATTCAACCTACTCAAAGTTCTTTCTCTGCTCATGTAGTATTATTACACAAGAAAGATGGATCATGGCGCATGTGTCCAGATTATAGGGAGCTCAATAATCTCACCATTAAAGATAAATTTCCCATTCTTGTGCTTGATGAATTATTGGATGAATTACATGGAGCAATTTATTTTACCAAGTTGGATCTTTGTTCAGGATATCATCAAATTAGAATGAAGACTGAAGATATTCCGAAAATAGAATTTCAAACTCATGAGGGTCATTATGAATTTTTGGTCATGCCTTTTGGCCTTACCAATGCACCTTCTACATTTCAAGGATTGATCAATTCCATTTTCAAACCCTTCCTTAGAAAATTTGTGCTAGTATTTTTTGATGATATACTAATCGACAACAGGTCTTGGAAGGATCATGTTCAACATTTTGATAGGGTGCTCAAACTATTGCAGGAGAAACAATTGTATGCAAAAAAATCCAATTTTTTCTTTGGAGTACAAGAGGTGGAATATCTGGGTCATATTGTATCTCAAGAGGGTGTTAAGGTAGACCCTAACAAAATTAAAGCGATTAAGGAATGGAAAGTCCCCACAACCATTAAGCAGTTGCGAGGATTTCTCGGGTTAACACAGTATTATCACAATTTTGTTAGAAATTATGGGAGAATAGCAGAAACTCTAACAACATTATTGAAGAATGATGCATTTTCATGGACTCCTGAAGCAACTAAGGCCTTTGCACATTTTAAAGAGGCAATGTACCTAGCACCGGTCTTAGCTATGACAGACTTCACAAAAACCTTTATTGTGGAATGTGATGCCTCAGGAAATGGAATTGGTGTTGTTTTAATGCAAGAAGGAAGACCCATTGCTTTTTAAAGTTGTCCAATCAAAGGAAATTATTTACATAAAGATATTTATGAGAAGGAAATGTTAGCAATACTGCATGCACTAAAAAAATGGCGGCCTTACCTAATGGGAAGACACTTCAAGGTAAAAACCGATCATGATAGTCTTAAAAACTTTTTAGAACAAAGAATATCTTCAGAAGAGTAGAAAAAATGGGTCACAAAGATGTTGGGTTATGACTCTGAAATAATCTAGAAAAAAGGAAAGCTAAATGTTGTTGTAGATGCACTCTCAAGAAAGAATGAAGAGGTGGAAGCATTTCTTTATGCCATTTCTATTATCCAACCAAATTGGATAACTGAAGCAAGGGATGAATGGAAGAAGGACAAAGAAGTGTGGAAACTCATTCAAAAGTTGCAGCAAGATCCTAGTACATCTAATACATTTAGTTGGAAAAATGATTCCTTATGGTACAAATATCGCTCATATATTTGTAAGAATTCCCAAGTAAAACAAAATATTCTTTTGTAATTGCACACTTCTCCTTTAGTAGGACACTCGGGATTTTTAAAAGCTTACTACAGGGTAAAGAAATAATTTTTTTGGGATAGCCTTAAATCTAATATTCAAAAGTTTGTGGTGGAATTTTTGGTTTGCCAGCAAAATAAAGTTGAGACAATTAAGACCCCGGGTCTTCTACAACCTTTATCCATTCCAAGACAATGTTGGGAGGAGATTTCAATGGATTTTATCACAGGTTTACCTAAGTTCGAAGGAAAGAGTGTCATCATGGTGGTAGTTGATAGAATTACCAAGTATGCACACTTTTGTGCATTATCTCATCCATTTAAATCTAGTGCAGTTGCTACTAAATTTATGGAAACAATTCAAAAGATACATGGAAACAAAAAGGTTATTGTGAGCGACAGAGATCCCATTTTTACTGGAAATTTTTGAACGGAGTTATTTTCTTGTTTGGGTACTCAATTAGCTCATAGCTCATCTTATCATCCTCAATCTGATGGTCAAACTAAGATAGTAAATAAATGTTTGGAATGATATCTTCGTTGTTTTGTATCTGGTAAACAAACACAATGGGTCAAGTGGTTACCTCTCGTTGCATGGTAGTATAACACTTCCTTCCATACTGCAGCAAAAATGACCCTATTTATGGCACTTTATGGATATCATCCACCATTCATCACATCATCTTTAAGAGAAAATTCGAAGGTTCAAGCAGTGGAATATCACATCAAGCATCAACAAGAAGTTCTTCAACTCTTAAAAGATAACCTAAATTTGGCACAAAATCAAATGAAACAACAGGCAGATCAACATCGTAGCGAGAGAAGTTTTGATGTAGGAGACTAGGTATTTTTATGGTGACAACCATATAAACAAATGTCTCTCAAGCAAGCTAAGAGGGATAATAAATTATCGCCAAAGTACTATGGTCCTTACAAGGTGTTGCAAAAGATTGGTACTATGGCATACAAATTGGAGCTTCCTGCTTCTTCACGAGTGCATCCAATTTTCCATGTTTCATGCTTAAAAAAGGTTATCGGTGAAAATATTCCAGTTCAAACAATAGTGCCCAAACTTGATGAGGAATGAAAAATCATATTGGAACCTGAAGAAGTCACGGAAAAAAGAACTTGACAGCTACGAAATCGATCAATTTCGGAATATCTCATCAAGTGGAAGAACTTACCCACTGAAGATTCTACATGGGAGGATCAGAATTTTATACAGAAGCACGTAGAGCTACTCAAGCATCAAGGACAACACATTTTGAAGGTGAAGGGCATGTTAGGTCCCTATATTAGTAGTACAGTCCCTTATTATTGTTACTGTAACCCCCTTGTTGTTATTATTGTACCCCTGTAAACCCCATCTTGTTATTAGTGTGCCCTTAAATTATTATTGTTAGGTCGGATAGGATTACATTGTGGCCCCATGGACTCCTATATATAGAAAGGAGGTTTTGTAATTTGAATCATCCAACAATTTTTCATTAATGTAATGTATTGGAGGTTGCACCCTCAAAGTGGCTTATTTATAAGGCATTGATATCTCTTTTCTTCTATTTTTGGAGCTAGTTTCACAACAAAAGAATATAAGGGAAGCATCTAGGGTAAGGGAATTTTTAGTAAAAAAAAAAAATATAATTGCTAAAAGAAGAAAAGGGAAAGGTGAGTGAAAAACAAGGCTATTGTCTTTCCCATTAAGCTTCTATTGTTATTCCATAGGGTGTGCAAACCCTTTGGCGTAACCTTGAAAATTCAAATATTGTCGTTAATTGCTTCAAGGATAGTTAGATAGAGTATACCAATGGAAACCTCGGGCTCTATAAAATACCTCAATCAAGTGAGGATTATACATCTAATTAGATTTATACGACCATGTATTAAGAAAAGGTAGCACAACAATAATGTGTCAATAAAGGTAGAGATCTACGATATCTGTCAATTAAAGTACAGATATATAATATGCATTTTTAGTAGACTAAGAATTGATCCTAAGTAATATGTGAGACCCAATCATATATGTTATTTAGTCGACATTATAGTAATACATAAAATTTCTTGAATTCATGTATATATCATTAAATATTTCTATGTTTTCAACTTTTAACCTAGGAATAACAACAAAAGTATGGCCTTACCTTGGGATGAAGTTATATATGACTAAATTAAATTTGATCCATGGAGATGAAGTTTATACATATCTCACAAGATCGATACTTAATGGATGCCTCATTTTACATGTTACTTAATTCAAATAAATATTATAAAACAATTACCATAATCCCTATATACCAAAAAGAAAATTAATAAGGATAAAATAACTAGTACTTATTAAAAATCTAAATATTCTCTTGAATATATATTAATCACATTGTAAACTAAATTAATTGATTTGTAAATTATCATAGATTACCATTATATAGTTGGTCACAACAAATTTTATAAATTATACTTAAAACTCTCAAATCTACACTATGAGCATTTATTTCTCTCTAGATTTATGGATATGTAAAAGTATTTTTTGTGGCGTATGCACGTAAATTATAACTATGTGTTAAATAAAGAATAAAAAAATTAAAACTCATAAGCCATCACTTGACATAAGGTATAACCTAGGAAACCCTTTCAAAATAAAATCCATCTAGAAGGTGAGGTCACTCTCCTCTCTTTCTCAGAATAGAAAATGGCTATAAGTACAAAGAAGTAAGGCTTCTGGCCCATGAGCTACTACAATGCACAATTGATGTCTCGCTATCGCTTCATCTACTGTACTCCTCTATGGAACAAAATGCACTTGAAAAGAATGGAATTACTTTTCATCCTAGGGGTTTGGTTATAACACAACCTGATAGGCTAGTAGTGGTTATGTTTGACTCCATTAAATATTAATCAGAGTTACAATATGGACTCTCTTAGTGTATTATTTAACATGATCACATGGATAAACCATTTTCCATAGATAATGATGGTCGACGTGGCATACCCTCAAATTATGGTTCCCAAAACAAGAAGGTCAAATTTTGAGTGGCATAACTTTTGCATATAGACTTTGATTGAGGAAATGTGTGCATCATTGAAAAGGTATTTACGTGTATAATAGGAAAAATATGTGTGGCAATAGAGCAGAAAATTTCTAACCCCCAAAAATCTTGTTTGATGCCTCAAAATTCTATGGGAAGGTTTCAGTTCCTATTTTTCCAAACTGCATCTCAAAGGATAAAAATCGTCATGTAAGCAAATTCCTCTACTTTTTCCCCTCTGAAAGCATTGAGACATATGAAAAAAAATATAATTATCTAATCCAAATTTCACCTACCCAATTTGGTATGCTTTTAGTCCCAAAAATATTCCACTAAATGAGGTGAGGATATTTTTCATTCACCTTCTTTCAGGTGTACCACTTATCCCTATCTGGAAGTTTTCCTTTCGACATGATCTTCCAAAGGTCATGATGCCTCTATATTCTCATTCTAGACCTATTTTGTGGAACACTATCTTCTATCAACTCTGCCTAAAGATTTTACGCCAAATCCTCTACAAAAGGTAGGACATGTTCCTCTTCCTGATATAGAATGGAAGACTCATAGAGTTTTATATTCTCCTCTTTTACAATTGAATAAATGTGCATGTATTGTGGTAGAATGATTCTATAGGTATTATCTCCCACCTTTCCCAGTATCTCAAATAAACCATACCATAATGCCTTGGTTTTCTTACCAAGTCCATGTATCCTCTCCTTGTTCAATTATAAGCATATTATGTCTCCCACCTTGAATGAATTCTCTACTATGTGTTGATCATGCCTCACCTTGTATTTTTCATGTGAGTTCGACAGTGTCTCCTATATTTGTATATATATTTTCATGACCTTTTCTACAAGTATTTTTTCCATTTAGGCACCCCTTGTAATATCCTCCCTTACTTCTCCTTGATTCCCATATGTAATATCCAAAGGTGAAGGTGGAAAATATCCCAAAAATGTTTTAAATGGATATTTACCATTATAAGTTTGAAATACTCTAGAGTGTTGTACATATACTATATTTTCATCTGAGCTCTTCAAATGTTTCTATTTGTAACCCCTCAAAAGATCCACTAATGAATTGTTGACTACTTCTATCTACCCATTGGTATTTGCATGGAATGGTGTATACCTCCTCAACTTCATGTCCATATTCTCTAATAATGTATTCCTAAACACACTAATAAGTTATCTATCCATATCAAAAATTATGCTTCTTGGTATCCAAAAGTGCACCCAGACCTACACAAAGAAAAAGTTTGTTGCTTCTTGCCCGGTGATGGTCCTTTTATACTGCATCATAACACACATCATGTTGAACCTATAACCCACCAAAAGTAGGTAGTCATGTCCCTTCCTAATCATTGGTAATCGTCCCATGAATTCCTTGAAAAATATTTAACATCCATGAATGGGTGCCATAAAGGGATGATATGGACCATGTTTCGTGCTACTTTGCTTGCTAGTGATGAGAAATCTATTGGGCAATGATTAGAATGATTTATATTTACTTGATAAATTCTTGTCATGCATTTTTACTTATTAGCTTCGGTACTTATTATTATGTGTGTGAATCATAAAATATCTCCCAAAGTAATAAGAAAAATAACACATAATGTAGGTTGCAAGCTAGGGCCAAAACCTTTCCACTTGATAGGAAAACCCAGAAATCTCTTATATTCCTTATAGATTCTTCAATTGGCGAATTCCAAGACCTTAAGATTGATTCCAATACCCTACAGTACCAAGACCAACTTCTTCGGATGATATGCTAACCTTCATCTAGTCAAACCCAGACAAATCCCTTCTAGTAGCATTCATTCCACATTCTGCTGCAGAATTTTCATCCTCCATTGTAGATATTAAATTCCCTCCCCCCATGCAGTTGTTTCTATCACACGTGTGAGCTTCAATCTACCTTTTCAACCTTCCTTTGAACTTCACTTGAATCTCTCTAAATTAAAAAGCTTGAGGATGACCCTTGGTGACCTTCTTGCCTTTGATTCTCCAAGTTCGAACTTGTATATAGGAACCCTAGATCTACTACAGAAACCCTAGTCCTCCTTAACACATGTGAGAGATAAATATCCCAAACAAAGGTCTCCTTGATAATCTTCCTTGCTCGTTGCCTTCTTCTTCCTCTTTCTTCACTAGAATGAGTGATGAGTGAGTGTGTCTCGGGGAGGATGAGTTCCCTCTTATATATAGGCTCTCGAATGTGGATGTGGCTCTTTCTTTTAGTCTAACTTCCCAGATGCCAGACTGACTTGGTCTTGGAGCATATTTTGACACTTTTAAATACAAAAATGATGTTATTTACAAGTGACAATGTGCCCAATGGGGTCATCAATGTATGACATTGACTCTATTGAGTTCTTAAGCTAGGACAAACCATAGAAGCACTTAATGAGTGCTTGACCTATAAAATAAAAGACCTTAAACATGAAACTCATGCTCCAAATATAACAATAATTTCTCTTTCATTTTACATTTTATAAGAATGAAAATTACATTTCATATTTATGAATACCAAACCTAGTTGCACATTTTTAAACACCACCTCTTAACTATGGAGGTATTCATAAATGGTAAATGGACATTTTCAATCTAAATATATGTCGTAATAAGATTTTTATTGGCAACACATCATTATATCATCATATCAACAAACATAGGCACATAACTAGGCCTTTCCTAAGAAGTCTATCTCTCCACAAGATTAGAGCATAATGCTGGTGAGACCAATGATTTATAGACACCCTCATCATTGTCTCTCAAGGTACATACTCCAACCAGGTTTTCATGGAGTATGAAATTCTTTGGATTATTCTTATCTTGGATAGCTAGTCTACTGAGAATATCGGTCCACTACCACCCTTATCTTGGATTCCCTACCTTATCCTCAAAGAGTATCAAATTCCAGATGATTACCCAATCCTCCTGTTACACAGTAATTTGTCACCTTCCCTACCATTCCCCATCCCGCACATTGGAGGGCCCATTATGTGACCTGTGAGAAATGTCATGCCTTGAAACCACTATCAATTGCCCTGAAGACATCTCCTTGCAAAAAACTATTAAAACATCCCTTTTTGCACTGGAACGGGTAGCCAGTTCATCACTCGCGCCAATAGGTAAAATCATACAAAGAGGCCACGCCAACTGGCGCTCTGTCCCAGAGTCGCAGTCGCGCCAGCCAATTTAAGGAGTGTTTTTTAAAATAAGCTGGCGGAAGTTTCGTTTCAACAGACTCAGAAACCATTTTCTATCTTGAGTTGGGAGGTTTGGCTCTGGGAGTTCCATGGAAGGGAAGTGGTTTGCCACCTTTCATGGAAGCTTCCTTGGAGATAGGGCCAATCCCACGATTATAGGGATCCCAACTCCCTCTCGTCCATCTATAAAAGCTTGCCCATTGCCATTGCAAGCTAGTCTTGAAGTGCCTAAGCTTTGAATCTCCAAGTTCTCAAGAGCCTTCATGCTGCAAGAGCCCTCATTCTTCCCTTAAGGCCAAACTCGAGCAAGGAGACCATCGTCAAGAGACTCTAAGAGAGGCTTGTCCCATCCCTGGCAGGATTTGCGAGACGTGTATGACTGGAGACCCCTCCGAAGGAGACCTCAGTGTCAGAACATTGGTTGTACTCTATTTCGATTGCTTATTAATGAATGACTACTGGTTATGGTTCCACTATGTTTTTCACTTATGATAATGATGAGTTGTATCCTTTCTGACTGATATATAGTTGCGTATTCTGGATTTTATGCTTGTACTCGTGTTTTTTCTTGCATGTGCAGGTGTCCATTCACGGAGATCGTGGGGATCATGATCTGCCGAGGCTAAGGAATGGGAACGCTGTCTCTTCTACAGATCATAGCATTGGACTCCAGGTAGGCCTCCATCGTTGGTCTGTTTATTCGCAATTAGGAACTTGCGCTGTAGCATTTGATGATTGTTGCTAGACCCACGCTAGGCTAGTAGGGATCACCTCTGTCCGCAGAGGGGATTTACCTCATCAGCAATTTGGCGACTCCGCTGGGGATCGTCTAGTTTTGATTGTCTCGTTCTGATTGTCTCGTTTTGATTGTTTCGTGGTTTTCCTTGCTTGGTTAGCCTTCTGGGCTGGGTTCTTTTGTTGTTTTTTGCTTCTTGGTTTGCTTAGATATCATTGATCTGCGTCTGGAGTAGTTCTTTTTTATTTTTGGCTGAGGAACTCGGCTGGCGCGCTCTTTAGCTCGCGCCAATTGCTTTCTGGCGCCAGTTACAACCTCACAGTCACGCCACTCCTATGAGGCATTAGGGTTTGCTCAGTTCTGAGCTCTCTGGGTCTGGTCAGTGTGTTTCTTTTTGTTTTTTCAGCTGCTTGAGTGTGTTGGAGTCATGTTTGACTGGGAGTTTGCCCCCATCCTTTGGTTGTTTTCTTTTCTCCATCGATTTCACGTTTTAAGCCCTAGGGCATCTAGTGGCTTAGTGTGTCGAGCCCTCCATTAGGAGTTTTGGTGTTTTGTTAGTCCAGTCAATTCTCTGATTTCTCCTCCGCATTCTCTTAGTGGTTGTTCACCTTTTTGTTGCGATTCTTGGGTGATTGTTCTTCTCTTCACTCAAATTTCGTTTGCTCTTGCTTTGGGCCTAGATCACATGGTCCATTGGAGCCTTTGGGACTTTTTCTTGGTTTTGAAAGACTTTGGTCGATTTGAGATCTGATCGTTCGTGCCATTCAGTGAAATTTGCTCGTTTTTCTCTCTTAATATCATTTCTCAAATTGCTTTTTGTTTTGTTTTCGGTTTGTTTAGTGCGTCTAGCTATCAAGCATTGAAAATAAAAAAAAAATCTCTTTTGCTTTTGGTTGATTAATGCAAATTGAAATCTTTTCATTTTACTAGTAATTAGTGAATCTGAAAGAAAAGTTTTAGTTTCATTAGTTGCATTAGACATATCGTTGGTTGTCTTTTGATCGTTTTGTTTGTGTAAAAGCTCTCAACTCTTCTGTAGCTAGTTTTCATCAAACGAAATGATGTACTGTGGCATGTAGTCATGCATTTAGGAGATTTTTGAGACAGCACATTCGTTAGGGCCTGAAAACTGAAATGTAATTGAAGATCAACTTTAAAATCTACTCTATTTACACTAAGGCAGCATTGGAATCTAACGAAACACATTTAGAGGTCTAGGCTAGAGACGTGTTCCGGCGTCTTTAAACCTAGTAGCTGTCGTTCGCCTTTTGGCTTTAGACAGCGCTAGTACGGACTTGTGCTCCCTGTACCATTGCGTATATAAAGGGAGACCCCTCTAGGTTTCAATCCTTTATCCGTAGGAAGCCGAGTCTGCCGCCCTATACCCGTGATACACCGAACACATCATTCGGGGAGATTGTCTACACGTACGGAAAGTCCTTGGTTGATTTCTTTTTCATTATTGAAACCAAGGTGTATATTGCAGTTCATGGTTATTCGGTACACCCTTCTTGCCTAGTATTCCCGAGCAGTCATTTGATCTTTTCTGACTCCCTAAATTTGAAAGGATCACCAAGCGCTTGTCCTTTCACGCTTGTGTCAAATATGAAAGAGATAGAGTCACCTTTTTTACCGTTTCTTGACTCTTAAAACATGAAACGGTGAAGTTTCTTATTTTTCAATGTGGTAAAAATTAATCACGCACGATTACACGCCCTGTTAGATTTTGCTTGTTGACCGTTTGATCGTGTGTCTTGACTCTTTTTCAGCCCGTGTGTGTGTTTGATCTTTTCTCTTGTCGTTTTTGTCACAGTGGCAGAACCTTCGGTTTCGTCTACTGGTAGTCCTTACATGGACGATTCTTCAGAGGTGTCACAATCCTCTGCTGAACCACAGCATCCGACTATTTCTGAGCAACCCTTTGGGGGACCAGTCAAGTTCGATTGGCCTTTTTCAGACCCTATTTCTAAATTGAGATTGGGAGCTGATTTCCTTTCTCTTACATCGGGTTCGCCCTTTATAGCTGCTGTCTTTCCTCCTAGTCCTCGCTGTCTATTGCGAGATCTAGCGGCAGGCTCAACCATAAGTGATTCTGGTGAGGAAATTCCCACGTCCGGTGAAGACTATCATCTCTTCCCACGAATATTATTTCCAGGAGACAACTCTGAACTGGCTAATATGTCAACAGCTAGTCCCTCTTTACCACCGGGATACAGGTCTTTGGGTCAGATCATTTCCGCCGCAGCCTCTATGGGAGTGTCAGCTCCTTCTCCGAGGCCTGCTGCTCCTTTGCCAGGGGTGTCTCCTTAGACACCCGTCACTTCTGTACCCACTCGGTCCACTGTTTGTGTGGTCGCCTCTATACCTGCTATCACGGCACCCTCTGCCAGGGCTATGCCAACTCCTGAAGACATTTATTTAGCAACTGCTATACCGGAGAACATCTCTCCGGAGGAGTATCGGTTGTCTCTGCAACAGCCGAACCCCAAGGTTGGACCATCCTCCCAAGATCCCAACCGCTCTTACTTTTCGCACTATGCACAGGATGGTACGCCCGTGTATGCTTTTCCAGGTCAGTATGATGAGCACGGGGACATTTTACGTTTGCCCGCTCCTGAGGCTTACCTCCATGCTCAAGGTTTACCTTATAACCAGGCTTATAACCCGCAAGGGCAACCTTTCCAAGGCCAACCTTCGGGCCAACCTGACTATCCTTATGACCCACAGGGGCAGCCCATGCAAGGCTATCCTATGGGCCAGCAAGGGCCATCGTACGGTCCGCAAGGATAGTATCACAACCCTTCCGGTCAACCCGTTCAGCCTCAGCCGGGGTACCAACCGGGACCGGTCTATGGTCCTGGGGGGCAAATCCAGCCTTCTCCACCAATGCAATCGTAGTATCCTGTTGTTTCTAACGTTGCATATCAGTCGGAACCATCCTATGGTTCTGCTTGAGGTCAAACCGGTTTCCAGCAACAACCTGGCCCTGTTCCTCCACCAGGCCAACTGGCCCATCCGGCACAACCTGGTGTTCCGCCTCCAGGCCAACCGGCCCATCCAGTACAACCTGGGGCTCCTTTACAGCCAGGTCAACCTGCGCAACCGGCGCCGCCTGTTTATCCGGGTCAACCTGTTCATTCAGGGCAGTCCTCTCAGTCGGGTCAACCTGTTCATTCAGGGCAGCCCGCTCATTCTATTAACCCTGCCCAGCAGTCGATTCATTCGATGCCGTAGCTAAATCAACAGCTGCGCCCTACTTATCAAGCTCTGCAGGGTTCCACTTTTTAGCAGCCGACTGATCCTCAGGGCGGTTATTATCCTCATGGTAAATTTCAACCAAATTATAACCACCCCATAGGCTCTTAGTATTATCCTCCTCCACCCGGTTTTACCTATACTCAGCAGCCGAATCCAAATGCTGCTTATACAGGGTCGACTCCTAACTAGGGTCCATACTCTGGTTATCAAGCCCCACACACTGGTTACCAGCATCCAAATCAGTCTGGTTATATGACCTACGCCCCCTACGGTCAGAATCCTATGGGACAGAACCCATGGGGCAAGGATATTCACAACCATTGTGGAGTATGGGTACCAGACCTCATCCCGGGCCTGGCATGACGGTTAATCCACCATTGCCGTTCCTGGCTACCTTGGAGCTGCTGGATGTTTCAAAACTGACCAATGATCTGATTTTGCATAATCTGTATTGGCCTCCAGTTCCCACCAAGATACCAGGTGATTGCCCCAAGTTTGAGGGAAAAGCTGGAGAGGACCCCCAGGCGCATGTGATGACGTATCATCTTTGGTGTTCGTCTAACTCTTGGGTCGACGATTCGATTTGTCTGCGCCTCTTCCATCATACTTTAACTGGAGCTGCTGCTAAATGGTACATCAAGTTATCCCGTGGTATCTTCCAAGATTTCAATTCTTTAGCCATGGCTTTTCTCACGCACTTTTAGTTACCGGTTTGTTATGAAGCCGGGACGCACCTCCTAACTTCTATGAAGCAGGATAAAGCCACTCACATTTCAGATCACATTCATGAGTTGCGGCGCCGTCATAGACTGATCAAGTTTCACATACCTAATCAGATACTAACTCACCGGTTCACCACCTCCTTTGTGAATAAAATCGCTCAAGATATTGCCATGGGAGCATGTGTGACGGAGGAACAAGCCATTGCACGTGCTCAATATCTGGATCTTGTGTATTCTTAGTCCAGCAAGCTTTATGATATCTTGCCTGATGCTCCACGGTCTGGAACCTCTAAGGCTCCGCCTACCCCTGCGGTGGATGGTGTCATTGGTTCTGTCTCTCAGAATTCGAAGAAATCTTCGAATGGGAAGCAGAAGTCTAATTCTTCCAACAACACTCCTACTAATCCCGCCCCGTCTGATTCTGGCAAAACCGTGGAGGTGAATGACGTTCAGGCCAATCCTACGGAGAAAAATTCCAAGGGGAAAAAGAAGGGCAAAGGCAAATCTAAATCTGATGCCCCAAAGCCAGAATCTAAATCTCGTACTGAGGATGGTTCTCAGCGTAAGCCGAAGTATCCCTGCCTCATTTGTGAAGGAGACCATTATACTAAGGATTTTCCACGACGATCCGAAGTTAGTCAACTTCTCAAGGGCTCAAAAGGGACTCTGGTAGTTCTTAAAGTGCCATTTCCATCTCAGCAGACCCAGATGGTTGAACAACTGTCACCATCTGCACCATTTGGGTCCCAAGTTTTCATGATGAAGGTTGTTGCACCTATCTCTGTCGCTACGCGTTCAAAGGATTACAACGAATCGCGGCAGGCACCCGGGAAGGCAGTTGCGGATGGACCGCCTCCCCCACCTGTCTCTGGTTCGTTGGAAATCTAGAAGCCTACTCCTGAACCCGTTGTGAAGCCACCTTCTAAAGGTGTTCTTAGGAGATCTTCATATAATCCGAATGCTTGTGCCGCTCAACAATACAACATTGTGGAGGATTTGGCACAGGCACCGTCTGCTATGTCTGCACTAGAAGTTCTTCAAAGTTGTCCTTTGCAACGAAAGGCTTTATTGTCTGCGATCGGTGGCATTGATCCCACCAACTCGAGTCTTCTCACCTTCGATTTAGAGAATTTCACTCCCCGACTTCCACATCAAATCACTTTTGTTATTCAAGTCGGGATCAACGGTCTGAACATTCATAGGGCCGTGGTAGATGAAGGTGCTTCTACCTGCGTTATGTCATCCGCTTGCTGGAAGGCCATTGGCTCTCCAGCCCTTTCGTCCTCTCCCAATGCCCTCGAGGCATTTGATGGTCGGGAATCCAAACCCCTGGGTGTTCTCGAGAGTTTAGCGATCACTTTACAGGGGAAGACTGTCAACGTGGAAGTAGAAGTGGTTGATGCCAGGCTCAACTACAATATACTTCTTGGCCGCAGTTGGACTCATGCCATGCTCTGCGTGCCATCCACCGTCTTTCGACTTCTTAAGTTCCCTCACGAGGGCAAAATCGTCACGGTGGATCAGTTGTCCTTCTTCACCTCTACCTCCAAGAACAACGTACCATACGTGGATCAGATTCCGAATCCCCCTGATAGTGTAGGACCTGGTCTCTTCAAAGACCCCGTCCTCATGGGTATCTTTCCCACACCACCACCGCACACCACTCAAGTTAACATGATTTCCAGGTCCGATGACCCCTGGCTTATTCCTACGCCTGAGCAGGTGTTTGAGTTTGGAGAATCAATGCCCTTGACTCCAGTAGAGATCAGCTACTGTGAAATTGTTGCCGCATCTGATCCTCCACCTCCTCAGCATGCTCCTTTGAGCATGGCTCTTGACGTCTACTCTCAATCCCCCTGGCTTGGTCAGGCCGATTCACCTTATCCTCTCAAAGAGACTTTTCCTTCTGATGAAGCCATCATTGAAACTATGTCTCTTGTGGAGCTGCCTTGGGGCAATGGACATCATCGCTCCTCTTTTATGCCTAGCTTGGGGGCAATGACTGACTGTCTGGAGTGTTATGCTTCTCAGGTTCCTACCCCTCCTCTTCAAACGCCCATTTTGACGCAAAAGGTTTTTTCAGAGGGAAACCTGAGTAACATCACTCAAACCATCCCAATCAACATCTCCGTTAAACCAGGGATCGTTGAGAATATTCACGTGGGAGTGACTTGTTCTCCTGATGAGATTCAAGTTTATACTGATCTTTTTAAAGAATTCAGAGATGTGTTCACCTGGTCCTACGAGGAAATGCCAGGGATTGATCCCAGTATCGTAGTGCATGAGATTCCAACCTATCCTGGAGCGAAGCCTGTGCGCCAACGCTTACGCCCCATGCATCCTCGGAAAGCCACTGCAATTAAGGCAGAAGTTGAAAAACTTCTGAACGCGGGTTTTATTTATCCCATCCCCCTCACAGAATGGGTTTCTAACATTGTCCCTGTTGATAAAAAGCAGGGTACTATTAGGGTCTGTGTTGATTACCGCGACATCAATCGCGCCTGTCCAAAAGACAACTATCCCACTCCGTTCATTGACCAGATTATCGACGAATGCGCCGGAAGTGAGATTTATTCCTTGATGGACGGTTTCTCAGGGTATAATCAAATCAATATTGCACCTGAGGATCAACACAAGACTACGTTCATATGTCCGTGGGGTACCTTCACGTATAAAAAATTCCCGTTCGGCTTAAAGAACGTTGGAGCTACTTTTCAGCGTGCGATGTCCTATGCTTTCCATGACATTCGCCATATCGTTCAGCCTTATCTGGACGACTTGCCAGCTCATTCTGCTAGGTGAGAGGATCACCCTGAACACCTCTGCCAGATCTTCCTTCGCTGTAGGCGCTACAATATTCGGCTCAATCCTCATAAGTGCGTCTTCTGTGTGGATTCTGGCCGTCTTTTGGGATTCATAGTCTCCAAAGACGAAATTCTCCTTGACCCTTTAAAATTCGAGGCTATCATCAACCTCCCATCACCCTCCTCGTTATATCAGTTAAAGAGTCTACAGGGAAAAGTGAACCTCCTTCGATGCTTTATCCCGAACTACACTGAGGTGGCCAAAGGATTTACACACCTATTAAAGCAGAATGTTCCCTTCCATTGGGACGAAATTGCTTAGCAATCCTTTGAGAAGCTAAAGACATTATTGGTTAATTCTCCTTTGCTTCGTCTGCCTGATTATCGCCATGATTTCACTTTGTATCTTGCTGCCGCGTTTAGCACCATTGCTATGGTTCTGGTGCAGGATGACAATGAAGGTAATGAACGTGTTGTTTATTATCTGTCACGGAACCTTCTTGATACAGAATCGCGTTACGCTCATGTTGAGAAGGTGGCTTTAGCCGCCGTACATGCTGTGCAACACTTTCGCCATTACATCCTGCTACGCACGATTACCATGGTTTCAGACTGTAGCCCCATGACATATATTCTCTCTAGACAATTACTGGGGGGAAAGTACTCCAAGTGGATTTTTATCCTGCAAGATTTTGACTTAGAGTTCACCACCGCTAAGTCAACTAAATCACTGGTTTTCGCGGATCTTATATGCTCTCTCCCTACAGACTCCGCTCCTTCACACTCTGAAGACAATATACCGGATGAAACACTTTTCCTCATCAGTACTTGCGACCCTTGGTATGGTGACATAATTGTGTATCTTCAGACCTCCACATTTCGGTCTGAGTTGACCAAAGATGCCCGACGTCGAATTCGGCATCAGTCTCAACCCTATCGCATCATAGGAGATACCTTATACCGTGTGGGAGTAGATTCGGTGCTCCACCGGTGCCTTACCTTGGAAGAGGCTGAAAGGGTTCTAAATGACTGCCACAGTGGCGCCTGTGGTGGACATATGTCCGGATATGCTACTGCCCAGAAGATTCTGCGAGCAGGTTATTTCTGGCCGTCAATATTCAAAGACTGTATCGTTGCAGTCCGTAAATGTCACGCATGCCAGGTGTTTCAGCGCAAGATGCGCATGCCACCTCTCCCTTTGCATCATTTTATTACCGTCGGTCCTTTTGCGAAATGGGGCGTGGATTTTATGACCTGTAACCCTCACTCGGTCGGGGGGCATGCGTATATCATTGTCGCTGTCGACTACTTCACCAAGTGGGCCGAAGCGATGCCT
This sequence comes from Pinus albicaulis, assembly GCA_034641835.2. Taxonomy (NCBI): domain Eukaryota; kingdom Viridiplantae; phylum Streptophyta; class Pinopsida; order Pinales; family Pinaceae; genus Pinus; species Pinus albicaulis. The sequence goes on along the minus strand of CM076575.1, from coordinate 1,531,516,814 downwards.
ACACTAGCTGCCGACGGTAAGACAGCTGCCCAATTCATATTCAAACATATCATTGCACATTTCAGGGTCCCGCAAGCCATCTTTACTGACCACGGTACTCATTTCCATGATTGTATGATGGCTAAGTTGACTTCAAATTTGGGCTTACGTCACGATAGCTCAACGCCGTATTACCCTCAGGCAAACGGCCAGGTTGAAGCAGTGAACAAGGTTTTGGTCACCATGCTTCAACGAACAATTGGGATTCATAAATCAAATTGGCACCTCCAACTGTTCTCAGCTCTTTGGGCTTACCGAACGTTTGCTAAGAGTGCAACTGGATTCACACCATTTCAATTGGTGTATGGTCTGGAAGCCACTCTTCCGGTTGAATGCGAGATTCCTTCTTTGAAATTAGCTGTAGAACTTCTACCCGACACTTCTGCTGAAGAAGAGCATCTCCTGTATCTGGAATGGTTAGATGAAACCCGCCGCTTAGCTGCCTTAGTGATTGAGGCACAAAAAAAGCGGGTCAAAGCTCATTTTGATCAATCTGTTTCACCACGTTCCTTCGTTGAAGGGGACCTTGTCCTCCTGTATGATCAAGCACACGATAAGCTTGGGGCGGGGAAGTTCCAACCCATGTGGCATGGGCCCTATATAGTTAAACGTGTATTAAAGAATGGGGCCTATGAGCTTATAGATTATGAAGGAGTTCCGCTAGCGCAGCCCAGAAATGGGCTGTCCCTGAAGAAATACTACGCTTAAAGTCATTTTTGTGTGGTGTGTGTACATAGGTGTGTTTATTCATTTGTGTGCATGAGTGGTGTGGTGCACTGTGTTAATGTCTTTCTGCTGATCGGGTCTTCCTGATTGTGCAGATGTCTATCAATCCGTTTGTTGGGTTCGCGGATGGTACCTCCCGCAGTACCAGGAATCTGTCTTCGGTAGCCTGGGTAATCTATGATCCTACTGGTGAGTTGGTAAACTTGAAAGGTGTGTGTCTGGGATGTGCTACAAATAATGTCGTGGAATATAGTGTTGTATTAGAATTATTAACTGAGGTTGTAAACCTCGGTATCCGTGAATTGCTTGTATATCTAGACTCACAACTTGTGGTATTACAACTGAATGGTCACTATTCGGTAAGAAATCCACACATTTTACGTTTGTATCTGCGTGTTCGTTTACTTGAGAGAAATTTTGAATATATTACATATCAACATATACCCCGGTACATGAATACATTGACAGATGCAGTAGCTGAATTGGTGTTAGATAGACATTTGCGTAATTTGTAAATCATTATCACATGTAAGAGGAAAATCCATCCAGAAATAGATATGTATATATATAAATATCGAAATGTTTGCATAGCACGTGTCACATAAGATCAAAAAATATACATGTTCATCTTATTACATCCGGAGACGACACGTCTCTCAAAAATGTGCATGAAATAAAACCCTAAGAGGCTAGTCTGCGTGGTGCTCATGATAACAAGTCACTGCACGCACTAGGCATCTTAGTAGACGGTGGAGGAAACTAGGCACTCCCACTGTGTGTCTCTGATATGCTAACGGTACATCCGCCAACCGGGCGTAGTCCGGAATCCCTCGGGCAATCCCCTCAAGGTTCTGAACTAACTCTCCTCCTTCCGCGCCCTCCTCATGAGGATCGACTACGAGCTGAGTTCTCCGTGCGATAGGAGACATCCCGACTGGTCTCTCCGGGCCAACATCTGCATACATATGTAACTGCTGTCAGAACGGACATGTATTAACAAAAAATCATAAAACACAAAAAATAAAAACGGATCATACCCAACTCTTCGTCCCAATCCTCTGCCTCTGGAAGTGGGACATCTGGGTCTCTAGTAAAGTCTGTCCCAGCATAAGGCCAGTCGTCAACTACAATCAACTGGCACCGCAACCACCTAAAAAACTCTGGCCTCCAGGACATCTGTTGGCCTCCTCCTGCTCTGGGCATTAGTGCTGCCCAACGAGCCATTCTTGGCTCTCGTGGTATCGGCTTTGCTACAACGGCCCCTTGGCCTTGGAAGATTGGTAATCATTCCAGAATGAACGATACCAAGATAGACCCATAGCCAAACTGCTTCAGCTTGGCTTGTTTACATCTCGTCAGCTGTCTCTTGATGTTGATCGTTACTGCTGTGGCCCAATCAAACAATATGGGACTCATGCACTCAGAAGCCAGTAAGAGTTGGGCTTTCGTCGCTTCGTGCGGTGCCTGCGATCCCGCAGTTCGTGTGATGGTATGTAGTACTACTCGTAATGCCAGATCGGGGATAGTGTGGATATCCACCTTTTTACTCCCTGATCCTATTTGTGCCCGAGGGCACACTCGTGCCATCACTTCCTCCATTTTATCACCCGATGGTCTGCTCCCTGTCAGTATGGGTACCGGACCTCGACGCGACAGTCTGGTTATAAAATACACATCAGAAATGTCCAGTTCTAACACCTGGTCTCGTAGCTTGAATACTTGTTCTTGTTCATCCCAAATGATCACCAGGTACTGAAGTAGCTCAGGTTGAGCACGCAAACAAGGTGTCAGGAAGAATTTCTTTAGCCCACAGTTTCTGAGGGCATTCATGCAGGCCTCATTTTCCATGGCCATTTTTTCCTCTTCCCCATGCTCTCTTTCTTTCCACTCAATCACCATTTTGCTCGATTTCCTGCATCAACATGGTCACAAACCTTTAATTAGATCTCTGTTGAGCTTCAAAATTCATTAAAATTGATCAAAATATTGAATTTTTAAGCAGAAGATTGGGTTCGGCCGCTGGCGCGGCTGTTTTGGGAACAGTCACGCCAGTTGGCGCGAGCCCTTTGCATATAAAATCCCATTGGCGCGGGTCCGTGCCCGATACCCGTGCCAATGAGCGGAGCCCTAAAAATTCAAAAAATTTGCCACAGAAGTCTATTGCATGATGGAAAACTATTTAAAAATGGACTGAAATGAAGGATGAGGAAGCGCCTTTTACCTGGAACTAACGGAACTTTGAATGGTGGCCCGGATCAGTCGTACTCGCCGCCAAAAGTTTGCACGGTAAATGGACCAATGTTGCTCTTCACTCAGGTAAATAGTAAAAGTAATTCTATTTTTAGCATTTAGACATATTTATAACTTTTTGAGCTCTATTTAGGTTTAAAAAGTCATTTTTTTCATTAATATTTCTTATGTTTTGTCAAAAATGGATTTTACACTTACCTTTCTGTGCAGCAACAGGTTTTTATGCAAAGTAAACGGCGAAACGAGTTGTATTTTATACTTTTTCGGACTCGGTAAAAACACGAAAAAGTCACTTTGGAGTCATCTTTCAGCTCTTTTTTGACTCTCTAAACATGAAAAGATTGTCGGGGCCCTTGTCGTTTCGATCTCGTTAAAGTGGCTGCAAAACGACATCTACCCAGTATACGTTTACCCTTTTTTTGGGTTGGGATGGATTATTTACGAAAAAGGAATACCCTAGCCTATCGCGACTAGGAGGTTTTCTCGGATATTTTTTTCTACCTTTTCGGATCTGAGGAACTATTTACGAAAAGGGACCTTTCGAGTTTACTTTTCTGCTGTCTTTTCAAACTCTCTAAACATGAAAAGACGTCGAGTTCTTCCTTTGTCAGACTCGTTAAACCCTGATGACATCGGATTCAGTAGAAATGACGTTCTCCGAGTTCCTCCTTCCTAGGGCTTGTTAAATGTACTAGGATGGATTCGCCCGAAGGGCGGACTTATATTACAAGAATATGCTATCCCCTTCAAGCTTGTTATCAAAAATAATTGGGGTACTCACCAAAAATGGTGGGGGAAAAATGGAACCATCATCATTGTTGTGTCGGCAGTATGTCGCTCTTGAACAGGGCACTTGTCTGCATTCGTGTCGGGTTGGGGACATCTCATCTCATTTTTTCACTTGCTTCCATGCGTTTGGATAATCCTTTTTGACCTCTCCTCTGCTTATTGCCTCATCACCATGACCTCTGATCTGTTGATGCCAAATATTGCCAAAACCACTATTTGTGCCGTTATATGTTCAAGAGAAGTTGACCTCTGCAAATATCAACCTTCCTCTGATTCTCATATGATCCCGATTCACAACAAAACATCATGTTCCTCTGTCTCGTGTCGATGATGTGGGAAAAATTATGGCCCACCTTCGATCAAGGTCACTTCCTGTCGACTTCAGCTCATTATCCGGGAAGCTGGTCTAGAGACTCCTTTATGGTACCTTGGAGCCTGCATGCCTGAATGGCAGGTCCGTCGCACTCGACGTGAGGTTTTCATCATTGGCCTCCGATCGAGTGATTCTACGGGTGTTCGATGCCAACTCATTAATTCACATGCCGTAGATTGTACCTATAGTACCTTGAGGGCCATCGTCATTATTGGTGGTTCCTCTCGCATCTGTTAACAACTTTCATTATTGGCTGGTAATCAGAGGATGTTCTTGCATGTTCAACTTCAGCTCACATATTCACATGCTTGAACTTGTACTTTGTTTGGGTCGAGATGGAGCGCAAGACCCTAGATTGTGTCTGTTGTAATCCAGGCTGCGATTTTGTGGATTATTTACATGACTTATTCAATGGATGGTTGCGACCATACCTGAGTCTATTTATCGATCCTCACTGGATGGTTGTGTCCATACCTTGGATCTGGATTATTATATACTCTGTTTTGGATGGCTGCATCCATACCACATTTACATCATGTACTTGAGATATCAGTTGTATTTCTCCACGCAGGATTTTCGATGGCGGATTTTTCAGTTGGACACGTTCTCATAAAGCATTTCACCCCTCTCTCCCTCTCTCGGGCCTCATGCTTTAGGGGGCATCTATTACACAGTAATTTGTCACCGTCCCTACCATTCCCGACCCCGTACATTGGAGGGCCCATTATGTGACCTGTGAGCAATGTCATGCCTTGAAACCACTATCATTGCATTCCTCTAAATATGAGCTTCAATTTCCCTGAAGACATCTCCTTGCAAAAAACCATAAAAACATCCCTTTTTGCACTAGCGCGGGTAGCTAGTTCATCACTCGCGCCAATGGGGAAAATCCTACAAAGAGGCCACGCCAACTGGCACTCTGTCCCAGTGTTACACCATTTTTTGGTCATCTAACCTTTCATCATTAGATGGACCCAAGTACACCATGTAAGACCAGTTTTACCCCAAGTAAAACTGCTTTCACTATGATTAATTAGGAAACCCCAAAAGGAATAATTAATTAAACCATAATTTAATTATTATTCCCAGTCATGTTTAACCCAAAAACAAAGAAATTAATGAGATAAACCCATAGTTATCTTATTATTTTCTAGGAATAATTATTTAATAATATCCCTTGTTAAAGATGACCAAATCAACCACCATTAATCAAATAAATCATTATTTATTTGATTATATCCCAACCACTTCCTTAAAAAGATAAATAAATCATTTATTTATTTATTTTCACTAATCAAGGGATTTGACCCAAGTCAAACACCCTTTCCCTCCAACAAATAATAATAAAATATTCCATAGAGGTGGATCTAGATGTGATTAACATTATTTTAATCATACACCAAGATCTAGAAGGACCCAATATTTTGTTATACCCTCCAGCTCCTGATCCTGCAACAAAATGGTCTCCCGAACTGACGCGGCCTTCTCCCTCAGAACTCGAAGGTCTGTCCGAAGCCGATGATACCGCTGTCTGCGACCATCATCCAATATCTCTGTATCTCCTAGTGCCTCATCGATAGTGGATATATCTCCTGATACCTCACCCATCTGTCGTGTGCTGCTACCACCTAAAGACTCGGGCATGGCTCTAGTCATCTCCTCAGTGGATGGCTCTACCGGGGTAGGCTCTACCTCCTCCACTACGATATCAACCGGCACGGTCAAGGAGGTCTCCAATGATGGTGAGTCCTGTGTCACACTAGGTGTAACCTCAGGCTCCCTGCAATCCTGTGTGTCCTCTTCCTCCAAGTGTGAAGTAACCATTTTAATGGTTTTCCTCTCCGATACTCGGTCGAGCTGGAAAGAGGTATCCAACTGGTCCACCCAAGCTCTTCCTGAGCGCCTGGATGTCCTGTCCAATGTCGGTAAATGGAATCTGCTCGCTGCACGGTGACTATCACGGTGGGAGCCACGTCCCTTGTGTCGCTCCTGCTCATAAGTCTTGCCGCCACATCTGAACTGGATATATTGATCGAAAGGAAGAGCATCCATGAATTCATGTCCCATACTCCGCCAATCCGCAAACAGAGTCGCATGTTGAGCTAGATCCCCATCTCTTGGTGCTATTTGCTCCTCTTCCTCTACTGGAAAGGTAGGCATGGTAGGTCGCGTGTCCATGGGATCGACCTTCTGCGCTGTCACATTGGGAATAGCATCCGGTATGTAACTAGATGCTCCCGATCCGTCCCTCACCTGAAAGATCCTAGGGGGTTCTTTCTGCGTCCCCTCTGCAACCTTCTTGGTTACCTCCCGCATGAATGCATCCATCTTTGCATCCATCTTCTTAGTTAACTTCTCAGTCAACTTCGCCAACATGGCCTCCATTAGATCCCGCTGACCTGTCTCCCTAAATCTCCTCTTATCCACATCACATGCCATCAGCTCTTTCTGCTATATGTCTACAGGCTCCTCAGAAACTGCACGGCTGCTGCAAAACCATACTATGGCTTAACTTTGACCTCCGATTTATCCACTGAAAACTATTCAGAAGATTCCAGGAATTTGGGAAAGTGATCCTCGCCCAAAACCCAGAAAAACCCAGAAAACGTTTTTCCTAATTCCAAAATTCAAAATTTGACCCTTTTCATTTTGGCCCTTTTTCCAACTGCGTTTCTGGAATTGCAACTGCTATTGCTCTGTATGATTTCTTTTCTGATGTCATAGACCACAGGCTGAGCCAGAATTATGCTCTGATACCACTGGTATATCCCCAAAGGGAAATAACCAGTAATAAACAGAAATGCACTAATACAGGTATAAACTGAACCAGATCACTGAATCATGACACATGTAACACCAAAATCTGAGCCATTTTATTAATCAGAAAGTACATAGAGAGGAGTACAAGATAATCAGAATGAGTGCACCTATCCTTGCCCTAGGCAAGTGGAGACCTTCTCAGAAAAATAAGAAATGGCTGCTACAGAAACTGCATCCCAGCTGCTGGAAGGAACTGAAGCTAGGGGCTGATCCCCTTGCCGGAATGAGCTGAAAATCTACCGATCACCTATACTCGCTGCTCCGGACAAAACCCAGAAACCGTGAAGCAAATGGACCACCTCCGAAAATCGCCCCCAGAAACCCTCCTCCTACAAAAACGTTGTGCCCTCAGGAACAGCTCAAAAGCTCAAGAAATAGGCTGGCAAAGGGCTGGATCTGCGTTCTTCCGCCTGCTGTGTCTGCCGGATCCGAAATAAGTACAAGGCCGGATCTCGTTACTATCTCTCCGTATCTCACAAGTAAGGTCAGATCTCATTAGCTCTTCAGATCTATGCTGGATCTGACAATATCTCCTCAGATCTGCAACCCCAAAGGCTGGATCTGATGTTCTCTCTTCAGATCTGGACTAGATCTGTCAATATCTCCTCAGATCTGTAACTCCCCAAGCTGGATCTAGTGCTAAACCTCCAGATCTGCAACATACAAGACTAGATCTGCAAGTATCTGCTCAGATCTACCCTCTCCAAGGCCGAATCTATCAATGGCCTTCAGATCTGCAACCCTTTCCTTCAGAAATAGACAGCGTCCTCTCTCTAGGGCTGGTCAGCGTTCTCCTTCCTCCTGAACAGCGTTTTTCTCTGCCAGATCTGAACTGCGTCCTCCTTGGGACAGCGTCCTCACCCTCCCCCGAATGGACTGCCCTTCTCTCTCTTGCTCAAAAACACAAGAGGGCTTTCCCCTCCTCAGATATACTTCAGAAATTGCTGCTGCTCCACTGCTGGAACTGAAAAGTGTACTCAGAACAAACCTCACTAGGGCGGGCACTCGAAGTCCCCCGAAGCTAAGGGTGGAACCAGAAAAACCTTACCAGGGCAGGCACTCGAAGTCCCCCGAGGCTAAGGGTGAGATCTCCGACCGGAGACACTCGTGCACTAAACAGTGCTGCAGACCGACTAAACAACCGGCGTGCTGAAGCAGACAAAGTCTAGCTATCAATAAGAATATCAAATCATGGATGATCAAATGAGGTGAGAGCTTCTCCTTTTATAACACCAATCTCCCTCCAAAACTCAACTCACCCTGGATCTGCGCAGTTTACCTTGGGTTAACCTTATGTCTCCTCCATCATATCCACGTGGACCCCCAAGGCCCCCTCTTTAAGTTACAACGTTCATCTACTAGGAAAAGAACACTTTATTTATAAAGTGAGATGACTAAAGTGAGGTGACCCCTCTTATTTCTCACTTTATTTATTATGTCTAGCTAAAGCGGTAAAATAAAGCAAAAATGAAATATTCCAATTAGCAAGGCTAATTGGGAATATTAAGGTGATCTCCAAAACCTAGGAATTGTTTCTAGAAATTCCGCCTAGAAGTGTCTCAATTAGATTATTAACCAATTTTTAAAATATTTCCGAAGTCTAAACTTAGGGAATATGGTTAATTAATTAATATTAATTGAGATAAGGCGAGATTCTCTAGAATAGTCTAGAAACTAACATGGGTGGACTCCAAGATAATCCTAGCCAGTGATTAAGTTCTAATCTTGGTCGTTGGTCCTCCAACAGAGGGTTATAAGAGGAGGTCGATGTGGTGGTGGAGAAGACACTTCAACAGTTCGATTTCATAAGTAGATCGATTTCTAGAGTAGCAACAGTTAGTTGCTGGAGAGAGAGTCAGTGAGATCGAAGTAGTGTGAGGGGCAGGGACAGTGATCCAGAGGAAAGATTTTCTGATCCGGAGAGGCAACAACAAGAGGGCTGAGTTATCTCAGAGAGGCAGCGCTAAGGGACAATGTAGTTGCTTGAGCCAGGCAATTTGATTTGGAGGAAGGAAAAGTCGTTCTCAGTTCCAGAGGTCGGGTAGAAGTCTCATAGGATCGGAGAGACGATTTTCTCAGCATCCAAAGGCCAAACGACTTCATTAGAGCTCAGTCCGAGGCAAGTCGTCCAACCAACTACACAGAGCAGCGTAGAGGCCGACGCAGAGCTCCAGGAGGCCGAGTTTTGGTAGGAAAGTCATGCTATAAATTGCTTGTGGTAGAAGGGTAATTTCCCTTCAGTATTTTGCCCATATTTTCTTGCTGTTTGGATTGCCAGTTAGGCATCTGCAGATGTACTCAGTTTTCACTGTTGCAAAATAAAATAAAACCCTCACTGTTGCACCGATTTTCCCAAGTTGGGTTTTTTCTGGGGACTTTTGTCCAAAAATAATTGTGTTAATTTTATGTGTGTGTGTTAGTATTTCTTCTAGCGTTTATTCTTCTGCAATTTTATTTGTGTAGATTGTAGTGTGATTTATTCAGTGCTTGCCGTAGAAAACAACAAATAAATTGTTAAATATAATTAACAATTAGGAGAATAAATTCCAGTTGCTACAATAGGATTTTGGTTTTCAGAATTTTTACAATACACCAATAAGTGTCAAACTATTTTCCTTGGCAATTGTTTCTGTTGTAAAAAAGTTTGTCATCAAGGAAAAAATTGCAAGGGATATAGAGAAAATCACTAAGACAAGATTGTTGACATAAAGATGCAAGATCAAATCAAAACCTATAATTCTTTCTAGAAAAGTCATGAGATGGAGTGAAGATGATCTTAGCCATTGATTGGAGTTAGATCGTGGTCGTTGATTCATCAACGATAGATTATAAAAACAAGTCGATGGGGCATTTGGAGACACAGTGAATTGCAATGAGAGCAAGGGTGCAGTGATAGGGTGGAGGACAACAACAGTGTGGCTTCAACAGGAAAATTGAGGAGAGAATTTCCAGAGAAATTCTTCACTAAGATTCCAGTTATTCTGAGAGAAGGAAGGAGGCCAAATTACTTCTGCAGAAAGGCCGCATTAGCCAATGCGAATAGCCAGTGCAAGTTGTCGGGTAGCAGTTTGATTTCTGGTGGCCAGAGGAGGTGCGAGTTTCTCTAGAAAATTGCTAGAAGTAGAGACTATTTCCGAAACAAATTTCCAAAGGCAGTGCGAGTTCTAGAAGAGGCTATACGCATTTCCAGTTTTGCCAGTGAGTCTTGCTGGAGGAGTTGAGTTGCACAAAGAAGGGCCGAGTTTGTTTGCAAAGGATTTTTTAGTTCGATTTGGCTATTAGAGGTGAAGGAAAAATATTGCTTGAGCTTTGCTAGTGAGAAGCAAGTAGTCTATGTAATTCTCAATTGTTGAAGATTATTATTAATAATAAAACCCTCATTTGTTGCAGTAGTTTTCCCCACACTGGCGCTTTCTAGGGACTATTGTCCAAAAATATCAGTGTCTAAATTTTGTGTGTGCATTACTTTTCCCAGTTCCTGTTATTATTGGTGAAAATTGTAATAATGATTTTATTCGTTATATGTCGTAGTTAATGTCTGAAGACAAATAATCTGCATAAGATAGAGGAATAATCTCCAGTGACTGCAATTAAGGAAATTTCACATGGTATCAGAGCAGATCTAAAGCACAGGGGATTTGTTGGAGTAGATCAACATAGGGCACAGGAAGAGAGGGTTTGTAAAGCCTAGTTTGAACCATATTATTGAGTTTTGTCCAGTTTTTTAGAGTTTCAAGAAATGGCCGTATTAGGCTTGAAAGATTAGGACAAGTTGGACGAAGCCTCAAATTTTGGTGTTTGGAAAGCCAAAATTATCTTGTTGTTGGAAGAGAATGGTCTCAAGGAGTATATGGCTAGTGTGATAGTTGTACTAGTTGATGCAGCACAAATCTCAACGTAGAAGAAGATGCCAAAGCGAGGATTATCTTTAATGGAGTCAAGGACCATATAGTACCACATATTGTTGAGCTTGATACAACAAAGAAATTGTGGGACACAATTTTGAAACTATTCTAGGATGCTACTACTAATAGGAAGCTGATTCTTAGAGAAAAGCTGAGAAACACAAAGATGAAAAAAGGGGAAATGTTGTAAGTTATCTCACCAGTGTCAAAACAGTGAAGGACGAGTTAGCAGTTGTCGGTTATATGATGACGAGCTCATGAGAATCACATTGAATGTATTCTCGAAGCAATGAGACATGTTTATTCACTATTGGACGGGATGGATGGGATGCACTACTGAGTTGGGATCACCTATGGAGCGATTTCACTCAAGAGGAGCTTAGATAGAGCCTCATCAATGGCAACAGCAATAGTAAAACTCAGAAGCGTGAAGATGACGAAAACGGAGCCCTAGAAGAAAAGGGAAAGGCCAAGAAGGTCTCGAATAAAGGGACCACGGGAGAGAACAAAAAGGACTTGAGTAAAATCAAGTGCTTTGGTTGTGGTCAGCAAGGCCACTATGTCAGCCAATGTCCAAAGTTCTGTTATTAAAGATCTCCTTCCTTGTCCAGAATTCGACTTTGAACCCTGTATCCTTGCTATTCAATGTTTTCTTACCAGCTACACAGGTTTATTTGGTGAACTCAACTACACAACATCTACAGGTCGTACATACTTTGTTTGAAAGGGTGTACCATCAGCAAAAACTGGGAACAATTTCTGCTAAGGAGGAAGGAAATGGTGACAATTGGTAGGTGACGTGGCAGTAGCAATGTATCATATTGTAAACTCTTGTAAACAGTAAGCTTCTAATTGCTCTTCTTAAGGAGACAAGTGCCAAGTAATCACTCCATACATCACTCAATCAATTGCCCCAATGGTTTTTCCATCATTCCATTGATTGATTCCATTCCATTTTTGGACAATGTACTTTTGCAAATACATAATAAATATAGCTTGCACAGTATGTGTATAGTTTGTCAATCTCCTTGTATTTCCTTGTCTAATGTGAGATTTCATTGCTGCCCTTTTTGTCTACATCAAATCCTTAAATAGATTTGGGTCTCTCTTCCTGTCTGACAGATTGCTGAACTTGCCTTAGTCCAGAGCTTTTGGAATCTCTTTTTGGCTGCCTGCCTGTTTAGGTCTTCTCTCAATATTAGGTCATACACTGCTTTGCTGGATTACAAAAGCACACAGAAATCCATATTTTTTGAAATACTGCAAATATGCTAGACTTAATGACTTGCAAGTTCATTCAAATAAATCGATGAGTGAAATTAATGATGATGTTACCGACAGGCTTCATTTCCTCATCTATGAAAATTAAAGAAAGGCATTATGCATCATGGAGTTGTGCAGTTCCTTTTGTTATATGTGAGTCAGACTATCTATAAGGGAAAAGAGGACATGCTGAAGTAATGAGTTCTCCACCCACTCCAAGCTGCCATCCCCCAACTTGCCAACCCAGAGGGAGAGAGAGAACTCGATATATTATTTCACAGAACTAGCCAATTGAGGAAAGGGCATGAATGCCTGGCCTTGGACAGCTGTGAACTCTGGCAAACTTGTAATTTTGTGATCTGTGAGTGTGAGTTCAATTGATAATGTAGAATTAGCAGGAAGAGGCACTGTACGCACATATTTGAATAGGAATTTTTACTTATTTAAGTTATTATGTTAGCGCAAGTTAGATACGCATTTACAAGAATTTATGTTTGTTTTGCTCTGGCTGATGCCTTAGTGGCGTTGATAAAAGTATTTTGTTCTGCTACCATGTGGAGTTGTTCTCTTAATTCTCACAGGCCTTTGTCATTCTTACTTTCTGAAACTATGATCTTATATCTAGTCACTGGTGAATGTTCTTCTCTATGCAGTTTGGTATGCAGTGGATGCAGACTTCTTGATGGTTATAATTGTTTTTCTTTAGTTTTAAGAAATGGAGAGGTGGGCATTTTTAAAATTTTCTCTGTACCCCCATATTAGTTTTTGGAACATGTATCTTATTTCATAATTAGTAAACTGACAGATTAGAAGCTGTTCACAGGTTGGCCCTGAGTATGCAAGGTACTGTGGGATTGAAGCTTTAGAACCTCTAGGCATCTATTTACCGGGAGATGAAAATTATCCTGGAGGAATATTGTTTGACCCGTTGGGGTTGTCAGAGGACCCTGTTGCTTTTGAAGAATTGAAGGTAAAAGAAATTAAAAATGGGCGTCTGGCCATGGTAGCTTGGCTAGGTTTCTATGCTCAAGCTGCCCTCACTGGCAAAGGACCTATAGAAAACTTATATGACCACATAAGTGATCCTGTTCATAACAACGTGACAACCTTTGTAAGTAATCTTTTGTCACCGTAAGATGTATTGGTTGGTAATATGTATTTTATTAATGCCATTGGCTAATAACTTTATATTTGTTCCAGTTCCCGTGTTTAAAATATCCCGTTTCTATTCGTTTCTTGAATAAATTCTCTATGTTCCTGTTGACATCTGAGCTTTTGCATTAATTGATTTTTCAATATTCCTTAAACCAGTTTTTCAAACAATTCCTTTTGTCTATTGAATTAAGATTTTGCTTATCTATATTTAATTGACAGCTATCGTTTGGGAGCTTCTTGAAGCATAAATTAGATTTTATTTTATGTGAATAGCTTATGCAACTCTTTCACGATTTCGTAGATCGAAACTTATATTTTAAATATTCTTTAATGAATATTTATAATAAAGAAAGGCTAATATTAAGTTAGCATTGATTGATCTTACCCATATAGAATTTTTTGACAGGTTAATTATCAAAATAAAATAGTGTATAAATGATATAAGGGCACTACTCATTTAAGTGAACATTGAATCATCTTACTCATAGAAATCTTGATACAATATTGTATCATACTAATCAAGTAGGGGTCAAGTTTGTCTTCTTCAACTCTCAACTAGAGTTACAAATTCGATCTTTATAGTCTACTTCCAAGTCCCCACATGGTTATCCCCTTTGGAATCTTCTCAAACCATGGTGATCAAACACAGTAGGTCAACTTTTGGGAGACATCAATTTTGCATAGGAACTCTGATTGACATGATTCTTGCACTATTGGAAAGGACTTTGAGTTTAGAATAACATCACAAGGTCATACATTTAAGTGGGAAAGGTTTACCCCAAAAAAACATCACTTAAGGCCTCAAAATGACCTTGGAAGTTTTTAGACCTCAATTTTTCAAATTGGGTCCTGTCAATAAAACTAATTTTTCAAGATGATTCCTCCATTTTTTCCACTTTGAAAGCAACGTGATAGATGACAAACAATTTATGATCCAATCTATATCATACCTTTCCATTTTGGGAGAGTTATTGGTCCCCAAAATCTTTATTGAATGGGGTGAGGAATTTTTTCTTCTAACTTCTCCCTAAGGTACCATTTAGTCTTGCTTAACAATTGTCCTTTCTACCCAAACTACTGAAGGTAATGTTGCCCTTGTCTTGTTGTTCTAGACCTCTTTTGCAAAATTATATCCTTTGTCAACTCTACGTGGGCATTCGGAGCTAAGTCCTCTTTGGAAGGTAGGACTTGCTCCTGTTCTTGATCCAACATGGAAGGCTCAAAGAGTTTGAGATTCTCTACATTCACTATTAAGCAAATGAATATATATGGGGGTACACAGAGTCTATAGGAATTTTCTCCCACTTTTTTTGGTATCTCAAAAGGACCATATCATACAGCCTTGATTTTCTTACCAAGACCCTGTAGCCTCTCCTTGATAAACTATAAGCATACTTTCTCTCCCACTCTGAATGTCATCTCTGTTTTGTGTTGATCATGCTTAGCCTTATACTTTTCATGTGATTTATTCAATATCTCTTGTACTTAAAATTGTTTTTTTTTTCAACATTTCTTTTTGCTCTCAAGGCATCCCATATGAGATTCTCCCTCATTCCTTGCTACCCATATGCAACATCCAATGGTGAAGGTGGAAAATATCCAAAAAAGGTTTCAAATGAGGACTTAATAGTAGAAGTGTAGACTACTTTGTTATAAGAGTGTTATATATAGACCAGATTTTCATCCCAAGTCTTTGGATGCTTCTGATTGTAACCAATCAAAAAGATGCACCAAAGTTTTGTTAACTACTTTTTTTTTCTCATTTATCTATGGATGGAATGCTGTATACCTGTTTAACTTAGCCTACATCTTCTCCCACAATGTCTTCCAAATGCACTAAGAATTCTAGTGTCCCTATTTGAAACAATGCTCCTTGGTATCCCAAAGTGCACCCAAACCTGTTCAAATAACAAGTTTGTTGTTTCTTTCCTTTTGATGGTCTTTTAATGGTGCATGAGAACACACATCTTTTCGAACTTGACAACTACCATGAATAGGTAATCATATCCTTTCACGATTGTTGGTAAACCTCTTATAGAGTCTAAGGAAATACCTTCTCAAGGATGAGTGGGTATAGGTAAGGGATGGTATAGATCCTATTTCTCGTTGCTAAGCTTGTTGGTACAACAAAGCATTCATCCTTTATAACCTTGCTGCATATTTTTTCATTATGGGATAACACACATATCTTTGTAATTTGGCCATTTTCTTCCTTATGCCAAAATTCCCTGTAACCTTGGAGGTGTGAGCTTCTCTGATTAGCTACAATCCCTCACCTTTATGAGCATAAATATTGTCTAGTAACCTAGTTTGGAGATGTTAGTCAATTGTGGTATCTATATTATCTACATGAATCTAGCTTTGCAATTGTTGAAATACCTCCTTGAAGTCCTCATCCTATGTATATGCCACTCAATATACATCATGGGTTAAAGGCTCCATGTGAATTAGAGTTCCCAAAGCTGTTATTTTTTATGTGGGTGGCCTTGAAACCTTGTTGAAAAACTTGTTTATGATGCCTTTTTGTACCTGGTTATTAAATGAAACTATTGTAAGAACCCCATCCACTTGTAGTGTTTGGTTTGTTGTAGTTTACTTTGGTCCTGTTGACCACACTTTGTCAACGACCCCATAGCAGAACACCCCCATTTTTTCAAATGGGACTTATCATGTTCGAGGCTCGTGTCATCCAGATTTCATCACCAGTCGACAGTTTTTATAAATGATGTAAACTCATTCCGCATGTTATGATGTAAATGATCTAAGTAAACCGTCAATGTATGTAACAACCTAGGTAAGCCTAGTATGTTGTTGATGGTTTCCATCCTAGGAGGTTTTTTGTCTCACTGATTCACGTAAGTGATCGGCAGAGGTTTTCCCTCTAGCCTCACCCCAAAGCTAGGGTGGATTTTATTATCAGCATGCTAAGTGAGTCCTAGTGTTTTCTATGGAGTCCTTGTAAAAGTAGTTTGAGCTACTTGGTCTACTAGATCATATTTTGAGTCGCAAAATTAGGTATTTATTTGAGGGTCTATACAAATGGGTATTCCCCCTTCATGTATGTAAATGTATTATCTCATGTAAAAGAGGGTTGGAAAAATATTATAATCCCCTCTTAGTCAATTAATTAATTTTTCTGGTCAATTAATAAAAAAAATCTTAAACTAGAAATTTAATTAATTTAGGGTCCTAAGTTAGGATTAAATCTTTCAAAGGCAAAATTTGTGGGTCCTTGGAAAATGATTTTTAAAAGCCCCAGGCCAAAGGAATATTGAGAATTTTAAGAAATTTTGGACCTTTGGGCCTTGGTGGTTAAGTCAAAGTCAAAATTTTGGGGTAATTAACTAAAAAATAATTAAAATTGAATTAAATGATAAATTCGTTTTTTCCCTGAAATTTTAATTTCAACGCTCCTGATTAAAAGATGATTAAATCTTTTGGACGGTTGAGATTATTTTGACAAGGATCATCCAAACTAGCCGTTGGAGATTTTGTCCTATAAATTTAGAGGTCTTTGTCAGTATTGAGTCATCCGATCTCAGAATCGTGTACTAGTCTTGGAAGCTCTTGTGAATTTTCTTTGATGAATAAAGCATAAAGACTTTGGGGTTACAAATCTTGATGTTCATTCTCAGATCTATGTGGTGAATTGTCTCCAAACTCTGCTACTTTGTTTTTTGCATTTTATGGTTGATGGCCTTCATGGATTAATCTGCATATAGGTATCTTGTGCAGTTTTCTGGGTTTATAAAATCACATTCTGATTTTTCTGAAGGATCTTCTGTTGTTTTCTTAAATCTCTATTGATCTAAGGTTCAGATCTAAGTGTGCAGGGAAATTTTTAAGATTGAGCGTCTAGGGAAGTCTTCGGTTGGACCAGCTGACTCTCAATAAACATAAATCTGAAAAGCTCATTATTTGTTAAACTCCAAATTTATCTTACGAAATTGGTGGTTTTGCAGGGTTTTCTAAGGCTTGTGCCTCTCCTAAAAATTTTAAATCTCTAAAAATTGTGCTAAAATGGATTCAAATCTGGCCATGAGGGCCTTAGATTTGTAAACTAGTTTGTAAATTTGTAGATTTTTTGTAAGACTGTAAGGGTTTAATCATTTTCTTGGTGTGTATATCTTCAGATCTGGCTGGTTTTTTGCAGGTTCTGAGTTTAAATTGGATTTTTTTTTTAAGATCTGAGGCAGATCTAGCCTCCAAAGGCCAGATCTGGCCTCAAATCCCTACTGTGGGCAAATCTGGGCATTGTTTTGATTTAAAGGAGCATAAAATCTGAGCGTAAATTGAAGAAGTTTTAAATTTTGCTGGAAATTTAAATGTACTCGGTTAATTATTGGCTTTGAATGATGTTCATTCACTGCGATCTGCAAATCCGTTTGCTGCATCTCATCGAACCTTACTGCCCAACATTCATTTCTCTATCCCATTTCTTCCCTTTGCATAGTTGTCTTTGCCTGCTCTCATTTCTTTGCCATCGAATTCTGCATTCCATCCTTACGCCGTCCATCCCTTGCTCCACGCTGACCCTTTTCATCTTTGCCTTACCGTCCTGCATATTTTCTCCGCCCTCCATTTTCCTCAACCCGTCCAGCTCGTCCACCTGCTCCCTTGTCGACCCTTCCTACTCTTCACACTGTCCTCAGTGCATACGCAACAGACCATCGACGCCGTCAAAGCCTCTTTTCCTTGCTCCTCGACCTGAACATACAAGCGACAAACACACACATAAATTGAAACCCGTGTTCTATTTCTCACGTCGACTTCTGTCTCTTCTCATGTCCATCAATCCCGTCATCAACCCTTGCTTCAGCTTTTCACGACGTCAAGCATCCGACCTGCACAAGCATGAAACCGCCCTCGTCCGATTTTCTCTTCAGCTCTGTCCAAGTCAACCTGCGGAAAACACATAAAATCGAAAATATGCACATTAAACGTAACGCATTAATTTTTTTGTGCGGATTTGATTTGTTTTAGATTAGTCGTAGGTTAGGATAGTTTTAAGATTTCATTTTTTAGATTTTAGTTCATTTTAATTTTATATAGTTTAGAATTTTGTTAGATCCGATTTTTGTTATTTAGTTAGATTTTATATTAGTTTCTTTAGATTTTAACTTTGTTTAGATTTTAAATTTCGATTTTTATTTTAGAGTTTAGTTTAGGTGTAGTTTGTAAATTTAAATTTCGATTTTTGTTTGTTTTAGATTTTTTGGTTTAGTTTTAGTTTAAAGCGTTAACTTGGATATAAAAATTTTGAAAAATAAAAAATTATAAAGTATAAAATTCAAAAAATATTTTGCATTTTTGTTTGTTTAGTCTAAATTTTCATTTTTTAAAGTTTTGGTTTCTTGAGAAATAAAACAAAAATCTAATAATTTTTTTTAAAAAGTTATGAAAAATACTTTTATAGTTAAATGAGCTTTTGAAATTTTATCCTAAATGTGACTATATAAAACCTTTGATTTGTTTGGATCGAAATTAATTGGCACATCTTAAATATCTGGCGTTCTCATTGTGAGTTCAAGTTATTCATGGTTCTGGCGTTTCCAATTAAATATCATTGTGATCAATCATGTTTTAATATGCAACAGTTAATCATCATTTTCTTGTTTGTAATTTGCATAACGGGATCTTGTTTGACTCCATAAGGCACTGGTCTTAAACATGAAATATAATTTAGATCTGTGGAATCCTGTTAATTTTATGAAGTATTTGGTGTTTTAGCTTTGTCTCCTGGATTTTTCCTTTTCATTTCTAATAGGGTCTACCTCCCTTAGCTTGCAAGGAGACAACTTAAATAGAGGGATTGGGGATAAAGGTGACAGCCCCCAATCCGAGCCGTTGTCGCGGTGTCTGGACAATCTGTGCTACAACATTTTTTGGCGTCGTTGCCGGGGATCCATTTACTGGACTTTGGCTTTACGACATTCATCTCTTTATTCATTTTTCATCTTAGATATCTGAGTTAGCTTCCTGTCCTAGTGGCGACTCCATTGGCTTCATCTTCCATAAGGACTTATACGAGAAGGCATCCAAGTAGCTTGGTTAATCCTACTCCAGATCCTGAAAGGGTTTTTAGAGTCCGATTACACAAGCTCGCTTCTCGTACACTCCTTGATAATCTCGGCCAGGAAGCTCTCTCTGATATCCATTCGCTTTTTTGTGATCCGCCTCAACCTGATATCATGGATGTTTATGGCCCGTGTGATTTTGCTAATATTCAAGGTTATCCCCATGATACTCCTCAAACTGGAATGGATAAATTACATATCTTTCAAGGAAATGATGCAGTTGGTGTTAAATCTCATTTGTTTGCTTTCACTAACTGGTGGAATAGATTTGCAGTTACAAATAATAATTTCGAGGATGTAAAGATGAAAACTTTTATTCTTACTTTTGGTGAGGATGTTGCTGAATGGTTTACGGAAAAACCTGATAATTTATTCAATACTTTTGAATCAATTGTAACTGCCTTTAAGGAAAAGTACGGTGATAAAAGGGAAGATAGGCATTTGGTAAGAGAAATCAGTACCATAAAAAAGAAAGAAAATGAAACGATTGAAGAATTTAACAGATTTAATGGTATCCTTAAAGAAAAATATCTCAAACTCATAAACCTCCTGATGGATCTCTTCTGAATTTTTACATTGATGCTTTTAATTCTGAAACTTCATATGAGTTAAGGCGGGCTAAAATTGCAAATTATAAGGCTTTTCAATCTTTAGCTGAAGAGCTTTAAAAGGATAGAAGGGCATCTGGGAAGTCTGAAATTCCTGGTTTTGATAGGGCTGCAACTAAGTTAAAAGCACCTAAAGGTAAAGAACCTCTAGATGATGATGACCCTATGAAAAAATTGATGCAAAAGCTTGAAAGCATGGAGCTTAATCAAGCGAAATTAATCTCTGACCATGCTAAGGAAATAAGCACTTTACAATCTAGGTTGGTTCAAATGGAAAGAGCTCAAACACATAATTCACAACCTAGGAATCATAATAATAATAGAGGAAATAATACTTGGCAGAGAAAGGGTCAGTCGAGTGAGCAGAGACCTCCGAATTCGCTTGAATCTGCTAATCTGGTTGATGAAGCTCCTCCTTATTGTAGAGTTTGTGATGCTCTTCATGAGGAGGCTACTTGTCCCATTGTTGAAAGAATCATAAATAATAGAATGTTTGGGGCAAGTAATCAGATAAATGTTGTTGGTAAGGAGTTTTCTTTGTCTATGGAAGATTGGATGGAAGTTAAGGAACATAGTCAAGATGTTAGGCCTTTCACATCTTTGCATAGTATCAATAATTTTGATTATGAGAATGATTTGATGATTAAATTATTTGGGGAAAAGCCTTCTCCTGATCAAGTTTTGGAAATTGCTAAGGACAAAGGATTAACTTATCAAAGAAGGGATAAAGAGCAAAGTCATAATCAAAATCCTCCTCGAATTTTTAATCCTAGTCCTGGTTTGGATATTGATTTGGGTGCATGGTTGAAAAATGCTAAGATCTTGGTACCTTTTACTGAGGCTATAAAGCTCCCTAATCAGAAAGCTAAAGTTTTAGATGTTCTTGGAGGTTCACATGTTAATGTTAGTCAAAATGAAACTCCTGAAGTGTCGTATCAAGATGCCCCTATATACTTACAGAAAATGGAATCGGATAACAAAGATCATTAGCCATTTTTTGTTAGTTTGATGGTTGATGGTTATAAATTGAATAATTGTATGCTAGATTCTGGTGCTTCAGCTTGTGTTATGACTAAGAGGGTCATGGAACAACTTAATTTAAGAGTTTCTAGACCTTACTACAACATATGTGCCATGGATTCTAAGAAAATTGAAGTTCATGGGATAATCAAGGATTTACAAGTTCATTTATCGGTTTACCCTGATATCATGATTGTTATGGACATAGTTGTAGTTGATGTTCCAGATGCTTGGGGTATGTTGTTATCAAGAAAGTGGGCTTCTGATCTAGGAGGAAGTATTCAGATGAACTGGTCTTATGCTATGATTCCTTCTCCTAGAGGTGAAGGGTTTGTGAGGCTTAATAGAGAACCTGAAAGAAGATTCCATGTAGAAGATCCTAAAAGACCTCATAATGAAATAATTAAGGAACAAGCTGACATGGGGAATTATGCTATTATGTCTAATTCCATGGTGCCCTTAGATGACAAGGTTGATGAAAAATCTGAGGACTTAAATGATCAGGTTTGGTCCATGCATTTTGATGGTGTGGCATCCAGATATGGTAAGGGTGCTGGAATTGTTTTGAAATCTCCCCTTGGTAATATTTTAAAGTTTGCTTATAGACTTGAGTTTGATGCAACCAATAATGTGGCTGAGTATGAGGCTTTGTTGTTGGGTTTTGAATTGGCAAAGGCTTTAAAAATTAAGTTGCTTAGTATCAAGGGAGACTCTGATCTGGTTATCATGCAAGTTAAGAACAAATTCACATGTAAGAATCAGAGGTTGAGGAATTATCAAAATGTTGTATGGGATGCTATGGAACACTTTGATGCTATTAACCTTGAAGCTGTCCCAAGGGAAAAAAATGCCTTAGTGGATGAGCTTGCTGTGGCTGCTTCTACTTTGCAATTATCTGATGAATTAATTAAGGAAGAGATAAAAATGGAAATTATTTTCAGACCGTCAGTCCCAGATAATTCAGAACATTGGCAAGTTTTTGATGATGAAAAGCAAGCTATTCGTTTTCTTAATCATTTGGATGAGTTTGAAGATTTTTGGATAAGTTCTAAGGAGGATGGATCTGAGGATCATGATGATATTGTAAATCCTACTCCTTGGAATATTGTTGCTTTAAAACAACACTTTGATAGGCATGATGCTACAAAGATGAAAGAAGAGAATAGAAAGGATCCAGGTGAATTCATTGAAGTAAATATTGGTACTTCTAAGGATCCTAAGATTGTTAAAATCGGTAAAGGTACTAGTGAAGAAGAAATGAAGCAGTTGATTAATTTACTTCATGAGTACAGGGATGTTTTAGCATTTTCATATGATGAGTTCAAAGGATATAGGGAAGATGTCATGCAACACACTATCCCTTTGAAAGATGAGAATGCTAAACCTTTTCGTCAAAAGCTTAGGCAAATAAATCCTAAGTTAGCCCCTTTGGTTCAGAAAGAGCTTTCGAAAATGCTTGCAGCTGGAATCATTGCTCAAACTAGACATTCAACATGGTGTTCCAACTTGGTGATTGTTAGGAAAAAGAACGGTACTATTAGACTTTGTGTTGATTTTAGAAACCTTAATCTAGGATGTAAAAAGGATAATTACCCTTTGCCCAAGATGGAGACTATGTTGCAAAGAGTAACAGGTTTAGGAATGATGTCATTGCTAGATGGTTTTTCTGGATACAATCAAGTTTGGGTTAAGAGAGAAGATCGTCACAAAACTACATTCACCACACCATGGGGTGCTTTTGAATACATTAGAATACCTTTTGGTTTGACTAATGCTGGGGCTACTTTTCAAAGGGCTATGGATTATGCTTTTAAGGGTTTAATTGGAAAAATTATTGAAATCTATCAGGCTGATCTTACTGTTTTTTCTAAAGATGGTATTACTCACATAGGTCATCTTAGGCAGGTCTTTGATAGATGTAGAGAGTTTGGGATTTCCTTGAATTCGGCTAAATCTGTTTTTGGGGTAACTGAAGGGAAGTTACTTGGTCACATCATCTCCAAAGATGGGATCAAGATTGATCCTGAAAGAGTTGAGGCAATCCAAAAGATTCCTCTACCTCATAATCTTAAATCCCTTCAGTCTTTTCTAGGAAAAACTAATTTTCTTAGAAGATTTATTCCAAATTACGCAGAAATAGCTAAGCCTATACAAAATCTTCTTAAAAATGATGTAAAATTTTTATGGAAAGAAGATGGTAAAAGGGCTTTTCAAGGGATTAAGGGAGCTATTTCTCAAGTTCCTGTTTTGGCGAGTCCTGATTACTCAAAAGATTTTATGATTTTCTCTTTCGCTTCTGAAGATACTATTGCTGGTGTCTTGTTACAAAAGAATAAGGAAGGTCACGAACAACTTATTGCTTTCATGAGTAGAGCGCTTCAAAATTCTGAATTAAAGTTTACTACTATGGAAAAGAAAGCCTATGCTTTGGTTAAGTCCCTTAAGCATTTTAGGACTTATGTGGGTTATTCTAAAATTATTGCTTTCGTCCCGCATTCCGCGATTAAAGATATCTTAACTCAAACTGATTTCTTAGGGACTCGTGCTAGGTGGGTTACTAAAATTCAAGAGTATGATCTAGAGATTAGACCCACTAAGTTAGTCAAAGGTCAAGGCTTGGCTGAGATGTTGACTGAAGGTAATGAGAAAGCGCTTGGTTTGACCTGTCTTAATGATGCATCTTCACCTGAGCTGCAAAGGTTAGGAGAGCATGAATGGTATAGGGACATTATTTATTATTTGTTAAATCTTACATGTCCTGACCATTTAGTTGCTCATAGAAGAAGGGCTCTTAGATTAAAGGCCACTAAATATTGCCTCATGAAGGATGGTCTTGGATGGAGAAATCCTGAAGGGATAATACTTAGGTGTGTTGATGAGGTTGAGTCTAAAAAATTGATTTCCGAGTTTCACTCAGGATTTTGTGGTGGTCATTATGCTGCTAGAACTACCGCCCACAAAATTCTGAGAGCTGGTTATTTTTGGCGTTCGATTTTTTCAGATGTTCATAAATTTGTTAGAAGTTGCCAAGCCTATCAACTATTCACTGGGAAGCAGAAGCTAGCTGCCCTGCCCCTACAACCTGTGGTTGTTGAGGCACCTTTTCAACATTGGGGTTTGTATTTCATCGAGAAATTTCATGAAAATTCTAGCAATGGCTACTCATGGATCTTAACTGCGACTGATTATTTTACTAAATAGGTTGAAGCCATTCCTACTAAGAATGCTAATGAAAATGTCATTATGGACTTTATTGAAAATCAAATCATTACTAGATTTGGTGTCCCTTCCAAGATCACTACTGATAATGCCAAGGCTTTTAGTTCTCTTGAATTCTCATCTTTTTGTTTTAAGTATGGCATTACTTTATCTCATTCATCTAATTACTATCCTCAGGGTAATGGCTTAGCTGAATCAAGTAATAAAAATCTTATAACCATTATCAAGAAGATAGTAGGAGATAATAAACGATCTTGGGACAACAAAATCAAGTATGCTTTGTGGGCAGATAGGATTACTAAAAAGAAAGCTGCTGGTAAAAGTCCCTTTGAATTAGTTTATGGTTTGGATGTAACTTTTCCTGTTCACCTTAAGTTGCCAGCTTACCAACTCCTTCAACATTTTTCCACTAATAAAGATGCTGTTCAAAATAGAATTAATTAGATTGGGGAGTTGGATGAAACTCATAGGAAAGCTTTAGATAATATGTATAAGAACCAATCTAACATTAAGAAAAGCTTTGATAAATCATCTAGACCTAGATCTTTGCAGGTTGGAGACATGGTATTACTTTGGGACAGAAAAAATGAGAAGCCTAGAAAACACAAGAAATTTGACAGTTTGTGGCTGGGACCTTATATTATCAGAGGCATTGCTGGACCAAACTCATTCCACTTGAGCACATTGGAAGGCGAACCACTGCAGCGACCTGCGAATGGCAAATTGCTCAAGTTGTTCTTCAAAGATGACATCTGATGCCATTTGGGCATCCTCTGTATTGTATTTCTAACCCTACTTCTTGTTATTTCAGCATTTCATTTTGCAATTAAAGTAGATTTACTTTTCATTTTAAGTAGAATAATGAATAAAAGAAGAGCTTCTATTTTTCATGTACTTAATGTTATATGATGATATTTGGATGGACACTACTTATATAATTTTGTGTGTTGCTTGGATGCAGATTCTTGATTCTCACATTCCTTCAATGAAACAATGTGTTCCCAAGTAGAGCTAGATGTTGACCACACTTTGTCAACGACCCCATAGCAGTACACCCCCATTTTTTCAAAAGGGACTTATCATGTTCGAGGTTCCTGTCATCCAAATTTCATCACCAGTCGACAGTTTTTATAAATGATGTAAACTCATTCTGCATGTTATGATGTAAATGATCTAAGTAAGACCGTCAATGTATGTAACAACCTAGGTAAGCCTAGTATGTTGTTGATGATTTCCATCCTAGGAGGTTTTTTGTTTCACTGATTCACGTAAGTGATCAGCAGAGTTTTTCCCTCCAGCCTCACCCCAAAGCTAGGGTGGATTTTATCATTAGCATGCTAAGTGAGTCCTAGTGTTTTCTATGGAGTCCTTGTAAAAGTAGTTTGAGCTACTTGGTCTACTAGATCATATTTTGAGTCGCAGAATTGGGTATTTATTTGAGGGTCTATACAAATGGGTTTCCCCCTTCATGTATGTAAATGTATTATCTCATGTAAAAGAGGGTTGGAAAAATAATTATAATCCTCTCTCAGTCAATTAATTAAATTTTCTGGTCAATTAATAAAAAAATTCTTAAACCAGAAATTTAATTAATTTAGGGTCTTAAGTTAGGATTAAATCTTTCAAAGGCAAAATTTGCGGGTCCTTGGAAAATGATTTTTAAAAGCCCCAGGCCAAAGGAATATTGAGAATTTTAAGAAATTTTGGACCTTTGGACCTTGGTGGTTAAGTCAAAGTCAAAATTTTGGGGTAATTAACTCAAAAATAATATTTTTGAGTTAATTAAAATTGAATTAAATGATAAATTCGTTTTTTCCCCAAAATTTTAATTTCAACGCTTCTGATTAAAAGATGATTAAATTTTTTGGACGGTTGAGATTATTTTGACAAGGATCATTCAAACTAGCTGTTGGAGATTTTGTCCTATAAATTTAGAGGTCTTTGTAAGTATTGAGTCATCCGATCTCAGAATCGTGTACTGGTTTTGGAAGCTCTTGTAAATTTTCTTTGATGAATAAAGCATAAAGACTTTGGGGTTACAAATCTTGATGTTCCTTCTTAGATCTATGTGGTGAATTGTCTCCAAACTCTGCTACTTTGTTTTTTGCATTTTATGGTTGATGGCCTTCATGGATTAATCTGCATACAGGTATCTTGTGCAGTTTTCTGGGTTTATAAAATGACATTTTGATTTTTCTGAAGGATCTCATGTTGTTTTCTGAAATCTCTATTGATCTAAGGTTCAGATCTAAGTGTGCAGGGAAATTTTTAAGATTGAGTGTTTGGGGAAGTCTTCGGTTGGACCAGCCAACTCTCAATAAACATAAATCTGAAAAGCTCATTATTTGTTAAACTCCAAATCTATCTTATGAAATTGGTGGTTTTGCAGGGTTTTCTACGGCTTGTGCCTCTCCTAAAAATTTTAAATCTCTAAAAATTGTGCTATAATGGATTCAAATCTAGCCATGAGGGCCTGAGATTTGTAAACTAGTTTGTAAATTTGTAGATTTTTTCTAAGACTGTAAGGGTTTAATTGTTTTCTTGGTGTGTATATCTTCAGATTTGGCAGGTTTCTTGCAGTTTCTGGGTTTAAATCGAATTTTTTTTTAAAGATCTGAGGTAGATCTAGCCTCCAAAGGCCAGATTTGGCCTCAAATCCCTACTATGGGCAAATCTAGGCATTGTTTTGATTTAAAGGAGCATAAAATCTGAGCGTAAATTGAAGAAGTTTTAAATTTTGCTGGAAATTTAAATGTACTGGGTTAATTATTGGCTTTGAATGCTGTGCATTCACTGCGATCTGCAAATCCGTTTGCTGCATCTCATCGAACCTTACTGCCCAACATTCATTTCGCTATCCCATTTCTTCCCTTTGCACAACCGTCTTTGCCTGCTCTCATTTCTTTGTCATCGAATTCTGCATTCCATCCTTACGCCGTCAATCCCTTGCTCCACGCTGACCCTTTTCATCTCTGCCTTACTGTCCTACATATTTTCTCCGCCCCTCGATTTTCCTCAACCCATCCAGCTCGTCCACCGGCTCCCTTGTCGACCCTTCCTACTCTTCACACCGTCCTCAGTGCATACGCAACAGACCATCCACGCGGTTGAAGCCTCTTCTCCTTGCTCGACCTTAACATACAAGCGACAAACACACACATAAATTGAAACCCGTGTTCTATTCCTCACGTCGACTTCTGTCTCTTCTCATGTCCATCGATCCCGCCATCAACCCTTGCTTCAGCTCTTCACGACGTCAAGCATCCGACCTGCACAAGCACAAAACCGCCCTCGTCCGAGTTTCTGTTCAGCTCCGTCCAAGTCAACCTGCGGAAAACACATAAAATAGAAAATACACACATTATACATAACACATTAATTTTTTTGTGCGGATTCAATTTGTTTTAGATTAGTCGTAGGTTAGGATAGTTTTAAGATTTCATTTTTTAGATTTTAGTTCATTTTAATTTTATATAGTTTAGAATTTTGTTAGATCCGATTTTTGTTATTTAGTTAGATTTTATATTAGTTTCTTTAGATTTTAACTTTGTTTAGATTTTAAATTTCGATTTTTATTTTAGAGTTTAGTTTAGGTGTAGTTTATAAATTTTAATTTCGATTTTTGTTAGTTTTAGATTTTTTGGTTTAATTTTAGTTTAAAGCGTTAACTTGGATATAAAAATTTTGAAAAATAAAAAATTATAAAATAAAAAACTCAAAAAATATTTTACATTTTTGTTTTTTTAGTCTAAATTTTCATTTTTTAAAGTTTTGGTTTCATGAGAAATAAAACAAAAAACTAATAGAAAATTATAAAAAATTCTCAAAAATATCTTTTATAGTCAAATGAACTTTTGAAATTTTATCCTAAATGTGACGATATAAAATCTTTGATTTGTCTGGATCAAAATTAATTGGATCTTAAATATCTGGCATTCTCATTGCGAGTTCAAGTTATTCATGGTTGTGGCATTTCCAATTAAATATCATTGTGATCAATCGTGTTTTAATATGCAGCAATTAATCGTCATTTGCTTGTTTGTAATTTGCATAACGGGATCTTGTTTGAATCCATAAGGCACTGGTCTTAAACGTGAAATCTAATTTAGATTTGTGGAATCTCGTTAATTTTATCAAGTATTTGGTGTTTTAGCTGTGTCTCCTGGATTTTTCCTTTTCATTTCTAATAGGGTCTACCTCCCTTAGCTTGCAAGGAGACAACTTAAATAGAGGGATTGGGGATAAAGGTGACAACCCCCAATCTGAGCCATTGTCGCGATGCCTGGACAATCTGTGTGACAACAGATCCTATAGGTACTGTAATCACTACTGATCTATGTGGATGATGGTCTCATTTCCCATCAAATAATGTTCACTTTTTGACATATTATAACAAGGCATAGATCTCTTTGTCATAGGTAGGGTAGTTGAAAACCACCTTATGAAATACTATAGAATGGTAGCATAGAAGCCTTACTCTCTGCATTGAGACCACTCCCATACCATACCCACTCGCATTTGTCTTCACTTTGAAGGGTTGCTACAAGTTTTATAACACGGGAATCAATGCTTGATTGATTTCTTCTTCAACTTTTCAAAGGCCTTCTACTAACCCATCCCCTACTAGAAGGTCTTGTCACTTGTTGTTATAGCATGGAGTGGTGCAACTATTACCAAAAATGAAGCTATGAATTTCCCAAAGTATTTCACTTCCCACACGAAACTTCTAACTTTAGAGACATTTGTAGGTACCAACCACTTCATGATGGCCTCCATCTTTGTAGGATTGATGTTGAGCTTGCCTCCACAATCACATTTGTTAAATACACCAATCAATGCCATGCAAACTCACATTTCTTCAAATTTTCCAATAGTTGGTGATTCTTCAAAGTATCTATCTTTTGCATCATGTGTGAGATGTGGTCCTCCTAAGTAGCACTGTAAACCAATATATCATCCAAATTGTGAAAATTTCTGAATATTACTATATGCAGAAACCTTACTGTTAGATCTGGTTATACTTCTACTTAATCAAGTTATTAATGTTGAACATTCAGATTAACATCAAAGTAAAAACATAACAGATTTTCACCGATTCAGA
Organism: Pinus albicaulis; assembly: GCA_034641835.2. NCBI lineage: Eukaryota > Viridiplantae > Streptophyta > Pinopsida > Pinales > Pinaceae > Pinus > Pinus albicaulis. The sequence continues at coordinate 1,531,487,469 of CM076575.1, read as the reverse complement.
TTTAAGCAAAAGATACATGCACACAGACAAAGTGACACACAAGATTTTTTGGACAACTGTCCTCGGAAAAACTCAATACGGGAAAATCGGTCTTCTGGCTGTTGGAGGGTTTATATTATTAAGTAGTTTCTGAATACAACAAATCTGGGCACCTTACTGGTTAACTCGACAAAGAAAAATAGATCGGCAGCTAACCTGCTGTTCTGGAGACTGAAAACTTGACTGATCCACATCCTCAAATGGGATTTATAGGACTCGACCACTTTCTGCCTCTAGAAACCCTAGCGCTGCCCCTAAAGCCCTTGCGTCATCCCTGCTAGCTTCTGCCTGCCTCTGCGCTGGCTTGGAGAGGGCTGCGTAACCTAAGACTGGGTGACATAGTCCCTGGTCTACCCAAAATTCCTTAGGCAAAGTTCTTCGAGTCTTTAGAGACTACATTCAGGGTAGTCTTGACCATAAGACCAGCATCTGGAGTAGCCCCTACAGAAGCTACCTGATCTCGGATCGCTTGCAATCTGATAAGGAAGGGGTCGATCTCTTCTCCCTTTTGCATCTGAAACAGTCTCAACTGATTCTCAAGCAACATCTTCCGCTGGACGGAAGTTCCTTGGTACATAGTGGTCAAGTAAGTCCACATTTCCCTTGTGTGTTCTCAGCAATATGTGGGATTACATGATCCTTGACCCCATCCATGATCATGCGTTTTGCCTTTTCTTGAGCCTCTTCGTACTTCTTGAGAGGATTGGCATCAACAGGAACAACAAATCCATTCAAGACATGATCCTTGATGTGATGTTCATCCAAAACTGATAGGATCCTGGGCTTCTAGATGACAAAGTTGGATGCTCCATCCAACCTCTTGATCCCTCAGTCCATGTGTGGCCATCTCTGCTTGAAAAGAAAACGTTGAGCTGGTTCTCTTCTCCCTCTTTTGTTGCTGCCCCAACAAAACTCGTATCTGGGTTTCTTTGGCGCTAGAAACCCTCTAAGGAACAAGCTCCCTTTGAAAATTGTTTTCCTTTACGAAAATCCTTCTTCCAACTGATGTCGAAATAGTCCTCTCCGATCACTCTTTGTTGCTGATCAGCACTGGATCTAGACTTCTTGGCAAGAAGTCTTCTACGGAACTGCTTCCCTGTACTTTTCCACTGCCCCACTAGACACTGTTCTACACCAACAGAAATAATGCCCCACCAACAACTCCAGAAGAAAATCAAACTGCACTTCCAGCCACGGCAATCGGAAAAATTTGAGGCTCAAAACCTCTGTGTTGGCTCGGAAAACACCGCGTTGCTTCTGCTGCAGCTACAACGTCAACCTAGCTGGCTGATGCGGGCTCTGCGTGAGCCCCTCTGGTGACTGCGTCACCCTAGCTGGCTGATGCAGGCTCTATGTGAGCCCCTCTGGTGATTGCGTCACCCTTCCTCTACCTCTTTCTGGTTCAGTGCTGTCACTTGGGATAGCTGCCTTCCTGCAACAATTTTTTCTTTGTCCTTTCGCTGATGGCTTCAACTCTACTTGATCTGCAACAACTCTGATACCATGTGAAAATTTATGAATCTAAGTTACAGAAATCCTACTGCAGAAATATGATTTACATTACCTTCTTGTTTTCATTAATTTAACAAGTTATTTTCTGAATACATCAAGAAAATATTAATGTAAATACACTGCAGCCTACACAACTATACAGATAAAGTACTGAAAAATAAATGAGCATTCAAACAAAGGGCACTTATTTTCGGACAAATGTCCCCGAAAAAAACCAATTCGGGAAAACCGGTGCAATAGTTTTGAGAGTTTATATTATTATGTAGATTTCTGAATACAATCTAGGGTGCCAAATCCGACTCTCCCAATAGAGAAAATCCTCGGCAGAAGTGCCTCTATCCGGAGATAGATATTACGGTTGATCCAATAGCAGAATAAAGAAACCCCAAGGTGATTGTGTTGTCCCTAATGTTGCGCAGCGATGGCTGCAGCAAGCTCTGCGCTGAGACTGCGTCACCCTCCTCGTGAGCCTTCCCAGCTCAGAAATCGATCTGCTGAATGGCTGCCCGATCTGCCTCACAGAAACCACAGAGCAACTGCTCAAGTGACAACGTCACCTTCTGGTTCTGCATCACTCTTCTGGCTCTGCATCACCCTCTCAAGGGCTGCACTGTCTCTCCTGGTGCTGATCTACCTCTCTGCACTTGTATTCTCGGCCTTGGACTGAAGTCCCGCTGCCGAACTACCCCTCATTGCAATGAATTACTCATATTTGATCTTCGTCCGAGCACTGCTCCGTCAGAAGAATTCGATCTCTAAATTTAGCCTCTGTGTGTGTTCTCCAACTTACCCTCAAGTCTTCCTTTATACTTTTCCTGTTGATAAATCAACGATCGTGATCTAATCTCTAATCGACGACTAATATTAGAAAAGACTCGATCTCCGTCACTTAGAACATTCTCACCCACATGTTAAATTAATTCACTTTAATTATTTAAATTCCCTAAGTTTTAACTTTGGCTCCATTTAAAATAATTAATTATTTGAATAACTTAAGCTCCGGGTGGAATTTCTTCAAACGATTCTGGGTTTTGGAGATCTCATGTGTTCTAGCCCCTCCACAAAGTTTCGGAGCTAGATCATATCCGATGCTACCCAAAAATCAACATAAATCTATTGTTTACACCTTTAGATTCAATGTTTGTGACATGTTTGAGAAAATGCCTGTCATGGCTAGGAGGGTTCAAGATGAGTTCTTGATGATATGTTTTCTTCTACATCATTGTCTTATTGTTATTTATCATGTATGAACTTTTCATGAAGTTTCAGGTAGGTCCTGAAAAGGTGGCTCAAATTCTGGAGCCGCAAGCACAAAACTAAGCATTTGGGGCCCTAGTCGTTAGCATGCAGTGTCAAGCCTGCGACTAAAGTCTCCTGGCCACTGGCATGCAGTGTTATGCATGCGACTATGGCTCAGAGAGGTCAAAAGGTCAGGGTGACCTAGGGGTAAGAGGACTTAAAAGTTGGGCTAGATCCTGGGGGTGTCATTGATGATGTACAAGGTCTATATGTTATGTTTCCGTCGGTTCCACTTCTCTAAGGTCATCTAGGAGGTTGAATCTCATTATAGTAGCCTCTCGTCGCATATTTACCCTGGCTGACCGGTTGCTTGGGTAGATGTGGGAAGGGGGCATTGCAGAGTGGTATCAGAGCATGGTTGTGCTCTCCTTGGGTGGTGTTTGGTTTCCGTTCTCTTTGGGCAGTGTCTAGTTCCTGTTCTCTTTGGTTGATATCTGATACTAGAGAGTGGTAACAGAGCATGGTTCAACCCTTGGACTGGATGGGCAGTGTGTTGGTCATGCTTTTGTTGATTGCTTGTGTGTTTCTCATATCTATGGTGTATGTGTTTTTTGCATGCGTGTTGTGTTGGCCATGGTGGTAGTGGTGTCGTCATGGAAGGGATGATGGTGTTGTTGTCAACATGTTGTGAGGTGTATATGATTGATTATGTGTTGTTCATTCGTGTGTATTGTGCGTGCACACTTGCTTGCATATTGTTACATGTTGGATATGCATTGCTTGTTTATGCTAGGTCACATATTGGTCATGCTTGTGTGTTGTCCATGTATGCTTGCTTGAGTGATGTTATATGTTGAACATATATTGGTTGGTCATGCTAGGCTACATGTTACTTATGCTTGTGTATGGTTTGTGCTTGTGATTGTGAGTGGTCAAGGTTGCATTGCTGTGTATTTGGTATGGTTATGAATCTATGACTGGATTCCAACTAGAATGATGGTTATGCGGTAATATACCATGTGTTGCAAGTTTATATGTTGTTAAGATTTTGTATATACATGTATTACGCTGATTGGTTGATCTTGCAGGATGTAACCTCCCCAAATTACACTAAGGTATGTTGGCTTATTATTATTTGGTTTAGCTGACATATTATGCTTGGCAGGAAGAAAGATCAACATGGATAGAAAGATGGTAGACTACAAGGACTCTCCCTACGAGTCATATAAGCAGCATGGTGGGCACTCTTCTGATTTGGCAGACATGTTGAGAATCCTAAAGGAAGAAATAAGGGGCTGTAAGGCAGATAATGATAGGATCATACAGGCACAAGAGAAACAAGTAGAGGTGAATGCAATACTTCTTCAGAGCTTGTCAGATTTGCAGAAACAAGGGCCACTTAGGATAAACTATGGAAAGAACATAACTAATGGGGCATATGGCAGTAGGCCTCCTAGCAAACACAGGTCGGACAGAGCAGACACAGTGAAAGATGGCAGGTTGTTGGACACTCCGGATAGGAGGGGTGATGAGTACATGTGCCATTCAAGCTCTGGTTCAGATAAAAATCATGATCATCATCGGTATCATCCTTACAGGAGGAGTGACAGGGGATACTTTCCTGAAGAATTCAAGAAATCAAAACCACCTATTTTGATGCAGACTTGAAGAAACTAGAAGATGCAGAGGCTTGGATACTTGTGTTATCACTCCCTCTGTTTCCCACGGCTGAGAAAGGAGATTGAAGGAGATAACCTCAAATCAATCTTTAGATTTGGTAGCTAGCCATAACAAACCAGAGAGGGATCTCTCGATGTCAATTTCACAGTCAATGAGGTGACTGGAAAGGAAAATATCTTAGGCTAGATATAAGCTCAGTGATTTTGATTAGAGTTTTGTTTTGAATTTTGCTGGATAGGAAGTGTCAGTCTAGGAACTAGGTCTAGGTTTCAAAGTCAGATTTCAAATGAACAATTGCAGAGATGAAAATGAGGCCAGGTAGGTGTACTTAGAAACACATTTAGATTGTCATTGTGGTATAGGGTTTGAAAAAGGGAGAATCAGAATGAGCATATAACATATGATTTCATTCATCAGAGGAAGTAGAACACATTTATGAAAATCTCATTAAACAGAGCACAAAAGTAAGAATTCTGCTTAAAGACTCATAAGATCATCATATGAAAGCATACATGTGATTGCAAGAAAGCACAAACATTCAATTTGATGGTAACACTGAGAAAAAACAATGCCAATAAGCTTACCACTGGAGTCCCAAAATTATAACTGCGACATGTCTTTGATTTCACTGTAAAAAGATGTACATAAACTCCACACTACAATATCAACTATCCAACCTCTAGAATGACTTGAGTTTGAGTACATAAAGAAAACTAGACAAGATGCCACTTCAATGGGTCGAAACCTAATCCAAAACAACTAGTTAATGCACCTAATGAGTTATTGCCTAGTTTTTAGGGGAGTTAGAAACAGTCTCCCCTATTTTAGCTAACAAGTAGGAGTCTTTGTCTCCTTGATTAATCACAAGATCCCTCAATAATGAGGAGCATAAATAGACTTCATTAACCATGAAACAACTCATGAGATGGTTGTTACCTTGAATATTTGACCTTTTTTTGACTGACACCTGTCTAGAAAGCCTTCTACACAAAAACGTATCGTGCCTAGCAGAAACGTAGCATGCTTTGACAGAAGCGTAGCATGCACTTGGAGGGGATTTTGAGGTGGCTTTTATGCATCTTTTTGTTGATCTGAAGGTTGGATAAGGTACCCCTGGATGTCCTCTAGCCAATTGAACCTTGAAACTTGCAAAATACCACCTGTAAGACACTCAAAACTTCATTTCCCCAAGGTTACTCCAGAAGCGTAGCGTGGGTTGAAAAACAGTGGCAGAAACATGAAATTTGGGGTGTTTTCTGAGTTTTCCTTCAAAATTAGGAACTGCCATGCAAAACCAAAGGCATATCTGGGATGTACACATCAAAATTCATCCATCCATGCAAGGTTGACCTCCATTGGAGCCCTTGAGAAAAATCGTAGCATGGCCACGCTACGCTTCTGTACATCCAAAATTGTCAAAATTGCCAAAAACTTAAAAATTTGCCAATTTTTTAATATCTCTCTAAATATAACGGGTTTTGAAAAGATGAGAGATTTTTTTGTTCTTTGGTATGTTATGAAACAAAACCTCCTCCAGGTTTCAAAAATACTTTCCCATTTGTTCGGAATCCAAGTTTGAAACGAATCACTAAAAATTGCAGAAGCGCAACGTGCTCTCAGCGGAAGCGTAGTGTGGTCTTTGAGTGGGTGTTTGGAGGCCTTTCCAGAGGGGTTTTGGGATGAAAGTGGTATGGTTGGAAAGTTGAGGATGTCTGTGACACAATGGAGTCATCAAGCACTGCAAACCCCTCATTCAAACCCCTAAAAAATTGACTTGAAGACAACCTATCCAAAATTGCATAAAATGACCTATAGCAACTGTGTTTCAGGCATTTCTCTCAAATCATAACACGTGTGCATAAAATGAAGGAGGTTTTTGTTCTTTGGTATACGATTGACAAAAACCTCTTTCACTTCTGTCAAATTCATCTTCCTTACTTCAGAAAGTAAATTTGAAGTAGGGTTGTCCTTGTGTGCAATGTAAACACTAGCAAATGATCACAAAACTCTAAAAATGATGCCAATCACCTCTGTTGATACCAAGAAGTCCATCCCTGCGATGTTTGTCTTTTCCCTCTTGAAATTTGTGGCAAAAAGGCTGGTCAACTTGGCATGGCAGCCTACCTCTTGAATTATTTCACAAAACCCTAGGCAACCAGTATCTTTAAAAGATTTCTTGGTGTAGGATGAAGCATTGATCTCTTGCAGAATTGTTGGCTCGAATCTGGGGACATGAACTCCTTTTTTGTACTTCCTCTTCTCAATTTCCATGTTGTTTGTTTGTATGATAGAAACTCTAGCTTGATAGGAAGAAAGGAAAGGGTGAAACTTAGGAAAACAGGGCAAATTGGGGCAGCAAATTTAGGGAGGGAACTAAATGGGATAGGAGTTAAGGAAAAATCCTAAAAAATTAGGGGAGATAGAGTAGTGTGTTAGGAACACAGTACAAGTGGAATTCCTTGAAATGGATAAAGGAAATAGGGGAAAAGGGGCAAAACACAACGTTAACTCGAAATCTCTGCAAAACCGCCGTGTGGGCTAGGGTTTTATTGAAAATGAGAGAGATGAATGGTAAGAAATGATTTTGGGAAGTGTATGAGGTATGTAAGGTGTAGGTGAAGGTGATTGAGCAGGAAAATTAGGTGTTTTACCATTGAAATGAAACAAAATCACATGGAAATAAAAAACGCAGCGAAGCCCTAGGAGAGGGATTTTCACTGAATTTTCTGAGAAGAATGCAAAATGCTACTTACTTTTCAAGGAGATATTGGAAACTCTGAAATGCTAAAATGAACCCCTGTGATGCTTGATTGGCCTCCAATTTCAAAAGCGCAACGAGTGAGCTAGAAGCGCATCATAAGAGGTAAACTTGTGCTTTGAGGATGAATTTTGATGTTCTAGTGGCTGGGATGATGCTCAATGAAGGTGAAATGAGTAATTTGAATGCTTTGAATGGTCTTTTATAAGCTGGAGTTCGATTTTTGCTTAAGTCATGGACATGACATCATTGATCTTTTTGACAAACTGAATGATGGGACTGCAACATAGTCAACATAGTCTTTTTGAAATGAAAATATTACCTTTACCTTTATTGCTCTTTTTTCCTAAGTTGCCAACTCCCTTTAATGGCGACTCAAGTGATGGACATGACTCTTTTTGCTTTTTATGACAATATAATGACAAGTCAAGAGAAACCCTAGACCATGACCTAAATGATGACATATTAACTGCTCAATGACCTGAGACACTTAAAATGAAGACATGACCATGATGAGTGGTGATAAAATGAACAGGTGGAGGGAGTAGCACTGTAGCACTGACCTAGACAACAACCAATAATCAAATTTTATTTGGAAACTTATTTGAAACTATAAAATTTGACCTAGGGCCCTATCAACTAACCTTGAAAGAGTACATTTGATCACTGGTGACTGACAGACACTAACATTGGCTCCAGCTGGGGATGGCAGCTCCTTTTAGGAGGTGTCAAGAACACCGTAGACCAGGGAGCCTCATCCATTAGTCAATGGAGTCAAAATAAAACTGTAGACACTCAAATGACTAACTGAAACAAAAACCGACTTTGACTCAAAAGCTTGACAACTGATTGAACTTACTTATGGCAACAGACCATCGGGATCTTAGGGCCTTCTCCTTGAGCTTCAAATCCTGATGATAACCGCCCACCTACTGAAGATATATGTACAATCATGCGATATGATCCCTCTAGTGTAACCAATCTAACAAATGGCTACTTACTTGAATCTTGCTCACACTTTCCTTAAGCAGGAAAAAAAAACAAAAGATAGGCAACTCAAAGTGTCCACTGAACATGTGTTCATGATTCATAAATACAAGAAGATTCATCTTCCCAGATGGCTGCAACAAATTTGCAATAGGGTCTTCAATAATATCAGGAGAAAGGGAAGTTTGTTCTTGAAATTTTGTGTTTGAGGCAGCAAAAATGTGCACATTCATAGGATCCAGGACAAACTCTTCTTCTTGAGCAGACTCTTCATTTTCTGAACTTGGAGGAAGATCATCATCATCATCTTGCTTTCCCTTCCAGGGTAGCCATAAAAATTTTCATCAAACAATCCTCATGAAACCTAATACCAAGCTTATGTATATGCCAATGAAATTTTATTAGATGCAGAATAGCCTCATCCTCGTTTCCATCTATGAATTTGGGTAGATAAGTTTGCCAATCTATGCAAGGAATTCTATTGGGAAAACCAGGAATGTGAGCACGATTCATAGGAACATACCTTCTAGCAGTTGAATCCATTTTGAAAACAGTGAAGTCACCAAGAAGTTCTTCAAGCTATCGGTTTTTGAACAGTGGAGTCGCCATGAAAACTCTGAAATTTTGGATTCTTCGACACTGGAGTCACCAGGTGAAAGATGCACAACCTTCTTGTGCCTGACCACTATTCACCATCAGCAATCAGAGCTAATCTTTGTTGTTCTTTCCCGGGAAAGATTTAACCTTCGCTCCCCGGCAACAACGCCAAAAAGGTTATCACTCCCTTCGTTTCCCAAGGTTGAGAAAGGAGAATGAAGGAGGTAACCAAAAACCAATCTTTAGATTTGGTAGCTAGCCCTACCAAACCAAAGAGGGCTCTCTCAATGTCAATTTCATAGTCCATGAGGTTACTCGAAAGGAAAATATATTAGGCTAGATATAAGCTCAGTGATTTTGATCAGAGTTTTGTTTGGAATTTTGTTGGATAGGAAATGTCAGTTTAGGAACTAGGTCTAGGTTTCAAGGTCAGCTTTCAAATCAACAACTGCAGAGATGAAAATGAGGCTAGGTAGGTATACTTAGAAACACATTTAGATTGTCATTGTGGCATAGGGTTTGAAAAAGGGAGAATCAGGATGATCATATAACATATGAGTTCATTCATTAGAGGAAGTAGAACAAATTTATGAAAATCTCATTAAACAAAGCACAAAAGTAAGAATTTTGCTTAAAGACTCATAAGATCATCATATGAAAGCATACGTGATTGCAAGAAAGCATAAACATTCAATTTGATGGTAACACTGAGAAAAAACAATGTCAATAAGCATACCACTGGAATCCCAAAATTATAGCTGCAACATGTCTTTGATTTCACTGTAAAAGATGTACATAAGCTTCGCACTGCAATATCAACTATCCAACCTCTAAAATGACTTGAGTTTGAGTACATATAGAAAACTAGACAAGATGCCACCTCAACGGGTCGAAACCTGATCCAAAACAACTAATTAATGCACCTAATGAGTCATTGCCTAGTTTTTAGGGAAGTTAGAAACAATCTTCTCTATTTTAGCTAACAAGTAGGAGTCTTTGTCTCCTTGATTAATTACAAGATCCCTCAACAATGGGGAGCATAAATAGATTTCATTAACCATGAAACAAATCATGAGACATCTGTTACCTCGAATCTTTGACCCTTTTTTTGGCTGACACCTGTCTAGAAAGCCTTCTACACAGAAACGTAGCGTGCTTTGACAAAAGAGTAGCGTGCACTTGGAGGGACTTTTGAGGTGGATTTTATGTTTCTTTTGCTGATCTGAAGGTTGGATAAGGTAGCCCTGGATGTCCTCTAGCCAAATGAACCTTGAAACTTGCAAAATACCACATGTAAGACACTCAAAACTTCATTTCCCCAAGGCTACTCTAGAAGCATAGCGTGGGTTGAAACAAAGTGGCAGAGACATGAAATCTGGGCTGGTTTCTGAGTTTTCCTCCAAAATTAGGAACTTTCATGCAAACCCAAAGGCATATATGGGATGTACACACGTCAAAAGTCATCCATCCATGCAAGGTTAATCTCCATTGGAGCCCCTTATAAAAAGCGTAGTGTGGTCATGCTACGCTTCTGTACATCCAAAATGGTCAAAATTGCCAAAAACTTCAAAATTTGCCAAAACATTCTGCAAAAATAGGGCTCAAAGCTGGAGCAATATCTCTCTAACCATAACGTTTTTTGCAAAACGGAGAGAGGTTTTTGTTCTTTGGTATGATATGAACCAAAATCTCGTCCAGTTTTCAAAAATAATTTCCCATTGGTTCAGAATATAAGTTTGAAGTTGATCACTAAAAATTGCAGAAGCGCAACATGCTCTCAGCCGCATCGTGGTCTTTGAGTGGGTGTTTGGAGGCCTTCACAAAGGATTTTTGGGCTGAAAGTGGTATGGGTTGAAATATGAGGATGTCTACTACACAATGGAGTCATCAAGCACTACAAACCCTTGCTCCAAACCCTTGAAAATTTTACTTGAATACAACTTGTCCAAAAGTGCAGAAAATGACCTGTAGAAACTATATTTTGGGCATTTCTCTCAAATCATAACACCTGTGCATAAACTGAAGGAGGTTTGTGTTCTTTGGTATATGATTGACAAAAAACTCTTTCACTTTTGTCAAATTCGTCTTCATTACTTCAAAAAGTAAATTTGAATTAGGATTGTCCTTGTGTGCAATGTAAACCCTTGCAAATGATCACAAAACTCTAAAAATGATGCCAATCACCTCTATTGATACCAAGATGTCCATCCTGCTATGGTGGTCTTGTCCCTCTTGAAATTTGTGGCAAAAAGACTGGTCAACTTGGCATGGCAGCCTACCTCTTGAATTCTTTCACAAAACCCTAGGTAACCAATATCTTCAAAAGATTTCTTGGTGTAGGATGAAGCATTGATCTCTTGCAGATTGGATGGCTCGAATATGGAGACATGACCTCCTTATTGTGCTTCCTCTTCTCACTTTCCATGGTGTTTGTTAGTATGATAGAAACCCTAGCTTGATAGGAAGGAAGGAAAGGGTGAAACTTAGGAAAATAGGGGAAAATGGGACAACAATTTTAGGGAGGGAAATGAAGGGGATAGAAGTTTGGGAAAAATCATAAAAAATTAGGGGAGATAGAATAGTGTGTTAGGAACATAGTACAAGTGGAATTCCTTGAAATGGATAAGGGAAAGAGGGGAAAAGGGACGAAATTTACAGTGTTTGTTGGAATCACGATTGTCGTTAGACCAAAACCCGCTGGCATTAGTCTCTGCTACAATTGCTAGAGTTAGGATTCATGAGAGGCGGTTAGTCCATGTCGCGAAACACACGGGGAGTGTTGAACCCAATGTCCAACAATCTTCCCCCCAACGCGAGTCGGGTGAGTTTCGAACTCGAGACCTGTCGCTCTGATACCAATTGTTGGAATCATGATTGTCGTTAGACCAAAACCCGTAGGCATTAGTCTCCGCTACAATCGCTAGAGTTAGGATTCATGAGAGGCGGTTAGTCCATGTCACGAAACACATAGGGAGCATTGAACCCAATGTCCAACAGTGTTAACCCATAATCTTTGCAAAAACGTAGTGTGGGTTAGGGTTTTAGTGAAATTGAGAGAAAGGAGAGAGATGAATGGTAATAAATGATTTGGGGAAGTGTATGAGGTATGTAAGGTGTAGGTAAAGGTGATTGAGTAGGAAAATTAGGTGTTTTACCACTGAAATGAAGAAAAATCACATGGAAATCGAAAGTGTAGCGAAACCCTGGGAGAGGGATTTTCACTGAATTTTCTGAGAAGAATGATGCATGAGAAGAATGACAAATGGTACTTGTCAAGGAGACGCTGGAAACTCTGAAATGCTGAAATGAACCCCTGTGATGCTTGATTGGCCTCCAATTTCAAAAGCGTAGCAAGTGAGCTAGAAGCACAACGTAGGAGGTAAACTTGTGCTGTAAGGATGAATTTTGATGTTATCGTGGTTTGGATGATGATCAATGATGGAGAGGTGCTCAATGAAGTTGAAATGAGAAATTTGAATCCTTTGAATGGTCTTTTATAAGCTGGAGGTCGATTTTCGCTTAAGTCATGGAGGTGACATGATTGATATTTTTGATAAACTGAATGATGGGACTGCAGCGTAGTCAGCATAATCTTTTTGAAATAAAAATATGACCTTTACCTTTATTGCTTTTTTTCCCTAAGTTGCTAACTCCCTTTAATGGTGACTCAAGTGATGGACATGACTCTTTTTGATTTTTATCACAATATAATGGCAAGTTAAGAGAAACCCTAGACCATGACCTAAATGATGACATATTAACTGCTTATTGGCCTGAGACACTTAAATGAAGACATGAACATGATGAGTGATGATAAAATGAATAGGTGGAGGGAGTAGCACTGACCTAGACAACAACCAATGATCAAATTTTATTTGAAAACTTATTTGAAACTATAAAATTTGACCTAGGACCCTATCAACTAACCTTGAAAGAGTACATTTGATCAATGTTGACTAACAGACACTAACAATTTGGAATGGACAAATTCTTTGGGGTGCATGAGTACATAGATAACATGAAGACCAGAATCATTACCTTCAGTTTGAAAGGTAAAGAAGACATATGGTGGGAAGATGTGAAGTGGGTTAGAGACATCGAAATTGAGGACTTGAGTTGGCATGGGTGCAAAAGGATTTTCAGGAAGAAGTATTTGTCAGAGAGGTACTACGACAACAAGGCCAAATAATTCTATGAGCTAAGGATGGGATCAATGATAGATGAAGAGTACATGACAAGGAGCTATTGAGGTATGTACCATATATTGAGGATGAGAAGGCTAAAGTTTAGCGATTTGTCAGTGGTTTTCCATTACCATTAAGAGATCAGATTGAGTATGATGAGCCTTGGTCACTTGAGGAAGTCATTAGGAAGCTGAAGCATTGCTATGAATAGTCTAAGCGCAAAAATGAGTCCCAACAAGGATGGAAAGGGAAGGAAAAGGTAAATGTAAATTGCAGCCTAAGAGAGCAAGGCCTCAAAGTGTAGATGAGAAAGAAAATGTTGCATCACAAAAGAAGTTTAATGTAGCTGGATAGGGACATACGCGACAACAACAACATAGATCATGTTGAGATTTTGGGGTAGCATCAGATGTGATCTAGCTTCGAAACTTTGTGGAGGGGATGGAACACATGAGATCTCCAAGACCTAAAAAGCGTTTGAAGAAATTCCATTTGGTGTAAAAGTTATTCAAATAATTATATTTTTTAATAAGGACCCTAAGTCTAACTTAGGGAGATTAAAAAATTAAAGTGAATTAATTTAAACATGTGATGATAACATTCTAAGTGACGTGGATCAAGCTACTTCTAATCTTAGTCGTTGATTAGAGATTAGATCATGACCGTTGATGTGTCAATGATAAAATTATAAAGGAAGGGCTTGTGGTCAGTTGGAGGAAACACACAAATTCTAAGAGATCGAATTCTTCTGATGGAGCAGTGCTTAGACGAAGATCAGTTCTGAGTGATTCAGAGAAGCAGTGAGGGGCAGATGTAGTGATTGGTCAGGAGGACCGAGAGTACAACGCAGAGCAAGGGCAACAGAGACATAGTGGAGCCATCATAGCCATCAGGGACTGTGACGCAGTCCCTAGAGAGGGTGAAGCAGGCCCATGCAGGGCTCACGTAGGGGCAACACAGTGTCTCAAAGGAAAGTGCGAAATTCTGCTGGAGATTGGGGTTTCTGAGCTGGTAAGGCTTAAACCAGACTCGGGAGAAGCAGATCCACACAGAGCTAGGGTGACGCAATCCCTTATCTAGGGCCATGCAGCCTTATGTAGTGGCAACATAAAGACTGCGCAGAGCTAGCTGGGATTTCACCAATTGCTCATTCGGATTAGTCGAGACTTGCGAGAGTGAGGTATATCTCACATTTTTCTCTGTAGCCGAGGTTTTCTCTGTTAGGTGAGACGGTTTGTGGCACCCTAGATGTACTCAGAATACCGCTGCTTAATAATAATAAACCCTCATATCTGCTGCACTGGTTTTCTCGCATTGGGGTTTTTCAGGGACATTTGTTCAAAAAATCTGCCTGTCCTGTTAGACTCGGTCTTGTCAGTCCTCCGTCAGAGATCATTTCTCTTATTGTATTTCATGTTTTAGATGTCATTTTCAGTTTCGCAGTCTAGGGTTTGGTCTTCAAAAATATTGCATAAATCCCCGCAGGCCATGAGGATGTCTCCATGCGTTTTTATTCCGAAATTTTCATCATTAAATATGCTCAAAGACATTTCTTGTTCAAAACTCTGTTTTGAATAAGAAATTGTCAAATTTGTTTTTTGTAATAAAATGTATCTCTTCACTATGAAAGCTTCAAAGCAGACTTTGGTTTTCCTTTGCCATGGTCCGACGCCACCATCCCTGCAGAAATCAACCAAGAAAAAGTCATCATTTCAAAGCCAAAAGTCAGAGGAAACTAGAAATCAGAGTTTGTATCGCGCCGAGGCATAATTTGATTCTGAATATTGCATCAAGAATTCTCTCCTTCAGTTTCAACATGATAAGGCACTACCAGAAGTTTGAAAACTCATTGCAAAATTGGAGCAAGAAACAGCCATGCTTGGTGCATCTAAGGAGACTTATCTCTCATATTATCATAAAATGAGACTAAGCATAGCAGAGTTAGAGAAGAAAATGATGACTGAAATTACTAGGCCTGAGCGTGTTCTTCTATTTTTGGTTCCTAGTAGTTAATGTGGTGAAAATGGGAAAAAGAAAGCATTCAGACTCTTGGGTAACACAAAATGACCAAATACTGTCGACTAGAGCTTTATCAACTCAAGCTCACCTCTGTTCAAATAACCCCCATGAGAAATGCACTGCATGTGCATCACCTATGAAATCTAAACACAATAAGACACTGAAGAACTCAAGTGAACAAAAGAAGTATGGAAGTGTAAGTGCGGATCTTCTAGCCGCTACAGCCAGGAGTCAAAAACTAAAGGAGGAGTTGACCAAGTTATTGAATATGGAATTCACTACCAAGCCACAGAAGAATAAAAGGATTTCAGAAATTGAAAAATCTATCACAGAGAAAGTTCAAACAGAAAAGAAACACATTTGTTGTTCAGATTCCCTGAATAGTCCAGATTCCACAGTTTCTGCGATCGAACAATCAGAATCTTTGGAAACTTCAAAGGAAAAAGGGGCTGAACAAATTTGCAACTGTAAATTTAGAAGTTATATTGGAACAAAACTGTGTAAATGAGATGCATTGTTCAGTAACAGTGACAGAAGGATTGCAAACGGAAGTAAAGAATGTGATAGATGATCTTGGTAGCGTTTGCAAATTATGTGGTCTGATTGGCCAAAGTGCTGAATAAATTTTTGAATTCCACTGGAAGGGACGTAAACGGGCAAAACAATCCAAACATCATCCCAAAGAACATACAAAGACTTACCCAGAAGGCAATTTCATTGAGATAGAAGAATGTAAAGGAAGACAACAAAAATCCCCTGTATCAAAACTTGTTCTCCATCCCTTCTTAGAAGAACGAATGCATTGCGCATTCTTGTAGAGTCTCATGCAGAGTCCTTGGTTGATCTAGGTTGTGGATCTGGCAGTTTATCTGATGCTTTGTTAGAGCAAAAAACTGACTTATATTGCTGGTGTCGACATTTCACAGAGAAGTCTTCTTCGTGCTGCTAAGGTTCTTCATTCAAAACTTGATGTGGGTCATAAGCCTCGATTAGCCACGGCTAGCTTCAAAGAGCTACGCGGCGCATCCACGGAGCGCGACGCGTAGAGCCAAAACACACCGTGCAAATTCCTAAGGGCGCGACGCACCCATGCGACGCGGCACACTGGGTGTGCACGCAGCGCACAGAGCCTCAGAAACCGAAATTCATCAAACGCTCTGCAATTTTTCAAAATCAAACGATTTTTCTTGCTCCAAAGAATAAGAAAAGTTGCAGGAGGAACTTTTTTGAAGTGTCAAAGAACAGCCATGGACAACAAAAGTGTTCTGGTGATAGTATCTGCATCTCTGGCTATTTTGGTAGCAGTATCTTCTCACCGGCAGTTAGAACATACACGCAGGGGAATGCGATAATGACAGACTTAGTGGTCAAAAATGCTGTAATTTACACGAGCGACCCATCGTTTCCATGGGCAGAAGCCATTTCCATTCGCAATAATCGAATCCTTGCGGTTGGGAACTTTTCTTCTATGCAGGAACTTGTTGGCCTACGCACCCAGTCTTTAGACCTCCATGGGAAGATTGTGGTTCCGGCTTT
Organism: Pinus albicaulis; assembly: GCA_034641835.2. Taxonomy (NCBI): domain Eukaryota; kingdom Viridiplantae; phylum Streptophyta; class Pinopsida; order Pinales; family Pinaceae; genus Pinus; species Pinus albicaulis. The sequence continues at coordinate 1,531,470,918 of CM076575.1, read as the reverse complement.
ATTGATTCGCATGTGCATTTCATCTCCGGTGGTTTGCAGGTATGAAAAAAGGAGATTGGGTGCTTGGTGGGGGTTGGAACAACGACCATTGGGGTGGAGATTATTGTTGGAACTATAATTCGCTTTGACAGAAATCCAGGTGGCAGTCCGGAATGGTTTGGAAGTGTTGTAATTCAAGGCGGAATTTTAGTTTAAATGCTATTTTTATTAAAATTTGGTTTTATTCAAAAGGTAAGGGGAAGCAAATAGTCCGAGAGCCTAAAATTAAATGAAGATATCAACCATAAGCGGAGAAATAGGATGGGAGGCCTATTTTTATCTTCAATTGTGGTTCAAAGGAATTTACACCTACATATTTCACTTATTCATTGGTCATCGACAGAGATGTAACGCTGCTCATTTTACAGATCATTGGCGCTTCATCCTTTGTTAATAATGATTAAATAATCCCTTAGTTTTAGTTGATCTGTTTTCTCATAATTAAGTTTATTTATTGTATTGTAAATCATTTGTAAAGGAGGGCAGAGTTCTGAAAAGTGTGGGAGGAAAAAACCCAGCGCTATCACTGTACAGTTTTGACAGAGAAATAATTAAATGGTGCAGCTCTGATTTGTAAGATTCTTGCGGTATGAGTTTAGCATGTGTTTCTTCTTTATGTTTCATATGTTTTTGTTATGTTCACAGTTCATTCATAATCATTTTCAGCTGAATGATTTTACAGTAAGAAAGGTAGAATTCAGTTCTTGCTCTGCCTTGAGGAAGTGTTCAGACTTTGTGTGTTTTCTTCTACCTGGAAGGGATTCATTGGTTAATGCCCTTTTCAGTCTTCTTAAATAGTCTTTTCACCCCATTTAAATTAAATTTGATTGCTAAAACCTCATGCCTATCTCGCCTTATGAAATACTCTGTGCCTTTGATTAAATCTCTCTGCTCATGCTGTTCCTTGGTCCCATACAACCCAGAAAACTCAGTCATTTATCAAAATACCTCTTTCATATATATTTACTAGCCTAAAATCAGCATACATTATAGGTCATCTCGGCCCTATTCAATATATTTTACTGAGTTGACCCGGAGAGAGCCCTCTCTTGTCCTCGTAGGGCTAGCTACGAGGCCGAGCTTGGTTTGATGTTACCTTGAGTCTTGCCTTTCGTCAGCCTGAGGTAGATTTCGAGCACTAACATAGTGGCGACCATACTGGGGAGAAAATGGTCTGGCTTGTAAACGTGACCCTTGATTTGTAGATTGTCTTGCCCCAGTACATGTATCAAGTTCAGATCTGATCATTGATGGTGAACAACGATCAGACACCGCAAGGCTGAAATCATTCACCTGGCGATTTCACTGGAAAATCCAGCAATCAGTCCTTCATGGTGACTCCACTGCAGAGAGAATTGATGGATCGAGTTGCAAGAAGATACGCTCCCATGAGCCGAGATCACATCCCAGGTGTTGTACATATCCCCTTTCCTTATTTAAGTTTCGGCCACCTCCTTCTCCAAAATCCATTTTTAATGTTCTTGGGAACAAAAGCCCCTGGGCCTCGTTCAATTCCATCATCTCCGACAGAAAAATCTGCTCTATAACGTTTAAAATGCATATTTTATTTATCGGGCCGAAGCCCCTTAAACCTTAGCTCCTCCCGCTTAAATTTTCATATGACCCAAACTACAGGACCATGGGCCGGGAGAATAAGGGGCTTATCATTTATTTCCCGGGTGCCGTAGCAATCGTCCGATCCGTGTTCAATCAACGGCACAGATCAAGGAGTGTGGACCCTGCATACGACCCTGGCGCGCAACAAAACCGGTGGTTTTCCCCGCACCATTTTCGTCGGCTGGCGGTATTTACCGCTGGGCCAGCGATTCCACAGGTGTGGTGCCGCGTGTCCTCAGTACAGCGGGGAAACCACCCTCCTCCCGCGCGATAAAGACCGTTCCACGACCGGGTAGCGGAATTTGTTGGGGCCGTTGGATCTGTCAAACCCGATCTGACGGTGGACTTACTCGTGAGTTGCTCGCCGCCGTGCCGCGCCCCACCCGTATTGCATGTCACAGAGTCCGTATTGCATGTCATGCCACCGTGTCATTGTTTCACCCTGCCCTTCAATTCACCTACTTGGCCATCCCTCTTGTGTGTCCTCCGCTCGCCTATGTGTCTCTTCACCCCGTGCACTCATATTATACCCTCGCGCCAATATGTATATACGCGTGCGTTTTATCTGTTTTATTCATAATTCACCGCTATTCTTCCTTTATGACCATACTGTGTCTTATTGCGCCCATTCACAAAAACCTCCATTGTCTGCTCCCGCCCCCCTGTATGTTCCCGCTTCTTACCTTTGTTTGCGTCATTTCATCCATCTCCGCCTCCATCGCCTTCCACCTACACCATAGTCAGGTTTCTCTAACATATTCAGGGTTTTTGCAGGTTTTCAAATCAAGTATAAGGGGGCATATCAATCTGTCGCCTCCATTTCAGAAAATCAGTATATGCAGAAGAGACGGAGTTAGGTGGCCGTGAAATTAAATGAAAAGAGCGAAGCGACAGTGGCTCGCTGTTAAAGAAAACATAAAATAGAGAGTCTCCGACCCTCCCGAGAGAGTTTCGCCCCACATTTAAGATTTAGAATTCAAATTCAGAGCTCAAAGGCCAAGAGTACAGTACCAGAGTTGCAGGCCAGCTCAGGCCCCTCACGGCATCAGATTTTTCTTCAGCTGAGGCATCCCGATGTATATATTTTATTATTTTCGTTTTGTACATAAGGAGACTTTTTTCTCCCGGCATTAATTTCTGTATACAGGTTGTTAGGTATATTCATTTATAGCTAGTCATTCATGAAGAAGGCGTGAGGGTTCCCCGCCTTTCTTTTTCAATTCAGAGTAATAAGTGTGGATACCTACCTCTCCCTCCAGAAGTATCTCTCCTCTCTATAAATATCAAAAAAGAAGACATTGTTAAGGTTCCGGATTTCTGTAAGCAAGCTGTGCAGCGAGAAGACTATTGTATTCATCTTGTGACATTTCTGTATGAAGTTTCAGAGCCCGTTGGGTCTCAGTGAGGAGGGGTTATGACTGTATTGAGGAATCTGGTCTTTGGTATGTTGCAGTATGTAATTTCTCTCATGTGTTAATATATCATCCTTTTTCATGCAAACTTTCTTCTTGTATCATTTTCTAGAATGCGAGTGGCTCACTAGTTTGCAGTAAGGATTCATCTTAAGTGGTGCCCTTTCTGGAATTAGTCAAGTGCTTTAAATAGGCCTAGAAGTGATATTCTGTTCCATTGTTCACTCATTTCATAATTTCTGCTATATTAATGGCTTAAGGATTCGTAAATTGATGCGCCCTTTTGTCAGTAATATCTTCTCATGTTTCCTTCTTGTCCACACTCCTTGATATCTGATTTCTGTAATATATTATTTGAATAAATACTCTTTACGATCGCAAGTCTCTTAGGCACAATACGATGCTATCATACGAAGTTTTACCTGATGTCTTTACTTTATTCCTATCTGTGTATCAGCCACTGAAAGAGAATTGGGACCAATTCAATCTATTTCAATTTCCTTGTTTAAAACAAGAGATAGTAAGTGAGTCCCTTGGACTGACAACCCAAACTATAAAGGACTCCTTGCTATATTAAGATGTCCTAGGCACTGGTCTATGGAAACTCTAGGCTGTCTCTAGGAGGGTGAAAAAATCATCCACAACATCTTTTTGGCGCCGTTGCCGGGGAACGAATTCAAGAACATCAGTTTCCCTGGGTTTTCGACATTTTATTTCACTCTCTAATCGGGTGAGCACAGAGAGGTGAAGAGTTGCAGATTTCTCACCTTGGCGACTCCACTGGTCCTTATTTGATAAATCTCATTAGTAGTCCTGGCTCCTCGTAGGCCGCATTTGAGGTCAGATACATCCCAACTGAAAACACCCTACGTGTCTGACCCAGAGAAAATTATTCATAAAAAAGTCTGGAAGGAGAGGAAGTCAGCCCGTGCTGAAAATCCTGAGTGTTCTGTTGAAGATTATCCGCCCTCTTCTTCTCAAGAAGTTAGAGCAGAAAATCCCGAAGTTTATCTAGAAACCCCACGTAGGGGAAATACTTTATTTGGGGAAGAACCTTATCCTGTTTTCGAGGCTGAGGAAATTAAAGAGGTCACTGAAGTAGCTCCCGTCAACCGAGAACTATTCCCATCCACACCTCAGACCTCAGTTCAATATATTCCCATTGTCATTCACACTCCACTTCCCCCTACCCCTCTCCCTTCTTTTGTTTCTCAGATTGTTGTGCAACCCCCACCGCCTCCAATGGCCAATGTTCCTGCTTTTCTCCTGAACAAATATGCTCCTCTGGCCTTACCCCAAGTATTGAATGATATGCCACAGGATTATCTGAAGATTCTGCCAAGGTTCAATGGTGAGAATGATGTGGATGCTCAAAAACATCTCGAGACCTTCTGCTCTTTTGCAGAAAATTTGAATGTTGAACATCTGGATGTGGTTTTGAGATTATTTGTGCAGTCTTTAGAAGGTGAAGCTAGAAAATGGTTTAAAACACTGGGAAATCGTTCTGTGACAACTTGGGATCAGATGGAAAACGTTTTTCTCAGGAAGTGGGGAGAAAAGAAGGATTTTGGAATGTGCCTTACTGAGTTTAATACTATCAAGAAGAAACAGAATGAAAGGGTATCAGAATTCATCAAAAGATTCAACAAGCTGTATCTAAGCTTGCCTCCGGAAATGAAGCCAAATGAAGCTGCTGCCAAGATAATCTTCATAGCAGCCTTTGATTTTGATTTTGGATTCTCCTTAAGAGAAAGAAAGCCTGCCAATTTAGATGATGCACAAGCAGATGCTTTGGAACTAGAAGCGAACTTTGCCTCCACAGGAAAGTTAAAAGGGAAAATTGAACCAGACGCCAGGAGAAAAGGCAAAGAGGAGGTTTCTACCTCTAATCAAGAAAAGGATTCAGATAAAATGGATGAAATAAGTAAGATGATAAAGAAGATGGTCAAGATGGAACTGGAAGCCAAAAACGCAACTCCTAAAAACTATTACAATGCCCCAAACAGAGGATATAATCCTCAGTATAGAAAGCCTCCATTTCAAATACTACCAAGAGAGACAAGGGAGCAGCAAGATCAGGTGCCTCACCCCTTGTACCTGGAAGGATCAGCAGATGACTCCACCGGAGATGCAGCCTATGGGTTAGAAGATTCGAATCTGGCCTTTTCAAATAATAATGATATGGAGTGCCCAGTGCAAGCAGAGGATGAAGAAGCTGAGATTGACCATTACTGCAAGCAATTTGCTGATTTCATGGAAGCCCAGTTCAACGTCAGATATGATCTCAGGTCCTCAAGGAAGAGGACCAGAACTCAGGAGCAAGAGGAAGAAATACCTCAGAAAGAAGCATCTGCTCAGAAGGAGTCAGCAACCAAAAAGAATGTTGAAAAAGGTAAGAATTTTCTAAATACCCCCTTGCGGTCAAATGATCAAATTCCTTCTTCTTCCAAAACAGTCAGCCCTCCTAATGCTGAGCCAGTGTCCCAAGAAGTCAAGTCCTCAGTTGAGAATAAGGAGTCAAAAGAAGTAATGATAGAAAAGTCCACATCTGCTTTTAATTTGCAAAAAGAGCTCGAAAAGATTAAGATTCCTGTCCCTCTGACTGAGCTGTTGAAGCAGCCTGTATATCAGTCTCAGGTCACCTCTTTCATGCCTATTCCTGAACCACAAATTGTACCTGATAGTCTAAATCTTCAGGAGGAAAGACCCATGGTAGTCTTTGGCCCACACGTTGAGGAGATAGACCCTTCAACTCCTCCCTTTTATGTGTCCCTAGTTATTCATGACCTGCTGCTTCACAATTGTATGTTGGATTCTGGAGCTTCCCATAATCTTATGCCTTTGTCTGTCATGGAGCAACTAGGGCTGCAAATTACAAGGCCTTATAAAGATTTATATTCATTTGATTCTAAAAGGGTTAAATGCTTGGGAATGATTAAAGATTTAGTGGTCAATCTAGCCCAAATCCCAGCAAAAAGCGTGGTCATGGACATTGTGGTCGCAGATATCCCAGCTCGCTTTGGCATGCTGTTGTCAAGGTCCTGGGGTACTAAGATTGGGGGATCGATTAAACTAGACCTGACATATGCTACTGTCCCAGTCTTTGGTGGTCAGGAGAGGAGGCTGTATAGGGAGACTAGATTTGTTAAAATGGTGACCACTGCTGATTGCTCGGACAACTCTCCAGTTTATAATAAAGAGGGAGACTTCTCATGTTTTGTGTTAGAAGAAAGTCAAGACTATGCACATGAGTCCCCCTCTGGTCAATTCCGAGCTGAGCAATACAAGGAAGGCCAGGAATCACAGGTATGGACTTTGCATTTTGATGGAGCAAATTCCAGGGAAGGTAACGGAGCTGGGGTATTGCTAATTTCCCCCACAGGAAAATGGGTGCCGCTGTCTTTCAAATTAGAGTATGAAGCTACAAACAACGTTGCTGAGTACGAAGCTTTGTTATTGGGCCTACAGACAGCTAGAAACATGGGCATCCGATGTCTAAAGGTGTTTGGAGACTCTGAGCTAGTAGTGAGACAGATTAAGAATGAATGCCAAACTAAGCATCCCCGGCTCAGAGCATACAGAAATGAAGTATGGGACATGATAGAAAATTTCTTCCTAGCATTTAATATACAGTTCATGCCCCGGGAGCATAACATAATAGCAGACTCTCTTGCTGTGGCTGCTAGTACGTTCCGACCTCCTCAGAACCCATTGTTAAGATATGAAGTAGAGGTACGTTACAGACCATCTATCCCAGACAATATAAAGCACTGGCAGGTCTTTGAAGATGATGAACAAATGAAGAGATTTATGGAGACAGTGGGAGAATTCACAGGTATGGAAATTGATGATGATGAGGAGGAAGAAGCTGAAAACATTGCTGAAGGTAAATGGGAAGAAAATATAGCAGGAAACAGAGTATTGCAATTAAAAGGAAATGTCATCCCTAGAGGACTAGTACCTCTAGAAAGACTATTCACTAAGAATGATGTCCCCATGCAGCCAAATAAAGCCGTAGAAGAAGATCAAATGAGAGATTTAAATCTGGGTACTGCTACTGATCCCAAGATTGTTAAATTATCTAAAAATATCTCAGAAGAATATAAAGAAAAGTATTTGAAGTTATTTCAGTCTTATAAAGATGTTTTTGCTTGGTCCTATGAGGACCTAAAAACTTTTGATGTAAATATTATACAACACAAGATTCCACTCAGGGAAGATGCAAAGCCATACAAACAGAAGCTCAGGCAGATTAATCCCCTGCTTCTTCCCTCAATTGAGAAAGAAATCAAAAAATTGTTGAAGGCCAAAATAATTGTGCCCTTGAGGTACTCGGAATGGATAGCGAACCTTGTTCCTGTCAGAAAGAAGAACGGAGAAATCAGGCTATGTGTAGACTTCAGAAATTTGAACAGAGCATCTCTCAAAGACAACTATCCACTGCCTAAAATGGATCATATCCTGCAGAAGGTGGTGGGAGCATCCAGAATGTCAATGATGGATGGATTCTCAGGCTATAATCAGGTAGCTTTTTTTCCAGAAGATCAGAAGAAGACTGCATTCACCACTCCATGGGGAACCTTTATGTATGCAAGGATGCCATTTGGACTGATCAATGCAGGTGCTACTTTTCAAAGGGCAATGGACATAGCCTTTGTTGGAGAACAGGACAAGTTTTTGGTAGTGTACCTCGATGACATCACGGTGTTTTCAAGGAATGATGATGAGCATATCGTGCATTTAAGAAGAACTTTTGAAAAATGCAGAAGGTACGGCCTTTCTCTTAACCCTCAAAAATCTCTGTTTGCTTTAGACGAAGGGAAACTCTTAGGACATATTGTGACTAAGGATGGTGTTAAAATCGATCCTAAGAGAGTTGAAGTAATAAATAGCATTTCTCTGCCAAGAAATAAGAAAGAAGTACAGGTGTTTTTGGGGCGAATAAACTTTTTAAGGAGATTCATTCCTAACTATGCGGAGATAGTTAGGCATATAACCAATATGTTGAAGAAAAACAATGAAGTTAAGTGGTCCCAGGAGTCTAGAGATGCATTTACAAGAATTAAACAAGCATTTGCCGAAGCTCCTGTGCTAGCAGGACCGGATTATAGTAAGCCATTTATGGTATTTTCCTTCGCTTCACCACACACAATCGCTGGAGTGTTATTGCAGAAAAATGAAGAAGGATATGAACAGCCCATAGCATTCTTCAGTCAGGTGTTGTATGATGCTGAACTAAAGTATAATATACTGGAGAAGCAGGCGTATGCCCTGGTAAAGTCCCTGAAAGCCTTCAGAGTTTATATTTTGCAATCTCATATTACTGCTTATGTTCCCACAGCAGCTGTAAAAGACATTCTGGTTCAAGGAGACAATGAAGGCAGAAGAGGAAGATGGATTGCAAAAATCCAAGAGTATGATCTAGACATAAAGCCTACTAAATTGATCAAAGGACAGGGACTTGCCAAGATGTTATCTGAATCTAATCATCAAGCTCTGGGCATTAATTTATCCATGATGGCAAATGAAGAATCAGAAAAAGGAGAGGAGCAACATGGACTGGAAATGGCCACACAAAAGGTACATGTGAAGTATCTTACTAGTCCATGGTATAAGCAAATAGTTGAATACCTGCTGACACTTAGCTGTCCTCCAGGATGTGATAAGGCAGCATACAGAGCTGTGAGGATGAGATCTCAGAAGTATGTCATCGCCAATGGACAGCTGTATTGGAGAGACCCTTTGGGTATCTTACTGCTATGCCTCACAGAAAATGAAGTGCAGAGTATAATGACAGAATTCCATGAAGGAATATGTGGAGGACACTACAGCTGGAGAGCTACTACCAACAAAATCTTGAAGGCTGGTTTCTACTGGCCAAAATTATATTCAGATACCTTCACTTGGGTCAGAACGTGTGACAAATGTCAAAGGTTTGCAGAAAGAAAGAAGTTAGCATCCCTGCGCTTGATTCCTGTTCATGTAAATGAACCCTTCCAGAAATGGGGATTAGACTTTATAGGAGAAATACACCCCCCATCAAGTGGCCAACATAAATGGATACTGACAGCTACAGATTATTTTACTAAATGGGTAGAAGCCATACCTACAAGAAGGGCTACAGATGCTGTAATCATGAATTTTTTAGAAGACAATATCATATCCAGGTTTGGCTGTCCTGCAAGAATTGTAACTGATAATGCTCAAGCTTTTAAGTCTGCCAGATTTATAAATTTCTGCCAAAGATATAATATTATATTGACCCATTCTACAGCGTATTATCCCCAGGGGAACGGGCTAGCAGAATCATCCAATAAAACCCTGGTGAGGGCCCTCAAGAAAACAATAGCTGAAAATCAGAAGAACTGGGATTCTCAGTTAAAATTTGCTCTGTGGGCAAATAGGATAACAAGCAAAAGAGCAACAGGCAAGTCTCCATATGAGCTGGTGTATGGGCGGGCCGCAGTGTTTCCTGTGCAATTAGCACTGCCAGTGGCACGTTTTATGCAGGAAAATCAAGAAGAACCAGACAAGATGACCAGGAGAATTTATCAGCTGGTTGAATTGGAGGAGACGAGGAACCAGGTAAACCAGAAACTAATAGAATACCAAGAAAAAATGAAAAAGGTCTTTGATCAGCACGCAAAGGATAGGAATTTCCAAATTGGAGACCTGGTCCTCAGATGGGATGTTCGTAGAGCAGAAAAGGGCAAGCATGCTAAATTCGATCCATTATGGTTCGGGCCGTTCAAAATAGTCACGCTGGGAGGTAATAACACTTTCTATTTAGAAAATCTACAGGGCGAATTGTTGGACGCCCCCGTGAACGGCCAATTCCTCAAGCCGTATTTTCAATTCTGACCCAGGTTGGAAACGCTCCACTGTATATACTGTACATAAGCTGTTTTGGTTTTCTATTTTCTATCAGGAAAAGGGGGAATACTGATAGTTACCTGAAGAGCAAGCGTAGCGGAAATTGAATAGCGGAATGCAAATTTTGTATGGTCTGCGTGTTCTCGACATGCCCGAGGGCGAGCATGCCATCCCCAACTGGAGCCAGTGTTGTACATATCCCCTTTCCTTATTTAAGTTTCGGCCACCTCCTTCTCCAAAATCCATTTTTAATGTTCTTGGGAACAAAAGCCCCTGGGCCCCGTTCAATTCTATCATCTCCGACAGAAAAATCTTCTCTATAACGTTTAAAATGCATATTTTATTTATCGGGCCGAAGCCCCTTAAACCTTAGCTCCTCCCACTTAAATTTTCATATGACCCAAACTACAGGACCATGGGCCGGGAGAATAAGGGGCTTATCATTTATTTCCCGGGTGCCGTAGCAATCTTCCGATCCGTGTTCAATCAACGGCACAGATCAAGGAGTGTGGACCCCGCATACGACCCTGGCGCGCAATAAAACCGGTGGTTTTCCCCGCACCATTTTCGTCGGCTGGCGGTATTTACCGCGAGGCCAGCGATTCCACAGGTGTGGTGCCGCGTGTCCTCAGTACGGCAGGGAAACCACCCTCCTCCCGCGCGATAAAGACCGTTCCACGACCGGGTAGCGGAATTTTTTGGGGCCGTTGGATCTGTCAAACCCGATCTGACGGTGGACTTACTCGTGAGTTGCTCGCCCGCTATTTTGACCCCACCATATTGCATGTCATGCCACCGTGTCATTGTTTCACACCCCCTGCCCTTCAATTCACTCGCCACGTCGTCTCTTGTGTGTCCTCCACTCGCCTATGTGTCTCTTCACCCCGTGCGCTCATATTATACCCTCGCGCCAATATGTATATACGCGTGCGTTTTATCTGTTTTATTCATAATTCACCGCTATTCTTCCTTTACGACTATACTGTGTCTTATTGCGCCCGTTCACAAAAACCTCCATTGTCTGCTCCCGCCCCCCTGTATGTTCCCGCTTCTGACCTTTGTTTGCGTCATTTCATCCATCTCCGCCTCCATCGCCTTCCACCTACACCATAGTCAGGTTTCTCTAACATATTCAGGGTTTTTGCAGGTTTTCAAATCAAGTATAAGGGGGCATATCAATCTGTCGCCTCCGTTTCAGAAAATCAAGAACATACCAGAAGACGATTTCCTGTGGGCGAAATTAAATGAAAAGAGCTGAAGCCGGTGTATGAAGTGACTGCTATTAAAGAAAACATAGACAGAGAGTCTCCGAACCCTCTAGAGAGTTTCGCCCCACATTTAAGATTTAGAATTCAAATTCAGAGCTCAAAGGCCAAGAGTACAGTACCAGAGTTGCAGGCCAGCTCAGGCCCCTCACGGCATCAGATTTTTCTTCAGCTGAGGCATCCCGATGTATATATTTTATTATTTTCGTTTTGTACATAAGGAGACTTTTTTCTCCCGGCATTAATTTCTGTATACAGGTTGTTAGGTATATTCATTTATAGCTAGTCATTCATGAAGAAGGCGTGAGGGTTCCCCGCCTTTCTTTTTCAATTCAGAGTAATAAGTGTGGATACCTACCTCTCCCTCCAGAAGTATCTCTCCTCTCTATAAATATCAAAAAAGAAGACATTGTTAAGGTTCCGGATTTCTGTAAGCAAGCTGTGCAGCGAGAAGACTATTGTATTCATCTTGTGACATTTCTGTATGAAGTTTCAGAGCCCGTTGGGTCTCAGTGAGGAGGGGTTATGACTGTATTGAGGAATCTGGTCTTTGGTATGTTGCAGTATGTAATTTCTCTCATGTGTTAATATATCATCCTTTTTCATGCAAACTTTCTTCTTGTATCATTTTCTAGAATGCGAGTGGCTCACTAGTTTGCAGTAAGGATTCATCTTAAGTGGTGCCCTTTCTGGAATTAGTCAAGTGCTTTAAATAGGCCTAGAAGTGATATTCTGTTCCATTGTTCACTCATTTCATAATTTCTGCTATATTAATGGCTTAAGGATTCGTAAATTGATGCGCCCTTTTGTCAGTAATATCTTCTCATGTTTCCTTCTTGTCCACACTCCTTGATATCTGATTTCTGTAATATATTATTTGAATCGGCCCTCTTTACAGTAAAACGGTCTCTTAGCTGTCTGATGCTATCATACTGAAGTTTTACCTGATGTCTATACTTTATTCCTATCTGTGTATCAGCCACTGAAGGAGAATTGGGACCAATTCAATCTATTTTCAATTTCCTTGTTTAAAAAAGAGATAGTAAGTGAGTCCCTTGGACTGACAACCCAAACTATAAAGGACTCCTTGCTATATTAAGATGTCCTAGGCACTGGTCTATGGCAACTCTAGACTGTCTCTAGGAGGGTGACAAAATCATCCACAACACCAGGTTTTCCAAATAAGATGCCCAAGGTAGATTGGCTTCAGAATTTGCCTATGTTCAGAAATGTGGAAGGTAATGACGCTGCTCTTCATCTGGTGAAATTTCACATTCATGTGCATAAATTAAAGATCGATTTTCCTGAAGACTGTTTGATGAAGATGTTTATGGCTACTCTAGAAGATGAAGCCCGATCTTGGTATGAAAGTTTACCACCTGCTTCTATTTATTGTCTAAAGGATTTTCATTCGATATTCTTTGAAAGGTACAGAGAATCTTGTCCGTCTTTAATGTTAGTGCAGAATTGTTGTGTACACATTAGTAATTTCATTGAAGATCTTGAGAATTTTTATGGTGATAATGAATTGATCGACGAAGAAATCATGGAAGCATTGTATGAAGGTTCGTTTCAGCAGCACACAGAAATCTCAGAGGATCAAGATCAGCAGGTTGAAGATTGCCATATGGTAAAAAACGATGAAAAAGAAAGTTTCATTTCAGATCTGTCCACAGAAGAAGACAGCATGCAGGGAAGTCAAGCTTCAATTTCAGAATGTGATGCAGTCAAGTTAGCTATTTCAGATCCAGATTCAGATCGTGATGACCAAGAACACCCTGTGCTGAATCTCATAAAGGAGAACTCTGCTGTTGAGATCACCTGGAATGCAGAAGACACAGTTATGGATCCAAATGTTTTCAGTTCATTAGAACACAGCCTTCATGAGGAAATAATCCAGTCAGTTGATGCAAAACAAGATGGGATCTTCGTTCAAGTAAGTGAAAAAGTTTCTCTTGATGAATTTATGGTAGATAATAGAAATGATAGTGTTGGGTTTCAAGAATCAGCTGAAGTTTCTTTTCTTATGATTGATGAATGTAATGAGAATCTGGCTGTTATATCATATGAAGATGACCTACAATACATTCAGACTGTAGAAGATCAGAATATTCAGGACTGCCTTTCAGACTTTTCTTCATATGTCTCATGTTTTGAAATGCTTTTCCAAGAGGAGATCTGCTCATCCACTTGTTCAGAATTCTTTGAGGACCAGGAACAGACTTTTATTGAAGGAAGATCAGAAGCAAGAGAAAAAGACACCTTGTTCTTTCAGCAAGAAGGAAATCTTCATGTTTTTCAGGATCCACTGGCAAATCTGTTGCAGTCATCAGTGAAGGTGATTATTGCAGTATTCAGTGATGAAGGAGATCATGGTCAATTAGGTTTTTGGATGCCCAGTTACCAGTATTTGTTATTGACCAGGAGATCTGATCGAGAGAATCAATCAAGAAGGCATCTGCTTGGTTGGTTACATTGGAAGGCCCACTATACGTAATTGTACATATTTCATCAGTATGCAGGTGGTGTCATCATGATTTCAAATCTTGATGAACTGCTGCCTTTTTTCGAAAAGCTTTGCAAATTCTTGTCTTAAGTCAGTAATGAGTGATTTGTGTTTGGTCAGTTGATTCAGTTTAAGTTAAATTTTCAGTCAGTCAGTTTGAGTCGGAATTTCCAGTCAATAAATCAGTCAACAGTCTTGTGTCGATTTCTTGAAATAATGGATTCCATTGCCCAATGGATGAAGGCACTGTCTGCTCTTCCAAAGATCTGCTGTTCTTGGCACCTCCACGGAGCTGGAGCTACCATCCCCATTGGAGCCAATGTTAGACTCGGTCTTGTCAGTCCTCCGTCAGAGATCATTTCTCTTATTGTATTTCATGTTTTAGATGTCATTTTCAGTTTCGCAGTCTAGGGTTTGGTCTTCAGAAATATTGCATAAATCCCCGCAGGCCATGAGGATGTCTCCATGCGTTTTTATTCCGAAATTTTCATCATTAAATATGCTCAAAGACATTTCTTGTTCAAAACTCTGTTTTGAATAAGAAATTGTCAAATTTGTTTTTGTAATAAAATGTATCTCTTCACTATGAATGTAGTGTCCCTTATTAGTGAGATAGCTTTGATGACACTTAGAGATGGTGATTTTGATATAATATTATGTATGAAAGACTTATGTACATGCTTATATGCTATGACCTGGTTTGGGTCACTTGGTTGTTGTGTGCTTATGATAATATCTATGGTTTCGTGCACAAGGATTGATTTTGGTTAAGAGAATATTAGCGATGTTTTCTCTTTTGGTATCCTATTTTGGACATAGGTGTATGACGTGAATGGTGATTTAGAATTGAGACACGGATCCATGGACGATCATGGTTATGTGGAACATATGGTTAATTATGATTTATGGATGATACATGATTTGTATGATTATATGTGCATAATATCGTACTAAGCATGATGTGGCAGGGGACTTGGTCATTGCCAACAGGGATGCTCAAGTTATAAATGACTGCGGAAGTCATTTCTTCAAAACCAAAATGACTGTGGAAGTCATGTACAATATTTGGTAAAATTTGAATAAATTCATTTGATTGATTTGATCATTGAGATTGTGATGTGTGCAGGTCTTGGAAGAAGACCTTACCAATGAACCATCAGATGGGTATAAGCTCACAATCAGTACCTTAAGGTGAAACACGGAGTTTCAAAGCAGAATAGATGAGAAGCCATGGAAATTAGGGCGCGGAGTCCTAAATCCATGAAATATAAAGACGTGGAGTCTTGGATATATGATAAAAGGATTAGGATGTGGAGTCCTAAATCCATGAAATATAAAGACGCGGAGTCTTGAATCTATAATGAAATGTTTGGGGCGCGGAGTCCTGAATATTTAAAAAAAAAAGATCAAGGGTGTGGAATCTTGGATCTTTAGAGTAGATCAGGGGCGCGGAGTCTTCAATCTACTAAGGCACAAAGATGCATACAATAGAGGGTGCGGAATCCCTATTATCCGGAAGAAAAATACCACTCATGGGCAACTCGTAGATGAATTTCCTTAATAATCTAATTCCTAACAATTTTGGAGTGACTTTCTAAAAATAGAAAGTCATGTCTATCATTTCAAGTATGACTTTCCAAAAATAGTAAATCACCTCCAATCAATAGGTAAACAAGTATACTTGAAGGAAAATCACTTAAATTATGATTAATCAATTATAATAGTTCAATCTCGACTTAATCCTCAATATTATTAATATTATTAATATTATTATTATCTTTTATGAGACTATGATATTATTATTAAAAAGGAAATTATATCTCCTCAATCACTTCACTCTCCTTCATGACTCTCATGGCTCTATGTAACTCTCTCTATTTTAAATATTACATTACACTCTCTTTTATGCACTCATCAAGGAATGGCATATTCCTCTTACACTCATTAAATATATGTCATAAAATATTCCTACACTCATTAAATATGTGTCATAAAATATTTCCTCTTACACTCATTTTAATGCATATGTTACACTCTCCTTAAATAAGGCATGCATACCTCTCCTTAATGGCATAAGTTACACTCCTCTAAAAGGAATACAATGCATGCATATTAATCCTCCTTTATGACATGAATTTGTTGCTCCTCCTATATATGAGTCTCATGTATTCTCATTTGGGGGGAGAAGGGGTAATGCCAAGAGTGGAAGAGACTTGAGGAATATTGTGAAAGGGAGAGATATGGAGAGTATCCAATTACTTCCCAAAAAAAAATCTGAATTTCTTACTAATCTACTAAGTATCTATTGAGGTTGAACATGAGTGGTATTTAGAGGAAGTGAAAACTATCTTCATGAGTTTTCCTTGCATCTCTCTCTCTATTGCTGTATTTTGGTATCGGTTGTGAGCTTTCTACAGCTCGGGGGTTCCAGGGGGAGGAGTTCTCCCTGGATATGGTTGGAGTGGAAAACCGGATGGTTCAAATGAGTTGGTTAAGGGATCGAAGGTGGATCATATTCTCAACGATTGGAGCCGAATATCTCTTCGAGTATAATTTCCATTGTCCTAAAATTATAGTATAGATTTAGCATAAAATAAAAGGTAGACATTTAAATTGTTGTAAGCATCTAATTTTGGTTTAGGCTTATGTTATCTAAAATATTATTGATTAGTTAAAAATGAAGACTAGATCAATCTATATGTATGGAGGTTTAGATCTCAATATTGGAGTTATTATTGGTGTAGTTTATGGTACTAATCTTGGTATTGTAGCATTTGAAAAAAGGAAAGCCAAATATTGTTGAAGGTAATTGCAATAAATTTATTCCAAAGGACTTGGGTAAGTATTTCATGATTTATGGTTTTGTTTCAAATAATCAATAGATGCATGTTTTATAAATGGTTTGAGGATAGTTTGCAAAGTGTTTGACAATATCTGTGAATGAGTAATGTTATAAATATATTTATGCACGAATAAGTGCTAACTTGCGAAGTAAGAAAATGGACATGTACCCAAAATATGCTTGGAGGAATTACAGAATCAACCCTTAAAAGAAAAATGCAAAAATAATGGCAACTAAAGTATAGTTTGGAAGATCAAATGCTTGAGGTAAGTTGGAGATAAATTTTAGTTATGGCTTATGTTTCATATTCTTCAATGTTTTGTTATTCAAGTTGTTGTAATAGTACTATTAGAATTTTGATAGAAAGCCTTAATGGCTATAGCATTCGAGGGCTTCCATGTGTTTTTTAAATTGTAGCAATTGGTGCAAAAAGCTTGTCACTCATGTCAAATGAATTAGCTTGTGGGTGGTAAAATGTTTCAAGAACTCATATGGTGGATTTAGAAATGTGTGATTTCAATGAGCATATATTAGTAGCATAACTTTGGGTTGTTTTTCCTCATGTAGAGGTGTAGTCTGTAAGTTTTCATTCCATATGTTTGACAAAAGTCATAAATGAAACATTTAGGCTATAAATTTTGTTGTTTTAAAGAATCGCATTTCTGGACGTCCCCTGTTGTGATTCAGCTCCACTTCGGGGGTATCCGTACCAATAGGCCATTTCACCCTCAACTTTGATTTCAAAAATCAAGGTTTCGGACATCAATTCCCAAATCTGCTCTGTTTTGCAGATTTTCTGTTGCATGTAGAACCGCTCGTTGTTTTGTTTTTTTGTTTGGTTCTTTTTATATTGGAACCTGCTCGATAATTTATAGTGATGAATATGATATAGGCTAACCACTTGGAAATGGTTTTTAAAGTATAAATGGTTAATAATTTGAAAATTTAAATAACCTTACGGCAACTTGTTTTACGACTGCCAACTATTTGTCAAAATTTCTCAATGGCTGTACCTTACAATATTGTGAGCTATGTTTGAAATTCTAAATACTTATATTCATTGGTACAACTTCAACAATGAATATGGCTGATAGTCTACTAATATCTTAAGTTCAATTATTGACACTACTTACAAAAAAAATGAATTCATGTAACTTTGGATTCATGTTAGCTAATTGTTGTGAAAACACCTTAAAGAGATAATGGTTGTAAGTGTTTGACAAAATGCCTCAATGGTCTGTACATTCCATACTTGTAAATTGGTTTTCATAATGTTCAATGGTTGCATCTAATTACGTTTATGAACCGTCCATAAAACAAAAGGCTTAAGTTAATTTAAGATTTGCAATCAAGGTATTTCTAGTGTAATAACTCATTGAGTTAAAGGGTCTTCTTGAAAAGTCATAATTGCGATAAGTAATTTGTTGCAATATCAGCTCACATATGAATTCCTAATTATGGGATGCCAACCCTATATAATTTAAATTATCCTTTTAAGAAAATAATTCATAAGCATGTCATTTAGTGACTCATGAAATAAAATAAAAAAATATATATCGCATTTTGATTTAATATAATATTTCTCTATAATAATTATGGTAGGTAAGGTGGGACCTTACAATGAAAGCTTCAAAGCAGACTCTGGTTTTCCTTTGCCATGGTCCGACGCCACCATCCCTGTAGAAATCAACCAAGAAAAAGTCATCATTTCAAAGCCAAAAGTCAAAGGAAACTAGAAATCAGAGTTTGTATCGCGCCGAGGGACAATTTGATTCTGAATATTGCATCAAGAATTCTTTCCTTCAGTTTCAACATGCTAAGGCACTACCAGAAGTTTGAAAAACTCATTGCAAAATTGGAGCAAGAAATAGCCATGCTTGGTGCATCTAAGGAGAACTTCTCTCTCAGATTATCGTAAACTGAGACTAAGCATAGCAGAGTTAGAGAAGCAAATGATGACTGAAATTACTAGGGCTGAGCGTGTTCTTCTATTTTTGGTTCCTGGTAGTTAATGTGGTGAAAATGGGAAAAAGAAAGCATTCAGACTCTTGGGTAACACAAAATGACCAAATACGTCGACTAGAGCTTTATCAACTCGAGCTCACCTCTCGTTCAAAGGACCCCCACGAGAAATGCATCGCATGTGCATCACCTATGAAATCTAAACACAATAAGACACTGAAGAACTCAAGTGCACAAAAGAAGTATGGAAGTGTAAGTTCGGATCTTCTAGCCGCTACGCCCGGGAGTCAAAAACTAAAGGAGGAGTAGACCAAGTTATTGAATATGGAATTCACTACCAAGCCACGGAAGAATAAAAGGATTTCGAAATTGAAAAATCTATCACGAGAGAAAGTTCAAACAGAAAAGAAACACATTTCTTTGTTCGGATTCCCCTGAATAGTCCAGATTCCACCGGTCTCGCGATCGAACAATCGGGATCTTTGGAAACTTCAAAGGAAAAAGGGGGTTGAAATATGTCCCAAATTTGCAATCGTAAATTTAGAAGTTATATTGGAACAAAAATCGTGTAAATGAGCTGCATTGTTCAAGAATAGAGTGATGAAGGATTGCAAACGGAAGTAAAGAATGTGATAGATGATCTTGGTAGCATTTGCAAATTATGTGGTCCGATTGGCCAAAGTGCTGAATAAATTTTTGAATTCCACTGGAAGGGACGTAAACGGGCAAAACAATCCAAACATCATCCCAGTGAACATACAAAGACTTACCCAGAAGACAATTTCATTGAGATAGAAGAATGTAAAGGAAGACAACAAAAATCCCCTCGTATCAAAACTTGTTCTCCATCCCTTCTTAGAAGAACGAATGCATTGCGCATTCTTGTAGAGTCTCATGCGAGTACTTGGTTGATCTAGGTTGTGTATACGGCGAGTTTATTTGATGCTTTGTTAGAGCAGAAAAACCCGACTTATATTGTCAGTGTCGACATTTCACAAAGAAGTCTTCTTCGTGTTGCTAAGGTTCTTCATTCAAAACTTGATGTGGGTCATAAGCCTCGATTAGCCACGGCCAGCTTCAAAGAGCTACGCAGCGCATCCACGGAGCGCGGCGCGTAGAGCCAAAACACACCGTGCAAATTCCTAAGGGCGCGGCACACCCATGCGACGCGGCGCACTGGGTGTGCACGCGGCGCACAGAGCCTCAGAAACCGAAATTCATCAAACACTCTACAATTTTTCAAAATCAAACGATTTTTCTTGCTCCAAAGAATAAGAAAAGTTGCAGGAGGAACGTTTTTGAAGTGTCAAAGAACATCCATGGACAACAAAAGTGTTACGGTGATAGTATCTCGCATCTCCGGCTATTTTGGTAGCGATATCTTCTCACCGTATTGTCAGAACATACACGCGAGGGAATGCGATAATGACAAACTTAGTGGTCAAAAAATGCTGTAATTTACACGAGCGACCCATCGTTTCCATGGGCGAAGCCATTGCCATTCGCAATAATCGAATCCTTGCCGTTGGGAACTTTTCTTCTATGCGAGAACTTGTTGGCCTACGCACCCGGTCTTTAGACCTCCATGGGAAGATTGTGGTTCCGGCTTTATTGATTCGCATGTGCATTTCATCTCCCGGTGGTTTTGCGGGTATGAAAAAAAGGAGATTGGGTGCTTGGTGGGGGGTTGGAACAACGACCATTGGGGTGGAGATTATTGTTGGAACTATAATTCGCTTTGTAGTAAATCCAGGGTAGCGATCCCGAATGGTTTGGAAGTGTTGTAATTCAAGGCGGAATTTTAGTTTAAATGCTATTTTTATTAAAATTTGGTTTTATTCAAAAGGTAAGGGGAAGAAAATAGTCCGAGAGCCTAAAATTAAACGAAGATATCAACCATAAGCAGAGAAATAGGATGGGAGGCCTATTTTTATCTTCAATTGCGGTTCAAAGGAATTTACACCTACAAATTTCACTTATTCATTGGTCATCGACAGAGATGTAACACTGCTCATTTTACAGATCATTGGCGCTTCATCCTTTGTTAATAATGATTAAATAATCCCTTAGTTTTAGTTGATCTGTTTTCTCATAATTAAGTTTATTTATTGTATTGTAAATCATTTGTAAAGGAGGGCGTAGTTCGAAAAGTGTGGGAGGGAAAAAACCCGGCGCTATCACTCGTATAGTTTTGACAGAGAAATAATTAAATGGTGCAGCTCCGATTTGTAAGATTCTTGCGGTATGAGTTTAGCATGCGTTTCTTCTTTATGTTTCATATGTTTTTGTTATGTTCACGGTTCATTCATAATCGTTTTCAAATTTGAATGCTTTTTACGGTAAGAAAGGTAGAATTCAGTTCTTGCTCGCCTTGAGGAAGTGTTCGGACTTTGTGTGTTTTCTTCTGCTCGGAAGGGATTCATTGGTTAATGCCCTTTTCGGTCTTCTTAAACAGTCTTTTCACCCCATTTAAATAAAATTTGATTGCTAAAACCTCATGCCTATCTCGCCTTATGAAATACTACGTGCCTTTGATTAAATCTCTCTCGCTCATGTTGTTCCTTGGTCCCATACGGCCCCAGAAAACTCAGTCATTTATCAAAATACCTCTTTCATATATATTTACTAGCCTAGAATCAGCATACATTATAGGTCATCTCGGCCCTATTGAATATCTTTTCATCGAGTTGACCCGGAGAGAGCCCTCTCCCTGTCCTCGTAGGGCTAGCTACGAGGCCGAGCTTGGTTTGATGTTACCTTGAGTCTTGCCTTCACGTCGGCTGAGGCAGATTTCGAGCACTAACATAGTGGCGACCATCACTGGGGAGAAAAATGGTCCGGCTTGTAAACGTGACCCTTGATTTGTAGAATTGTCTTGCCCCAGTACCTGTAATCAAGTTTAGATCTGATGGTTGATGGTGGACAACGATCAGACAGCGCAAGGCTGAAATCATTCACCTGGCGATTTCACTGAAAAATCTAGAAATCAATCCTTCATGGTGACTCCACTGCAGATTTTCAAGATGGATCGAGTTGCAAGAAGATACGCTCCCATGAGCCGAGATCACATCCCAGGTTTTCCAAATAAGATGCCCAAGGTAGATTGGCTTCAGAATTTGCCTCTGTTCAGAAATGTGGAAGGTAATGATGCTGCTCTTCATCTGGTGAAATTTCACATTCATGTGCATAAATTAAAGATCGATTTTCCTGAAGACTGTTTTATGAAAATGTTTATGGCTACTCTGGAAGACGAAGCCCGATCTTGGTATGAAAGTTTACCACCTGCTTCTATTTATTGTCTAAAGGATTTTCATTCAATATTCTGTGAAAGGTATAGAGAATCTTGTCCGTCTTTAATGTTAGTTCAGAACTGTTGTAGCCATGTTCATAGTTTCATTGAAGATCTTGAGAATTTTTATGGAGATAATGAATTGATGGACGGAGAAATCATGGAAGTACTATATGAAAACCCATTTCAGCAGCACACAGAAATCTCAGAGGATACTTATCAAGATCAGCTAGTTAGAGATTGCCATATGGCTGAAAATGATGAAAGAGAAAGTTTCGTTTCAGATCTGCTCACAGAAGAAGACAGCATGCAGGGAAGTCAAGTTTCAATTGCAGATTGTGATAATGTCCAGTCAACTATTTCAGATTCAATTTCAGAATGTGATGACCAAGAATACCTTGTGCTGAATCCCATGAAGGAGAATTCTGCCGTTGAGATCATCTGGGATGAATAAGACAGAGCTACGGATCCAAATGCTCTCAGTTCATTAGAACACAACCTTCATGTAATCCAGTCAGTTTATACAACACAAGATGAGATTTTCGTTCAAGTAAGTGAAGAAGTTCCTTTGGACGAATCTTTAGTAGATGATAGAAATATCATTTTTGCGCTTCAAGAATCATCTGAAGTTTCTTTTCTTATGATTGATGAATGTAATGAGGAATATGATAATCTGGCTGTTATATCATATGAAGATGATAAAAAATATATTCAGACTATAGAAGATCAAAACATTCAGGATTGCCTTTCAGACTCTTCTTCATTTGTCTCATGTTTTGAAATGTTTTTCCAAGAGGAGAGCTGCCCATCTATTTATTCAGAATGTTTTGAAGACCAGGAACATACTTTTACTGAAGAACATTATGAAGACAGATCAAAATTAATAGAGATGGACACCTTATTTCTTCGGCAGGAGGTAAATCTTCATGTTTTTCAGGATCCAATGGCAAATTTGTTGCAGTTAGCAGTGAAGGTGATTATTGCCGTGTTCAGTGATGAAGGAGATCATGGCCAATTATATTTTTGGATGCCCAGTTACCAGTATTTGTTGTTGACCAGGAGATCTGATCGGGAGAATCAGTCAGGAAGGCATCTGCTTGACTGGTTACATTGGAAAGCCAACTATACATAATTGTACATATTTCATCAGTATGCAGGTAGTTGTCATCATGCTTTCAAATCTTGATGGACTGCTGCCTTTTTTCAAAAGATTTGTAATTACTTGTTTTAGTCAGTCATGAGTCATTTGTGAGTCAGTTTCCAGTTAATAAATTAATCGTGTCGATTTCTTGAAATAATGGATTCCATTGCCCAATGGATGAAGGCACTGTCTGCTCTTCCAAAGATCTGCTGTTCTTGGCACCTCCACGGAGCTGGAGCTACCATCCCCATTGGAGCCAATGTTAGACTCGGTCTTGTCAGTCCTCCGTCAGAGATCATTTCTCTTATTGCATTTCATGTTTTAGATGTCATTTTCAGTTTCGCAGTCTAGGGTTTGGTCTTCATAAATGTTGCATAAATGCTCGCAAGCCATGAGGATGTCTCCATGCGTTTTTATTCCAAAATTTTCATCATTAAATATGCTCAAAGACATTTCTTGTTCAAAACTTTGTTTTGAATAAGAAATTGTCAAATTTGTTTTTTGTAATAAAATGTATCTCTTCACTATGAAAGCTTCAAAGTAGACTTTGGTTTTGCTTTTCCATGGTCCGACGCCACCATCCCTATAGAAATCAACCAAGAAAAAGTCATCATTTCAAAGCCAAAAGTCAGAGGAAACTAGAAATCAGAGTTTGTATCGCGGCGAGGGACAATTTGATTATGAATATTGCATCAAGAATTCTTTCCTTCAGTTTCAACATGATAAGGCACTACCAGAAGTTTGAAAAACTCATTGCAAAATTGGAGCAAGAAACAACCATGCTTGGTGCATCTAAGGAGACTTCTCTCTCAGATTATCATAAACTGAGACTAAACATAGCAGAGTTAGAGAAGCAAATGATGACTGAAATTACCAGGCTTGAGCGTGTTCTTCTATTTTTGGTTCCTGGTAGTTAATGTGGTGAAAATGGGAAAAAGAAAGCATTCAGACTCTTGGGTAACACAAAATGACCAAATACTGTCGACTAGAGCTTTATCAACTCGAGCTCACCTCTGCTCAAAGGACCCCCACGAGAAATGCAATGCATGTGCATCACCTATGAAATCTAAACACAATAAGACACTGAAGAACTCAAGTGAACAAAAGAAGTATGGAAGTGTAAGTGCGGATCTTCTAGCCGCTACAGCCAGGAGTCAAAAACTAAAGGAGGAGTTGACCAAGTTATTGAATATGGAATTCACTACCAAGCCACAGAAGAATAAAAGGATTTCAGAAATTGAAAAATATATCACAGAGGAAGTTCAAGCAGAAAAGAAACACATTTGCTGTTCAGATTCCCTGAATAGTCCAGATTCTACAGTCTCTGCGATCAAACAATCAAAATCTTTGGAAACTTCAAAGGAAAAAGGGGCTGAAATATGTCCCAAATTTGCAACTGTAAATTCAGAAGTTATATTGGAACAAAACTGTGTAAATGAGCTGCATTGTTCAGTAACAGTGACAGAAGGATTGCAAATGGAAGTAAAGAATGTGATGGATGATCTGGTTAAAGACATTGATTGCCTGCAGACGAATGAAATATTAGAGTGTGACCATTCCTTCATTAACAAAGATGATCTTGGTAGCGTTTGAAAATTATGTGGTCTGATTGGCCAAAGTGTTGAATAAATTTTTGAATTCCACTGGAAGGGACGTAAACGGGCAAAACAATCCAAACATCATCCCAGTGAACATACGAAGACTTACCCAGAAGGCAATTTCATTGAGATAGAAGAATGTAAAGGAAGACAAAAAAAATCCCCTGTATCAAAACTTGTTCTCCATCCCTTCTTAGAAGAACGAATGCATTGCGCATTCTTGTAGAGTCTCATGCAGAGTCCTTGGTTGATCTAGGTTGTGGATCTGGAAGTTTATTTGATGCTTTGTTAGAGCAGAAAACTGACTTATATTGCTGGTGTCGACATTTCACAGAGAAGTCTTCTTCGTGCTGCTAAGGTCCTTCATTCAAAACTTGATGTGGGTCATAAGCCTCGATTAGCCACGGCCAGCTTCAAAGAGCTACGCGGCGCATCCACAGAGCGCGACGCGTAGAGCCAAAACACCGTGCAAATTCCAAAGGGCGCGACGCACCCATGCAACGCGGCGCACTGGGTGTGCACGCGGCGCACAGAGCCAAAGGGCCGAAATTCATCAATTCTCCATCGAATTTTTAAATCGACTCACTCTTTTGCTCAAAATAAATGTTTATGCGCCCTTGCCATTGACTTTAGTGTGTGTTTGCTGCATTTTAAAAAGGAAGGGAATATTGAATCAGCACCAGATCGAATGAAAGTTGATATAGAAAACAGTGAATAAGGTCCTATGAGTAAGAATGCAAGAGTATCTGAAAGTAAATTCGCCAATGTAGCTTTGAATTACCGTTCAGATCCACGGATGGTTTTGCCATGTAAGAAATATTTATATTTTACATGTCAGCAATCAAAAGAATTTCATGAATAAAAGGGTCAGCGCAGAGTTCATTACTCAGATTTTACCTTCAAAGGAGGTATTGTCGAGCTTATGCGAATTTGCAGCTAGAACCGTCCATTTACAATGCATTTTGTCCTTCACTAATGGCCAAATCTTCGTTCAAAGCTATTTTTGTTAAAAAGTTGGTTTTCATGCAAACGACAATATGAAGTGGAAAGTCAAAGTCAAAAGCCAAAATTAGAGCGAAGATATCTATCACAACAGAGCAAAAGGATTCGATTGCCTATTTTGGTCTTCAGTTGAAATTCACAAGATCTACGCTACAGGTTCTACCTATTCATTGGTCCATCAACAGATTTGAGTAGAGAATGTAACGCTGCTCCTTTTATAGATGATTGGCTCATCCTCTTTTGATTAAACAAATCCCTTATTTTTGGTCGGTTTGTTTTCTCATAGTTGGGTTTATTTATTGTACTGAAAATCATTTGTAAAGGGGGGGATTTCTGGGAAACATAGGGAAGAAAAACTCAACACTTCATTGTACAACTTTGACAGAGAAATAATGAAAGGTTGCAGCTCTGGTTTATGAGATTCTTGTGGTGAGAATTTAGCATGTGTCTTTCTTTCTGTTTCATATGTAGCTTGTTATGTTTGACAGTTCATTCATTATCATTTCTAATTGAATGATTTTAAGTAGAAAAGATAGAATCCAGTTTACTGCTCTGCCTTGGGAAAGCGTTCATGTTTCTGTATGTCTTCTTCTGTCGAAAAGGATTCATTGTACATGCCCTTTTCGACCTCTCAACAGTCTTTTCATTCCATATTATTTACAAATTTGAATGCTAAACTTCCCGTCTATCTTGCCTCATGAAACACCCTGTGTCTTTGATTTAATTTCCCTATTCATGTTGTTCCTTGGTCCCATACAACCCAGAAAACTCAGTCATTTAATCAAATATCCCTCATTCATATTTATTTACTAGCCTAAAATCAATATCCATTATAGGTCACCTCAGGCCCTATTGAACATCGTTTACTGAGTTGATCCAGAGAGAGCCCTCTCCTGTCCTCGTAGGGCTAGCTACGAGGCCGAGCTTGGTTTGATGTTACCTTGAACCTCGCCTTCCTTC